>CM053788.1:707044043-708244043 GCA_028749045.1 Cupressus sempervirens
GTAAAGAGATAGACTGAGTGACTATAGGTGGTAGATAGGACATAATAGGGAAAATATGAGGGACATGAGGTAGATAAAGAAGAAAAATAGGGGGAAAATATGGTGAGAGAAGGGATCTAATTAATTATTAGAGAAGTGATAGATAAGATAGAATGGGAACAAGGTAAAAGAAATTACGTAGATAAAGAAGGTAAATAGAAGAAAATATCTTGAAAGTAAGGAGAAGTTTTAGAGAGAGAAGGGAGGACTATAAAAGAGATTAATTAGGGGATATAGATGTGTGTGTATAACAAATAGAGATGAGGAAGATGTGGTGAAAATAGGAAGTGAGAAAAAAAGCGAGTAGATGATAAAGAGATAGAGTGAGTAATTATAGGTGGTAGATAAGATATAATGGGGACAAGATAGTAGATAAGATATAATGAGGTAGATAAAGGAGATAAATAAGGGGAAAACATGGCAAGAGTAGCTAGCTAATTAATTATTTACAAAGTGGTAGATGAGATAGAACAGGAACAAGGTGAGAGAGATATGGTAGATAAATAACGTAAACAAGGAGAAAATATGGCGAGAGTATTGAGAACACAAAGTTTTAGATAGAGAGGGGGGAGGAGGACTATTAAAGATACTAATTATGGGGGTATATATTTGTATGTATAATAGATAGAGATAGGGAAGATGTAGTAAAAAGAGGGAGTGAGAGAAAGAGTGAGTGGAAGATAAGGAGAGACAGTGAGTAACTATAGGGCATAGATAAGATAGAATTGGGACAAGGTGAGAGACATGAGGTAGATAAATAAGGTAGATATGGGAAAAATATGGTGTATGTGTGTGTGTGTGTGTGTGTGAGAGAGAGAGAGAGAGAGAGAGGGAGAGAGGGAGAGAGGGAATTGGGATGAAGAAACATTGACATTTTTTTAGTATTAAACTAAACAACTACAACCCCAAATCTACATTAAATTAAACCTATTGTCAAATTCATAAATTTGTCTTTTACATAATAGAATTATACAAGTTCATATTATAAAATTTATGTAGTAATATTATATTATATAATAAATATTAGAATCCTATTCCTTTTGTTGGAGTAAATATGTACTTTACTGTTTACACTTACTTAAGTTTACTTAGGTTAATGCATTATTTAATTATTTTGTATTATTTAATTATTTTTATTTGTGAGACACTTACGAGTTTGCACACCTTTTGAGTTGTCATGTTGACAACATAGGAGTACACAACTCTATTTGAGCACATAGTGTCTACAACACTGTTTTGCGTGTCCCACCCTTGTAGGCTTATCCTCTCATCACCGCACTTACTTCTATGCTTAATGGAGAATAATCCATATCTAGTGGACATGTGCTTGGCTGTATGACACATCATGATGCTAACTTCTATACATTCTAGAAGTTCTCCTTAGGCCTTTATATTCAGGCACTCGTAGTGTACTCTTATGAGGAACTAGTTATTGAATACATCGTTATTCTGATCATACTCTGTCTCTTTGGTCTACTGTGTGCTTGTGTTTGAGTTCTTAGTTCTTGGGTGAATTTTGCCCTTAGGCAAATTCTTACACTTTTAACATCCCCTGCAGATGCTACTAGCTATAGGTATATTATAAATTTATATAATATATATAGAGAAAGTTGAGATATATCGAGGCTTTAATTTACACAGAATAAATACTCATATTAAAAAATTAAAGCCTGGATATCTCTTAGCTTTTCTCTATATATATTATATAAATATATAATATGTATATAGCTAGTAGATAAGAAATTAATGACCTACAAAAGGATAAAGTGTTGATTTTTATGTTGTAGGCATTTCCATATGAAGTGAATCCCTTAAAAAAATTAATCAATGGTCGAATATAGAGTATAAGGTTGGACAACCATCGAATAAATCTTAGTCATTAAATAGGTCATCACATCATAAGAAATGGTGAGCATAGGAATTAATTATTTCCTACCATTGGCAAGAAACTAATGGAATCATGAGGTCTCATATTTGTTATATAATGTAAAAATTTTAAGATATACTAATGTTTGAAAAAGCTACATTAATTTGCATGTTTTTTTGGAATTGAAAAATACATTTTTTTAAAAATTGTACTGGTTCATGATGAAAAAGGCAATGAAAAATTCAATTTTCTTCAACAAAAATACAAATACTTTTTTAACATCTCTATTAATGAATGCATTAATTGAAACTTTATCTTTTGCACATTTGTAACAAGTGGATAAATTTTTTTTAAAACAATCATTTTTCTATCACCTCTATTAATTATGCACTAATTGCAACTTTATATGCTCCACATTTGTGATAAGTGGATAAACTTTTTTTAAAAAATCATTTTTATCTTCTAGCTCACAAATATGTCTAATCGATATTAATTATTCCTATCTATTCTCCTTACCAAGTTGAGATATAGACTTCAATTTTTTAATTTTCTTATTTTAAATATATTTATTACTAGTTTTGCATTGATGTTTATTTTCATGATTTGTAAAATTTTATTCAAATATAGATATTCTAATCAAATATAGAGTTAAATATATTTCTTATTTTAAACACATTTATTATCTTCTACTATTTTACAATTTTGCTCATTTTTTTTTATAACATTAATACTACCCCTCAAAGTTACTACATATTTTGGTACTTTGATTTAAGTAATCAACAAATTTTTTTAATTAAATATTTTGACTTATAATGGAATTGGTAGAAATGAGTAGTTCATTCATATCATATAATTTTTTATTTTTTTTATTTTTGATCGGTAAATAGGTGAGGCCTTAATAATTTTATTAATAAAAATTATTAATATAGTCTAGCCCAGGACCATGGTCCTTTATTATTACATTATAAAAGGGGCATACTCCAATCAAATTATCAACAAAAGTTATTATTACAATATAAAGATCTTACTACAAAATTCTAAATACAGTTGAGATTTCATTGAGGATTATTCCGTCCACTTCTCTTTGCATCCTGCTTATGAAGATAAATATGCTCACCCTACCTAAATATTGTCTCAAACAAATTGGTTAGGAATAATCGTACAATCATCTATAGAACTGAAAAAATAATTACTCATACCTTTTAAATTAACTTACCGACTTGCCATTATGGTTGTAATCAGTTCTTTCATGATCTAGAACTTGTCACTAGATTGTTAGAATATAAACCCTTTCAAGAAATTATATTTAAGTTATGTTGTAGAAACATTGACCAAATGCTTATCTAAATTACTAAATGTAATTGTAGTACTAAGATTAAGAGGAGAAAACATTATCCTAATTATACCTAAAATATTAGGCAATATAATATTAAGACATAAAAACATAACCTTAAGTGATTGAAACCAAAACTAAGTTCCAGCTACCTCAAATGAAACTTATTTCATACTCGATCTGCCTAACAAAATCAACTGACCTCTTAGATAAAAAAGGATGTCAATAAAATTCTAGGCTAGCCAACATTAAACATTATTACCAACAGACATCTTACAAATGCCTCCTCTGCCTAGACTACCAATTTCAAATACAATGAAATAAAATGAAGCTAAGATCCAAACCCTTTATTCGTTTAAATTAGGGTTTTAAATGCAAAGAGCCCTGCCAAATAATAATCCAATCTAAACAAGAATGCCTAGATCAAAACCACAAATTGGTTAGAAAAAACATCGAGAACCATATCTAATAATTACAATACATAACACCTTGGATGATTTCAAATGTATTTAGGGCCCGTTTGTTTGTTGGAATTAACCTGGAATAGGGAAATGAGAATAGGAAAATTAGAATAAATCTATTCCAATTTTGGTCCAATACAAGAATAAATCTAATTCCAAAAAATACCTGAAATTCGATTTATTCTCATTTTGGGCCAAAATTGGAATAGATTTATTCCAATTTTTCTATTCCTGTTTACCTATTCCAGATTAATTCCAGCAAACAAACGGGCCCTTAGAGAAATGATGAAATCCCACTAAATAGCATGCATCAATTCTAAATTTATTGCTTGCAGTCATAGTGATGATTCATTGTTAATGCATTATCATGACTTGCCCTTAATACAGAGTATTGAAATACAATTAGTGAATTTAACCTATTCCAATCATTTGAGAAATTAAGGAAACAAACCCATTAAGAAGCATAAAGCACTATATCTATCTTAAGGACTAGATAATATAATATAATTTTTATTGTTATTTATATATTTCTTAAAATAATAAAATTATTAATATTTTCCAATTTTTTTTTCAACTCTCTCTATTATTCTACCTTTACTTGTCCTTATAATAACATATCATTCTCTCTTTTAGCTCTCTCTTCGTATAACATTATATCCCATGGGCCATAGGCATCCTTGATATCAACACTAGCTTAGTTGTATATATATAGAAAAATATTATGAACGTTTCCATTTTAAATGACACTTCATTGTTTTCTATTAGTTCCTCACTAAACACAAAAAACTAATCTTAAGCCATAAGTTTCCATCAATAGAACACGGAAGCGTTGACAAGATAGAGATCATTGCAAAAGCTAATTAGTCAACCATAAAAACATGAAGGCAAGAACTTTGGTGCATGCACCCCTTCTTTGTCCCACACTTGAATGGCTGGCTGGGGTGGGTTCAGTTGGGACATATGGGAGGGACCAGCTGATTTTGTTGGTTGACGGTTGAAAGTCTAAAACAACTACGGAAGACCATGGGAAACAATTTCTGTTGTTATCTCTTTCTATCATCATTGTTTGCGACCATTACTTTTTCTTCTTGGGATGTAGCCTAAACCTCTATGACATTCTCTTGTTGCACTCACTGTCTGCAACTAATATTCAATCTTTGTCCACTTTGTATTCATCTTGACAACAAGATTTTCCTCATTTTGGTGATTATTTCTTTTCCACCCTAATATTTCTTGTAAAGTGAAGGTCCACAGTTCGATCCTGCTTGAAGGAAATCTCTTTCATTTCATTTCTTTTCCCAATGGAATTATACAGCGTCATCTATGATTGCGATGGAATGGCAAGAGCAAGAGCATATACTATCTTACAGATTCTAATAGAAAATTTGCTTCAAGGTTTTCTCAAAATGTGATCAGCATCCTACACAATAGGCTCAATATGTAACTTATAATAGTTCTCATCTATTAAGATGAGTAAATCTATTGCAGAAGTTGACAGGATATCGTTTGTCGATTCTCTTAGACAATATTTGTGATTGTAGCGCAGTCATATTGTTAAGAAACAACCATACTAAATTTTTTTTTTTATGATATATATATTTTTCCGTATTATATCAAATAAGCAAAACGGTCAAAAGTTATACGAAACAAAGTTACATCTTCTAATTTTTATTAAAACAATTTGATCAGTTATTGGTTTTTTAATAAAATGTAGTAACAAATTTATTATATTATTAAATATTAAAATAAGAAAAATCCTTACTATGATATTAAAAGATGATTAAAAAATACATAATAAAAATGACAAATTAGTTTACTTTCTTTTCAATGTTTCATTTTACTTTTTATTACACCGAAGGCATTTTCCAATAGGTGCGTGAGAATATAGAAAGAGGGACAAACAAGAGGATATTTCAAAAAATAAAGAGATATAGATCGATCAAATCAAGGATAATGGACCAAGAGAAAGAGATAGTGAGAGGTCAAATATAGCGAGGAGGAGATATTGACACAAGAGAGATCTATATTTAATTTTTTTTTGTCAGCAATCAAAGATTTCATGTATGTAGATATTGACAAATAATTTAGATGCATGATTTTCATATGATGAAGAGGATGTAGAATATGGTATTAACAATGGTCAAATATAGCCTACCATTTACCACATATTCTTTAAATTGGAAGTAAATGATCAAAATCATATAAATCATAATAAACATATAAAAATTCACTTCACATGCTTAAAATTCTTAATTGTCAATTGTAGTGTGATTCAATGTATAATAGGTGCAGTTGTAGTATGATAGAACGTGGTCTTGAATATAACTCATCATGAAATTGAATAACAATATTCAAGCTATTGATATAGGGACAAATATTAAAAATAAGAAAGATATGGAAAAGAGAGGGAGAGATAAATAGACAAAGGGGGGAGGAGGACACGGGAGGTGGGAGTTGTGGGGTACAAAGAGAGAATGAAGGAGGAAGAGTCAAACAAGAAGAGAGATAAACAAATATAGATGGTGAGATAGATTGATCGTGAAAAAAGGAGATGCAAAGAGGATGAGAGGGGGAGAAGAAGTAAAAGGAAAAATGTGATCTTTCACATCTATTTGACATACCTATTGCACACTAAGGTGTGATTGCTAGTATATATTTAGAATTTTTTTGGTGTTTGAGAGAAGGAAGAGTGTTTAAAGAGCATGTGCAACATATTCATTTGTTTAGGTTGAAGACAAGAAGTGTGCAAAGGTGCAATTTGTGAACAAAATTCCATGAGGGGACATAAATAAACGAAAATGGTGACAACATAAACCCACTATAAGATGCAATATATATTTCACATGGACCCTAAATCCCTCTTCCATACCTTGAAGGTCATTTCTATTATATCTATATTTATAAATAATTTTGAATTTAGTCCCATAATGTGTCTCTGAGTTAGATTTACAGTGGCAATTTACATCACTCACCTTGCCAAAATGAGATATATAGGTGCATGTTGGAGAAGTAGTAGAGTAATTAATAACATAGATAAATTATATCATGATAATATCAATGATGTGTTAATCTCAGATTGGTTTTGACAAGTAGTATATACTATACACTTAAGTCATTTACTTAGTTCATGCCAAATAAGTAAGATATGCCAAGCACAACATGTAAATTAGAGCATGTTGAGTAAATAGTAAATGCTAAGTCACTCATTGTCAAGCCATTCATGTGCTGAGCAGACAGTAAGTACCAAGTGATTCAGGAGTCCAGCAAGAAATGCATGCCAAGTCATTTAGTTGTTGAGTGACAATATTGAAGTCACAGTTAGTGATGAGCACTAGGGCCTTTAGATGTTGAGTAACATAGTTTTGACCTAGTTGTTTGTATTGGCACAAACTACTATGTAAACTATTTTTGGGCCAACTTAATGATTGATTTATAATCTTTTGTTGATAAGGATGGATCTTATGTGTGAATCCTTATGTATTGTATGCATCCAATTAGGTTAAGGGAAGGTTTAGGTGGAAATATGGATGAATTACAACCATTGATTCATAACTAACCCTAAGTCACCTAGATCTTCTTAAGGAGGAAAAACCCTAAGCTTTTTATGAATGATCAGAGAGAGAGAAGGAGAGTTTGCATGTGCAAACATGAAATTCATGTGACCAAGATATTATGATCTAAATTACATTATAGAATCAGTTAAAGGAGAATAAAGAAAGTAAATAGTGAATAGAAAAGTGATATCTGATCAAGAAGGATCAAGTACACAATAGGATAGAGGTAATCTGACATCAAGAAACAAAGTGCTAATCACAGGATCATTGCTTAGACATTTTAACAAGTGAATTAGTTAAATCTCTTAACATAGTAGTGCTATCAAACTGTATTGAAATCCTCTAACAAGGTGCTTACTTAATTGTAAGTTGAAGTCCTTTAACCAGACACACTTCTAATGGGGTGTTGAAATCCTTTAACAGGGTAAGACCTAAAAGTCTTTGTAAGCTTTTAACATGGAAGATCTTTCATAGGGTAGATCATGTTTCATGATCAAACATTGTAACCTTCATTGGATACACTTTATTACTGCAATAGTGAAGATTTGTGGGTGTCATCCCCACCTCAGTTTTGTACCTATGAAATGTGAGCCTCTGAACCTCACAGACACTTCAACATGGTCATTGTATGCGGATTCATCCCGGAATGAACATTGGATTGTTCATCCGAAAATTAGCCCTGCAAAGCGACCTGTTGCCTTCTATCTAAAGGGAATTGCTTATCAGATATCCTCAGATTCGAGGTGTTTAAGCAACCAGCCCTCTAAGAATGAAGGATTTGTAAGAAAGTACGACTAATCTATATGAGAATGCAGATTAATCTAGAATGAAAGATGCAATGTAATTTAAGAACAAATAAAGTAAACTAGATTAAGCATATGCATGATTAAACTAAAATGAGATCAAACTAAGAATGAGAATGCATGCAAGAAATGTAAGTGAGCATGAATTTCAACAGCAATCCAATAGCAAATCCATTCATCCTCCTTCAAATGAAGGGAGGAGGGTCTCTTAAATAGACTTTCCTAGAATCCATCAATGGTTGAGATTGATTTCAATCAACGATGAGGATTGAGGTCATTATTACCTCTTACGCATGTCCCTATTTGACTTACTCGTCATAGATTCTTGGCTTTAAGTGGGTTGAGGAATCTTATGACGCGTCATAGATTCTCTTCCAAATTTAATTTAATAAAATGAGATATGCTCTCGTAATTACCTTTTTCATTTAATTAAATAATTTTATTTAATTAATAAAAGATGCTTTTCTCATTTAATTAAATAACTTCATTTAATTAATTAGGAATGATTTCCCATTTAATTAAATAACTTTATTTAATTAATTAGAAATATTTTTCTCTATTTAATTAAATAATTTTGTTTAATTAATTAAAATAGGCACATTTATTAAATTAAATAAATTTAATTCCATAGTACATTAGCCTTAGGATATGATTTAATTTAATTAAAGTATAAATACTCGGTAATTAAATTAAATATTAATCAATAGGTTTAATGTGACTAATATGAGTCAATACTATAGGAATTAAATAAAGAGTATGATGAATGCAGATTTGGGTTTTCTGCATCTGACAATTAAGTCAAGTAGCGAGTAGCCGGATAAGGATTGCCTATTAGAATAGGTCTTAGGATTGATCAAAAATAGACCAGAATTGGTTGAAATGGCAATGAGCCAATTTTGGGGTATTACATTTTGCCCCTCTTTGAATGAATGTGCAAGCAACATGTTCAATTCAAAGAAAATCAGAAAAGCGTGATGCAAGGATCAAGAGGACAAGATTGGTTCTGTAATTGATTACATAGAGACCAATTGATTAGCTTTTAAGGACCATCTCTAGAACAGAGCTTAATCCCAATGAATCTAGGCAGAGTACCTAGATACCCAAGATTGAAAGCATTTAGAAGATTATCTTCAGAACGGAGCTTAACCTTCAAGGATCCAGATAGAACACCTAGATACCTGAGATTGAAAGCATTTAGAAGATTATCTCCAGAACGAAGCTTAACCTTCAAGGATCTAGATAGAACACCTAGATACCTAAGATTGAAAGCATTTAGAAGATTATCTCCAGAATAGAGCTTAACCTTCAAGGATCCAGATAGAACACCTAGATACCTCAGATTGAAAGCATTTAGAAGATTATCTCCAGAACAGAGCTTAACCTCCAAGGATCCAGATAGAACACCTAGATACCTGAGATTGAAAGCATTTACAAGATTATCTCTAGAATGGAGCTTAACCCTCAAGGATCTAGATAGAACACCTAGATACCTAAGATTGAAAGCATTTAGAAGATTATCTCTAGAATAGAGCTTAACCTTCAAGGATCTATATAGAACACCTAGATACCTGAGATTGAAAGCATTTAGAAGATTATCTCTAGAACAGAGCTTAACCTTCAAGGATCCAGATAGAACACCTAGATACCTGAGATTGATAAAAGATAACAAGGTCCAATCATGAGTCATAGAATCATCCCTAGAACAAGGCTTGATCCTCAGGAGTCCGAGTTTAGACTGTCCCAATACCTGTCCATCGAAGTCTAAGAAGAGTTGTTATAAGGTTGACCAATTGATGAAAAGATAAGAAAGATAGCAAAGATTCCAAATAGAAGGGAACAAGATGCCCCGAGTGATGAGATGCCCCAAGTGACAAGGACATAAGATAGGAACAAGATGCCCCCAAGCGATGAAGATTCAGATTGATTTGAAATTCAAGTTCAATGATGTAATCATCCTGCCCCCTCGGGAGTGAAATTGAAAGATGACACACCAAAAATATGATGTAAAGCAGTAGAAGAAATCTAAGATTTAATAGAATGTAGAAGAGATCAGAATGAATAAAGAAGAGATTAGAACAATCAGAAGAAATATAAAGAGATCAGAATGATTTGAAGAAATATAAAGAGATCAGAATGATCTGAAGAAATTTGGAGAGATCAGAATTATCTGAAGAAATATGAAGAGATCAGAAAGATCTGAAGAAATAGGAAGAGATAAGAATGATGAAAAGAAATGATCTAAAGAAATATGAAGTGATCAGAAAGATCTGAAGAAATTTGGAGATTGATCCAAAGTGATTTCGAGATCCAAAAGACCAAGTTTGACCAAAAGTTGACCAGATTAAGCCATAGTTGACTTAAGTTGACTATTTTTAGAATGAATTTTGAAAATATTGAGAATGTAAAGTTGAAAGGATTCCAAGAATCATAAAGTATCAGACAGATTTGAGCTGCACAAGCGTTTGATTGTATTGGTTGCCAAAATTTTAAAATGCATTTTTGAGGCACTTAGGTGTGTCAAATTTTGAATTTGATCCCGAAAAATGGGTTAAGAGCAACCAAAGTAGCCAAGAGGGTGATTAATCAATCATTGTGCAGTTTGTGAAAGAACATGATACTTTGAAGAGATCAGCAATCCCTCATCAGAGAAGGTGAAAGTAGATTTGCAATTGAATCACATGCTTATGCAAGTGAAGTATGTAATGCAAGACTATGTTAAATGCAACCCTAGGTCTGGTTACCAAGCCTCGACGATTTATCAACATTGGATATAAAATAAAGCTCGTATGTTATACAACTCCCACTAACATTGCAATCATAAGAATATGAATATAACATACATTATTGGGATGTCAGAATTAAATGTAAGCATTCGAGGCACAAGAAGCCAAAATGACTAGAACATTTATCCCTTTTAATGTAGCAAGTTAACATAAGCATTAAAGCATAAATGCTAGGATGACCTGAATGTTTCTTGCATAACAGTCACACCAAAAACACGGGAGATCTTTCTTATGCTAAGTATTTATTATTCATTCTGTCTGCAATGACCCTTGCATTCATGACCTGAGACAGAAGTGTGCTAGATATACTCGTAGTGACCCATACATTCACTTAGCAGGACAAGTATTAGTATTTACTGTAGCATGAAGAGTTCACTCCAACAAACAAGGAGAAGCACCAACGTTATTGACGTATTCTTATAAAAGGAGTCGAGGTACACACGACCATCCAATATGAGATGGAGGCTCTTATAGTGGACACCCCTTTAATAGGAGTAGATCAACTTATTGGAACTAAACCGCAAACAGCATGAAAAGAAAAAGATCATGCCCTGAGTCATTACTTCTCTAGTCGAAGATGACATCATCGAGTTGCTTGAGGAGATATGATAAAGAAAAACAAAGAAAACAAAGAAAATGCTCAGCATATCCAAACAAGTACATCAGTTTTGAGTTCAATGTTTTGGGATTGATGTCAAGTGCCAATGTCCAGAATACATTCGAAAGAAATCTCTTTAGTAGGGTGACAACAGTAGGCAGACACAGTCAGAACGACTGGTGACTGATGTCAAAGAGGAATCTTCATGATGAAGAACCTAAAGAGGACTGGGCGACAGTAGACAGACACAACCAGAATGACTGGTGACTGACACAATAGAGATCTTCCATAAATGAAGCTAGAGACTTGACCTAAGAAATAGTAGGTAGACACAGCTGGAACAACTGGTGACTATTGCAAAAGAGATTCTATGAGGAGAATCTTGAAAAGTGTGACACTAGCGACAGTAGGCAGACACAGTTTGAAACAACTGGTGACTGTCGTGAAAGAGATTCTATGAGGAGAACTTCAAAAAAAGTGACACTAGGGACAGTAGGCAGATGCAGTTGAAACAACTGGTGACTATTGTGAAAGAGATTCTATGAGGAGAACCTCGAAAAGAGTGACACTAGCGACAATAGGTAGACGCAGTTGAAACAACTGGTGACTATCGTGAAAGAGATTCTATGAGGAGAACCTTGAAAAGGGTGACACTAAGGGGGGATGCCCCAAGCTGTAACAAGACTCAATCCATGGATACATGAGCAGGAAAAGCAGGAAAGAAAAAGCGTGAAAGAAACTGTACAGATTAGCCAGAAGATGCGCTGCAAGATGAAGCATTGGGAACAAGAGGCGCCTGTTTACCAGGTTTTTACCAATGGAACTTTTCTTTTTTTCAATTTTTTTTGTATTTTTCTCTTTTTTTCTCTTTTTTTGTATTTTTCTCTTTTTTTCTCTTTTTTTTTAATTTTTCTCTTATTTTGATTTTTTTGGTGTTACCAAGGTGCCTATTTGCTAGGTTTTCACCAGGGTAATAATTTTTTTCAGGATTTTTTCCAATTTTTAGATTTTTTCAGGACATATAAATATGTACAGAAAGCTTACTGATATTAAATCAACTGTAAAACCGCTTCAGGTGGAGAGTGTTGATAGGTTCCTTAAGCACTTCTCCTTCGGTTGTGGAAAGTTGATAGGCGCCAGATCCATATACTGCAATAATGATGTAAGGACCCAACTAGTTTGGTTCAAACTTTCCCTTTTGTACCCGATGTTGTTGATTCTTGGGGTTCTCTCTCAGGACGAGATCACCCAGCTGGAAATCACGTGGCTTAACCCTCTGATTGTAGTTTCTTGTCATTCTTTGTTGATATGCTTGCAAATGATCACATGCCATTTGGCGTCGTTCATCCAGTAATACAAGCTCTTGAAGCTGAGCTATCCTATAGTCGTCATCAGTGATAAGGCTCTTCATAGAGATTCTCAAGGTGGGAATCTCGACCTCTATTGGAAGCACAGCATCTGCCCCATACACCAACGCAAAGGGGGTTGTGCCCGTTGGAGTTCTAATGCTTGTCCTATACGCCCACAGGGCTAGATTGATCTGGAGATGCCAGTCTCTCCCTAACTTACTGACTATGCGATGAAGAATTTTGAGGATCACCTTATTGGATGCCTCAGCTTGACCATTACCCTGGGGGTAATAAATGGAAGACCAATGTTGTGTAATCTTAAATTTCTTGCATAGTTCCTTAAGGTTTTTATTTTTGAATTGTCCTCCATTGTCAGTGATGATTGAGGACGGTACACCATATTTGCAAATGATGTAGTTTGTGATGAAAAGCGCTATAGCTTTGCCATCAACAATTGTGAGAGGTATTTCCTCTACCCATTTCAAGAAATAATCCATAGCCGTGATGATGAACTTATGTCCATTAGAGGAGGTTGGGTGAATCTGCCCCACTAAGTTGAAGGCCCATTGTTGAAATGGCCATGTTGTAGTAGAAGGAATCAACTCTTTGGCTGGAACGTGAATGAGATTCCCGTGTAACTGACACTGCTTGCAGGACCTAGTATATTTGATGGCTTCTTGCTCCATTTTAGGCCAGTAGTAACCAGCACGAAGGAGTTTGCGAGCTAGTGTGAGGCCATTGGAATGAGATCCACAAATGCCCTCGTGAACATCAATTAGTGCACGTTTGGACTCTTCGAGTTCTAAACACCTAAGGAGTGTTCCGTTGAGACCTCTCCTATACAGATCGTCAACAATAATGACATAATGTGAAGCATTATGGATTAGGTAACGTTTCTCATTCTGGGTTAGACCTTCCAGAATGGTTTGATTATGGAGGTAGGAATAAATGTGATGGTAGCGGGATGATTCTTATCCTATAATAGAAAAAATCATCCTAGAATCAGGGGTGTCATAGGCTGGGTAGTGTAACGCTTCCACCAAGAACTCATATCGGAGATCATTTTCAAGCATTTGTAGCAGGGAGGCTAGAGTAGCCATGGCATCAGCCACCTTATTATCTGCTCGGGGAACTTTCTGGAAGGTGATGTGTGCAAAATATTTCTTCAAGTCATCAACCATGAGTTTGTAAGGAATTAGTTTCTCATCTTTTGTTTGATACACATCATCTACTTGGTTGATAACAAGCTGAGAGTCACCAAAGATGTCTAACTAATCCACTCTCCATTCAGCTGCAATTTTTATGCCATTGATCAAAGCCTCATATTCAACAATATTATTTGTACAAGGAAACAAAATCTTGTACGCTTTGGGCAATGAATATCTTTGTGGTGTAATAAAAAGTAATCCAACACCTAATCCTTGTTGAGTGAAGGACCCATCAAAGAACATAACCCACGTATGATGTGTGAGTATTAGAATTGACTCATCTGGAAAATCAATGTTCATGGGTAGAAGACTTTGTATGGGTGCATCAGCTAGCTAATCTGCAATTGCCTGCCCCTTTATAGCCTTGCGTTCAACATATTGGATGTCAAACTCACTGAGTATCATAACCCATTTAGCCAGTCTTCCTATGAGAGTTGCCTTACTAAGTAAGTACTTTAGGGGATCTATTTTAGCCATGAGCCGTGTAGTGTGGGCAAGCATGTAGTGTCTGAACTTCTGGGAAGCAAAGACAACTGCCAAGCAAGCTTTCTCAATAATGCTATAGTTCTTCTCATAAGAAACCAATGTTCGGCTCAAGTAATAAATAGCTCTTTCTTTTTTGTTATTGTCTTCCTAAGCCAATAGGATTCCTAGAGATGTGTCAATGGCTGAAATGTATAACAGCAAAGGCTTCCCATGAATAGGATGCATCAGGATTGGAGGATTGACAAGATATTGTTTGATTTGTTTTAAGCTTTTCTCACAATCTTGGTTCCAATTGAATTTCACACCCTTATGTAAGATCTTTGTGAAGGGTTGTGATCTATCCACCAATTGCGAAACAAACCTACGAATAGATTGAAGCCTTCCCTATAGTCCTCTCATCTGACTGATGTTCCGAGGTGGTGGCATGTCCATTATTGTTTGTACTTTTTCTGGATCTACTTCAATTCCTTTTGCAGAGACAATGTATCCTAGAAACTTTCCTGATGTAACACCATTTGCGCATTTCTTAGGATTGAGTCGAAGGCTGAATTTTTCCATACGATCTAGGATGGGTCCCAAATCTTTTAGATGAGTAGTGCGTTTAGCACTTTTGACCAAGGTATCATCAAAGTATTCCTCCATCATTTTGTGCATCATGTCATGAAAAGTGGTAGTAACAGCCCGTTGATATGTAGCACCAGCATTCTTTAAACCAAATAGCATCACATTCCAACAAAAGGTTCCCCATGCACATGTGAAAGCCATTTTCTCTTGGTCTTCTGGGGCAATTTTTATCTGATTGTATCCAGAAAAATGATCCATAAGTGAATACATCTCATAACCAGCCGTCATGTCTACGATCATATCAATATTAGGGAGCGGAAAGTCATCTTTAGGACATGCCAAGTTAAGATCACGAAAGTCCGTACAAACCCTGATAGATTAACCATGCTTGGAAAAAGGAACAATATTGGATATCCATTCAACATAATCAATTGCACGAATAAAACCAGCTTTTAGAAGTTTTTCCAATTCTGCTTTGATGAGCAATGCAACATGAGGATGCATTTTTCGAAGCTTCTATTTAACTAGTTTAATGCCTGGTGCTATGGACAAATGATGCATGATAAGATCAGGATCCAATCCTAGCATGTCAAAATATGTCCAGGTAAAATTTATTTTCTTTTCTTTGAAAAAAACAATGAATTGTTCCTTCTCTTCAGGTGATAGTGACTATGCCAGATGTATCAACTGAGGATGTTCTTCTGTGCCCAGGTTAATTGGCTACATTGTCTCTATTAATACTGATGATCTCTCCTGAAAATGACTGAGAAGGACATCAAATATCCCATCCACGGGTGCCTCAAAGAGGTTTTCACCCTTGGATACATCTTTTATTTTTACTTTTTTGGGATCTGATACTGCCACAATGTGGTTTTCACCATCGGACCTCTTGCATCTTTTCTTTTTAATTATGTGACTAAGATATTTGATATCGGCCTCAGTCATGTTGATACTTTACTCATTGGTGGAAGACGTTACAGGTTCAATAGCGTTAAGGTAGCAGGCGAGAGCATAGTCATTCTAGAATGTGGGGACTTTGTTAGATGCATTGGGGTTCCAGTCTATAAGCTCAAGATGTGTGAGTGAGAGAGTAGTGGCTGGTTAAATTGCATTCATAGTATAGTCATTAAGTGCATGGACCAGCAATTCGTGACCTACGGTGACTTCGTCCACAGGTGTGTTCAAACGCCTCGAAGTACGAATGTTAGTAATTGAAAATTCTAGGACATTAGTTGGATTAGACTCTCATGACCTAACCCTAGATGTTTCACCCACTTTGATTTGATTTTCATAGACATGTACTTGGTCAATGTCTTTATCAGTAGTAGCTTCTGAAAGAGAGTCGAATTCATATTCATGAGAATCAGTGCTACATGGTGAGGGACTAGAGAACTCCCCAATAGTGATAGGGACATAATCTCCTTGGGTATGGCATGACTGATTAGATTCTCCTTTTTCTGAATGATCTTTGAGTAGCTCAGTATTGTCCTCAGAAGAATCACTAGGATCATCCATAGTGTTAACATGTGGCACAAAGTCATCTGGTTCAGCAAATAATTTAGCAAGATCATAAAGAATAGGATGAGGGTATGAATCCTCATCATCAGATTCTTCTTCTTGAGTATCTGACTTAGACCGTGACTCATTTTCATATGAACTCTTAGGCACAGGTATGAATTTATTGGATCCCAAATGAAAAGGGACCTTCTTAAACCCTAGGCCAGTTGTGTCACTGTTGCTTCAAGCTTTTGCTTTGATAGGATCAATAAGGCCATTGTTATTGCATCCAATAGGACCAGTTACCTTGTAACCAAAACGCTTCATAAGCCTAAGGCCAGGCCCATATTTCTTGGGAGTAATTTCTCAAGCTTGTTCAGTTAGGTCCACTAGAGCCTCTTCTTTGTAAAGCCATGCAGCAATGGCTCTGTTTTCACTTTTATCTTCTAAAGGAACTGTAGCCTTGACAAAAGCACCATTATACTTGGTCTGAGGTGTCAGCACGAAGGGCTTCTTTGCTTTTGAAGGTCTCCCATAATGTCGAGGAGACTCTGGGAGAGATGTTAATGATAGCACTGGTTCAATGTGGTACTCTCCCATGCCAGTTTCTTTCAATTTGAATGATTGCTCAATTTGTTTCAGCTTATTGTCATGATAATCAGTGGGCTCGTGGTTGGTGGGGACAAACGTTTCAGCAGCTTTGAGCATATTGTATGTATAGCTAGTGGTGGCAGAAATAGTAAGTTCAGAGCCATGAAATGGGAACTTGATGCATTGGTGGTATGCGGATGGTACAGTGTGCATCTCATGTATCCATGGCCATCCTAATAGAATGTTATAGGCCAAGGGAATGTCAAGCACCTAACAGGTGACATCCCTTTCGACAGGACCGACGCGGATTGGTAAAACCACAAGACCTAGAGATTTTTGTTCTACCTCATTGTATGCTTTGATAGTGATCTTTCATCGAGGATCAATAGAGTCTTCAGAATAATTCAATTGTCTAAGAAGAGCAGCAGAGACAATATTTAGGCCAGCACCATTATCAATGAGTACCCAATGAATACGTGTCTGGTGGATCATAACCTCAACGTGTAGAGGTTGATTGTGTGGGTGATTCAGCGAGTTGTCATCTTCTTCAGAGGAGGTCATAAGATAAGGTGAGGTCAAGTGACCTACCATGGATTGAAATCGCTCAAGACCAAGATCTTGAGGAATGTTCACCTCAGCAAGAGCTTTGTCCAGAATCTACCTGTGCGTAGACGAGATTTTAAGCAGCTCAAAGATGGAAATCTGAGCATTGGTATGTTTCAATTGATTGAGAACACTATAACTAGTTTTTTTCAAGTTTGTTGTGAGTTTTTCACCTTTACCGGATGGACCAGCAAGGGATTTTTCCTTGTGTTGTTCAAGATCTGAAGTAGGAGGCGCAGGGCCTTTAAGCACTAACTTGGCACGAGAGCGAGTAATAGCATTAGCATAGTGTTGTGAGAGCGCATTATTTGTTACATTGGAAGTAGGGCCCCTTAAGACAAATGGTGTCTTGGGTTTGTCGTTATCTTGCTTGCCCTTAATGGTAATAACATTGCAATATTCAGGATCCACAGGTCCAATCATATGAATAACATTGTCATCATTGGAATAGGTATAATTGACCTTGTTGTAGGATTCTGGCTTCGACGTCTCTCCCTTTTCATAAGATGGGAAAGGTTCTTTGAATGCCTTATGGTCTGAGTTTTTATTATGTCCATCTACCACAAGATCACCGGCATCAATCATGTCTTGGACTTTATGGTGCAAATTTATATAGTTGACAGTTTTGTGTCCCTTGTTTTGGTGATACTCATAGAATGAGGTCTCATTCCACCATGGTGGGCACGAATGTTGATCATAGGGATGAGGGTTGTCCATTGGTGAAATAAGCTTGTGTTGTAGCAATGTTTTGTATACCACATCCAGGGGTTCTCCCAAGGGTGTATACTCTCACTTGGGACATGTTGTCCATGAGTTTCTCAGTTTGTTCCCATACGTCTTATTGTCAGGGGGAGGTTTCTCATCATTTTTTGCCGCTTTAAGGCCATCTGTAAGATTAAATGCAGCCTTAATAGGTTTGGGCGTGACATTATCAACAACTCCATCATGTACAATTTCTCGGTTCTTGTTGACATGTTTGGCTTTATCCCTGTTGGAAGTGGAACCCTATTTTGTGTCTCTCTGAAGAGTGAGTTCACCTTTCTTGACCATAAATTCTTCAATATGGATAGTCTGTGTAATCATGTCTTCAAAGGTACTTGGACCTTGAAGTTGGACTTTGTATCCAAAATTAGGTAAGAGGTTATCAGTGAAAATGTCAAGCTTCTCTATTTCTAGAATTTTACGGCAATACTTAGTGTATAGTTGTCTCCATCGTTGGAGGAATGTGAGAAAAGGCTCACCAAATTTTTGTTTAAGGTTGCATAGATCTCGAATGTTGATAGGGTGTTGAATGTTATGAGAATATTGCTGAACAAAGAGATTGGCAATTTCATCAAATGTTTTGATACCAGGAGGTAAATGTGAGAACCACTCCAAAGCCTGACCACCTAGGCTTCTAGGGAATAAACGCATGAGGTATGTGTGATCGTGCATAAAATCCATGGACAAAGCACCAAATTCTCGTAAGTGATCTTGGGGATCACTAGTACCAAAGTACTTGTCATATTTGGGTAACTCTACACGTCATGGGAAAGGTGGCATGTTTATGCTTTTGTCAAATGGAAATGGACAAAGAGCTTCCAATGTGTATGTCTTTGCAGGTTTTTCTTTCTCATGCATCATCTGAGCCAATTGGTCTTGGATAGTTTTCAATTGTTTTTGGAGTTTAGAGGTCTCAGTTTCTTTCTCAGACGTGATAATGGTTTCAACATTGAAATGAGAGGGCAGTATAGCTCCCTCTTGGGCAAGTTTGAGAAAGTATTTTTCTTTCTCTTCGTTGAGTAGGATTTCCATGACCTTTTGGAAATTTTTATCTCTTCGACATCTTGCTATGTGTTTAGGGAGTATTTCCAACTCTTCCTGTTCCTCATCGGTATTATGATCTTTTTCTTTCTCTTTGTCGTTCCTAGGTGGTTCTTGATGTTGACTATGACTACCATGTTCAGGTTCATGATTAGTTATTATAGGAATATGTTCTGTTTCAGTGTGTTGTGTTTCAAAAGTCTCTTTGAAAAAGGAATCTAACATCGTGTTTGGAAATGTAGGACCTCTATTTGTCTCAGTATCCTCTTGGTACAAGGGATTCCTAGTTTGTTGTAGGTTTATGGAAAATGTTTGCTGAGCTCGAGGTGACCTGGCAGGTGAGGAGGATCGTGAAGATGCCTCACTAGCCAAACTAGGTACAGATTGTGTAACAAAAGGTAAGCGACCTCTGCCATGATTACGACCCCTGGCACAACCATGTCTAAGGTTATAAGGATAAAATACATTGCCACTTCTGGTTGCAACAGTCATAAACAAGGACAAAAATCTAGAACTTGGACAAGGACCACACTAAGACTGAGTCTCAAAAAGGATGAGATAATAACAAGAATGTTGTCCACCTATGCACAAATGGTCTGATTTAAAGGCTAGAATAGCCAGCGATTATGACCAACGTGACACAAGGTATGAAAAACATTAAGAAACGAAGACCAAAGGTAACTTAAGAGACAAGACTAGTCAAAGTTCAAGACACAAGTCTTCAGCTAAGCGAAGTGCCACTATTTCAGGACTGTTTATAGATAAAGGGTAGATTTCAATTGTTTTGAGTAAGCAAGAAGATAAACAAACACATAGAACAGCAAGCAGGTGATATCAAGCACGTCTGAAAACAATGAGCAAGGGAAAAAGAAACCTTGTGCATGAACAATGAAGTGACTTAGTTTGTGCTAATCCCTAAGAGAGCTAATTGTGTATGTTTTCAAAGAGTTTTGCAATCATTGCACACATTCCTAGAAAATGAAAAATTTTGGCCTCTCTAAGGTTTTTAGTAATGGTTTGACTCTGCAAATTTTATGACTCACAGGGGTGACCTCCAATCTTGGCGCACTGAGGTTTCGACACAGTTCAAGAACTTAATCTTCAAGAGCTGGTGGGGAGATCTGACAACCCACAATGAACCACACCCGTGGAGATTTCTTCCACAAGGACATTTATATAGCGGTTGTCACTACCATGGCAAAAATTGTATTACCGCTTGAGGTTCCGTCAACGCAGTTTGCCCAGTAGAGGGATTGTTTGCTATGGTTAACCCTCTCTAAAGGTGATTGACTCACAATAGTGTACCACAAGGGGACTTAGCTTCCAGATCCAAGGTTTTGACACATTTTCACTTTTAGCCCAATCAAAGCAGACAGATTAATTTGACACGCTAAACTAAGAGTATCTCTTAAAGATCTATGATATCAACTCCCAGTGATCTATCAACCTCTCCGGATAAAGGATGCCTCAATCAACAAGTTGAAGATTCATCTATCTGCGAGATGCTCAAAGTATCCTCCCCACCTACAAGGAATCCGTCATAAAGAAGAGTTTCACTAGGAACCCACTCTCTCAAGATCCACAAATAGTTTTCATGAGGCCTAATTACTATGTGTGTACAAATGTTAATTCCTGAAAGAAAATCTATCCAAGAGTAACCAAAGAGAACAAGGTGATGCACTTAACACTTTAACTAATGCGAGGTGAGTCCAAAGATGTGGAACATTTAACCCCTCACACAAGCCAAAATGAGTCCACAACTCAAAAACTAGTGAGTTCTAAAAAGCACAAAAGGGTTGCCTAGTGGAGCATTTAACGCTTCTGTCCTGTAGTCCCCTCCCCTATTTAACATGTTGTTGAGCTTGCAACCACAAGGTGGAATGAGGGGTTGGTGGATTAGCGAGTCCAATAACCCAAGATAGCTAATTAGATCTATCACAAGTAACTAAGCTTGCTAAATGGAAACTAATGGAGATCACAACCTAGTATCAAATTATGCATGTGTTGTAAAATGAGAACATGAAAGGAAATACACACACAAGCTTGACACAAGAGATGTTCATTTTAGCTCCAAATGAAGTGTTATTAGTCAAAAAAAAAATTACCTGGTAATCCTCGCAACGCATCTTTTCTTTGTTGTACCTTTCGTTTACACTTGATCGCTCGCTCACAATGAACAAAGCAACAAACTCATGAATGCAATATATGTCAACTCATGCAAAATCAAGGTTAGATCTGAAAAAATAATTTTTAAGAGTGATGATAATCAGCAACCCAAATGAAAGCCCACATTATGCATTGATTCATTGTAAAAATAAAATGCAAACTATTCATTCAATGCCTTTTTTTTTTTCAATTGATTTTTGACTTAGTCATAAAGATAAGATCTACATGATATGAATTCGGATCCAAAACTCAAAATACAAAAAAGTAGCCCTAATCAAAAACTAGAGAGCTTTCCAAAAATGCAAAAAAATTGAAAAGATCTTTTAATTTGTGCCCTAGGGAGTTGTTTTGTCAAAATAGACCAGTTTTTGCAAATTGAATTATTGACCCATAATATGACCTCTAAAATTGAAACACAAAAAACCACCTCTATGTAAAATTCCAAGAGCTTTCTGAAATTGTAAATTTTTCTAAAAAATATGCTGATTTATGCCTGAAAATGATTTTTTATGAAAAACGGAGAAAATATCATAAAAGCTAGAAAACGTTTCAAAAAAGACTGAAAATTTGAAGATATGAGCGAATCTTTCAAATCTAGGGTATCTTTGAGTCTGCAAACAGATCTGCACAAAAACCAGCAAGCAAAAGTGGGTTGCCCCACAGTGGGCGCCAGAAATGTACCTGTGAAATGTGGGCCTTTGAACCTCATAGACACTTCAACACGGTCATTGTATGTGGATTCATCCCGGAATGAACATTGGATTGTTCATCCGAAAATCAGCCCTGCAAAGCGATCTGTTGCCTTCTATCTAAAGAGAATTGCTTATTAGATATCCTCAGATTTGAGGTGTTTAAGCAACCAGACCCTCTAAGAATGAAGGATTTGTAAGAAAGTACGACTAGTCTATATGAGAATACAGATTAATCTAGAATGAAAGATGCAATGTAATCTAAGAACAAATAAAGTAAACTAGATTAAGCATATGCATGATTAAACTAAAATGAGATCAAACTAAGAATGAGAATGCATGCAAGAAATGTAAGTGAGCATGAATTTCAACAGCAATCTGATAGCAAATCCATTCATCCTCCTTGAAATGAAGGGAGGAGGGTCTCTTAAATAGACTTTCTTGGAATCCATCAATGGTTGAGATTGATTTCAATCAACGATGAGGATTGAGGTCATTATTACCTCTTACGCATGTCCCTGTTTGACTTACTCGTCATAGATTCTTGGCTTTAAGTGGGTTGAGGAATCTTATGACGTGTCATAGATTCTCTTCCAAATTTAATTTAATAAAATGAGATATGCTCTCATAATTACCTTTTTCATTTAATTAAATAATTTTATTTAATTAATAAAAGATGCTTTTCTCATTTAATTAAATAACTTCATTTAATTAAATAACTTTATTTAATTAATTAGAAATAGCTTTTTGTATTTAATTAAATAATTTTGTTTAATTAATTAAAATAGGCACATTTATTAAATTAAATAAATTTAATTCCATAGTACATAAGCCTTAGGATATGATTTAATTTAATTAAAGTATAAATACTCAGTAATTAAATCAAATATTAATCAATAGGTTTAATGTGACTAATATGAGTCAATACTATAGGAATTAAATAAAGAGTATGATGAATGCAGATTTGGGTTTTCTGCATCTGACAATTAAGTCAAGTAGCGAGTAGCCGGATAAGGATTGCCTATTAGAATAGGTCTTAGGATTGATCAAAAATAGACCAGAATTGGTTGAAATGGCAATGAGCCAATTTTGGGGTATTACAAGTTTTACCTTTTCCTTGGAAGATTTCTGGGTAATCATAATTTGTGTCATATATGTGTGAATTCTTACTTGTTTATATAATTTATATGTATATGCTTTACATGGTATTTTAGTTTATTAATTGAATATATGGGATGGATGTATGGTGAATGTCTTTATGGGTTAAAGTTTCAAGCACCGATTCACCCCCTCTTCTCAGATTTTACCTTTCCTATTGTAATTTCAACATGATGTTACATAGAAGGGTGTTCAAGTGAGGAATCTCAACTTTATATGTATATGGGACCCTTAATGTTATCAATATGTATTAGTCATAGAAGGCATAACACCATCAATATTTCTTTCCTTTTGTGTTAAAGAATAATTTTATGAGAACTGGAATTATTTTTTGGAAGGAGTATAGAGTGTTTTTGAAAATAAATATTTCATAAATCCTCTTATAAAATTTATTTGAACAATGAACACTAGAATATGTTTTTTCAAGGTTGAAACATTTTTGAAAGAAGAATAATCTAAAGGTCACTCATCAACAAGTCCAAAAGTCGATCAAGATAAATAAATAAAAATCTTTTAAAAATAGTGAGTGAACATCATTTAAAGATACCTTTGAAATTTGAACATTTATACTAAAATGATATCTCTTGAGTAACTTTTCAATTATAAATACAAGATGACAATTGGATTTGACACTTACATTTTGAACAACTAAAATTTGAAGCTTTAAATTTTCTATACAAATAGATATGTTAAAAGACTTATCACTTATAAAAAATAAAAATACAATATTTTTAAGATGTATCTTGGGAAAGTGGCACAGGTAAGTATTCTTAAGTGGTAAATTAAGTAAAGGCACCATTGGAAATTATTTACTCCAATATGTGCATGGATGGATGGAAACATCATCAATTAATGGTTATTTTTCCTTTCTAACATTCATTGATAACAATATTAGAATACCTGGGTGCATTAATAATGAATAAGCATGACATGTTTGAGATTTCGTAACAATACAAAAATCTAGTTTAGGAGGAAATGGATAGTATATCAAAAGTTTAAGAACAAACAATTAAATTTTTTGGATATATCTCAAATGGTACTCAAATGATTTACAAAGATCATGGAATATACAATTTAAATTTACTTTTAGGTATATATCTTAGAAAGAATGGCATGGAAAAGAGAATAACTAGAGAAGCCATAGACATGGCCAAGAGTGTGTTGATGGTTAAATTTTTTAACTAATGAGTATCAAAGAAATATTGTAGCACATGGTGAAAGTATAAATAATGAATAAATATGCAAATGAGAATTGAGAATTTTTTTAATGTAATGCATGGAGTAGAAGAAAACATAAAGTTGAGCTTTTTAGAGTTTTTGGATGTATAGCATATACACAAGCCTTAGAGAAATTTCATAAGATTGGATAAAATGGACAAAATAATGTAATTTTGAATGAGATAGTGAAGAATAAAAAATTATAAATTTTATAATCCAATAACTAGAACATTTTTAATTCAAAAGATGCTCAAGTCATAGAAGAAGATGCATGAGATGAAAGTACAAAAATAATGAGTATTGTAACTCAAGTTTATCATGAGATGTTAGAAAAGTACTAAATCCAAAAAGTATCATCTTCTTTGTACCTCCTCTCATACTTTTTCAAGATTTAAAAACTATCAAAAAGTGATAAATTCATCAAATAGGATGACATGCTCACACTTGCAAATGAAAATTTGTTTAATTGAATAAGGTTAATTTAATACTAGTATAGGGTTCAATGATAGTTACAATAGAATTGATTTTAAGTTATGATAATATGACTTCAATAGGAATGAAAATCTCCCTATATGAGTCATTAGGAGTAACATAATAATTTATCCTACCATAGTGTAAAATATCTAAACAATATGAATAACAATGAGCCAATAGGATTCACTAAGAGTAAACACAAGAATGTCATTCTAGAGGAATTTCTTGAAGTCTCAATAGATTATTCTTCCTCTTGGTCTACCAACTCGAATTTTACCCTAGAAAATACCTCATAAAATCACCAAAACTAAGCCTTTCAGCCCTCTTCTCCTTATAATATGGCCCTTGTGTCATCTCAAACTAAACATGTTCCCCCTTATTTCCATAATCCCTTCCCTAAGGACATGTTACATATTTACCCTCAAATTATTGAAAATTATATTAAAAATTTATGTGGTCTCTATTATAGACTAAGTATAATAATTAAGTGGTTGTAGGAATGAATCCACATTACCAAGAAGAAGATTTACAAGATTGAGGCCCTCAAAGAATTGGATGAGTAGGTGTTTGGTCTCAAGATATCTAGGATTTACATAGACAATCCAAAAGGAAGAGGATATAAATGACAATGATGAGGGAGATGGAAGGTCTTGTTGCTTTATCCTTTGTGAAATGAACTTAGAAGAAAAAATCCTTATTGTTCACACACTAAGAAATAAATTCAAGAGAGGAAGTAGGATAAGTCCTATTCTCTTTAGTCTTTTGGCCTTTCTGTTTTTGGGGTTTTATGGTTCTTCATATTATTATTTTCTTTGTTGGTTCTTTGATTAGGTTATCTGCTAGGATTTTTTGTAGGTGAACTTGATGTCCCTTCTAGACTAAATTAATTATAAAAATAAGCCTATATTATATACAAAGATGAATGACCAAATTATATTTTAATTATACATTTTTGTATTGATAACTTTATATTCAAAAATCAATTATTAATTAATTTTTTCATAAAATACTTCAATTAATGATTGAACCACCAACTTGGGGTATGTGTAGGATAATGCTATGCCAAAAAGTGGCCATCTAAAAAATATGTAGTTTTGAAATGCCTCAAAGCATTTCAAAATCTATTCTAACTTTTTCCTCACCCATCCTGATACTCAATGAAAAAAATGAATACCTTTATAAGACCTACTATATCTTTTGATACCAACCCTATATGGTCAACTTTTAAAATGTCCCAAAAATGTGTTTTTGGAATGTTCTTGTGTGTTTTTTACTTCAAACATGTTGCTGATGAATTTTTTTAAACTAAAATTTGATGAAATGAAAAGGGTTTCTTAAGAATGTTCTTAGATTTCCATAAATATAAGGTTTGTCAAACTATAAGTTTAGAAAGTAATTATTACTTATTTTCTAATGGAGTTATATATAAAGTCTTGATTGACACACTTCTTGAAAATCAAATATAACTTTCAAATGGTACAACATTTTTGAAATCCAAAAGATGCATCACATTCTATGCTCCTTCTACTATTAGGAAAACAAATTTAAAAAAATATTTTGTAGAGTTTTGAATTAGTTAGGGTGGTCAGAAACGAGAGTTTTTATATTCTAAAAATACTAAAGTATAAAATTAATGATTATTTATTTATTTAGAATAAAAATACTCAAAAATATGTGTCACATCGAAGCATGAGTCTACTTCTTCTATATAGAATATTATTTTAAAATATTATCATTTGATTTTGAGTAAGGTGTTCAAACATATGTCTACTTCTAATTTTTGTCCTAAAATTTTTGTATTGTTGCATTAAAATTCAAAATTTTGATCAAACAATTTTTATTTTTTTTCAGATAAGGCCTAGTATTTTAGAAATTAAATTAAATTTCCTAGAGATTCTTTTCTCTCAACTTTTTGATATAAAGTTTATACCAAGTAGAAAATTGCACGTCAAGTTGACATAATCCTGATTTAATAATTTTTTATTGCCACTTCAGAGCATAGTTTGGTTGACCATGATCTTGCACATACCCCTTGACTATTAGTCATATTTTCCCTATAATAAAATAAAGGATAGGCATCATCTTGTTCCTATTGATGTAATTGTTGAGAAATCGCTTGTGATTAGAGTGCAAGACTCTAGTTTTAAATTTTCTAAAGCTAAGTTGTAAGAACCATACTAGCTACACCTCTTATATACCTTATACATTGTCATAGTTACCTCTAATGATTTATTGTTTATTAAATTATAATTTTCATTTTCTAACTTAGTATGAATATACACTTTTCATAACAAAAAAAGAGGACTTCTTTGTGACCTATAGCATTTGAGTTCTACATCATCAAATCTTGATGATTATTCCTTATAAGTAAACAAAATTGCATATTTCTTTTGCACTATTCATGTTATGAGCATTTAAGCTTTAGTGTGTTAATATTTCCTTGATTATGCTTGAAGTTCTCTTTGTTGTTATATGGCAATATATATTTTTCATAGAAAAAAAAAATTGCATATGTATTCAAAGATTGGTATAGCTTACAAATTTCTTAACAGTAACATATGTATAAATTTTAGAAATGAAATTCATAGAACATTTATTTCCTTCCATGAATAAATAATGATCTAGTTTCCTTTTTCTTCATCTTTCCTTTAATTTTGCAAGTTTGATTGCAAACATAATATAAATATATGAATATGATGAGGTTTTTTAACATGTTCAAATATGGGCAATTGACTATCATATTTTGAAATATTTAGAGAATTGAAAGTACTACCTATGTGCACTTAAGTCGATGGTGCAAAATTACATATTGAGTGGATATTTATGCATTTAAACAACTAAATTTAGTTTTATCTAACATAATTTTTTTAATAAAATGACATAAGTACACTAAGTCTTGCAAAAGAGAAGAAGTGAGACAAATTACTGTAAGGTTTATAACTTTAGCATTTTATTTTTCAATTTTATTATTTTTGCAATATTTTATTATTTATTTATTTAATAGTTATTTATAATACACTATTTTATACTTTGTCATTTTATTTACTTTAAGAGTTACTTTTAATCTTTATGATATCTTTTAATAGTTCATATTAATATATTTCTTTATCTTTTCAGTCAGTGTCATGATATCAAATATTTCTCGATCCTCTCATTTTAAGCAATTACACTAAATACAATTATTTTAAATTATGTCACTCTATGCAATTAAAATAAGCCAAGCTACTTGACTTAAGTACTAGAAGTTATGTCACTATGCACAATTAATGATACATAGACAAAATAATGTGAGGTTAATACCTTTAGCAACTTGTTTTTCAATTTCTACTATTTTTGTGCTGATTTCTTCTTCAATTATTTTGTAGTTATTCTAGTTTTACTATTTTTAAGTTGTTGAAAAAATAAGTAGGGTAGATATGAGTAACTATAATTTAAATACAACATAAGAAAATACTATTGACTTCATCCTATACTTTCAGAGTAGTCGCAAGTGAAAATTTGCAATTAGTATGTGCACTATACTTGTCCCCTTGTTAGGGGGTCAAGGAGTCAAGCCATGCTCTTGTTCATATATAAAAAAATGTCCATCTTAAAGGTGTTCTAGGGCCTAAAAGCTCATGCTTTGAAATTCTAAATATTATATTATGAGGAGCACATACATTCTCACATGTAGGCATAAAGAAGTGTGGATATTTCTTAATTTGATAAAGTATGGTTATTCTCATAATACTATTGAGTTATGCAATATTTTACCTAATTGGATGTTGATTGTACTAATATTGGTCTATTGGTTGAATGTAGATTACATGTTTTTTTAGTTATGATATTATATGCTCTTGAGACATACAAAGTTCTCTCCTTGCTCAATGCAACTTCTATATGTTTATTAATGTCATTTCCTTCATGGTAGATGAGAGAGGGTGATGGGGATAGCTAGGTCTATGCCACTAATTTTAAACTAGGGTATTGGTGTTTTTCTGACACCTATGTTGGACTATAGGATATCTTTCTACTTATAAAATCCCCTGATCTACCCTAACCTTCGCACTAGGTTAACTAACCAAATCTTCCAACATGGCTCCCTTGTTCTTCTAGGAATTCAATTCCTCCAAAATTTTTGTATAGGTCTACTAGGGTTCCATATCAATCCCTAGTCCAACCAAGGTTTTCATGAGATTTAAGCTATTATTTCGAACACTTTCAACACATCTAAACTGATGATGAGAATGGGTTCATACCCAAATTCAAAGTTTCCTCACAATAGGGCTACTATAAGAGCCCTTAATTAGGCCTCCTCCTAGATTTGTTACACTAGATTCAACTCACCTGCACTAAAAGAAATTTTCTACACTAGACCCATTCTCAGTGATTTTTGGGGTCTCAGGCTTCTGAAAGTCCGTACAGTATTACTGGAAAAAATAAGGGTTTTTAAGAATTTTAAGGGATGCCTATTTTCCTCACTTTTTGAACACCTTCCATAGCTCAACAAAGCCTCTATTGTTCAAATAGCACCTTCTCATACCCCTCTTCAATCCCTTAGAAGGGCAAGTCGTGACTTTGGCTCCTTTGTTGTTGAGAGCTCTTTCTTTGTCATTTGCTCCTAGCTGGGCATTCCCTAGCTTGCCTAAGACTTGGTCAAACAATTGTTTGCACTCCTTTTTTGGGCCCCTACTTGCATGGTAATATACACTAGGGTCTATAGTCCTAGAATCCACAAGGCCATGGAAATTTCAGGGTGGAAACTGTTAGTGTAAATAATTAGTTATTATTACACTTTACTTAAATTTACTTTGGTTAATGCATCATTTTATTATTTATTAGTCAAACACCTAGGAGTATGCGTACTCATATGATTTTTCTTGTTGACAAAATAGGAGTTAGTAGCTCATTTTAGCACATGATGTCTACAACACAAGAGTTTTCATATTTATCTAAGTTGTCATGCACACAACACAGTTGTTTGCACTCTAATTAAGCACATGGTGTCTACAACATATTTTTAAATGACATACCCATGTAAGCTTATCCTCTCATCATTGCACTAACTTCTATACTAAATGGAGGATAATCCACTCTTGGTGGGCATGTGCTTAGTTGTGAGCCTTATCACTTTGTTGAATCTTAGTCATTCTAGAGGTCTTTATATTTAGGCACTCCCAATGTGTATGTTGATCAATTTATTTTGATATTGTTATTCTGATCATACTTTATTGGTCCATCATGTGCTTGTGCTTGAGTTCCTTGATCTTGGGTGATTTTTCCCTAAGGAAAATTATTACATGGTATTAGAGCTGAGGGAGCTTCTCTTCACATAGCCATTGGAGACCATTTTTGCTTCACCTCTCAAAGGACCATGATTCAAATCTAGAGTATTTGTTGTTATTGGGAGCATCTAGAGGAAAGAAAACCTCACCATTTCATCTGGAAGATCAATCTGGTGAATTTTGACTATAAATTTTCCTACCCTAGGCCATAGTCAAATTTGAGGCAATTTATTTTGCAAAGCGGCACTCAAAGGTCTGATTCGCAAATTTGGTATGATCATTTTAGATTTATTCAATTAATTTTTCAGATCTAAATATTTTTACATCTCTACATTTTTACTTTGTGGATTTTCATTTTATTTCTAAAATTCTATGAAAAAATTGGCCTTTTAGGCTAATAGGAGAGTTTTTTATTTTTGGTTTTTGTATTTTTATTTTTATTTTTTTAATTTATTTTTATTTTTTTAAGGATAAGATTAGAGCTTGTTGGTGCAAATTAAATATTGGCATCATATCCAGAAGCTCAAAAAAACCCCAAATTGACCTTTGTTTAATCTACATTGGACATTTGAGGTGACATCTAGAGTTAATTGATTTTTGGAGGTGTGAACTCGGGAAAAATAATTGTAGAGGTGATTTTCAAATAGTGATATCTCCCTCATATGAACTCCTTTTTCTGAGCAAATGTTTTTGTTTTGGGGTGGAATTTCATGATCTATACATTAGTGTAGGATGTTTGGGATCTTCGTTCCTAAATTTTTTTGCAAATCAAAAATTCTAATTTTTGTAACTTCAAAGGCTTAGTTCAGGCTCATCTAGACACATTTTTATGTTTTATTTTTTGAAAGTGCATTATTTTTCACTTTCCAAAATCTGCAATTAGATTATAGGTTTGTGTGGACATAAACACCACTTTCAAAAATAGGTCCTTTTTTACATTGTATTGCTTTAATAAAGCTTCAAAATTGTTGTATATCCGAGCTACATTACTAAGTACTAGATTTAAACTCCAAAAGTATGTTGTAAATAGAAAAATCAAAATTCCACTTTTGTCCATTTTAACAAGTGGCCTATTGTAAATGCACTACATAGTGTCTTGTGTTCTTGTGTCTCTCCTTTTTTCTCTTATGCTCTTTTAATTTTTTTGCATCATGGGTTCACCTAAAACTCCACTTCTAACTTCACACAATTATACTACATGGAAAGATATTGAATGGAGTAGACTAATGGAAAAAGGTTTAAATCTATATGTTGATGGTACAATTACAAAACCCACTGATGATATAGTACTAGTTGATTGGAAAATTAAAGACAATTAGCCTTTTAGAATTATTAGGAGTTATTTTCATAGAGATCTCTTCTTCCACATTTCCAGCTTTAAGGATGCCAAGGTTGCTTGGGTGAAACTTGAAAGGTTATATGGTAAGGTGGATGAGGAAAAAGGATTCAAAATTAAGGATGATCTACTTCTATTGGATCCTAAGAAGTTTGACACAATTCAAGACTATGTCAACAAAGCTAATGAATTAAGAGAACTAATTAAGATTGTGGTAATCACATGAATGATGATAGATTGATTCATCACATCTTGAAGAGGCTACCTTCAAAGTATGCATATTTTGTTTTGAGTTACAACACTCACAGGGTGACCATGGGAAGTGCCTTAACTAAGCCTTCATTTGATGTGTTTGTAGAAATGTTGATGTTGGAACAATCCAAGTTGCTAGATATGTGAATTCTCAAGTCATCCAAGTCTATAGCATTGGTGGCTAGTAATGAGAACCAATGAAATCAAGGAAGAAAAATTTCTACCGACAGCAATAAGAAGAAGTAGAAGAAAAAATCACAATATGAGACACAACAATCTTCCTCATCACAACAAGGAAATTCTTCTTCCAACAAGAAGGGAAACAATAACAAGAAGGATAGACTATTTTGTGCATATTGTAAGAAATTGAATCATGATGAGCATCATTTCAAGACTAAGAGAATAGATGACTTAACTGACTTAGGAAGAAAAAAATCAATGTGCCAAACACTTCCAAGGATTCAAATCCATCCACTTCAAAGGAAAAAGTTCAAGAATTTATGCCAAGTTCAAGTTCTTTAGGGGAATGGATTCTTGACAAGTAGGTGCCTCATACCATATGGGTTCTTCAAAATGACACTTTTATTCATTGAAGCAATCTAAGGCACCTCACATCCTTGTAGGGAATGATACACAAGTGGAAGTTGAAGGCAAAGGACAAGTTGAGATGGAAAATGGAGAGTTCAAAGACATTCTCTATGTTCCTAACCTTAGCACCAATCTTCTTTCAATTTACCAAACCACTCACTATGGAGGTGGTAATAAAGTTGAGTTCCTTCATGATTCAGTAATGGTGCACAATCTTAAAGATGATTCATTGGTTGTAGTGGGTAAAGTCAATCATGTCACAAGGCTTTATTCTTTCTCCCACTTTGTGCCTAAGTCTCCCTCACATTCCTTGTTGCCATAATCTCAATCATAAAGTAAATTATGGCATGAATGGTATGGTCATCTTTCCTTCTGCTATCTTCATCAACTTAGCTCAAAAAATATGGTCAAAGGTCTACCTACAACTAACTTTTCTACAAGTGAATGTTCAACTTGTTCAATGGAGATGCATCTAGAAGAGAATTTTGATAAAGGAAAGTCTTGGAGAGCATCAATTGTTCTTGACTTGGTTCATACAGTTCTAGCAAGTCCTTTTTTAGTGACATCAGTTATCTTGGGTCACTATATCCTCACTTTCATTGATGACTTTTCACGCTACACATGGGTCTACTTTCTTAATCACAAGAATGAAGTGTTTGATAAGTGTCTAGCCTCCAAGAATCATTTTGAGAAGCACTCAAGAAAAGACATCAAGGTCCTTCATATGGACAACAAAAGTAGATATGTGAACTCAAGACTTAGAGAATTTTGTGAACTTGAGGGTATTGATCTTTAGAATCCTATAGCACTTAGTCCATAAAAGACAAGTGTAGAAACAATGAGGATTAGAACTCTTAAGTAAATAGCAAGTTATATGATTCAAGCTAAGTCTCTTGATCTATGACTTGAAGTCAAAGCTATAAGTAGTGCCAATCACATACTTAATAGGTCTCCTCATAATGTCTTAGATGGAAAGACTCCTTTTGAGGCATGGTGCAAAAGAAAACTAGTTGTGAAACACTTCAAAGTTTTTGGTTGTCCAGCATGGGCACACATATCTTGAAGGGAATGCAAGGCACCACCACCAAGGCCTTGCACTTTCATTGGATATGACAAAAGTATTAAGGCACATAGACTTATGGATCCTAAGACTCGTGAGATATTTATAGAGAGGAATGTTCATTTTGAGGAAATTTCACCTAGCTTATCCTCTAATCCTCTCCATGCTTCATACATTGTGGAAACTGATAGTGACAAAAATGATAGTGATTCAACAAATTCAAATATGGGGGATCCTATTGATAGATACATAACAAGGTTACAGCATTAGAATAGTCCACATGCATACATTGCTACAATGACAGGTCGATGTAATTCAGTATAGTTGGGTACACCTTGTCTTCAGTTCCAAAATCAGGGGATGACTACATAACATATATTTTAGGCTTGTTTGTGGAGTCCTATATAGCAGATTTGGGAGACATTATTGATGATATACATCTTATCTTTGATGAAGAAGATCCTCTTAGTTTTTTGCAAGGGAACATCTGACCCTCTTGTCCATTATCTACATAATTAGTCTTACAAGGTTGATATGATTGTGGATCCTTATGTACAATAGTTGTAGGAGGTCTCTTTATCATTTGAAGAGAAAGTTGGTTCTTTGGGATATGTTGTACATCCATCCTTTCTAGATCTAAAATTGTTCTTTTCAGTAGTGTTGGAAGGGGTAACTGTTAGTATCGACACAAGGACAACTGAGCAATTTTCAAAGACACCATTCATCTCTAAGATTCTTTCTACACACTAGGGAAGCATCTCATGTGTACCTATGGCATTTTTTCTTCCTAAGGGGAGGAATATTATTTTGTAGTCATGGATCAACTTCTACATTCATCTTGGAGCAGCTATCACTAATCAACATTCTAGATTTGGGGGGAGGGGGTGGGTGGGGGGGACTACCTTGTCCCCTTTCTTCTTCTTCTTCTCTCTTATGGGAGGGACCTTTTCCTCTTCAAGGGTTTTCTCCTTCTCATACTTCTCCATTGCATAGACATGATGTATGTTGTAATGTCGGGGTCTTAATTACTCCATCCATTCATGCATCGTGTTCTTTCCTCTCTCTTTTTAGGGGAGATTTTTTCCTCTTTCTCCATTTTCAAAGAGATTGCATTGCATTTTTACATGGGTATCTAACATGACCTATTAGCTAGGACCTGTCAAGCATTTTCATCATAGCTTTTGTGAGCTTAACAACATTCCCCTAAGTTGCACTTAAGGGGGGTGTTACTATAAATAATTAATTATTATTATACTTTACTTTTAAGTTTATTTAGGTTAATGCATAATTTTATTATTTATTAGTTAGACACCTAGGAGTATGCATACTCATATGAGTTCTCTTATTGGCAACACATGAATTAGCAACTCATTTTAGCACATGGTGTCTACAACACTGGAGTTCACATATTTACTAAGTTGTCATGTAGGCAACATAGTTGTTCACACTATAATTAAGCACATGGTGACTACAAAATATTTTTACATGAGACACCCATGTAAGCTTATCCTCTCATCATTGCACTAACTTGTGTGCTCAATGGAGGATAATCCACTCTTAGTGGACATGTGCCTAGTTGTGAGGCTTATCACTTTGTTGACACCTAGTCATTCTAGAGGCCTTTATATTTAGGCACTCCTAGTTTGTATGTACATTAATATATTTTGATATTATTATTTTGATCATACTTTATTGGACCATTTTGTTCATGTGCTTGAGTTCCTTAATCTTGGATGATTTTTCCCTAAGGCAAATTCTTAGAGAAACAAGATCTAGATCCCTTTCACTATAAACAACTCCAAGACTAGTAGCACCCAATTACTTTTAAAGAAATTTACAAAATGCTTATAAAACTTGAACGAAAACCTAAACTAATGCATGCAAAATGAAGAAATAGAACTATACACAGTGTCTTATCATTAAAAGCTACAAACAATTCACTACTAATTGCAAGAATTAACAAAAAACTATGATTGTCATGGAAATTCTATTCATAGTCTATTGTATCCATATTGCAGTAGCATAATAACACCAACCAACCCTTGTCTTAGGGTTTTTTAAGCATTAAATAGACTCCCCTTTTTGTGTATGGATAGGTTTTATGGATTTTTTTAGCCATTCCAAAAATTAAAACTTTTTCTACAAAGGGAAAATTTTCTCAAAAAATTTGGAGCAATTTTTGTTGCTCGAGTAGTGTTCTGTTCTTCTACACTTTAAGACCATTGTTAAATCTTCTCAAAACATTCTTGGCAGCTTAAAATTCACGAAATACACCATCTAAGGCTTCCAATATCTTAATGATGGAGATATCTCATGGTGATAGCCTTTTGAACAACTTTATATTGTTCAAGCAAGTATTGTCCCTTCAACCAAATAATCCACATTCTGAGTTCTTGTAATGCAGACATGTGCTCATAGTGCAAAAAAAATTCCTAATTCAACCTTTCATCAACATGGAAAACCAAGGATCTTAGAATGAACCAACCTAAGGTAATGATACCATTCCCATCAAAAACCCAAGGGGAATCTTTAACAACTATCCTAAGCCTAGGTACACAAGCATAAGTTAAAATTCTTATTGTACTTACATACTTCTTATGAGAAGTTCATCACACTAAAAATGAGATGGTGGGGGTGTTCTAAGGGTGTTCCTACACTATACTTTCCCACAACCCCTCCCCCCCAGCACAAAATAAGGCACTTTGGGGTTAAGAAGAGCCAGATCAATACCAAACATCTTAAAATGTCCTTCCTCAACCTAGGTGGCTTCAGATTTAGGTTGATCCTTCCATTTGATCAAATGTTCCATATAAACTTGATGACTTGTAGCTTTCTTTACTTTGGATTCCAATACTTTCTCTATTGTGACTGGCTTCTTCTTGGGCATTGCATTGGTGTCAATGTCTTGTAGGACCCTTGGTGGAGTTGTACTTTGCTAACTGATATCTCCTATAAATCTTATTATGTCTGCAACATTAAACACCAGTGACATGGCTAAGCCTAATGGAAAGTCCACTTTGTAGGCATTCTCTATATTTAGCTAGAATCTTGCATGGGCCAACTCTTCTCATCTAGAGCTTAGTGGTCATACCTTGTTGTATTCTTTCTTTGCTAAGGTGGACCATGACATATCCCCCAATCTGAAACAATACTTCTTTCCTATTCTCATCCATTTTGGTGTTGATTCTTTGAGTAGATCCCAACATAGTTTTCTCCACTTTTTCTTGAACTTCTTGGATAGTTTCAAAAAAATATTCAACTTGTCCACTTTTTAATTCAATAAGACCTAAGTCTCTTAACTTACTCACTCCTCTAGGGTGTATTCCATACTTTATCTCAAAAGGACTTCTTCATCTGGTCCTATTGACACTATCATTGTAATCATATTAAGCTTGAGATATAACAAGATCCCAAGTCTACCCATACTCCTTTGTTAAGCACCTTAGTAAGTTACCAAAAACCCTATTGATGACCTAGGTTTGACCATCAGTTTGAGGATGGTATGCTGAACTAAAAGAGAGATTAGTTCTTAGAATTTTCCATAAGGTTTTCCAAAAATGACATATGAACTTGTTGTCCCTATCAGACACAATACTTAGAGGGAATCCATGAATCCTAACTATCTCCTTGAAGAAGAGGTGTGCTATATAACTTGCATCATGAGTAGTTTTACATGGAATTAAATGACTCATTTTAGATAACCTATCTACTACAACATAAATGTTGTCCATACTTGATTTTGTTTTAAGGATTCCAACCACAAAATCCATACTTCTACATCCCCAAGGCATCTTTGGAATTGGCAAAGGTTGATAGAGTCCTACATTACTTGAACCTCATTTAGCTCTTTGGCATATTCCACATTTCTCAACATATCTTCATACATCCCTTGCTATCTCAGGCCAAAAGTAGTATCTCAATACTAAATCGAATGTCTTTTTTATGCCAAAATGTCCACTTAAGTTTTCATTATGCTTCTCTTCAATCAAATTTTCGCTCATGAACCCCTTAGGTACACATAGTTGATTATCTTTAAATAACAATCCATTTTGAAGGGTATAATCTAGAAACTCACTATGAAATTGGTTCTCAAACTCTACATACCTTCTAGGCTTGGGAGAATTCTTCATCCTCTTCATACAAATCTTTGAAAATTGCTATTCCAATGCTTTGTACTTGTACTTCTTGGATAGTCAAAAGCTTTTTACTCAAGGCATCTGCTACCTTGTTTAGCTACCCATTCTTGTGCTTGATTATGAATGTAAAAGACTATAAATAATCCATCCATTTCAAATGCCTATTATTAATGTTCTCTTGAGTTTTTATGTAACTCAAAGCCTAATTATCAATGAAGGAAGCACATTCTTTAGCTAGGAGGTAATGTCTCCACTTCTTGAGAGATTGTACCAATGCATAAAACTCCAATTCATAAGTTGAATACTTCTTCTTTGCCTCATTGAGTTTCTCACTGAAGAATGCCATAGGTCTTCCTTCTTGACTCAATACTCCCCCTACTTCTACATTACTTGCATCACATTCAATAGTGAACAACTTATGAAAAGTAGGTAAGAGTAAAATGGGTTTTGTAGGTACCTCATGTTTCAATGTTTGAAATGCCTTCTCTACTGCCTTAGCTGATCTAAACTTTTTTTTCATCCCTCCTTTGATGGTTTCTAGTATTGGTGCACAAATCCCATTGATGTTCCTCACAAAATTTCTATAAAATTGTGCCAAGCCATGAAAACTTGTCACTTAAGTCCCTGTTCTAGGAGTAGGCCAATACAATATTGGTTGTACTTTTCTTGGGTCCATTTTTAGATTACCCTTGGACACTACAAAGCCGAAGTAAACTAGTTCTTGTTACATGAATACACACTTTTCTAGATTAATGGCTAGTTGCTCTTCCTAGATTCTCTTCATGACCAACATCAAATGTTCAAGGTGCTCTTCTTTTGTTTTTATATAGATGAGTATGTCATCCAGATGCACTACCACAAATCTACCAATCAATCTCTTCAAGACCTGATTCATTAATCTCATGAAAGTTCTTGGGGAATTAGTAAGCCCAAATGACATTACAAGTCATTCATATAATCCATTTGTGGTTTTAAAAGTGGTCTTCCACTCATCACCCTCTTTGATTCTAATTTGGTGATAACCACTCTTTAAATCCAGCTTAGTAAAGTACATAACACCTCCTAAACAATCCATCAATTCTTGTGTTCTTGGAATAGGGAATCTATACTTGATAGTGATCTCGTTAATAGCCCTTAAATATGTACAAAGCCTCCATTTTCCTCCTTTCTTTGCTTCTAAGACCACTGTTACTACACATGAACTAATTCTCTTCTTAATCAGCGCTTGGTCCAATAACTCTTGCACTTGTCTTACCACTTCCTTATTCTGATCTAGAGTAATCTTATAGGCTACTTTTTTAGGCAAAGAAGCACCAAGTAAAAATTCAATTTTATGGCTGATTTCTCTTTCAGGTGGTAGTACTACTAGTGTACCATCTAAAATAATGTCCTTGATATCATCAAGAATTAGTTGAATTTCAAGAGGTATTGGTTGTAACTTTGTATGTTCCTCCTTTGACTTCACCATAATGGCACATCCTATAAACTCCTCATCTTGTAAAGCTTGCAAGAACTCTTTACCACTACTAAGTAACACACTAGGTGTCTTAGAAGTTTCCCCTTCATTCTTTATTAAGGACTAAATTTTGAAAGTCTTTCCATCCTTCTTGAAAGAAATGTCATTTTCCTCTCCATCATAGATCACATTTCCATGGTCTTCCCAATAGAATATGGCATGCATCCATGGGTAAGACATCACAAAGAACTTTGTCTCTATAGGCTCCAATAGAAAACTCAACCCATGTTTTCTCATTAACTAGTACACTTTGCTCTTTATTCAACCAAGTTACCTTATAAGGATTTGCATGGGGAACCTTTGCAAGTGTTAGCTTCTTTGCTCCGTCCTTTGATATAATATTATCCATTGACCTTGAATCCACTATAACCTTGCAAAGTTTGTCTTGGATCTTGCAGTTGACTCTAAAAAGAGCCCTCCTCTATTTAGGTTCACTTTGATTAGGTTGCCTTATGAGTGTCTTTCTAATCATCAAGTTCTCACCTATTTCTGACTCTAATTTTATTGACTTCATTAGTACATGAGTTGCTACTATCTTCTTGGGCATAAGCTACCATCTTCTCATTGTTTAAGGCTGATGGTTTATTAGGACACCTATAAGCATGATGTCAAAGCTGTCCACATTGATAAAATTTCATGGTGACAAAATAGGAGTTGCTTCTTCCTACTCCTCTTCCACTATTACCTTGAGATCCTCTTCCTCTACCAAAAAATCCCCTTGTGATGATTTTAGAACTTTGTTCCAAGAGTCTTCTTTCCTCTTGGTTTATTGATTCACCACCTCTACTAGAACCACCTGTTTGACCACCTCTAGAGTCTCTACCTCTTCCTCTATTCTTGGAAGTATGGTCCTACTTTCCTTTTCCTTTCTCTTCAAATTTTAGGTCCATTTGATAATATTGATGAACTATTTTAGGAGTGAAAAGGCTCATGTATTCTTGAATAGACCATTTGAGTCCATTTAAATATCTTGCCAACCTAATACTTTCATCTTCTACAACTTTAGACCTTAAGCATAGCTTTTGGAATTCTTCAATATAAGAGTGCACATCCATATCCTTTTGCCTCAAATTTTTTCTCCTCCTATGCAATTGTATTTAATAGTCTTTAAGAACATAATCTTGTTTTATTTTAGCCACCATTCCTTTCTAGGTTGTAATAGATCTTTTCCTTCTTTTTCCCACTCTATTTGAACAAATCTCCACCAAGTTAGAGAAATGCCTCTCAACCTTGACCTTGCCACCTTGACCTTTTGAGCAACAGAGACACCATCACATTTAAAATGGTTCTCCATTCCTTCAATCCATTCCATGATGAGATTAGGATCCATCTTCTCACTGAATAAAGAATTTCTTCCAAGGTTCTATTATTTATTGCCTTGATTGCCTTCAAGAAAGGCTCTTCTAGTAAACTAGGGTCTGGTGATGGAGTTTCTTCTTCCAACTCAATGTCTTTCTCTTTAGCTTCCTTCTCCTTTTTTTACTCCATCTTGTCCTTGACTTTATCTGTGGTGTCTTAGACCCTACTCAACAACTATTCTAGTTGTGCCAATCTTTCACTCAAAGACTTCTTGTCTTCCTCTTGTTGTTCTACCTTCTTGACCAATTTAGCATTGGTTACCATTGTGTTAGAATCACTGAATTTACTAAATTACTACATTCACCTTGCTTTGCATTTTCTTTGTCCCACACCTTAACCTAGCTTTGATACCAATCTGATGGGGATAGCTAGGTCTATGCCACTAATCTTCAACTAGGATCTTGGTGTTTTTCTTACACCTATGTTGGTCTATAAGATTTCGTTCTACTTATAGAATCCCTTGACCTTCCCTAACCTTCCAACTAGGTTAATTGACCAAATCTTGCAACATGGCTTACTTGTTCTTCTAGGAATTCAATACCTCCAAAGTTCTTATATAGGTCTACAAGGGTTCCAAAACACTCCCTAGTACAACCAAGGTTTTTGTGAGATTTAAAGTGTTATTTGGAACAATTTTAGCACATCTAAACTAATGGTGAGAATGGATTCATACCCGATTTCATAGTTTCTTCATAGTAGGGATACTAGAAGAGCCCCTAATTAGGCCTCCTCCCAAATTTTTAGGGCTTATAACCTCTTCCCCTCAAAGGTTCAACTAACCTACAATAAAAGACATTTTCTACACTAGACCCATTCTCAAGGATTTTTAGGGTCTTGGGCTTCCAAAAGGCTGTACAATATTAATTTGAAAAAATGAGGATTTTTGAGGGTTTTAAGGGCTGCCTATTGTCCTCACTTTTTGAACACCTTCCACAACTCAAAAAAAATTATCCTCTTCAAAATATCACCTTGTCATACCCCTCTTCAATCCCTCTAAAGGGAAAGTCATGATTTTTTCTCCTTTTCTCTTGAGAGCTCTTTGTGTGTTGTTTGATCCTAGCCAGGCATTGCCTAGCTCACCTAGGGCTTGGACAGATAATTGTTTCCACTCCTTTTCTAGGCCCCTTCTTGCATGGTAATAAATAGTAGGGTTTTAGTCCTAGAATCCAAAAGGCCATGGAAATCCCATTTTAGAACCAAGATCTACAACCCTTTCATTATAAACAACTCCAAGACTGGTAGCACGCAGTTGCTTTTAAAGAAATTTACAAAAACACTCATAAAAATTGAACAAAAATCTAAACTAAATCATAAAAAATGAAGAAATAGAACTATACACAAAATTTCTTATAACTAAAATCCACAAACACTTCACTACTGATTACAAGAATTAACAAAAAACTATGACTGTCATGGACATTCTATTCACAGTCTGTTGTATCCGTACTGCAACAACATAATAACACCAACCAACCCTTGGCTTAGGGTTTTTCAAGCCTTAAATAGAATCCCCTTTTAGTTTATGGATAGGTTTTAGGGATTTTCTTTAGCCATTCCAAAAATTAAACTTTTTCTACAAAGGGAAAAGTTGCTCAGCAACTTTCGATCAATTTTTGTTTCCTGAGTAGTTTTTTTTTCTGGTACACTTTAAGACCATTGCTATGTTTTCTCAAAACATTCTTGGGAGTTAAAAATTCACCAACTACAATATCTAAGTATTCCAATCTCTTAATGATGGAGATATCTCATGGTGATATCTTTTTGAACAACTTTATATTGTCCAAGCAAGTTTTGTCCCTTCAAGCAAATAATACACATTGTGAGTTCTTGTAATGCACATGTGCTCATGGTGCAACAAAAACTCCTAATTCAAACTTTCATCAACATGGAAAACCAAGGATATCAAAATGATACCAACCTAAGGTAATGATACCATTCCCATAAAAAATCCAAGTGGAATCTTTAAGAACTATCCTAAGCCTAGGCACACAAGCACGAGTTAAAAATCTAACTATACTTACATACTTCTTATGAAAATTTCATCACACCTAAAATGAGATGGTGGGAGCATTGGAAGGGTGCTCCTGCACTAGAGGAATACCACATTGACCCATAACTAAGCTACCTATGATATTCCCACCCTAGATATTGGATTTCCATAGCTTTAAGTTATACTTAACTATTAAGAAGAAATTTCCTAGCTTTGCTAATTCATTTCACTCAATATAGAAAAATATTTAGCATCTTCATTAGAAAATTTTGTAATGGAATATTAGAAGAGTTCAAATTGCATACCTTTCAAAGTTAAGAATTTTCAAATTATACTAGTTTCAAATATTTAAAAACGTGTTAAATCAACTAAATGTACCTATTGCACTTTGTGTTGCACTAAATACACAACATAAATATGTAGAAGTTAATAACTATGACCAACTTTCCCAAGAATTCCTATTACTTATATTTCAATATGTCATTTTTACAACAAGCCTATGGATAGAAGTTGGTCTTGTAAATGAATTGCTTCAAGAGGTTGTATATATTATACTTATAGTTTTTTGACTCTAAGCCCCCAAAATTGCTAGAATATGTTATAGTTGAATTTGATTACTATAATGGTTCACCTTAGGATGAAACAAACACAAAAAATGTTGTAATATAACTGATGATTTTAGGAGGGCACACACAAATAGTTCTAACCACTATAAAAAAATTATAATACTTAGTGCATTAATACAAAATGAACACTAATTTATGCACTAACTTTCTTTTACAATAAAATATATTTATAATATAAAACTTCAAATATATTTTTGCATCAAACACAATGCTTTCACATTAAAGACCTCTAGGACACATCCCTTGCTATTATAAATTTACTTACACTTAAGTATGGGAAAGTTAGAAAAATAAGTGGTTAATGTAGAAAAATCAAAATAAAATTTATTTTTGAATGGGTGTTCTTTAAGGCAACATGACATTTTTAGACTCTTGAGTCTACAAAATCTATTTAAAGTAGGTAGGTCAGATAAAGTACTTTGGTTTGGTGAACTAAATATGATCATCTATTGAATATCAACAAAAGCTACTAACAACCACATATATGTTTCCTTCATTTTTAAAGGTTACAAAACTCATTGTTATGTGTGGCCCTGTTAAAGGATTTAATCATCCTATTAGGAGTGACATTGTTAGAGTGATTAAGAACATGTCATTAGAATTTCACCTTAATTAAAGGATTTACAAATAACTATTGGGTTAATGTTATCAAAAGGATTTTGCAACTGCTACAATGGTTTGAGAGTAATAGTGAACCTTTTAATGTATAAACAACAACTCACTTTGCAAATTTAGAGCTATTTTTGGCTTAACTATGGTTCATTGATTGGACTACATCATTCTCATCATCTTAGATATGCTTGGCAACTCTTCAATAAAACTATCACCTAAGAAACTTTATACATCTCCTTGCAAGTTTTTTCACCACTTTTCTTTGCAAGTTTCTAGTACAACAATAATCTAAAACATATCATATACCTTCTTAAATAGGTAGTCTTGATCTTTTATCACTTAATCACAATTGTAGATCATAGGGTTTATGATCAAATCCAAAACATTCAATGAAACTATCCACCTTCTTCTTCTTCTTCTCTTCAAGTATGTCTTTGATCACTCAAATAATCCTTTCCTTGCATTAAATAATACAAATCATCAATCCTTATCATCAACAAATTTTTCTTATTCCAAGATTATAACTATGTCGGCTAAAAATCTTGATTCTTTCATAAACTATTCTTTTGATGTCACTTGATCATCACTGTCTTTTGCTCGGTCTTCACTAGATAACTTAGTCAATACTAAACTATCTTGCTCAGTCATCACTATACAGCTCAATCAATACTATCACATAGAAATCTCTATTGTTCAACAATATCTATTATGCTTGGCAATTCTTTGGTTCCTTGATCTTATGCTTCAACTCCTTTAGTGACCATTCAACATTGATACTTGGTCAAGCTTATCATTATGATCGGCTTCAACTCTGAACTTCATCCATTTTTCACTTTCACTTCATGTTTTGATTAAAAAATAAATTATCTTTTCAAGTACTAACTTATCAAGTTCCCATTGTAATTACATCTCACTTAGACATCTCAACTCAACCTTTCACTAGATTATCTCATAATCTACTTTTCAAATCCTCATCATCAATCACATGATATCACACTCTACATTGTTAGTGAAAGTATCTCCAATAGGTTTGACATCAATGAAAACATAATAATTGTTCCAATCAAGCTCTAAACAATTGTAGCCTCAACAAATTATTCATAACTAAATACTTAAGATATTCCCATCCTATCTTGGATTTCCACAGATTTAACTTATACTTAAGTGTTAATGAGAATTTTTTGGAAACCTCTTAATGGTTTCACTAAACATATAAAAGTTTCTTCAATAGACAAATATAATGGAAAATCAAAAGAGTTCAAATTACACAACTTTTGAAGTTGAGAATTTTCAAATTATACAACTTTCAAAGGTTTAAAAAATTGTTAAATCAACTAAATGTACCTATTAAACTCTATGTTGCACTCAATACATAATGTAAATTTGTAGAAGTTAATAATGATGACCAACTTTGCCAACAAGTCCTATTATCTATATTTCAATGTGTCATGTTTACTACAAGTTTGTGGATATAACCTAGTCTTATAAATGAATTACTTCAAGAGATTGTATATATTGTACTTATACCCTATTGACTCTAACCCTCCAAAATTGTTAGCATATCTTATAGTTCAATTTGATAACTATAATTGTCCACCTTAGGATGAACAAAACCCAAAAACTTTTGTAAAACAATTTATAATTTGAAGAGGACACACACAAATAGGTCAAACCACTATACATAAATTATAAGACTTAGCACATTAATCCAAAATGAATAGTACTATATAAAAAAATTCCTTTCACAATGAAATATGTTTATAAGATAAAACATTAATACACTTCATTTTATTATGTAAAGCTTCAAATAAGTTTTGACATCAGAGACAACGCTTTCACATTAAATAACTATGGACAACTCCGTATACTATTATAAGTATACATACACTTAAGTATGAGAAAGTTAGAAAAAGACGTGATGAATGTAGAAAAGTAAAAATAAACTTTATTATCGAGTGGGTATTCTTTAAGGAAAAGTGACATTTTTCGACTCTTTAATCCACAAAATCTATTTAAAGTGGATAGTTCAAATAAAATACATTGATTTGGTGATATAATCTGTCCGTCTAATGAATATCAATGAAAGCTACTCATGGCCACAAATATTGTTCTTCCATTGCTATGCATACTTACTATAAACTAGAAACTGCACCTTAGTGTGCAATGGGTATGTTGTAGATGCATGGAAGGTCAACTAAGTATTTGTTTGTTTCTTGGTCACTCCATCTCATCCTCTCTATATCTTCTTATCTCTTTACTACTATATCTAACCATCTATATCTATTTCTATCATATCATCTCTATCTCTCCCTCTTTATCTCTCTCTATTTATTTCCCTAGATCTATTTCTATCTTTAGGTCTCTATCTCTCTCTACCTATCTATAATTTTTTCTCTCATTTTCTCTCTTTGTATTGATCTCTATCTATTTCTTCCTCTCTCCCCTCCATATCTTTAAAAATATCCCTTTCTACCATCTATCTCATTCCATCACCCCCTTTCATATACCTTTAGATCTCTACATCTATTTTTTGGTCCCACTATATTTCTATATATATGTATATCTATTTTATTTAACCCCTTGATCACTCTCTATCCCTAAAATATCTCCCCCCCATATAATTGTTTCATATCTTTATCTTTCTCTTCACATAAATCTCCATCTCTATCACATTCTCCCTCCCTCAATCTATCTCCCCTTTTTTTTGTGTTTCAATCCTTGTCTCTCCCAATCTTAATACCTACTTCTACATATATGTACTGATCTATGTCTTTTACCTTAGATTTTTTTTTGTTTCCAATTATGGATAATGAATTGGTTATTTTTCATTTGTAAAATGATATTTGAAATATCTTTGTGTGGTAAAATTGGAAATGCATAAAGTACATAGTTAAAATAACAAAAAATCAGCCACGTAATGATGGATGATCTAGTTAGAGTGCATCATCTAAATAGTTGGAGTTGGTGGAGGAATATATTAGGGTCTACAAAGGGATGTATCATGAACACACTTGGTGCACTGGGATTAGAATCATTCAACAAGAAAGAGAGGAGTCTATCTTCAATTAGAAGGTCGTCTAAAGTGTGAGCCCTCTTCTTTTGCAAGCCTTCTTCATGATGAATGGTGATTTGAGATTTCCAATGGACACATAGTACATGAGGTGGTTAGATGCACTAAAAGTGTCACTAGGGGTATTGTTATCATCATCCATGGACACTAGTTTGAAAAAATATGAAGAAGTAGTTCATAATTTATTTCAAAAAATATGAAATTAAAATTCAACCATATCATCAAATAAAGGAAAAAAATCAACTAATACTGAAGAGGGAAAGATTTCAGATTACCAAAAGTTGTATTAAATAAAATCATGACACACACACATGCATGACCTTCACCATGTGAGATGTTATAGATCTGCAAAGATAGTTAAGTTATTGTGAAAAAAATATTACTACTTGTATTTTTAATGCAAAGTCACTCATTTGGTGGTACTTCAAGCTCATACATTAGACTAGACATAAATAATTTGCTCTGTTTACTATGCAAGATAATCACCTAATAGTATACACATATTCTAAACTAATCTCATTCATTTATTTCATTGAAATCATTATTGTTTGAAGTTTGATATGTTCTCTATCATCCTATTATATCTCTCTATTTATCATCTTTCCCATATTTTTTCTTAGCGATCCCATCTTTAAAAACTAATTAAGATTTCATTTCTATTTTTTTTATTTGTACTTTTTCAATATGAAAGTGTACCTTTGAGATTTATTTTTTCCTCATTTATACCATGAATTACCTATAGTCCTTAACCTCCTTTGAAATAGTATAGGATATTGAAAGTATGATTTAAAATACACATAATGTTTGATAGGCTTCAAATATTGGAAACAATTGTTATAAGGCACTAAATGCATTTTTATTAGGAATATAGTGGAGAGAAATTATGAGGAATACAACCAAGAGAGACAATCTCACAAATAAATCTATTCAAAATTTAATTACACAGTCATTTGTCTCTAACTTTACTTAGAGATAGTGCCTTCTATTTGATACCAACATGACCAAAAGAGATAGTTGATAAAATTCAACATACTAAGATAAGCTAGCAACTGGTAAAACAAAATAGATAGTTGATAAAATTTAACATACTAAGACAAGCCAACAACTAGTAAAAAAAATGGAGATGGTTCCTATTAAGAATGCTACCTAGAAGCCATCCATGACTCTCTGTAATGTTCTTAGTTGCAGCATTTACAATATCAACAAGAATATTGCTAAGGAAGAAACCCATGTAAAATTATACACTTGAAACTGGAAAATGTGCTCAGATTTTCCTCCCATGGTGTCTTCACCATACACACCTTCACTGAGTGGTATTGGTCTCCATTTCTACAAGGAAATTGACTACTACTCTATGTGAGCTTCAGGGAATACCGACCTCATTTACAATGGTAGTAAGCATACAACAAGATAAAATAAAATAAAGAGGAGATCATAGAATGCCAATTATCGCAAAACTAGATCAAGGAAAACATCTATTGAGATTGGTTCCTTGGATGCTATCATTTGTAGTGATGTTTTATTCATTTGATCTAGATTAGATGGCATTTATTACAATGGTATTGTTTCCTTTACTTGATCTGAGTTCCATGTCATTATAATCATGTTTCATTTCTTTGGTCTGGGTTGGATGTCACAGGCTAAGAAGCTAAACATAGTTGGTCTAGCTACTAGCTGTGGTATTGGAATGTGCAGCGAGCAACCTATTGGAATATTTAATGTTGTTGACATTTTCCCTAGAGCCAAACACCCACCTACCACCCCTGACAGACTCCAAAATAGACATAAAACATAAATGTGGTGGGTGAGTTTTGAAAATAGGAAAAGAGGGCAAAAAATATGAAAAAAGTAATGTTTTAGATTCATTCATGTGATTTTCAGTAGATCAAAAGTTTAGCAGAGTAGAGTAAAGTAGAGAAGGAAGAAGAATAAAGTGATCAAAAAATCCAATGTCTCTAGTTGCATGTGATTCCTCTATTCATTTAGTAAGTTCATTATTGTTGGTTTTTCCCTGTTGAAGTAGTGATTGCTCCAGGCACCATTGTATGCAACCATTAGAGCTACAAGTTTAAAGTTCATTGAAGTTTGAAGTTTTACCAGTTTAGGGTTATTTTAGGGTTTTTTGGTTGGAGCTAAATGCAACCAGATTTTGTAATGTTCTTAATCAAAGTTGAATAGAAAAATAAGCATGCATACTTGAATCCATTGCTCTTCATCTATTCATTGCTTTCCTTTCTAAGAAGTTTTTTGTTGAATACATCAGCTTGGATCTCTGTCTTAAGTGGTAAAAATATTAAGTATATGAAATAGAACACTCGACATCCTCTTCTATTACTTATCACTTTCTAGTGACTGTCGAGCATTGCCTTTGAGTGCTGAGCTCTTCTTGTGTTGAGCTAACTTGACACCTATTGCCTGTCACTCAGCACCTTTATGTGCCAAGCAATCTATCACTGAGCACCTTCATGTGCTAAGAAAACTACCACTTGGCACCTTCATGTGCTGAGCAAAACTAGCACTTGGAAATAGTTTGTGCCCAGTGAAATTTTTGGGTTGTGCAGTTTTATAATGTTGTGATTTATTTATCACATGCTATCAGAGCTTTGAGACACCACAGTCATAGTGAGTTAGGGCATTTATTTTCTTAGGATATTTGACATGGTAGTAGATACAAAAAAAATATGGCAGTAACCACCATCCTTTAATGGGAAAAATTATGATACATGGGCAAAGAAGATGAAAACCATAATGGTTGCAAATGATTTGTGGGAGTTTGTAGTAAATGGGTTCAATGATGTGAGAGACCCAACTTAGTATGTTGCCCTCAAAAATGTACAAAAGACTCATTTGAAATAGTCAAGGAGCAAAGATGCAAAGGCATTAAGTTTGATTAAAGCAGCAATGATAGAGACAATTTTCTCCAAGATTGTAATAGAAAATTATGCAAAGGAAGCTTGGGATATCCTTGAGATGAACTTCAAGGGGATTGATAAAGTTCATACAGTAAAGCTACAAAACATAAGGAGGGAGTTTGAGAACCTTCAAATGAAGGAAAATGAATCAGTTGCAGATTTTAGTTCAAGGACCTCCAATGTGATTAACCAATTGAAGTCAAATGGAGAAGACTATCAAGAGCAGAGGATAGTGGAAAAGATATTGAGGATTTTACCTCATAAATATGAAAAATTGGTCATGACCATAGAAGAGGCAAAAGACCTCACTGTTTTGACAATGGATGAGTTGATGGGTACTCTTCAAACCCATGAGCATAGGATCAACAGATCTGTATCTTCTTCTTCCCAAGAGCAAGCATTCAAAGCTCAGTCAAATCCAAGAGGAAGAAATGGCTCAAGTAGAAAGTCTAAAGGCATAGGCTGAGGTAATGGAGGATAAAAAAATGTTGTAGCAGAAAGCTTAGGAAGAGTAGATGGAGCAAGTAGCTCACAAAATACTTCAAGAGGAGGTAAGAAAAACTACAACTCAAATAGGAGTAATTTAGAATGCTACTACTATCATAAATATGGGCATTATGCAAGTGAATGCTGGAAGAAGCAAAATGATCATTCAAGACAAGCAAATGTGGTTGATGTGAACATGGGGAGTGGAAACAATGCCACTACCTTCATCATGTGTAATGTTGGTGAAGAAGGAAGCCCTAAGGTATGGTACCTTGACAGTGGATGTAGCAACCACATGAGTGGTAATGAAACTTTGTTTTCATTCATTGACAAGAGTTTTAAATCTGAGATTAAAATGGGTAACAATGGAACCCTACCAGTAGTGGGCAAAGGATCTATTATGGTCCACACCAAGTAAGGTGAGAAGAAGGAAATACAAAATGTGTATTTTTCCCCTGGTATGAAGCACAATTTGATGAGCATTGGTTAGCTCATTCAAAATGGATACATAGTGCTGATGGAGAATGACACGTGTGTCATTCATGAAAAGAATGGGAGCAAGAACTTACTTGTAGCAGTTCAAATGACAAAGAATAGAATGTTTCCATTGAAGATAGACACATGTTTCTCATCTCAATTTGGTGTTGCACCTCCAACACAATCAACTCTAAGGAGAGTGATTAAAGACCCCTCACGACTATGGTACATTAGGTATGGTCATCTAGGCTATGTTGGTTTAAACTTGTTGTCAAATAAAAGAATGGTAGAAGGCCTTCCATGCATAGTAAATTCATGTGACAACTGTGAGGTTTGTATTTTGGGTAAGCAACATAGGCTTCCCTTTAATTCAAGAAATTCTAGGAGGGCTAGATATCCATTAGAGTTAGTGCATACTGACCTAGTCGGTCCTATGCAAGTTACTTCCATTGGAGGGAGTACTTATTTCATGACATTTATTGATGATTTTAGTCATAGGACAGTGGTGTATTTCTTAAAGAATAAATTTGAAGCATTTGATAAATTTGTAGAATTTAAAGCCCAGGTTGAAAGAGAATGTGTACACTATATCAAGGTTCTAAGATTAGATAGAGGAGGGGAGTATACCTACAATTCTTTTGTAAATTTTTGCAAGAAACATGGTATAAAGAAAGAGCTCACAACCAGCTATACACGACAGTAGAATCGAGTGGCTAAAAGAAAGAATAGGACCATTATTGAAATGGCAAGGAGCATGAAGAAAAATAAAGGTCTCCCAACTGAATTTTGGGGAGAGGTTTTGGCAACAAAAGTTTAGCTAATTAATAGGTGTCCTACAAAGGCAGTTCATGATAGAATTCCAATGGAAGCATGGTCATGAAGAAGATGGACAATTGAACACCTAAGGGTGTTTGGATGTGTTGCATATGCACATGTGCCTAAAGAGCAGAGGCATAAATTATATGAAAAAGATGTGAAGTGCAGCTTCACAGGGTATAGCTTAGAATTAAAGGCATATGAATTGCATGAACCATTGAACAACAAGATGATTCTTTCATGAGATGTGGAATTTTTTGAAAATTAGTCTTGGTATGGTCGAAATGATGAGTCACCGAGCACTTCAAGTAAAGTGCTAATTATGAGTGAAGAAGATACTGATGAACAACAAGAAGAAGGAGCAAATAGAAGAAAAGGCAAGTAGCCTCAGTCATTGCCAAGTTTCTCTAGGGATGATCAAGTGTCAATGTTGAGTAATAGTGAAGACTGAGCTAGTCGGCAAAGAAATAGCAGTGAAGATTCTGATCCCACACTCTCCTCCCTATTACCAAGAAATACCAAGAGTCTTAGGGAGATAAACCAAGATGAAAGGTATGAAGATTATGATGAGAGTGTTAATTTTGCATTATTTTCTCATAGTGATCCAATATATTTTGAAGAAGCTATTAAGGAGAAGAAATGGTGTAAGGCCATGGACCTAAGATAGATGCTATAGAAAGAAATGAGACATGGAAGTTAACTGAATTGCCTACCAAGAAGAAAGTGATTGGAGTGAAATGAGTCTACAAGACCAAATGTAATGCTGAAGGCAAGATTGATAGGCATAAGGTAAGGCTGGTAGTCAAGGGCTACAAACAACGGTATGGAAAAAGTTATGATGAGACATATGTCTCAGTTGCAAGAATGGAAACCGTGTGTGCTATTATAGCAATTGAAGCTCAACACAAATGGAAGGTATACCAAATGGATGTGAAATCTGCCTTCTTAAATGGTGTATTGAAGGAAGAAGTATATGTGGAGTAGCCACCTAGTTATGAAGTTGCAGGTGAAGAGAATAAAGTATATAGATTGAAGAGAGTTCTTTATGGGCTCAATCAAGCTCCAAGGGCATGGTACAGTAGGATTGACTCATATTTGATGAGCAATAGCTTTAACAAAAGTAATGGTGAGCCTACTCTCTACATCAAGGCAACAAATGGAAATGTGTTGATTGTTGTCTTCTATGCAGATGATTTAATTTTTAGTTATAATGACAAGGCTCTAATTGGTGAGTTCAAAGAGGCCATGAAAAATGAATTTGAAATGATAGACCTAGGGCTCTTGAAGTACTTTCTAGGCATAGAAGTAAAACAAATGCATGATGGCATCTTCATCTCTCAAGAAAAATATGTAGGGTAGATCTTGGAGAGATTCAAAATGTAGAATAGTAAGACAACCCCCACACCAATAGGTAGTAGGTCTGAAATTGAGCAAGGATGACTCTAGCAAGAGAGTGGATCCAACACTATACAAGAGTATGGTTGGATGTTTAATGTATTTGACTACAACTCGACAGACATAATGCATGCAGTAAGTCTGATTTCTAGATTTATGGAAACACTAAAGGATTCCCATTGGCAAGCGGGAAAAAGGATCCTAACGTATGTGAAAGGTACCAAGGGATTTGGAATTTTGTATACTGCATCAAGTGAATTCAAGTTGGTTGGTTACACTAATAGTGATTAGGCTAGAAGTATAGATGATAGGAAGAGCACTTCCAGATACATGTTTCATATGGGATCAGGTGAAATTTCATGGGCATCCAAGAAGCAACTTATTGTTGCTCAATCTATAGTAGAGGCTGAATACATAGCAGCAAATGCAGTAGCATGTCAAGCTATTTGGTTAAGGAGCATCTTGACAGATTTGAATGAAAGGCAAAAGGATGGAACCATAATTTATTGTGACAATATTTCATCAATTCCATTGTCCAAGAATCTACTCTTCCATGGGAGAAGTAAACATATTGATATCAGATATCACTTCATCAGAGAGTTGGTGGAGAATGGAGATATCAAAATGGAATTTTGTAGGTTTGAGCAATAGCTAGCAGACATTTTTACTAAGCCATTAGGCATTGGAAGTTTTGTACACCTAAGAGAGTGTCTTGGTGCAGTTGATTTGGATTAGTAGTGATCCTTGTTTGTTTGGCTCGGGACAAAGGGGGAGTGTTGGAATATTTAATGCTGTTGACATTTGCCCCTAGAGCCAAATGCCCACCTACCACCCCTGACAGACTCCAGAATAGACATAAAACATAAATGCAATGGGTGAGTTTTGAAATCAGAAAAAAGAGGGAGGAAAATATGACAAAAGGAATGTTTTAAACTTATTCATGTGATTTTTAACAGATCAAAAGTTTAGCAAAGTAGAGTAGAGAAAAGAAGGAAGAAGAAGAAAGTGATCAGTAGATCCAATCTCTCCAATCGCACGTGATTCCTTTGTTCATTCAGTAAGTTTGTTATTGTTGGTTTTGCCCTATTGAAGCAATGATTGCTTCAGGCACCATTGTATGCAGCCATTAGAGCTACAAGTTTAAAGTTCATTGAAGTTTGAAGTTTTACCAGTTTAGGGTTATTTTAGGATTTTTTGGTTGAAGCCAAATGCTCCCAGATTTTGTAATGTTCTTAATCAAAGTTGAATAGAAAAACAAGTAGGCATACTTGAATCCATTGCTCTTCATCTATTCATTATTTTTTTTCTGAGAAGTTTATTGTTGAATACTTTAGCTTGGCTCTTTTTCTTAAGTGGTAAAAATATTAAGTATATGAAACAGAACACTCAACATCCTCTTCTATTGCTTATCACTTTCTAGTGACTGCTAAGCATTGCCTTTGAGTGTCGAGCTCTTCTTGTGCTGAGCTAACTCGCCACCTATTGCTTGTCACTAAGCACCTTTATGTGCCGAGAAACTTGTCACTCGACACCTTTACGTGCTAAGAAAACTTCCACTCAGCACTTTCATGTGTCGAGCAAAATTGGCACTCGGCAATAGTTTGTGCCAAGTGAAATTTTTGGGTTGTGTAGTTTTAGGGTTGTGCAGTTTTTTAATGTTGTGATTTATTTCTCACACAACCTTTCTTGTGGGTGATCATGATTCCCTATGAGACTCAGTCATCAACACAATGGCAGTTTGATCCGGCTTGAAAGTTCCTACAACAAGGGTATGAGAAGAGATTAGAGGGATGAGGTTTTAATGTGACAAGAAGAAAAAGGCATGAAGGAGGTGACAACAAAAAAGATAGAGCTTGATGGTGATAATCTAATGAAAGAGGGCTTTAATGCCTTACCTAAGCCAAAAAATTGACTTCCCCCTTGTTCAAAACTAGAGTGTCCAATCGAGCTTGTGTGCAATTTGCTTATCTTTTTCAATATTCCAAGAACATTGTAAAGATGCTAATATATCTATATTTCAAATCATTTTAATCACAGAAATTTTCTCTCCATGAATGTCCATCGTCAAAGGTAAAATTAAGCTTGTTACATTCAAATAAAGGAATGCCTTTGGCATAACAAGAAAGTGATCATAGGTGAAACTATTGAAATATTTGTGTGATCCTGAAAATGAAGGAAATTTTTTTTACAATAAGACAAAAGGAATGAATTTATTATTCATTCGATGAGACCAGAGAGTTAGAGAAAAGGAAAAGTGTAGAGCACAAAGCAAAGATAGAAAGATGATCAACAAATCAGATGAGAGGTCAGAGAATATAAGGAAGTTTCAAAAAGAAGATAGAGGTTGTAGTAGCATAGGTCTTGTTCTCCTTTTTCTTTGTGATTTTATATTGCTTTGTCTTGTGAAGTAGTGATTTCTTTAGGTGGCATTGTATGCAGACATCTATGTTGTAAGTTTAAGTTTAAAATTTTATCAGTTTGAAGTTTTAGTATTTTTTTCTAATTGAAGCCGAATGCTTCTAGATTTTTTAATAGTTTTAACCTAGTTAAATAGAAAGCAAGCATACTAATCGATCTAGTTGTGTGGGTTCTTTGTTGTCTCTTTTTTATTCGCTAGTGCATGCTCAGTATTTGAGAAGATTTATTGTTATTCTCTCTATTTTTTAATGGTGGAAATTTTTAGATAGGAATTTTGTTAATATATTACTCATTTTTTGTAAGATATGTTGTTTCTTGCCAAGTCCACCAAGTTTCTATCTATAGTCTTTACCAAGTTTAGTTGGTGTTCCTTTTGTTGAATAGGCTCACTCAACATCCTCAATGCCAAGCTCTACCTTACTATAGTGATTAAGCTCACTCAAAATTTATTGTGTCAAGTTTCCCTTTTCTATTGAGCTCACTTAGTTCCTTAGTGTGCCGAGTAACTCAACACCATCTCCCAGTCACTCGGCACCCTCTTGTGTAGAGCAAGACTATCACTTGACAATTTCTTGTGCCAATGTTGTGATTTATTTTTTCACATGGTATTAGAACTTTGAGGCCCAATGTCCACAATCAATTAGGGCTTTTGTTTTCTAGGTATACTTGACATGGCAATAGATTCAAGAAAGATATGGCAACAATCATTGTCCTTTAATGGATAGAATTATGATACACAGGCAAAGAAAATGAAAACCATAATATAAGCTAATGATTTGTGGGAGTTTGTAATCAATGGATTCAATGATGATATGTTAGGATTAAAGCTCAGATAGAAATAATAATTACATTTAAATATAAACAATATCATAAAATAATAGATCATTTAGAAGACAACACAAAATATGAAGATTTAATGTGGCTCACCTAAACCCTATGCTATGTCCACCAAACATCAAGTCCAATATTATTATGATCTAGTGATTACAAGCTAATTAGAATGTGTAATACATTATAGCTCAATACCATCATAATAAGCAATTTTCACATCACCCAAAATGGAACAATCTCTAACCCTAAGCCCTTTTATACAAGTACTTTTTTTGCTTTAGGGTTAAAATTAGCTACAACATGTTCACCATAAAATATGGATATAGTAGCCCTCAAAAAAATTCTCAAGGGCTCTACCCTTGAGCCCTTGACAATCATGGCCTAATAGCCTTAGCTATATTGGGGGTTACTGGCCTCAAACCCTCACTCGAGGCTTGGCCTAGGCCCAAACCCAACCGAGGAATTATGGATTATGTACAATACTTCCCTAATTAGTCACCACAATCTAACAATATCTTAGTTGGGGACTGATCAGACTCTATACTAAACAATGATCTCCCACTTGGACATTGATCATGTAGCTATGCCACTATTCCATGAGGCTCCCACTAGATCAAACCACCATAGAGTCTATTGTACTTTTATTCATGTTTAGTCTAGAAGACCAACTAATGTTGAAGAGGAGTTCAAATTCTCCCTTTTTATTATCTTTGTAACATATCTATTGGATTTTCATCTATATGTATTGTGTCTAGCTATTATTGTCCTTCATCCAAAACTAACGGAATGAAATAGTAGCACAACTATATGTATTTTTTCTTTGAATGCAAAGTAGAATTCTTTACAAGATGAATGGAACTTTTTCTATCTGTAAAAAAATTATTATCCCTTTGAGGGTGTCCCAATTCTTCCAAGGAGAACTAAAGCCATATTATCTCCTTGGTTTCCTTTGTAGCAGCAACATACTCTACCTCTGTAGAGGATAAAACATATGCCTTCTGTAATCTAGAAACCCAACTCACTATTGCCCCACTAATAGTAAATACAGAACTTGTAGTACTCCACCTGGTATCAATATCCCCTACCAAATCTAAGTCAACATATCCCTATAAATAAATAATAGAGCCCAAAAAATATAGACACTTACTAGATGTTCTCTCAAATATCTGAGAATCTATTTAACAACATTCTAATGCTCAAGCCCTAGCTGATTCATATACTTGCTAATACTACCAATACATGTGCAATATTTGGACTTGTACATATGATAGAAAACATCAAGCTTCCTACAGCTGAAGCATAAGGTACCTTGGACATCTTGTTCTCCTCTTCTTGTGTCTTGGGACACATCTCCTTAGTTAACTCCAAATGACTAGGTAAAGGTGTGCTGACAACTTTAGCATTCTCCATAGAGAAATGTTGCAACACCTTTGCAATATAATCATCCTAAGATAATGTCAATTTTATGTTTTTCCTATTGCTACAAATGTTCATACCATTGATTTGTTTTTCTTTCCTCAAATCCTTCATACAAAATGCATGTGCTAACTGGTATTTCAGCCCCTTAATGTGATCCATGTTAGACTCAGCTACATGCATATCATCAACATATAAACATAAAATAATGTAGTTATTATTATCCAACCTCTTAAAGTAAAAAAAATGATTTAAATGACACCTACTATATCCATGCTTGTGTATAAAACTATCAAATTTTAGATACCATTAACAAGGTTCTTTCTTTAAGCCATATAAATTTTTCTTCAATCTATGCACTAGTTTCTCCTTACCTTTGACCTCAAATCCCTATGGCTAGGCCATATATATATCTTCATCTAAATCACCATGAAGGAAGGTTGTTTTAACATCAAGCTACTCCAAATGTAAATCTTCAGTAGTCACAATACTTAAAAATAGTATGGATAGAAGTCATTTTTACAATAGGAGAGAATATCTCATCAGAATCAATTCTCCTTTTCTGTGCGAATCCTTTTACCACTAACCTAGCTTTAAATATATTTTTTAGCTCCATCATCTTCTTTCAACCTATGAACCCATTTATTCTATAAACATCATTTACCTATAGGCAACTTTCATAAATTTCAAGTCTTTATTTTCAACAAAGAGTTCATTTCATGTTTCATTGTAAACTCCCACTAAATCTTAGCATTCAGCTACATAGCTTCATCATAACATTTAGGTTCACCAGCATTAGTAAGTAAAATAGAATACAAAGAGGGATAAAATCTTTTTGGAGATTTACTTAGCTTTGTGGACTATCTAACATTCAGTAGAGTGTGTGTGTGTGTGTGTATGATTTGTTGTTGTGGTTGTTGCACATCATGAGGAATTATCAGAAAAAAATCTTTTGGAGTATCATCCAACACTATATAATCTTCTTCTTTCTTCTCATGTTGCTGCAACAGATCTTTGTACAACACTTTCTCATTGACTATGACATCCTCGCTTCCTCCAATTTTTTGATTTTCAAAATCCCAAAGCCTATAACCAAATTTATCAATGCTATATCCAACAAATAGACATTTCTTTGAATTAACTTCTAGCTTTTAATGAGAGCATTTTATGTCCCAAATTATACCATATTTTAACCTTCTTATAAGCTTTCACACTCATTTCAATCCCCATCTTCTATTCCATTTTCTATTCCATTTTCTCCTTCTATGTTGCATATGATCAAATATTTATGAGTAATATTTAATATAGTTATTAGATAGAATATGTGAATAAATAAATGATATTGTATCTATCTAACAAGTTATGGTTCTTCCTATTGCCCACTATGCATCTTCCTATAGCTATTTCAAATTCCATCCACTTTGAAATGTATTGCTTGTTATTTCTTATTGGCATAAAGATATATCTTCTGTAGATACCATTCACTCTATAGCAACACATGAAGATGATAGTAAAGACTGGTGGAGAATGTATTTTTTGCCTGCATAGTTTTTATTATGAAAACATATTACGACATTACTTATTGCATCTACATGGAATAATAATGGGGAAACATTCTCTCCATGTGAAGCCATTAACATTTCCCAAAACCTATAATAGATTTCTTCCTTCTCTATAGATAGAAACAAAGGGATTATGGACCATTCTTTTATTTAGACTAATGGTTAAACATGTAAATAATTTATACAGTTGGAGTAAGGAACTAAGATAGCAAATATTATAGTTGAGATTCATTTCAAATATCACGTGGACAACTAGTAAACTCCAACCAATGATCATTTGACATTGTAATAAATAAACACAGTTGATTAGTATAGGAAAATGAAATAAGTTTCATAGTTTTACATGGGAATAATTTGATTCCCTCAAAACCATTTTAGAACCATATTGGATATTAGAGAATGCTGAAAACAAGATTTCTATTCTTGGCATCAAACTCATTTTGGTTGTATTGTCAACATTGCCTATTATTTGAGTGGTATAGTTTATTAAAATAATTGTATAAAAGGTCATGGCTATAGCAATGTAATATAAGATTGGAATACATAGATTTTTTTAAAAGGAATTGTTTTATGAAGATTTGAACATCAATATTTCAAAATAAATAAGAATACCAGTTTGTGCATGGTTGCAATAGTGTAGACACAACATTTTCTTTATCCATTGTGCAAGCCAGGAGTAAGGGCCCACTCCATGGTGAAACATAGTGATGTATTTCACTTGTGTGTGGAGTCACTAGTAAATTTAGCCCTAAATTTTCATGAGAAAAGGTGGAAATTTCGACTAGAGTTGGTCAAATAGATGACTAAACCTGTCGTCGATCTTTTTTCATCAATTTTTCATCAGAGCCATTATTCATCAAAATTTTGACTTTAAAAAGGTCAACTTATTGATGAGAGCTTCATTGATTTCCTTAGTCTAGCTTAACTCTTATTTCCTCATTTGTGTCCTTTTTTGGTTGAAATTTTGACAAAAACCTCTTGACTTTTTTGATGGTGAAGCAAAACCTTTGATGGAAAAAATGACCAACTAGTGTCAAAATTGCAACCAATATCCCTTCAATATTCTACAGTGGTGCCATACCATGGACAGCAGAATTGACCATAATTGCGACCAAGAGCCCTTAATTTTCTATAGTGGTACCATATATTTGATGGAAAAGGGAAGACATATTCATTGAAATTTAGACAGGCTGTGCCAATTATTGCAAAAGCTTTGCTCTCATAGGAGCCTTCTAAACTGCACAAAATTTGATTCTAAAACATAGTTGCTTAGTGCATGAGACTCAGGGTATCATGCACATTTTAACCTCTACACCATTGTTTCATTCATCACATGATATATTTCATATAAAACAATGGGAAGGAAGAAAAAATGTGCATGATATCCTAAGTATCCACCAAGCAATTATGCTTTAGAATCAAATTTTATATAGTTTAGAAGGCTCCTATGAGAGCAAAGCCTTTGTAATAATTGGCATAGCCCATCTAAATTTTGGTTCTTGAGACACCATTGCTTGTGAAGACTGGAGGGAAAAATAAAATTAGGAAAGAATTATTTATCAGGAATGAAATCCAATAACACTAACTAATCTTTACTTTTCAAACAAATAAATGTGACAAAAAAACTTATAGTCCCAATCACGTCATCATAAGAGCACATATATAACTATAATCCCTTATTTGGCTACTTCTTGATCAATTCCTTGGCAAGAGCATTTGAGGCATAACATTAAAATGCAATCAATCACTGAGCCTATTAGCTCTTTCCGAACACCAAGTTTCGAACATAGTAATTTTGTGGATAGAATCAAAGAAAAACAATGCAATACATAAGGATAACAAAGACTGCTAAGAAGCTAGAAGCTCAAGTGGCATTTTTAAAGGATTAGCTCAAGGAAAATTCATGGAAGATCTTGGCTAGCCTAGTCTCATTTTTTTTCAACCTTGGCCTCATTCATGAATGAAAATGTTTTAGGGCATTAGAAACTTCTGTACTAGAAGTGCTATGCATAATCCATAATATCATAGTCCAAAACTCAAATGTGATAAGATGTTTTCCTTGGAATCACAATATCTTCTATCTTGTCTCCAAAAAAATTGCCAAAAATTGATAGTGTTTTGATTTTTCACTTTCATAACAACACAAAACAAAATAGTATAATAGTTCTTCAAATTGTAGAGAGAATCTACTTAGGATCTAACTATGTCTAAAACCAACATAATTACAAATATCCACTATCCCAGTATTATCTCTTAATGTTTTCTTTAATGCAAAGTTTTAACTCAACTATGTTATCACCCTGGATGTAATACCAAATTTTCATTAGGCTAAAGACTGCAAGAAGATTTTAAAATGCAAGGAAAACTACCCAACCAAAGTAGAAAATGACTTGAAAAGTTAACAATCTATCAATTAACACCTCTAGATGAGATATTTCTAGCAATTAAATTGTACTATAGAAACAAAAATTTCCTTAAAATTGACACCTCACTAGTTGTAGTTCATTTGCATCTGTAATGGCTTCACAAAAATTGAAAGCTTACCATTTTTCAAGAACACAAAAGGCACTGATAGTTCAGCTGCATCAATAAAAGTAAAGTTATTTGAATGTTAAAAAAATGTGAAACTTCCACTTAATAGCTAGAAAAGCCATATCCTCAGAATACATCATCTTTGATGGAATGTTCATAAGTGAATGATTTTCTCTAAAAGCTCAAACTTATGTACAAAGAAGCACCATACTCTTCAAGATATATATGCAGGTTACAAGACTGATATATCGAAAGGAGCATGGTGAGAACAAGAGACTTTCAATATTGATTGTGGAGTTATAGATAGGTAAGTGATAAACATAAAAAGGTAGTACAAGGCACAATTTTCCATGTTCTAATATGATGAACTACCTTGGAGCTGGTCTTAAACCTTGATTGCTTAGTGTTGGATTTGATCCAATGGTACCATTATCTAGAGGAGGTTCCACACCCAACTTTCCTTCTAATTTTGAAGGTTCAATAACATAAACTCCTCTGTCAGTCATTCCAAGAGAAAACTGATTTGAGTCAGATGGATGTGATGCAATTACTAGAGGATAGACACTACATGAATAATGAAAGGATACATTTTGATTTTAATCATAAAATACTTGGGGATCCATTTATCCATACATAACATAACTTTTGCCTCCCTAAGCCAACTTACCTATTCATGCTTGAAGCTAAATATACAAAAGGTGTAATATGATAGCATGGCCTCGAGATCTCTATATCAAATACTCCAACAACACCATCATAGTATCTTGCAACTATGAGAATGATGTTGCATGAATATACCACACTTGAAATGGGAGCAGATAGAGAATCATGAGGTGTCCGCTGTAGTACAAACAAATGTGATATTAATTTACACTCATATAGAGAAGTTAGCTTATATCATTATCACTTACTAAATTTGAATTCTAAATTTCTGACAAAGACTTACATAATGCAAACGGTCAAACTTAGAAGCATCATAAATAGTAAGTTGGCTCTCATGAACAACCAATAGGTGAACTTGATCATTATGGAACTATACTCTTGTATCCCCAACTGGTGGTAATGATCTTCCTGTCTGCACTTGTAAAAATTTTGACTTTCACTTCTCCCATCTATCAATGCTCTAGAAATAGAGCTACCAAAACATTGGCCAAACATTTAGTAATTTGAATCTATAAACATGTGAATGTACAAAATGAGATGAAAATGGATATCCAAAAAGAGGAAAAACTTGGGCATTGGCCCTAGAAGATAACAATACATTCAAAGTGTCTAAAAATGCCAAGCTTGTAATTTTATTTTGGTGGAATTTAAGCTTCATTTTTACCTGGTTAGTTTTAAAAAGTTTTGAAAGACACAAATTAGAAGTTGCCATTTTTAATGATGCACTAAATGAGTGAGCAAGAAAGAGACTCATTGATCACACCTCATCTACTCGGACATTGTATATTTGGATTGTTGAATCTTCCATCCCAATTGCAATGATGTTATCATCATGAGAGTGAAAAGCTAGAAAAGTAGCTACAGGAGGAGGTGTCATGAAGGTAGTCATAACCTACTATAAAAACTCATTAGCAAGCATCCCACTAAATATTTTCTAAAAACTTTAGTTGAAAAAGGGAAACAAAAAACTTGATAAGGAACCCAAGTAAGAATATAACTTCTAAATTGACTAGCTCAGTAGTCATGTTGAAGAGGAACATATTTTCAAAATATGCACCTTGAATGTCATCATATTGAACAAGGAGACCTTTCCAACAGAGGCAGACATTACATAGGAATCATTCTTAGACAAAGCTATGCAAGCATCAACTTCTTTTGGATTCGCAGCACTGCTATCATTAGTCATCACAATCCCACTAGCTGGCTACCACATTTTCTATTGAAGATTGGCAGTAGACTATAGAGAAGATCATCATCAGATCATCATCATCATCATCATCATCATCATCATCATCATCATCATCATCATCATCCTCATCATCAAGCTCTGCGTCAACATCATCATCATCACCATGATCACTTTGATCATCATGATCATCTTGATCATCGTGATCTTCATCATCATTGTCTTCTTCCATGGTATGATTACCTTCTACTTCAATATTCCCACCTCCATGTTCCCTCATTTGGAAATCCACATTCTCCAAATTGTCATGGTCCATAACATGAAACTCAAGGACGTTGACCTATATGAAAATGATGACCTTATATTAACCATAACCATGATGTCATCATCAAATAATGTCTTATGTAATTTATAAATTATAAAAATACATACCAATGGATGATATTCATTTCCCCTTCAATTTGACCATCTTTTCTACAATGTTCCTAAACTATTTTGATTAGATATCTTCAATTATTTAAGCCCTTAAAAATTTTGCAAGGACAACAACATTTTCCATCACCTTTTATTTTTAAGTTAGACCACAATCTAGCAATTGTCTCCCTATTTTTTTTTGCATTGATATCATTAGACATGATCTTTCTTGAATGGAATGACTCATTGATGGAAGAAGGATGATTTTTTTACAACCTGCAGATGGAGTTGTAAGAGGAAGACCCATATAGAAATGAATACTAAAGAGAGATAGATAGAAATAGGTAGAGATAGAGAGATAGATTGATAAAGAGATAAGAAATATAAAAAATGAAAAGAAACAAATACTTAGTTAACCTTCCATAACTCTACCTATACATATTGCACTTGCTACATACAAGCACTTCTTGAGAAAATGGGTAGCAGTAGCGAAGAAGGGAATAGGAGAGTCCATTTGGCTCAAGAGGAGGAAGCACAAAGTGACCAAGGGGCAAGAGGAATTTTTGATCCAGAGAGAGGAGACTCTCTAATGTTCAATAGAAACCTATTGAAGACTATCATAGAGCAAGAAGCTCCCCAAAGAAAGACATTATTCAGAACTCTCTGCAAGGTAAGAGGTAAGGTCTACAAAGTTATTGTAAATTCTAGTTCAATTGATAATATATCCTTAGTAGAAATGGTAGAGAAGCTTGGATTGAAGAAGTTGCCTCATCCTAACCCTTATAAGGTTTCATGGAAAAATAAGGAGCAACAAATCATAGTAAAAAGTTCATGTTCAATTTCAAATAGGGGAGTACAAAGACAAGATCTAGTGTGATGATGGTTGGAAAAGATTTTTTGAAGACCCTCAAGGTGAAAAACACCCCGTGCTTTTCCATAGTAGTAAAGCCAAAACTTGGAGAAAAAAGAAAGGAAGATAGATCCAATGAAAGGATTGTGGGACCCAAGGAAGTAAGGCAACTACTGGACAAGTACAAAGAAGTAATTTTAGATTGTACCAAGGGAAAATCCACCAAACTCATTATGAGGAAGATGGGACCCTTCAAAATTTTGCAAAAATATGGCACAAATGCATATAAATTTTAACTCCCTGCTAATATTGGTTTATCTATCATTTTCAATGTTTTTGATTTGTATCCATATAAGGGAACTGCTAACTATGATATAAGTCAAATGGATGGAGTGGAGGTGACTGTAATAAGGCATTTCAATTAACTATTTGTTCACTATTGAACATCAAAATTCCATAAGCTTGTGATTCCACTGAAACATGATTATGTTCTACAGTTAATTATCCACAACAAAATGACTAACCTCCTCGGAAGAAGAATCCTCACTGCTAGAATCTTTTGCTGGCAGCTTCTTTGCGATGGCAAGATTTTTGTTTATAGAATTCTTAACCTTTGTCTATAGAGAATTAACACAAAAATGAGTACCATAAAGTCAAAAAATATGTTATATTATCAATATCATCCCAAAAAGAAACAAAATAACTAGCATTCTTCGGATCTAATATTTTTTTCAAACCCTAGGAGAGTGGGTTCTACTTGGGAAGGTAGAGAGCCACATGTCATAGGGCTTGGTAATACATGTGTACTAATGCATAATCATGTTGTACTGTCAACCATCTCAATAAAGAAAAATAGAGAAAAATTGTGCTTGAAATTAGATGGAGAAAGATGTAGCACATGACTTATGAAACCAAGGCTTGGGATCTATAGTATAAAAAGTTGGATTTTTAAGTGTCAAGAACTGAGTTTAAATGCATGCATTATTTTTAGTCTGTAATGTATGTCAAATACCATGCTATGCAATCAAGGGTTAAAATTGAAAACAACTCAAAATGCATAAATAAACATTCTTGCATTATCACACACAAAATGAAAAAACAAGTTTGATTCTAGAGAAACCATCAAATAGGAAGAAACCTCTTGTACAATAATTACTATTCTTAATGCCACTAGATTACAATCTAACAAGAGTAGAGGTGGAGTCTCTCATACCACAGAGGCATGATGTTATTGCCTAAGAAGTTTTTGGTGCAAAGGCGGAGTCTCTTATACCACGAAAGCCTAGCATGAATGCCTAAGAAGCTGCTATGATAGTCATAAAAGACATTTCTACTTCTTGGGAAGCTCATGATGATGACAAGGATTATCACCATGAAGACCAATCTAGGGCTAGAAAAGTTGAACACGTATTTTTCATAATTAGTGATGTCTATTATTAAACTTTTGAAAATTGTAAAATTTTATTCGTCATAAATGTTTTAGATCATACGTCATGATATAAAATTTAAGTTCTTTGATATTGATAACAATCATGATCTAAAATTTAAGTTTGATGAGAAATCAACTAAAAAAGATCAATGAGAAGCTATCAAGGTTGGGATGTTATTGTAATAGTTTCTTAGGTTTGTCACAATGGGTCAAATTTGATGTTTAACTAAAAAATGAATAGGAGGGGTCTCAAAATAGTTAGATATTTTATTCAAACCAAACTCAACCCTTTAGGGGTGATCATGACTTTCCAAGTCATCAAAGTGGAAAAATTACAAAAATTGTTAATGACAATTTTGATAGCAATATTAGAAAGTCACCAAGAAATGGTTGGGGAGTAATGAAGAAAGTTGGTACTTGGAAAATAGAGTTATATAAGTTCATTTGAAATCATTTTGAGGAGTTGGAGTTCTCAGTGTATGAAATATTGACTAATAAAGAAAAGTGTTACATTAAAAAAATATCACAATGATCTTGCAACTCAAAACTCTATATTCTAATGGATTCAAATAAGTGGTTTGATTGCATGGTTTGATGAATCATTCCAAGTAATTTCTTAGTGCATTAATTAATTTTCCGTTTTATGTTTTGGTAGTTGTAAATAAATTTCTTCTTCTTTGCTAGTTCACTAGCTTAGGTAGAGTAGTTAGTGCAAGAGCCCCACACACAACCAAGCCAATGGTGCAACTTATGAAGACCACAAAGATAGCTAGAGGAAATCAGGGAATTAATTGGCAAGTTATAAGAATTAGACTAATATGATGATTCAAATATTTGTAATGTCTTTAATAGAACTAAATGAAATTCTAATGGACTATCATTGTTCAAGCACAAATAACATTGGAGTGTTTAGAGTTTAGGAATGTTAGTGATGATAAAAGATAAAAATTTGGTTAATGATATTTTGTTTAAAGGGATTCCATAAAATATATGTTGACATTAGATTGATTTTTTTCTATTTTAAAACCAAACCATTCAACTAATCAATGATAGTTGTATTAGTTTTGAGTTAGTTTTAAGCATTTTTATATTTTTGTTTTGAGTCTCTGTTATAAGAGAGACAGTCAGGTGTATGGACAGAGGAGATAGACAACAATAAAAAAAATCTATTATTTGCAATTGATTTCCATTACTTTGGATCTCCAATTGATTGGTTTTTATTTGAAAGACTTTGGCAAAGTTTTATGCATGAACTACTATGTTTTATTGATATATTTTGTAACATCGTAGGCTTGCTATCATACCAATCTTGACATAAAATACTTACTCTTGATTTCAATTTGTTGTTGCAGTAACACGTTAGGTAGAATGAGGATCATCTCATGAATGTAGAGGCCTAAAATTCATGGGATGAAATTGTTAACATGTATTATAATCCACTAACGGTGCAAATGCAATTTTTTGTGGTGCAGAAGTGATCATAGGTTGAAGATATATTGGAATTGAAAGCCATATATAGTAGGGAATATTTTGCCTGAATGTGGAGTGAATCCTATGTTGGAAAAACATATAACATATTGAATTTGTGTGTGGAGGTAAGAGTTTGAAGGAACTCTAGTCAAATTAGGCTTGAGTCAAGATTCAGGGACTGTGGTGTTGCAGGGCCCGAGAGGTCAATCATTTATGAAATTTGATCATTTGTAGTCATCTCACAGCTCTGGTGTGAGTTTGGAGAGATAAGGATAATGGGTGTAATGTCCCTTATTAAATTGATGAATTGTCATGGCTAGATGTGGGGTACAGCTATGTATAATCCTATTGGTCTATGGTAACCATATACAATCCTTTGCTATGTTATAAAACTCTTTGAAAAGGGTATTAGGAAGTGTCTTCAAATTGTCAAACATTTTGAGGAAAACTAAAGTTGTCCCCATTCCAAGCATGCAACAGGACTGACAGGTAGGGTATTGTGCATTTGAGCCAAATTTATAGAAGTATGGTATTGTCTTAGAGTCTTAAAGATCCCTATGCCAGTTAATTGGGTGTTTAAGAAACCAACTCAGCATCTAGGAATATTGTGATAGACTTAAGCAAGTTAATTCCTTGAAGAATTTGAATTTTTCGATAGGAACAAGTATCTAAGTCTCTTAAGTTGGCAACTTTTATTGTGTATTTAAGGCCAACCACCCTCCCTCTGCATCAATAGATATCATAGAAATTCCTCTAATTTGATTTCTAATTGTTGGAACACAACAACCTTTAGAAATCTATTAGGGAACTATAAATAACTTCAGGTCAATATGAAATGGTCTTCTATTTTTGGAACCAATCCCTAGGTGGATTTAAGCATACCCGACAAGGTGACTTGATGGTTATAGGGTTTGGATAGAAGATTAGTTTGATTAGTTTGTGCCAATCAAGGATTGGAGTATGTATAAAAATATCTAAAGATATAGTTTCCAAGAACTGAGAATGATTTGAATCTTTGTAAGGCCCGTCAACAAGTAAAGTCTTAAAACCCTTGTAAGTAGGCCATTTTATAGGAATGAGTTGTACGAAGGGGTTGAAGAACTAAAACCTTGAAAATATTCAAGCTCTCTAAAACCATAACTTAATCGGTATCTTTTTGAGTTTTTTTTGAAATATTTTCAAAATGGAAAATTTGGAAGTCTAATTAGTGGTGTAGGGGCACCAAGATCATCCTATGATGACACCAAAACATACCATGAAGACTAGAGGAGTGAATAGGACAAGGAGATATCCAAGCAATACAAATGGACTAGAATTAAAAGCTATAATGGTTTTCATAACCAAACAATGTAATTAGATAAGTTTATTTTGTAATGTCCTAAAAGTTTTCAAAGTCATACTTGTAATGTCCTTAAAGGACCAAGAATTCTTTTGTATTGGACTAATGTTGTCCAAAAATAAGTTATGTTTACAAGAAGTTTAGAACGGGAAGGGGATAGGTCTAGGTATTAGAATAAGGGTTGAATATAAATTTAAAACCAGTTTTGTTATTTAAAATTCAAATATTTAAAAACAAACAGCTATAAAGGTATTTGGAGGCAATTAGTGTTTGGGATGTCTTTAGGCTTAACTGGTAAGAGTTGATTGTGATATTTTGGGAAAGACTATTAAAGCATAAATGGATCTATTGTATAGTACAGATCTAGCTATACAGACTAATAAAAATAGTGAGCAATAAAATCCTCATTTTGTTGTTTCATTGATTTTTTGAACTCTTCATTGTTTGGATTGACATATATATGAATTAGAAAGGCTTATTGATTCCATTTTAATCATTTTTGAATGAACTTCACTTCATTTTGAGAAGTCTATATAGTTGGTGCAAGTAAACAAGTGTTGATTTTGTTAGTTATCTTGTAACCAGTCCTAAGACCTATTACTTTATGGCCATCCCATGAATTCTAAGGGCTGAAACTTCATGGGATGTGCATTAATAACATTTATAATTGTCTCCTAACCTTTTAATTGTAGAGGGGAATGTAGCATTGGTTGAATATTATGAAACAGTGTAGGTTTCCTAGAAGGAATTCGCGAGTATTGAGTAGAAGTAGAAATTTGGTTTGAAGGAGGAACTTATTTTATAGTTTGAACCATATTAGTATGATCATTTAAAGGAGAAATAACTATCAATTGTTCTTGGAATTGGTTGGATACAGTGGATTTGAGAAACCCTTGGATTGAGGGTTTGGAAGTCACAAATTTAGGTTTTAGGGTTTCTGGTGGATTGAGTCTTAATGCTTTGGGATTTAGTCATATTTAGCCATTATATGACTCTATTGAGAGTTTGGAGTGATAAGGATGAGAGAAAGAGAGGATGCTCTATTAATTGATAAGATTTTATGCTACTTAAGGGGCACATTGTGCAGATAGTCAGATCTGGTCCAAAAAAGTCTATAGTAAGATCTAGGTATGTTAAGTTACTTGGAAAAGGGTATTTGAAAATTCTTTTACTTTACCAAGTGTTTTGGAAAAAGGTAAAGTTATTTGGGATTTTTAGGGAGGGAAGAGCTATGGTGTATGTTTTAAAATTGTCCCACAGTGTTGTTTGGCTTGTGTATGGGTGGATGAATTATTAGAGATGATTGATGTTGTAAATTGAGGGAATTTGGAAGTTTGAGGTGGCATTTGTGCAAATTGGTCAAATATAGGAGGTTGGAGCATAGGTTGAAGAGAGAAGTGAGTTGAAGGATCATATGCATTGCAGCCATGAGAGCTCAATGCTCATGTATAGGATCATTTTTTGGGTCTATGGTTGGTTTCCTATTTGGATTTCCATCATTTCTCACTTTATTTACTACACATGATCATGCATTTGATTCTAAGGAAGACTATTTCACTTGTAGATTTATTACCAAAAATCTTCTTGGACTCCCAGCTCATGCCAAGATGAGGCTCTATCCAAGATAAACTCATCAAACCACATGAATACTTGCAATAGAAAATGATAATTAAATTCCATCCCATAATTTGGGTTCCTTGCCTTTTTATTAACTCCACTTTTGCAATCAAAAAATGAGAGTGTAGTTTATTTTAATGTAATGAGGTGGGAGTATGTCAAATTATGAATTTTGAGTAATATGATATGTGGAACAACAAGAAATTGACATTTGTGTGGCTATAATAGAGCCTTATGTGTTAACTCCTCCCTCCATATTTCCCTTTGTAAATTGTGACATCAAGAAAAAGAAAAAGAAATTGCAAACCATTGAATTGATGTGAGTTGGAAAATAAAATGGTCAAGTAAGAAAACCAATGTAAAAATGGGAGATATCATAGACCGTAATAGGTAAAAGTGATGGAAGATTGATAGAGATGAAGATATATAAATATGGAGAGGGAAGTGAAGCAAAGAAAAGGGATAGATAAAGAGAGAGGAGAAAGGGGAAGATAGATATGGAAGAGATAAATATTTATAGAGGTGACATAAGAAAAGAAAAAGAGAGGGAGAGATATAAAGTTGAAGATAGATATAGGAAGTCGTGCATGTGCACACATGCACATGCATACACACAAGGGGTTGTGTGAGAGAGATATAAAGATAAATTTAATTGATTTGGTTTATAAATTTAATTAATTTTGTTTACTTGGTGACCATGGAATATTCAAAAAAGATTATTAAAATTCCTAGAAGCTTTCAAAAACATGCAATCAACATGTAGAAAGTCAGTCTCAAAAACCTTTACATGCCTTCTCTTTAATTGTGTCAATAAGGGAGCTCTCCAAAAATATGACATCCACTATAATCTCATGGAAGGAAATTTTTCTAAAATTTTAGTTACTATAAGATAATCAATATAATTTTATATTTAGATATAATAAAAATATTTTATCTACCTATATCTCTCCCTCTCCATCTTCAACTATAGCTTCCTCTTGATCTCTCTTCCCAATCTCTATCTTTTTCACCACATCTCTCTCTCTCCCCTCTATTTCTCCTAGTATAAATGTCTAAATATCTCTCCCTTGATCCATCTATATCTCTCATCTCTCATTTCTTTATCTTTATATTTATCTTGCTTTCCTTCCCTCCTTTTTATCTTTGTCTCTTTGATGCAAGTACGACTAGTGAAGGCAAGGGAAGTCCACAATTGTTCAAGGTAAGCTAATACAAGGCAAGTTTCCAATTTTTCAATGGGCCAAGAAAGTAGGTAGAAGGGTAATGGTACTCACAAATCTACCAAGAAACACAATCTCACCTACTTCTACTCTCACACACAAAGATTCACCAAACTCCAAGATGACTCTTCACTTTTCTATCACTCACTAGCACCCCCTTAGGATCTTTCAATACCAACACCTTCAAGGCACCCCCTAATCATACCAAATGATTTAAGAAACTAAATGAACATAGAATCACCCAAATTCAAGATTACAAGATTCATTTCAAAACCCCACACGAAGAACTATTAATCCTACCTAAAAACATACCCAATTTAATTAGGCCTACCTATCAAGTTTTTGCAAAATAACTTAAAATTCTTCCAAAAAATATTCAAATCAATTTTGAAACTCTGATATGTGTTTGGGATTTCTCTAGGATTCTAAAATTTTAGGTCTCCAAGATAATGCTATGTCACCAAACCACAAAACCCTAAGATTAAGGGTTTTATTTTTCTGCAAGGATGCCAGTCGTAACTTGATAAGAAAACTAAAAATAAAAATAAAGAATATCAAGATTGGAGTACTTTGCAGAATGTATCTTCATTCAAAACAAAATCCTTTCTTTTCCATTTTGAATGCTTACCTGATTTGCTTGATTTTCATTGCAAGATTCCCAGAAATGGTGCCTAAAGGAATTCTAGGGTTGCATTGCTCATAATGTTAAATGCTCAAAGGATGTAGAATGCTATAAATCCTCAAATTATCCATGAATGATGCTTGAAATGATCATCTCAATTGAAATTCTCAACTAATGGCGCTCAAATGAAATGCTCAACTAATTTGCCATTTTTAAAAAAATCTTTATATTGTTGTGTTGGTCATAATTGGGACCAACATTAAATATAAAGCATTGGTCACAATTGAGACCAACACAGGCATGTAATAAAGAAAAACAAAGTTTCCTTTATAATGCAAACAACCAAGAAATTTATAATTGATGGTCAAAATTTAACGTAGAAATTTGGGGTTAAATGTGCTAGTGAGTGTATTTAAATTGGTTTTTATTTGTATTTTAATTAGTTTAGTATTACACTGTATATATTTAATCATAAGATATTAGTTTATATCTTCAATATTCGCACTTGATTAGATAGTAATATTTCATATTAATTAGATTATGAGATGATAATTTATTAAGAGTTGTAATTTTTTTTTGTATAGATTAGTTTTAATGAGTTATTTATGTTTCTGATGTTCTTGTCACTAGGAAGTGATAGTTCCTATTAGTTGGTTTATTTCATTTCTCATAGACTCAATTTTGCATGTTGTAGTTGCATTCATAACTCCTCGTCTCACAACTATCATCCCTTGATAGCATATTTCTCGGATGCCTTTCGCAAGCTTACACTCTTGGACTGACACATATGGACCAAGCTGAATTTCATCATTTAAAGTATTAAATATCTCTTATTATCTACCCCAGTGTTGGGCTATCAACTTGGTTCTATTTTTAGAATATATATGAGAAAATTCTTCACAACTAAAGGTTTTGAGAAAAAAATAACTCACTTCTTACTAGTCCATACTTCCTCTAGAATACTACAACCCAAAGGAGTAGAGGGACCTCTATTAATCAAATATATGGAAGTATTGATAGCCTCCACCCACATGTGTGAGGAAAAACCTATATGCAACCTTATGCTTGTTGCACACTCCATTATAGTCTTGATCATGCATTCAACCACTCTATTTTTCTGTGGAGTCCTTGGAACAATTTTCTGTCTATGAATAGTATTAGTGGATTAATAATCTTCAAATTCATGACTACAATACTCACCACTATTATCAGATCTAAGACATTTTAATTTTCTACCAGTCTCATTTTCAACCAAGCATTTCCATATCTTAAAGGTTTGAAATACATCATATTTCTATCTTAGGAAATAAAGCCATACTTTTCTAGTTGCATCATTAATAAATATAACATGATAATGAGAGCTACTTGATAGCCCCTATTTTTATTGAGCTTAAATTTATGAACTTTAAGTGTTGAAAATTCTTTAAAAAGAGTGTTGTGATGTTAGGGTTTATATGTTATTAGTTTCCACTTCCAAAGGATGGCCCTAACAAACTATTTTGCCTAATCCAATTTTTTTTCCTTGCCCTACCATGAAAAGTGATCCCTTGTAGGTTACTTTCTCATCTTATCTTACAAGAAATTTCATAAAAGGAAGAGTCTAGCCCTTACGCCAAATTTTAAATCCAAGTGGGATCTTATTTGTTTTTTACATTGTCTCCTATGATGCTATGACAAAAGGCCTAGCAAAAGATCGTAGCATAATGTTTTCAGTTCCCCAATCTTAAGATATGTAGTAGATTGTAGTATTGTAGATAAGAAAGTTAAAATACCCCATCTTATGATTCATTTGTATTGTATGGTTGCATGTCATGTCGAAGAGGTTCCAATTTTAGTATGTGATGTTACGACAAAGAAGGTGATCTGGGCGTCGAGATGTCTTTTGAAAAGTTGCAAGATGTTCCAATGAAGTCTTCAACATAAGATCCAAGAGTGAGTTTGAGAATGCTACAATATTCTAGGGTACTTATAATCATAGGATCATAAGTTTCCAAGTAATAGGTGCCTAATGCTGATTTGTCAATTGTAAAGTGTATACCATGTGGTGGCTTAGTTGGACTGGAGGAGCAAAAAATTAGTTTTATGTAGCATAGTGTAATATTTGATCTTATGATAAACAGTATATCATAAGATCTCAAGATGATGGATGAAATGCTATGGTGCTACAAAGAGGTCTATGTCATGAGATTGTAAAAGTAAGAGATAAATCTCATGATGCTATGGTAATAGAGGTAACAGTTTCTCATTCTATCATAGGGGTCTAGAGGGAAACATGAGATGTTACATTGTGCAATATAAACCTCACATCATATGATCATAAATATTTTTAAATGAAAGCTCTGATTTCACATTAGCCAGTGCATCATGAGTTCGTAGACATTTTTCCAAGCCTTGTGATAGTAGGATAATGGTTTTTGACTTCAAGAGATTATAAGATCGAAAGGCATCTCTTCCCTACCTGAGATATTACAAGGGATTTTTTATGATGGGATCGATTGTAGAATCATAAACCTTAAGTGACATTTTGTTTTCCATTGCCTAAGCTAGAAATGAAAAAAAGTTCTTAACCAATGAGATTTAATTAGTGAACATAAAGTGCAACATTTTTTAATAATGAGGACAATCCCCTAAGGTGATACAATAAGAATATTTTATGGCTTGAGCATGTTGAGATTTAATGCAAAGATGAATGTTGATAATATACATCAAGCTATAAAGATATTCTATCAATTAGGTACAGTTTATCATTTTCCAAAGAAAAGGATTTTGAGCAAGTGTAGAGTTTCAAGGCATACATATAATTTTTTTCAGTATTAGAGAGTGAAATTCATACTATATTCTTCAGCATACTTTCAAGATATATGATAAGGAGGTAGAATGAATTCAAGCATTGTACATGGAAGTTGCAGAAACCTAAACTTCTAATGGAGGAAAAATGTGACAAAGAAAATCTAATAGGTTTGTTAAAGAGTGGATTAAGCTTTTTCCTGGTTCCTTAAACACTAATACTATAGATGACCATGCTTTCATTGAACTATATGTTCTACGAAGAGATGATACATGCCTTGGGGCCACAGGTTCTGAGCCATTTAAATATTTTTATCATAACAGGGAGAACAAGATCCCAATGTTTAATCCATGGAAGAAGAACTTAGCAAAGTTGATATTTCCAGAGGCTTTTGTGGATGTAGACTTGGTGAAGGCCCTAATTCGATCATACAATCTAGCCGCCAAATCCTTCCATAGGAGAGATGGAACTATCCTATGTATACTTGGTTGTGCTTCATTCATTCAAGGTTTTGGATTGGATGGAGCCATGGGCCAACCTATAGATTTAGAGGATTTGGAGAAGAAGTTCGAGAGAAATACCAAAGCCTGCATTGGGAAGTCTATGCTATAGTATATCCCTATGGATTTAAAAAGTGTGGGTTATTACCCTAAGGAGGTGAAAAAAAAGATGCCTTTGGAAAAGTTTAACAATTACTTTTCAAAAAAAGTATATGGTGTCGACAAGGTGGTTGGAAAAGATGAAATTGATATGTTGTATGGCATTGAATTTATCATTATTAGAGACATGCAAGACTCCTACCATGGGGAGGAGTATGATTATGTTCAATACATTTTGGACGTAATCAAGGAAAATATTGCCCTAGTTTAGAGTGGAGAGTTAAAAGATTTCAAGTTCCACTATTATTCACTACCGATGCACCTAATCCTCTACAAGAACGTGAGGTATGTGATGCATGAGCATCCAATAGTGTAAGGGCAATCCTATATCACACAAAAAAATTCTTAGAAGTAGTTTTTATTTAATGTGTCTTTATTTCTTGAAATCCATTTAGGTCAAATAAAGATTCCAACTCTCATAGTTCCACTATTGGTTTTATGGATTAGAATTTTTGAGCACCTTGGGATATGTGCTAATGTAGAAAATAGGTTATTTTTTAATTTAGTCATAATTATGATGAGTTGGAGGGTTTAAGTTGTAGGGATGATTATACGTATAATTTAAAGCACTCCAAGAAAATAATCAAGTCAAAAGGCTTTATAGTTTGAAAGTTATTGCAGTTTTAAGTTGCTTGGAGACTCCCTAAGAATGCTTCAAAGTCATATTTGAGGTACTAAACAGCCTCATACAGGTCCAAAAATGTGTAAGGCTATAGATAACTTTGAGATATTTCTATAAATGTAAAAAGTTCATCAATCAGGGTCTCAGATCAAAAGTTATGCCTCTTGGAAGTTGGACTACCATTTTTGGATTCTTCTAATTTTACACTGACTTTTGACGTGTTTTCTAGAACCTTTTGTTTGGAAATGGATGCCAAATTTCATATTCTAAAATTTATTCCTAACCCTAAACCTAATTTGGGTTTCTCAAGGTCATTTCTAGTATTGTAAACATAGCTTTTGGTGGAGTTTGGGAGAAGGTATTGTAAGGATGGTTGTTTCCTCTAGAATTAGATAACATTGTAAGCCATAGGGCATGTCATTGAGTCTTTTTTAATTTTAATAAATGTAATATCATATCACTTCTAATAGTAATATTCCTTTTTTCCTCATGTGTTCATTTTGTCTTGGTTTTTACCCTCATCAAGTGGTATCGGAGCAAGTTTTCTTGAGTGTATAGATAGAGTGCTGACTATGAGGCAATTTGCACCAGGACTATGTAGTTATGGATTTTGATATACAAAGAAGATGCCTCCATGAAGGGAGCCTGGTGGAAGAGTTAGAGTTGTTCCTCCTAAGGTTAGAGCCCTCGAGAGAAATGTTTAGGGATTTCAGTAGGAGATCCATAGAGGGATGAATATTGTCGTAGGTGACATAAGTGAGGAGGAATATGAAGAAGAAAATGTTGTGTAGGAAGGGGAAGGAGATGGATAAGTCCTAAACTAGGAAGAGGAGAATCCTTTTAGGGACATTTCCAAGTTGGAAAAAAGACCTAAAATTGATATTGTTATATATTTGGGAAATCTAAACCCGAATGAGTTGATCAACTAGATCAATGAGCTAGAGGAATATTTTGAGTATGAAGATATCAAGGACCCTGATAGGGTTACGTTCATGAAGGCCAAAATGAAAGGCCATGGCAAAATCTAGTGACAAGAGATTCATTTAGAAATAAATAGAAGAGGAAAGCAGAAAATCACATGATGGGATCGCATGGTGGACAAACTAAAGAAGCAGTTCATTCATATTGATTACAAGCTTGATTTTTTTAAGAAGATGCAAGGGTTAAAGAAAGAAATTTTTTTTATCTAGGAATACGCAAAGGAGTTTTATCAAGTCCTTATTAGGGTGGGGCATGTGGAAGCAAACAAGGAGAAGGTTTCACATTACCTTAATGGGTTAAGACCTAGCATTCAAGAGGAGTTAAGTCTAATTAGAATGACTAGCATTGAAGAGGCATACTAGTTTTCCTTGAAAGTTGAGGAGAAGTTAAAAAAAATATTTTGATGGAAGGAAAAGAGAGTGCAATCAAGGAGGAAGGGGTGGAGGAAGGTCATTTGGAGGTCGAAATGAGAACCAAAAGAAAAATGAAGATGTCGGTACTAGCAAAAACAAGAGGAATGATGGTTTCAACCGCTCTTGTGATCAAAACTTCAGAGATCAGAGAGGAAGAGGTAGAGGATGTGGACAAGGTTTAGGAAGAGGAGGCTTCTGTGGTACCTATTTTCATTACAATGGAGAAGGTCATCATGCCTATGAATGCCCTCAATGCCATGGAAGGATAGATAGGAGAGTTGATGGTCAAGCAAGGGTTTCTCATGTGGATGATGATGCACAGTCATCAAATTTAGAGGATTTAGAAAGAGGAGAGGTTCTAGTTAATGAAAGGATCTTGTGGAATGGTGAGACTAAACTTGGATAAAAGAGGAGTTTGTCTCATACTAGGTGCAAGTTTGAGGGTAAATGTTTCAATGTGATCGTTGATGGTGGCAACACTAGCAACTTAGTGTTAGAGGAGATGGTCTCAAATATAAAGCTCAAGATGGAGAAACACCCCCATCTTTATCAGATTTCTCGGGTGCAAGATGATCATAAGGTCCTGGATAGTGAGAAATGTTTGGTAAAGTTCAAGATTCAGAATTACCATAACAAGGATCTCTATGACATCATCCTAATGGATGTCTATCGTTTATTGTTGGGAAGTTTGTGGTAGTTTGATAGGCATGTTATACATGATGTTCATGCAAATACATACTCTCTAACAAAGGATGAAGTTTACCACAAATTGAAGCCCTTGATAAATGAGGGTGAAAATGTATGCAATAGTGCTAGGGTATGTCTTATTGATGGAAGAAAATTTATGGATGGCATGAAACATCATCATATATGTTATGCTTTAATTCCTAGAAAGGATAAGGAAAGTAGTAGTGAAGTTCCACTTGAAGTTTTAGGTCTATTAAGTGAATATGGATTTTTCATCTCTGGTAATGTTCTAGAAGGGTTGACACGAATAAGGAAAATTAGTCATCAAATAGGTTTAGTCCTTGGAGATAGTTTGCATAAAAAGGCTACTCATAGGATGACTCTTACTAAGAATGAGGAGCTAAACAAACAAGTTTAGGAGCTATTGAGGAAAGGTTTAACTCAAGAGAGCCTGAGTCCATGTGAAGTATGTATATTGCTAGCATCAAAGAAGGATGGAGAGTGGAGAATGTGTACAGACTCTTAGACTATAAATAAAATAACTATCAAGTACTAATTTCCTTTTCCAAGGATGGATGATCTTATGGACTACTTGAGTAGAGCTTAGTACTTCACAAAGATAGATCTCAAGAGTGGCTAAGATATGGATATGAAAGGGAGAAAAGTAGAAGATTGCATTAAAGACTAAGGAGGGTCTATATGAGTGGTTAGTCATGCCCTTTGGAATGACCAATGCACCAAGCACCTTCTATCACAATGATATTTTGATTTTTAGTAAGCCTTTGGATTAACATTTATTGCACATTTGTAGTGTCCTAGAGTCATAAGTCTCTATTGAGTGATCAATATGAGCATTCAATGTCTACCAAGTGCCAAAGTTAGTCAAGGTGATAGTGTTTGATGAGTGTCTTTAGTATCACCTTAGTAATCCATTGGACCCAAGTTCCAACACTGAGCCAAGTTGGTGATTGTTTCTGGAACTATTTATGTTTAGCCAGCCTATAATGGAATTATTTGGATGGATATAAGTATAAGGAATTTTTTTTATCCAAATAAAAAAATAAATTATTGTATAATCATTCAAGCATTAAGGGAACATGGAAGAGCAACATATCTAGAAGGCTACAATCAACATAAGGAAAGGAAGAGGTTCATTTATCATAGTCAGGTGATCAATTTCCTTCAAAGGATCTTCATCAATAATTAGAGTTGTATTTTAGAGAGCAATTCACTGATTCATCCTAACAGGTGCATCAATCCTAAATCCCCTAATAGTGTGGACCTAATAGTCCTTTGTAGAAACTCCTAATAGAGTACATACTTAATTGCATTGTATAAATGCTTTCACAAGGTGGACCTAATAGTCCTTATTGCTCTTCACCAAGTAAGATCACCAAAATTGATTATTTATAAGCCTTAATAAGCCAACTTTTTTACTACAGTAGTGAAGCATTGTGGATGTCAACCCCACCTAGTTTTATGTTCTACTTCGAAGGTTTCTAGGTTACCAAATATTGTGTTATGGTGTTGTTACTTTACTTCTTTATGTTTCATGCATGCAAGTAGATTAGACAACTTAACAAAGTGGTTTAATTGAAGAAGTTTAAGTGGTTCCCAATTCACTCCCCTCTCAGTCACCTAGTCTGCATTACATTTCCAACACAAATTATATCTAATAAGGAGATCAAACTAGAATTGGAACGAGGAGATTCATAATCTAGCATCAAAAAATTATCTGAAGGATCAAGCACTAAGACATTCTAATCAGTGTATCAAGGTAAATCTCTTAACAGAGTGGTTTCAACGGGCCTATTCGAATATCCTAACAAAGTGTGTACTTTGTTGTTAGTTTATTTCCTTTAATCAAGGTAGACTGGATAAGTATTGTACAATCTTAATAGGGCAAACCCTCACTGGGTAGATCATCATAAGTGATCAAACATTAATGTAGCCCTAATAAGAACACTTTATTACTGTAGTAATGAAGATTTGTGGGTCTCATGCCCACCCCAATTTTACATTCACCTTGGTGGTTTTTTAGGTAACCAAATCGCATGTTTTATGTGTTTACATTTATTTTCATGTTTTTGGATGTGATGCATACTTAGATCTATTTTAGCATGACTTTTATGATCTAAATATGAGAAGGGTTAATGGTGATTGTATTTGAGTTAAAAGTTTAATAGCTCCTAGTTCACCCTCCCCCCCTCTCAGTATCTCACTTCACAACAAGACTTCTAACAAAAAAATTAAGGTTAGAATAATTACAACATATAGGCCCATGGAAAATATCCAAGAAAATATAAAGAATGTATAGTACTTCCCTTATTAATCACCAAAAATTAACAAACTTGTTTGTACCACAAATATTTTTTAGTACAACAAAACCTTCCTATTAACATCATGATTGATGCATCTAGAATGCAAGTGAACATATTTATTTATCAAATGTTCAAGTTATGATATAACTTATTGTTATAAACATATCACTAACATTTGTATTGTGATTGAATATTTCACAACATAATTTTGTGATATATCAAATTAAAACATTTACTTTATTTGAAACATAAGGGCTCTTATACTAAAAATGACAAAGATAATTATGACATCTAAGAATTAAAATTCAGCTCTAATTCATTGAGCTTAGAGAATTCATATAGCTGACTTTGCTTGAGATTTTGTATTACTAGGATAGTTGACCTCCCAAAAATCCCAGTGCTTCATGTTTGTTAGCATCAATGAGATGTAGTGAGTGTTAAGTGTTCCATTCATTCTCATGAGATATGGGTTCCCGTGAACCACTAATCATAAAAAATGGGATTTTGGCTCATAAATTACCTAGGTAAATCCTGATAGCAATATACAAAGTTGACTTGTTGTAGAAACTTTTCTTACTTATAGATTGATGAGATTAAGGGGCTTTTTAATGAATGGTTCATAAGACACAAAATTTGTTGAAATTTTTACAAATGGGTTCGTAAGTAAAGTTGGTATAACAAGGGAAGAAACTCTATAGCTAATTTTACTTGAGTTGAAGTAGTACTGGGATGGGCAACTTTTTAGGAAAGTTTAATGCTTCATATCTTTGAGCATCATCTAAGTGCATTGAGTATTAAGTACTTCATTCATTCTTATGAGAGATGGGTTCATGTGACCCACTACTCATGAAACATGGGTCAATGATTTTGACTTAGGAATTACATAGTTAAATCCTAATAGTGAAATTAAAATAAGTTGTGAAAATATCTTATACTTGTCAATTCATAAGAATGTATATTAATTAAAAAATTGCTTAATTTAAGCTCTAAATCACAAAATATGTATAAAGATGATTTATAAAATTATGTATTATCTGAACCATAAAAAATATCTTTTTAAGATATATAGATTATTACTTATCATCACATGTATATAGGTGCTATATAAGAATAAAAACTAATTAAAAAAAAATTTAAATAAAATTATAAATCATTTAAAATATGTATAAATATGACTTAAAAAATTATGCACGATATACATATATAAATTACTTACACATAATTTAAATTAAATTCTAAATCATAAAACATGTATAAGTTTAAATTATAAAATTATGTACTACTTAACCCATAATAATTTTTAATTTTTAATGCCAAGATCATTACTCTATTATTGCATGAGTTGTTGACATTCTATTTATTACCTTGGTCCCTCACCTCAACGAAATTTAAGAAAATAATTAAACTAGCACTTTCACCTTTAGTCTTGTATACTTTTGATTATGATCATTATTATCATATTTTATCTCAACCTCTCTCTATATTTTCATTCTTATCTCTATTTATCCATATTTATTCTATCATATATTATTTTTCCTTTATCCTACTACTTCTTTCTCTATTGTGATTGTGTGATAAAATAGATATCTATTTGCATCTCTATCTTTACTTATCTATATTTCTTCTTCATTTTTTTTCTCTATCGCACTCTAACTTTCTCTATTGTGATTTTGTGATAACAGAGGAGAAATCATAAAGAATAGTTGGTGAGTGTATGATGACCTAGAAGTAAAACTAGTTGTCTTGAAAAAAATTAGGGCATGAATCCAATTTAAAGATCTACCACAAAGAGATCTTGAGACTAACTTTACAAGATTTTTTAGAAGTAAATAAAACATTTATTCTCTAGATGCATGAAATGTATGTTACCTAATAGGCATGTTTGCATGAAATTTCTATTTCAAGTGTGCTCTTAAGTGTCCTTATGTTTTAATTTGTAGAATCCTTAACTATTGAATACATATTGCTAGGTATGATTCTTTTTTTCTCCTGCTCCTTGCCCTCCTTCTCCTTGTGCCTCTTACTTTTATTCTTTTGCTTCAGCTTACTATTTTTCTCCTTTTTCTCTACCTTATCCTTACTCTTTCCTCTTTAATTTTCTTCTTCATGCAAGACTAAGCCTCTACAACCAACTAATTTTAATTTGTGAAAACAAATCTTCCATTGCCTAATCACTATGAAATACTAGCCCATGGTAGTTATATATTTTTCACATAAATAACCTAGCCAATACTAATCTTGGTGCTAAAGTTATGAAACTAATTAAAATTTTTAATCATTAAATATTTTTAATTTACTCAAGTGATTTATTTTAAACCATGTTAATAGAGTGTGTATATTATTTTTAGAAAAAATGAAATATTTTATTAAACTATGATTATTTACAATGAATCATATATGTGTGTGTGTGTGTGTGTGTGTGTGTGTGTGTGTGTGTGTGTGTGTGTGTGTGTGTGTGTGTGTGTGTGTGTGTGTGTCTTCACATTTACTCCCTCTCTATCTATCTGTATGTATATCTCTCCATTATTATTTTTCTCTATATGTCGTAGATCCTTCCCTACCTATCTCTGTATCTCCATTTGCTTATATATATCATCCACTCTTCACCGCCTCTTTCTCTATCTCTCCCTCCATCCCTCCCTTTAAATCCTAATATATCAATTTGTATTCATTTATCCCTCTACATTTGTCCCCATCCTTCTTGCTATTGCTCTCCCACTATATGTTGTATGTGTCTATCTGGCTATTTACATCCTCATATTATCTCTATATTTCCCTTTCCATCTCTATTTTGGGCGATATATACTTCTCTCTATTTGTATATCTCTATCTCCCTCTCGCCCTCTCTCTATATCACCTTATATTTCTACCTTAGTGACAATCTATCTCTCATTATTTGTATCTTGCTAGGACCCTAGATATCACTATTCATTCTCTAATAGACATTGTCTTCTATATATGGATCTAAGTTTATATAAGTAATTTATAATTTATAGAATATTATCAAACAATCAAATTTAAAAATATTTTTTAAAGAATCTAATTAAGAGAGAGAGGATTGATATGGTTCAAAAAGAGGTAGCCATAGTTCTTTCAAAATTTTAGATAAATATGAAATAAATAGTAAAAGATTAGTAAAACAAATGAACTTCAAAGACTTTAATAATATATAATCTTCAACTTACTCATGTACACCAAAATACAATTACATCCACTTGCTAATATTAAATGACAAGTGATACAGTGTGTGCTCTTACCATACTCTCCTCACATCTCAAATTGTACCACTCGAAATTCTATTTTTGATCATCCATCCATTAAGTGGTGCATGAAAATTTCATTTATGATCATGTGTTAAGTAACTTGCACAAACTTCATACCATTCAACAAAATTGAAATCATTAGATTTTATCTATGTATGGCAACTAAATGAATATAGTCATTTAAAATCTCGTTACCAACCTTAAACATCACAATAAGAAGAAATTTAAGCTTGGAAAAAAAAGTCAACTTTGACTATTTAACACTTTTAGTCCTGAAATGAATCTTAGTGTGTGATGTTTAAGCTATTTGACCACGGCGTCATAGGGGGCAGTTTCATTCTATATAACTATGGAGAAACCATTAGAATTTCAAGTTGAAAGTTAGTTGGACTCTCTTTAAACTTAGTATATGCATTGAGATCTTCTTATGAGTGAATAATTTTTCATATTCATAGGAGTATTCACAAAGCATGCTTTCATACATTTTGAACTTGGAAGAAAAAGAAACGCTGCAGTAGTTTTTATAATTTAAGTTATTTAAATTAAATTATTATAAATATCACATAAATTAAATAAAATTGTTAACAAATTATTTACCATTATATCATGAATTAATTTGTTTCGAAAAAAAAAAGGTGTATAATTAGGGGAAAGGTAATTTCCACATGTAGAAGACACGCATATATAATATTTACCTTTTCAATGTAATGGCCTTCTTTTTCTCTACGAGGAGAGTTATCCAATTTACTTTTCCAGATTTGGTTGCTTCTTATACACCTTCTTGCTGAATGGATAGTCTTTGCGGGCTGGGCTTCTGGAAATAACGTGTTGGAGTAGAAATATAAAATAATGTTAAATTTCAAATCCAGATCCATACCTATTGACAAAAATTACAATCATAAAGTAATCTTGTGTTTCAGTATTCAACGGAAACGAAAGGAATAACATTAAATATACAAAGATGATGGCAATGTTTTCCTACTTTTGTCTTTACTGCATGTGTGTGGAGATTACCCTGTCCCAATTATAATTTTATCGCCGGAGATTACCCTGTCCCAATTATAATTCTATGGCCGGTCATCTATTGGCCATTTCAAACGAGTACTGTTTTCGAACCTATTAACACGGGTTTGTCACATGAATTTTAGACAGAGAACACGCACCCGAAAGAAAAATGGATCGGTGCCTGAAATGTTTGGAACGCTTCATTTTCCTTCTTATCATGTGCAACTGCGATCCATTAGTTGCAGGAAGAGACACAATCTCTCTCGGCTCTTCTCTAACGGAAAAGCAGACCATCATTTCAAAGAATGGCACTTTTGAATTGGGATTCTTTAATCCCAACGGAACCAGCAATTGGTATGTTGGCATCTGGTATGCCCAAATCTCTGAGAAGACCATCATTTGGGTGGCTAACAGAGAAACTCCCATCAAAAACACGCCCGGCGTTTTCTCTCTGTCTAAATCTGGTTATCTCAGTATCTCTGATTTGCAAGTAGAAGTAGTTTGGTCGACTAATGATACTCAGCAAGCCAAGGCATCCATGGCTTCCATACTCGACACTGGCAACTTTGTTCTTCTGGGAGCCCAAAATACTTCTGAGATTGTGTGGGAGAGTTTCGGATATCCGATAGATCATTTCATGCCTACCATGAAGTTTTGGAAAGGTTTAAAGCTCATCTCTTGGAAGAGCTCGGTGGATCCAGCGCCTGGGAAATTCATTCACCAGATGAATCCATCCCCGGGAAAGACAGAATTTTTACTACAGTATGAAAATGGTGTTTCATATTACAGCACGGGAGACTGGACTGGTAGCTGCTTTAGCACCCTGCCAGAGGCGAGAAATGGTTCTTTCTACAACGCTGAATTCATAATCTTTTCTCCCACAAGAATGTACCACGAATTCTGGTTTATACCCAATGCTGGTCCGAAGCTTGTGAGGGAAGTTCTCGAACCGAACGGTGAGTTATCAGCTTACTTTTGGATTAATGACGGCTGGTACATGGTTTGGGAACGACCCCAATCAACATGCGGCGTGTACGGAGTATGCGGGGCTTATGGAGTCTGCTTCAAGCAAGAAAATGTTCAGTCATGCAGATGTATGGATGGCTTCCATTCACGGAACGCCACTTCCTGGAGTTCTCAGGACTGGTGGTTAAGCGGCTGTGCTCGAGATACTCCATTAAATTGCTCCTCCAGCGATGGTTTCCTCCAAGTCACTGACAAGTTCATATCTGATAAAGAAAATATTCAATATATTCAGGAGTCGTTGAGTCTACAAGGATGTAAAACTGCTTGTCTCAACAATTGCTCCTGCACAGCCTTTGCTTTCACTGATTCCAATCCTGCTGTTTGTAAGTTGTGGTTTGGCGATCTGTTAAGCGTCCATTCTAATTCTAATTCTTCTGAAAACCAGCCATTCTTCATTCGCTTGGCTGCTGTTGATGCGTCACAGTTGTCAGCCAAGAGAGAAGGAGGAAAAAGAAGTATGGTGCTTGTGCTCTCCATTTCAATTCTTCTGGGCATTGCTGTTTTGGGTACTCTGTTAATCGGTGCATGGGTTTTTATCCAGCGAAGGCGTAGAAGACAGCTTGAGAAAGTAGAGGGCGACGACACACCAACCTCGCTCAGAATATTCACCTACAAAGACCTCAAAATTGCTACCAACAAATTCAGCTATAAGTTGGGAAAGGGAGCATTTGGCTGTGTCTTCAAAGGAACTTTGTCAGACAATACACTTATAGCCGTGAAAAAGTTAGAGGATTTTGCACAAGGGGAAAAGCAATTCCGTGCAGAAATCAGCACCATTGGAAACATCCATCATGTGAATTTGGTGAGGCTCATGGGTTTCTGCGTGGACGGGTCTCACAGAATGCTTGTTTATGAGTACATGCACACCGGATCTCTCAACTCTTTTTTGTCCCGTAAATCTATAGAAGAAGAAGACAAGGTTTTAAACTGGAAAACCAGATTTCGAATCGCTTTGGGCACTTCAAGAGGGTTACTTTATCTCCATGAAGAATGCAGAGATCGCATCATCCATTGCGATGTCAAGCCAGAAAATATTCTTTTAGATGCAGATTTCTCCCCCAAAGTGGCTGATTTTGGACTAGCAAAGCTTGTTGGCAGAGATTTCAGCAAAGTGCTCACGACAACAAGAGGAACGATAGGATATTTGGCTCCCGAGTGGCTGACCGGAGTGCCAATAACAGTGAAGGTGGACGTGTACAGCTTTGGCATGACCCTGCTCGAAATAATCTCAGGCCGGAGAAATAATGATCTGAGTGTGCCGAAATCTCAGCACTACTTTCCCACCTGGGCAGCAACTCAAATTGTCAAGGGAAACACCATCGCTATTGTGGATAAGAGGATTGCAGACAAGGCAGATGTTGAAGAGGTGAGAAGAGCAATTGTGGTGTGCATTTTGTGCATTCAAGAGGACGAGAATACGAGGCCAACCATGGCACAAGTTGTTCAGATATTGGAGGGCAAATTTGATGGAAACGTAGAACAGTATGAGAGGTGCTTACGCGTACTTATTGATGATCATTGTGCTTATTAGACATTGGGAGGAGTTTCCTTTTTTCAGGTGGGCTTTTTTTATTTATTTTAAATTATTTTTCAGTGTGTTGTACATGGGTATCAAATATGGTCTAGTCGTTGGGATTGTACATGGGTATCAAATATAGTCTAGTAGTTGGGATTCATATTGTATAACAATTTTTCTTAAGTTACACGGTAAGTCGTTGGGATTGTACATGGGTATCAAATATAGTCGAGTAGTTGGGATTCATATTGTATAACAATATTTCTTAAGTTACACTTATCGTGTTTTTGGAGTAAATGTAGTTTTCTCACATGCTTCACTTAATCATCATATTATCATGCTTCTAGGTGTGAATTAAGATTTGATATTATTTTATTTACTCCTATTTTTCTTTTTGTGTCATCATTTGCCTAGTAATTGAACTTGACCTTGTAGCTTATTAGTCTCCCTTTCTCATTGTAACCAATAAAAGCATAGCTATTGCACATCAATAATCACCTCGAATATATCATTTCTTTAGAAAAATGTTATTCCCCCTCATGAAAGTTATTTTTGCTAGTTGTGGTTCTAACAGTGGAGTTGACAATTATTTGCAATGTTTTTGGTTTAGATTGTGTTTAGTGTTCAGAGCAACATTTTGAATCACATTTTTTGATTCGCCTTGAGGATGAAACAAAAGCATAATCAAAAGTTCAAGAGATGTAGTAGAGTCGATAACCCAACATAGTATCAAAGCAAGTATTTTCAATCTTCAAGTGCGCTCATGACAATTTTTTTCCATTTAGAAGTTTTGAGGTTAGATACTAGGCAAGGCAATTTGCTTTTGAGAGATATGATGGCTCAAATTTTGCTGCAAATCTAACATTTTCTTTTATTGATTTTTCAATTACCAACATTTATAAGTTTTTAAGAAAAAACTTCATTTTTTTCCAATTTATTTTGTAGCTACATTCTATGATGTAGTTTGTAATTTCTTTGGAAGCAATCCCCTTATTTGTTTGTATGGTTGCCTATACATTCTCCACATCAAATTATGTGTTAGATTGAAGTGCTTCAAGGAGGTTTCAATCAAAGCCTCAACCATGGGGGTTTTGATTGAAATCTCTACATAAACTAGTGGGGTCAAGGAAACCCATTATAATTTTCACCAATGAGGGTTGTAAATGAAAGTGCTTCCTGGATGGTTTTCACATGCCAATTTCTAGATATTTTCCTTTCTTTATTAAAATTCTCATTTTTTAATAGATACACATATATATAGTTGTGTGTTTTTATATATGTGTGTGTATGCATATATGTGTATATACATGTCATATGCATATATACAATATGCACATATGTGTGTATGTGTGTGTATTTGTGTATATGTGCATACATATGTAAATATATATTTATATCAAATTATATGTATATTGTGCATGTTTGTAGATGTGTATAAATTATGTATCTACATACATATATCCATGCATGCATATGAGTGTAGATATTATATGTCATAAACTTCATCTAAATCTAGTTTAAATGTCTTTGAATTTTAGAAATGATATCTATAAACTTCATGTTAACGCTTGACATTAAATTAAAAAATTTAGGTACAAATATTACCTAGATATAGATCGCTAGACATATATTATTAAACATCATGGGATATCAACCTGTTCCCCCTGATAATCTATTTAGACAAACCAGTGATGAGATTCAAAAATTGAATGAGTCAATCCATAATAGTGGTTGCATGTGTTTATAAGAGCACTTACCAGTTTGTTCTAGAAAGCTTGATTTAAATTAGAGATGACATTCAAGATGCTAGTGCCTTTTCACCTACTATTATGTAGGCTATCCTTGATAGGAAGAGGCAAGAGGTTAATGTTGGGTTGCCTCTTTTTGAAGTATATAATTTAGTAGCCAAATGAACTTTTTCTAGAATTTACAATTCTCTTCATTTGTCTTAAAATAAAAGGAGAAAACAATTCGCTTGATGGACTCTCACAATATTCTCAATCCCATCTTTTACCTGATGATAGTTGTTCTCCTCTCTGATAGTTGTTGTCTTCTCTATTAGGATTTTGTGTAATCACTATTTCCATCTTGTGTCACCTAGATTCTCTAAGTTCCTACAAATTTAATCAACTTAAATATTTGATAGCAAAGTTTCTCATAAGCTTTTCTTGTAATTTCAATTGTTAAAATTTCCCACTATACATATATCTTTTTAAAGCTTTCATAGACTTTTGCTTTGATATGAATTATGCAAATTTGAAGAGTTTAAATTGATTTGTTTGTTATTATTTTGGCCCTCATATCATAGCAGCTCTATTAATACATGAAAATTTTGAAGGTATAAAAAAAATATTTTCTATAATCAAATATAGATTGATTTATATATTTTAAGTGCAAGTATAGAGAGAGGTATCTCTTCCATAAACATACCCATACATAAAATATGGTTTATATTTTTTACATTGGAAAAACTTTATATACAAAATTAAAAGCAATGGCAAGTGAGATGACATTAGAAATATCTCACTATAAATAACACATAAACCATGAGGGCAACATTGAGTTTCCTCACCCGACTTAGTTTCATTGAAGATTAGTGAGGTACCTTTCTAGAAAGATTGATAAGAAAAACCTAAACAATAAAATCTATCTTTAAAAGAAGATTACACAAAATACAAAAATGTTACAAAGAACTATGAACATATGCAATGGGCATAGTCGCCAAGAACTAGATTGATTGTCATTCTGTCTCTCTCACATTTCATATAAACTCTGATGATATCCAATTTCCCACCTTTTGGCAATTCCCTTTCTCGTGTTGAATCTATAAATTATTCCAAACCTGTACAGGCTTCCTAAGAACAATTCAATGTCATGAATTCTACCCAACAAATGATCCATTTATATAAAGGCAATGATGCATCTAAACATATGATTTCATAAACTTGCTTCAATCAACATCACCAATAATCTCCACAAGAACATTCTCCATGATTCAAATGATGAAATCAGTTGGCATCACCAATTTCTCTTACAACAAGCTTGGAGATAAACTTGGTTGCATTGCCACATTCAATACACACTCAAAGGTTCTTCACAACTCTAATGATAGTATCTGGGAAGGTGTTTAACAACAGAATTATAATTGTCAATTTCTTGCTATGTTGCCATATATGTAATTCCATCTCTTCCTCTGCCACATTATTTGGTACATGTCTTGAATCAAGAAGATATTATGTTGTCATGCTACCTTCTTTTGGGTATGTTAAGCCTAATGGTCACATGACCATTTACTTTTTGTCTTCTCCCACTTAGATAAGTATATATGTTTTTATAAAGTTATATATGTTTCTATAAATGACTATCTACATGCCACGGATTGTGTTGTATTAGTTAAGTATTAATAAAGATGATCTTTGCCTTGAGAGTGGATGTAGACAAATTTGTCGAACCACTAAAACTTACTATGTTGTATTTTGTCAGAAAAAAATTATCATTGTCTTATATAAGTTTATTTATTTTATCTACTCGATTAAAACTTACAATTGATACCAGAACTTGGTTGAAATCAAGCATATATAGATTATGATGATGCTCTTAGTTTGACTACAACAAAATTTGTAGCAAATGTTTGGATGCTCAACAGAGGGGCCTCATTTCATACTACCGCACATAGGGATTTCTTCAAAACCTTTTGAAGTGGCTACTTTCGTAGGGTATTTCTTGCAAATGATGAGTTTCTGAATATTGTTGGTAAATGAGATGTTTTGTTAAAACTAACCAATGAAAATAGTTTAGTTGGTTGCTACAGGATGTTAAGTATGTCCCTCCACTTAAAAATAATTCAATTTTAGTTGGGAATTATTCTCTCAGGGTTGGACTCTAGTAATCGAAGTTGGCAAAAGGGTCATTAGTAATTGCAAAGGAAGTAAAATAGATACTATATATATATATATATATATGTTGATGGAGGTCATCCACAAAAAAATTGTAGGTATGCAATACAGGCTCATTTACGCCTGAAACCTCTTCAGCTAAGAGCCAAGGACTAAGGATCATCCACACTGCCAAATTCATCGTGGGCACGATCTTGGCCTCATCCCTTATGATGTCTTTGAGCCTTGCATTCAGCAAGACTTGATCCCTAGTGGGATCTTTGTGAGTCATTCAACTTCATCAATAGACCAAGGGCCCATTGACTTATACTTTATATTTCATAGAGACTCTCAATAAAGTGAGAGCTATTTAAAATTGTAGTGCAAAGTAGTGGCACAAGTTTCTAAGGTATCCACATTAATAAATATTTAAAAGGAGTTAAAAGAAAGAAAGAAAAGTAAAGTAAGGTAAGAAATTGAGAAGTATATGTTAATATTATGATTTTGAGAATCAAAATTGCAATTCTGCATATATGAAATTACAAAAGAAAAATGTCTAGCAAGGAGCTACTATTGTTGACTGTGAAATTATACCCATAGAAATAGATGAAGCATATTGTTTCGAATAGAGCAGTGAAATGGAATTGTGTTCTAACCAAATAATGAAGAGCTTGTTAAAAATGAAAAAGAAGAGAGTGCAAAGGAATATCTTTGCAGTGCCAACAATGTGAACTTAATATATCCAAGTGTTGGAGATATGTTTGAGTCACAATGCTCATCTTGAGAAACTCTATGGTAAAGGTAAAAATAGTAGAATAATTGGGAGACAACATGCCTCTTTTTTAAGAGAAAAATATTCTAGAGTTTTGGATAGACAGATTGGAGTGGAGTTTGATCATAGTTCTTAGGAATCTGAGAGAAAGAGGAAATAATTGTGTGTTTTAACATCGTGTGGTGAACAATTGGATGACCTGGGTCCTCTGAAAAGAGCCATGGATGTCAATTTCCATGGTACTCTAGCATGATAATACTAGTGGTGGGATCTCAAAGGTCCTTGTTGTCAAGGATGATATTATTTTTATTGAAGTGTTTCTTGAAAAGCCACAAAGACTTGTTGTATAATTGAATGAATGAATTCATTTTTGTTGGAATATTAAATGCATATTGATGCTTGTCCCTGGAGCCAAACACCCACCTACCACCCATGACAGATTGCAGAACATCCAGAAAAACTAATACGAGTAGGTGAGTTTTCAAATTTGGAAAAGAGGGGGAAATTTTGTGTGGTAGAAGATAAAAGGAATGTAACACATTCATTCGACTAGTTACAGGAAGAAATGGCTTAGGCGGAAATTCCAAAGGGAGAGGCTGAGGAAATGGAGGACAAAGAAATGTTGCAGCAAAAAGCTCAAGAAGAGTAGATGGAGCAAGTAGCTCACAAAATACTTCAAGAGGAGGTAAGAAAAACTACAACTGAAATATGAGTAATGTAGAATGCTACTACTATCATAAATATGGGCATTATGCAAGTGAATGCTAGAAGAAGAAAAATGATTAGTCAGGACAAGAAAATGTGACTGATGTGAATATGGGAAGTGGAAACAATGCCACTATCTTCATCATGTGTAATGTTGGTGAAGAAGAAAGCCCTAAGGTTTAGTACCTTGACAGTGGATGTAACAACCACATGATTGGTAATAAAACCATGTTTTCATTCATTGACAAGAATTTCAAATCTGAGATTAAAATGGGTAACAACAGAACCCTACCAGTAGTGGGCAAAGGATCTATTATGGTCTGCACCAAGCAAGGTAACAAGAAGGAAATACAAAATGTGTATCTTGCCCCTGGTATGAAGCACAATTTGATGAGCATTGGTCAACTCATTCAAAATGGATACAATGTACTGATGGAGAATGATGCGTGTGTCATTCATGAAAATCATGGGAGCAAGAACTTACTTGCAAGTTGGTGTTGCACCTCACACACAATCAGCTCTAAGGAGTGTGATTGAAGACCCTTCATGACTCTGGCATCTCAGGTATGGTCATCTTGGCTATGTTGGTTTAAATTTTTTGTCAAATAAAAGAATGGTAGAAGGTTTTCCATGAATAGGAAATTCATGTGACAAGTGTGAGGCTTGTATTTTGGGTAAGCAACATATGCTTCCCTTTAATTCTGGAAATTCTAGGAGGGCTAGATATCCATTAGAGTTAGTGCATACTGACCTGGTCGGTCCTATGCAAGTTACTTCCATTCGGGGGAGTACTTATTTCATGACATTTATTGATGATTTCAATCGTAGGACATAGGTTTATTTTTTGAAATCTAAATTTGAAGCATTTGATAAGTTTATGGAGTTTAAAGCCAAGGCTGAAAGAGAATGTGGACACTATATCAAAGTTCTAAGATCAAATAGAGGAGGGTATATACCTCTAATTATTTTGTAAATTTTTGCAGGAAACATGGTATAAAGAAAGACCTCACAACCAGCTATACACTACAGTAGAATGGAGTGGCTGAAAGAAAGAATAGGACCATTGTTGAAATGGCAAGGAGCATGATGAAAGAGAAAGGTCTCCCAACTGAAGTTTGGGGAGAGGCTATGGCAACAACAGTTTACCTAATTAATAGGTGTCCTACAAAGGTAGTTCATCATAAAATTCCAATGGAAGCATGGTCACAAGGAAGATGGATAGTTGAACACCTAAGGGTGTTTGGATGTGTTGCATATGCACATATGCTGAAAGAGAAAAGGAAAAAATTGGATGATAAAGGTGTGAAGTGCATCTTCATAGGGTAAAACTCAGAATCAAAGGCATATAGATTGTATGACCCATTGAACAACAAGATGATTCTCTCAAGAGATGTAGATTTTTTTTAAAAATCAGTTCATGGTATGGACCGATTGATGAATCACCGAGCACCTCAAGTAAAGTACCAATTATGAGTGAAGAGGATGTTGATGAGCAAAAAGGAGCAGATAGAAGAAGAGGCAAGCAACCTTAGTCATTGCCAAGCTCCTCTAGGCATGATCGAGTGTCAGTGTTGAGTAACAGTGAAGACCGAGCTAGTCAGCAAAGCAGCAGCAGTGAATATTCTAATCCCACACTCTCCTCCCTATTACCAAGAAAGACCAAGAGTCTTAGGGAGATATACCAAGATGAAAGGTATGAAGATTATGATGAGAGTATTAATTTTGCATTATTTTCTCATAGTGATCCAATATATTTTGAAGAAGCTGTTAAGGAGAAAAAAAGGTGTAAGACCATGGATAAGGAGATAGATGCTATAGAAAGGAATGAGACATGGGAGCTAACGGAACTGCCTCCCAACAAGCAAGTGATTGGAGTGAAATAGGTCTACAAGACCAAATGTAATGTTGAAGGCAAGATTGATAGGCATAAGGCAAGGCTGGTAGTCAAGGGCTACAAACAATAGTATGGTAGAGATTATGATGAGAAATATGCCCCGATTGTAAGAATGGAAACCATGTGTACTATCATAGCAATTATAGCTTAGCACAAATGGAAGGTATACCAAATGGATGTGAAGTCCACCTTCCTAAATGGTGTATTGAAAGAAGATGTATATGTGGAGTAGCCACCTAGTTATGAAGTTGCAGGTAAAGAACACAAAGTATATAGATTGAAGAGAGCTCTTTATGGGCTCAAGCAAGCTCCAAGGACATGGTATAGTAGGATTGACTCATATTTGATGAGCAATGGCTTTAGCAAAAGCAATGGTGAGCCTACTCTCTACATCAAGGTATAAAATGGAAATGTGTTGATTGTTGACTTGTATGTAGATGATTTGATTTTTACTAGCAATGACAATGCTCTAATAGGTGATTTCAAAGAGGCCATGAAAAATGAGTTTGAAATGACAAACCTAGGTCTATTGAAGTACTTTCAAGGCATAGAAGTAAAAGAAATGCAAAATGGCATCTTCATCTCTCAAGAAAAATATGCAGGGCAGATCTTGGAGAGATTCAAAATGCAGAACAGTAAGGTAGCCCCCACACTAACAACAATAGGTCTAAAGTTGAGCAAGAAAGACTCTAGCAAGAGAGTGGATCCAACACTATACAAGAGTATGGTTGGAAGTTTAATGTATTTGACTACAACTCAACCAAACTTGATGCATGCAGTAAGTTTGATTTTTAGATTTATGGAAACACCAAAGGATTCCCATTGGCGAGGGGGGAAAAGGATCCTAAGGTATGTGAAAGGTACCAAGGGATTTTTGATTTTGTATACTACAGCAAATGAATTTAAGTTGATAGGTTATACTAATAGTGATTAGGCTTGAAGTATAGATGATAGGAAGAGCACTTTTGAATATGCATTTCATATGGGATTGGGTGCAATTTCATGGGCATCCAAGAAGTAACCTATTATTGCTCAATCTATAGCAGAGGCTAAATATATAGCAAAAAATGTAGTAGCATGTCAGGCTATTTGGTTGAGGAGGATCTTGACAGATTTGAATGAAAGGCAAGAGGATGAAACCACAATTTATTGTGACAACATCTCATCAATTGCATTTTCCAAGAATCTAGTCTTCCATGGTAGAAGCAAGCATATTGAGATTAGATATCACTTCATCAGAGAGTTGGTGGAGAATAGGGATATCAAAATAGAATTATTTAAGTTTGAGCAGTAGCTAGCAGACATTTTCACAAAGCCATTAGGCATTGGAAGTTTTGTACACCTAAGAGAGTGTCTTGGTGTAGTTGATCTAGATTAGCAGTGATCCTTATTTGTTTGGCTTGGGACAAAGGGAGAGTGTTGGAATATTAAATGCATATTGACATTGGTCCCTGGAGCCAAACGCCCACCTAGCATCCCTAAAGGATTGCAGAACAGCCAGAGAAATTAATACAGATAGGTGAGTTTTCAAATTTGAAAAAGAGGGGGAAATTTTGTGTGGTAGAAGACAAAAGGAATGTCACACATTCATTCGATTAGTTAGAGGAAAAGTAGATCAAAAGTTGCAGAGAAGGAAGAAGAAAGAAGTTGATCAGCAGATCTAGTTGTTAGAGTGCAGAGAAAGAATAAAGTTTATTTCGTGCCTACAGCTACACGTGTTTCTTCTCTAGTCATTCTGTAAGTTCATAGTTTATTGTGTGGTTCAACTTGTGAAGCAGTGATTTCTCTAGGTGCTATTGTATGTAGCCATTAGAGCTACAAGTTTAAAGTTTAAAGGTTGAAGTTTCATCAGTTTGAATTTTTAGGGTTATTTTAGGGTTTTTTGGTTGAAGCCGAATGCTCCCGAATTTTGTAATGGTTTTAATTAGAGTTGAATAGAAAGAAAGCAAGCATACTTGAATCTATTGTTCTTCCTCTATACATTGCATTTGAGAAGATTATTATTGAATATTTTAAGTTTTGGCTCTTTAGTTTTAATAGTGAAAATATTCACATTATAAGTTCGGTCACTCAGCTTGGTCCTTGTTTGTGTTTTTAACTCTACAGTTGAAGTCGAGCTCACTCGGCATCCACACTATCGAGTTCACTCGACATCCATTGGTGCCAAGTTTCCCTTCAAGTGCTGAGCTCACTCAGCTCTTTCAGCTCGGCACCCTCCTACCATTGGGCTCCTTAAGGTGCTGAGCAAACTGGCACTTGGCAATAGTAAGTGACGAGAAATGTTTTTTTAATTTTGTGATTTGATTTTATTTCTGTCACAATTTTGTATCTACACAAAGAGGTATTCCTGATTGTGGACTTATGGGTGAGTTTGAGGTCATAAAATTTGTTAAGAGAAGATGTTCAGATGGTAGATTTTATTTAGTCCAATACAATTTAGAGAAGGTCAATTTTCTTAAATAGAGCTTGGTGAAGCTTTAAAATATTTTATGGGCCTAATTTTAACATAATATTAAAAGTGGAAATGTAGGGAATGCCACTTTTCATTGCTATGTCAGTTGAACTTTGAGTGGGAGATTGTTGAGTATGTGAAGTTCAAGGGTCACATGACCCTTCACCTTCTCTTTTCTCCTAATTTGATGGTTGAATATGTTTCTATAAATGGTTATCCACATTGCATGAATTGTGTTGTATCAGTTAAGAATTAATAAAGATGTTCCCTACCTTAGAGAGTGGATGTAGGGAAGTTTGTCAAACCACTATAACTTATTGTTTTGTGCTGTCTATTTTGTATTGTTGTCTTAGATAAGTTTATTTATTTTATCTACTCTATTGAGACTTACTCCATCTCCAAGGTCATTCTTCCAATAATTTACAAATCTCATCTATTTGTGGTTGTGATCTATCTCTAACACAAAAAAAAAACCATGTACTATTTTATAAACTTTGACCCAACTGCAGCTGGGATCTTTTTAATTCATTTGTCTATATAAAATTTTCTCATCTTTTGAAGATCAGCCCACTTGCCTTCTCTCCCATGTCTAAAAGGAGAACATAAGATGAAGTGTGTTTAGTATCCAGTTCAAAAAATTGTTTTACTCCAAATTCTCCAACTCTGTAATCGTATGTGACCTACACACTTCAAGAAAAGATACACACAAACACACACACATCAGGTTTCAACGACACTTTGATGATAAAGCTCAAGATAGCCAACTCAACCAAGGTTTTCAGCCACACATACATATTGATCCATTGTAGGTATTATGTTGTGAAAATTACTCATGCAATTGAAGTATTTAAAACCTTCATTAACAAGACCTGGATGAAAGCACGTAAATAAAATACAAATAAAGCTTACGTGCTTAGGTTGGATTTGAGAGTTCTTCATTGCTTAAAATACTTTCAGAGCTTCTTTTCCATAGCCCTGCATTTCATACCCTGCAATCAATGTTATCCATGAGACCACATTTTGGTTGATGAATTCTATCAAATAAATCTCAAGCTTTATGTATGATTCCACATTTAGCATACATATTTATCAAGAAATTTACAACTACCATAGCTAAAGAAAACCCACTTTTGATTAATCCCAAAGCTCTAGTTTCTATGCATGCTTGGAGGACACTAGTAATAGTCACCGAGTCTAGCTTTACCCTTGCCAATTGCATTTTCTGAAAGATCTCTAGAGCCTTTTTGACAAGCCCATTTTGCATGTGTCCAGCAATGATTGCATTCCATAAAACCTTATTTTTTTGAGGCATTTCTTTAAAAATGGTTCATATCTTCCTCAAAAACACCATTGCATGCAAATCCAGCTATGATTGCATTCCACAAAATTAAATTTGGTTGAGCCATTTCCCTGAAAAGCCTTATCCCATGTCATTATGCAGTTATTTAATGAAAATTTTGGTATTAGGAGCCTATTGTTCCCATTTAAAGATTTAGCTAAAAAGGATAAATTAAAATCTTTTCCTTTTCCAACTAACTACTTATAAGCTAGGAATGAAAAGGGCCTTGAATCAGACTTCGACACTACAAATTGATTTCCCTATTTTTTCCTCCTATGTAAATTTTATATTAAATTTTATTTTGAATTTAATTACCATTATTTTTATTGAACACTAGATCATTAGCTTCACAATTTGTTTCTAATATTTTGAACAACTGCTAGTTAAAATAAGCTTAATAGGACCTATTCTTAGAGCCTAGTCATGAATACCATTTTTTAGCATAACCCACAATCATCAAATTGCATGAGATTGCATTTGGTCTAAATATTTTGTCAAATAGTTTGTATGCTTTCTGCATGCTTCCACATTTTGCATACATGTCTATTAAGGAACTTGCAATTATAATATTAGATAGCAATCCCCTTCAATAATTTTTTAATGAATGATAATGTCATGTTCGTAAGCAGCTCATTTTGTGCATGCTAGCAGAATCTTGACAAAGGTGAATTGGTCGACTTCCACACCTCTTGGTTTATTTTGGTGAAAAAAAATGTAATGCCACTTTAGAAAACTTATATTTTCTGTATGCTAAAACAATCAAATTCAATGAGAATATCTCTCTTTAGCCATACGTGTCAAAATCTCAATTGCAACTAGTGATTATTAATCTCCTATCATAAATGATTATTAAACTATCAAAAAAATAATTAACAGCTAATATCAAAAAATAACACAACTGCAACTTCGCCAATGAAATATAGAAAGAAATAAGCAACACAAAGAACACAATATTTTTGGACAAATTGTGACTAGAAAATTCCCTAAGGGAAAACTAGTTCTACACATGAGGAATTATATTAACTTCAACAAATCAAGAGATACAAAATTCCTTGCCTCTCACTGGTAGAACTCAGACAACATCGTAACTTCTCCTGCTGATATTCCTCCAATGTTATCCCAACAATATCATAGTGCCCTTGCTAACAATGCAAGAGAGTTTGCTATCACTAAAAACTCATTTTCTAACACTGCAAATGTTTCTACAAACTTCTTCTCCAAATGGCCCCCTGAATCCCTTTTATACTACTCCTATTGGAAAACCAACGACTGAGATTGATTCTAAATCGAAAGTCGAGATTAAAACAACTTAGTAACCCTAACCAAGTTGGTTTCTAGTTGCTTCCAAAAGTGGCCAATTAATAAAAAAATATTTACCCTAACTCTAACCAATTAGTTAGCAAAAAAATTACTTGCTATATAATAGCATATGGATGAACAACTATCCAAACTACCAAAAATAAAACTCCCTCTTAGCAAGGAATTTTTTTTGCATGACACCTAACTTATCTCTGAAGAAGATGAATTTTTCATTCCCCAATGCCTTTGTCAGAATGTCTGCTACATGCTCCTCTATAGGTATATATTGTAGCTAAACAACTCTCCTTTGTACACAATCTCTAATGAAGTGATATCTAATGTCTATATCTTTAGACCTATCATGAAATATTGGATTCTTAGACAACTTGATGCAACTCTAATTATCATAGTGTATCATAGTAGTCTTAAACTTCTAACCGAACACGGCTACTAACAACTTTTGAAGCCATGTAGCTTCACATGTGGCCATGCTAGCTACTATTTATTCTTCTTCTATTGGACTCAGAGCCATATATTTTTTCTTCCTACTAAACTAGGATACAACTCCCAATCCCAAACTAAAACAACACCTTGAAGTTCTCCTTTTGTCTGTTGTACTTCTTGCCCAATCTTCATTAGTATAGCCTATCAATTTGATACCTTCACCATCAACATATATGATCCCATGGTCAATTATACCACATAAGTAATGTAGCACATGCTTTGCCACTATCCAATGCATTACCTTTGGTTCAACCATGAAATAACTAAGAAAGTTCACTACAAATGCAATATCGGGCCTATTGTTGACAAAGAACATGTGAACCAATCAACATCCTATATAAAGTGGGATCTACATCCTTCCCCTTGGATGTATCTACCTTTCTCTAACTCATGATCATGGCTGTAGACATGGCTTTGAAATCCTCCATCTCAAATCTCTTCAAGATCTCAATGCAATATTTCCCTTGACCAAGGACAATCTCTCGATCTGCGTGGCACACCTGCATGCCTAGAAAGTAGTGCATAAGTCCTAAATCTTTCATCTCAAACTTTTTCACAATGTCCCTCTTGCAATCCTCTATGAGCCCTAGTGAACCTATAAGAAACAAGTCATCCACATAAAGAACAAAAATGAGAACCTCACCCCCAACCACCAAGTAGTAGAGGTTAGCATCTGCTTCACTCTTCACAAAGCATATTTCTTACAAGTATGTATCAATGTGCTTATACCATGCTCTAGGAGCCTACTTGAGTTTGTACAAGGGTTTCTTCAATCTACACACATGGGTCTCTTTGTTGTGTGCTACAAAGCCTTCTAGTTTCTCTATGTATACCTCCTCCTTCAACTCATCATTAATGAACACTCTCTTGACATCCATCTAATGGATTTTTCATTGCATCTATGTAGTAAATGAGATCACAACTCATATAGAAGTATATTTGGCCACTAGAGAAAATGTCTTGTCATAGTCTATTCCCTCCTTATGAGAGAATCCCTTCACTACGAACCTTGCCTTGTATTTCTTCATGTTACCATCTACACCGTGCTTTATCTTATAAATTCAACGTGATTTAACTACAAATCTTTCTATTGGTCTAGGCACTACTTCCTACACATCATTATGCATAATTGAGTTATACTCCTCAACCATAGCATCCTACCATACCTAATGTCATGCAACTTCTTGATAGTTGGAAGGTTCACTGTCTACCAACTAACTAATGTCACATAGTCATTAAACTTGGTTGGTTGTCTCCACTACCTAGCACTCCTTCTAGGAGAACCCGCAAACTCTTGAGTATCCCTTTGTATTTCTTAAACCTCATGGTTCCTACTATAGACTGTAGAGGATGAAATATCAAACTCTAAGTCTTCTAGATGCATTTCATGTTGCACCTATTGCTCCATGCTCTGTGAAACTTCACCACTTGAGCCTAGACTTGTACCGGTAAATGTACTTGTGCTTTGCTACCCTTGACTAGACCATGGAACTTCTACTGGCTACTCACTCTGATCATCTATTGGAAAATATTTGGACCTCCTAAATGCCCTGTCTTCCATGAACTTAACATCACATCTGACAATAATTCTTCTGGTCCTAGGGATAAAAATTCTATATGCCTTTGAGGTTTCCCTATACCCAACAAAGTACCATCTCTCTGCAATTTGATCTAACTTGGTACATGTATCTCCTATAATATGACAATATGCGATACTCCAAAATATTTTGAAGTCACCAAAATTTGACTTTTTTCTTGTGAAAGCTTCCTCTAGTGTCATCTTTCCTTGCACCTTGTGTGGAACCCTATTATGAAAATAGACTATTGTACTACATGAATCTACCCATAAATAATGGGGCATGTCCTAGTCATGTAGCATAGCCCTTGCCACCTCTAATATAGAATGGTTCTTCCTCTTAGAAACTCCATTCTATTGTGGATTTTAAGGAATAGTCCAGTCTCTCTTAATTGCTTCTCTAGTACAAAACTCTTGAAAGTTATATCCTTTGTACTCACCTCCATTGTCTAACCAAAGAACCTCTATCCTTCTTCCTATCAAGTTCTCCACAAGAGCCTTAAACTCTTGGAATCAATTGAAAACCTCATACTTGGTCTTCAATAAGTATATCTAGGTCTTCCTGAAGAAATCATTGATAAAAGTAACATAGTACTCATAACCTCTATGAGATTTTGTTGACATTAGTCCACATACATTAGAATTTAATAGATCAAGAACACCCTCAGATCTTGTGTCACTCCTTGGAAAAGATGCTTTCACAAAATTCCCCAACATGCATCCCTCATATATATCATCATGCTTTGTGCTCACCTCTAGAACACCTATCACTGTCTCATGAAGCAATTTGAGTTCTCCATTATGAATATGGTCCACCCTCATATGCCATAGCTTTCTAAGATCTCTAGGATTACTGATGCTCATGAGTTCCTTAGGAGTATCAAGCTGCAACCTATAAAGGTGACCACTCCTAACTCCAATAGTTATGGGTGATTTCCAATCCTTGTTCTTCATCAACACATGTGTCCCTCTAAAGATTACATTATACCTCATATCTTGAAAAAAGGATATAGAAATCAAATTCATACCTAAGTCAGGCACATGCAATATATCATGAAGTGGAATTATCTTTCCATTCTCCTTGTAAAACTAAATAGTCCCTTTCCCAACTAGATTGAGTTTGGACAAGTTTCCCATATAAATCTAGATATTGGTGTTCTCCTCCTTATAACTAGAGAAGTACTCTCTAACTCTTGTCATATGAAATCACACCACACTATCTATATACTAGATAGTCTATGAGGTTGAGCTTGCCATAAAAGCTATAAGTGCAAACTCATCTTCCACTCTACTAGAGACTTCTTCTATGTTTTTTGAAGTTGCCACCTACTCCTTTGCCTTGATTCTTTCTTGAAAATCACTGACATAGTGACGATACTCATGACAACTAAAGAACTTGACCTTAGAAAGCTCCTTCTTCTTCTTCTTACTTTGTGAATTCAATCCTTTACAAGACTACTTCTTTGCTTTCCCTTTCCCTACTAGGACACAGTTTTTCCATTCCACCTCACTTTTCTAACTCTTGTATGCCTCATTGACAAGACATAGTCTAAACTCCTCCTAAGTGAAATTAGTCCATAGTTGATCCCAACTCGGTAAGGTATCTCATGCATTGACAACTTGAAAAAAGACACTCCATTTCTTAGTAAACCCATTTAGGGCTATTCTCATTAGCTCGTCATCACTATGGCTATCTCCAATAGCTACTAACTCATCATTGACAAGTCTAAGGTTGGTAAGGTAATTTTTTATGTCTTCTCCCTAGTTCATTCAGGTATTCTTCAACTTCTCTCTTAGAATCATCTTCCTATTGATGATAGCTTTCTGGTATAGATTCAGAATGGCATCCCACATCTTCTTCGCTATAGCTAGTTCCGAGATATGTGGATCAATATGATCCTTGACACCATCAAGGATTATCCTCCTCATCATGGCATCTTCCTTCTTGTATGTTGCAAGCTATGTAGCATCTATAGATACAACTACAACAATTTGGTAACATAATATTTAATACCATTCTCTTCCAATAATAAAGAAAGTTTGGCCTTCTGGACACCAAAATTTAAGGTACCATCCAATCTATCCTGATCTCTCAAACTAGCTAAAGCAATCTCAAGGGATTAAAGAAATATAGATATAAAGAGATCAATCTAGGTTTTATAAACCCTTAATTTCTTTCCTAGGGAAAAACTCTTCTACCCTCAACAATGCTCTAATACCATATGAAAATTCCTATTATAGCTAGTGATTATTAATCTCCTATCATAAATGATTATTAAACTACCAAAAAAAATAATTCACAGCTAATATCAAAAAATAACACAACAGCAAATTCACCAATGAAATATGGAAAGAAATAAGCAACACAAAGAACATGATATTTTCAAAAAAATTGTCCCTAGGAAAACCCCTAAGGAAAAACCAGTTCTACAAATGAGGAATTATATTAACTTCAGCAAATAAAGAGATACAAAATTCCTCACCTCTCACTAGCAAAACTTAGACAACCTCCTAACTTCTCCTGCTGATATTCTTCCACTATTATCTCCAATGCTACTACTGCACCCTTGCTAACACTATAAGATAGTTTGCTATCACCACAAACTCATTTGCTAACACTAAAAATGTTTCGACAAACTTGTTCTCCAAATGCACCTTCAACCCCCTTTTATACTACTCCTGTTGGAAAACCAATTGCCAAGATTGATTCTCAATTGATAGTTGAGATTAAAACAACTTAACAACCCTAACCAAGTCAGTTTCTAGTTGCTTCCAAAAGTGGCCAATTCATTAACAAATATTTGTCCTAACTCTAACCAATTAGTTAGAAAAACAATTACTTGATAAATAATTGCATATGGACGAACAACTATGCAAGCTATGAAACCAACAATACGGTCAAAAAAATTTGAACATCCATCAAATTTCCATACTTCGCATAAATGTTCATAACATAATTTTTGAAAAATGGGTTTCCAGTTGATATAAAACTCATCTCAGGGATAAAATAGTGGATTCACCATTAAATTTTGGATTAGCTTTACCTCTAATTTAGAAAAACCTATTAATTTCTCTATGATAATCCATCTTTGAAACAAACTCCTGTACAGATGAGCCTTTGAACTTAAAAAATCAAAGAGCATGCTTTGTAATTCAGTTCAATGTAGTCAATATACCACTATTGAAACATTTCATTGACACTAAGCTCAACCATCTAAAATTTGGCATCATAAATTAAGGAAAAGCATTTTAGAATGTTAGCATCAATTAACAACATAAGATTTAAAAACATGAGTAATAATAGATAGAAACAACTCCTGTGTTAAAAAATAAATTTAAAAATAGGGAGCATGGCATTTAAAGAGTAATATTTTTTTGTCTTCTTTAAACTACCACTTGTGTTATAGCATGTGTAAGGGATCAATTTTAATTTTGGATATAGCAATATTTTTTGATAAATAGTCCCTTTCTATTAATAAAACAATATACTTGTTACATATTCACAAAAAAGGGGCTGATGAATACACGATCACCCCACAAAAATTCACATGTCAAAAGTTTGAAACAACAAATATTCACCAAAAAAATATAAGCAGCTACCTCAGGTTGTAAGAGCAGTGCCAATTGAAGGGAAGGTATCATCATGATCATTATAACCCCAAGGATCCCTAGGATTGGTAGGTGGCCTAGGAACAATCTAGCCATCAATAGCATCTTCATCAACAACTTTCTCTTTGTATTTCTCCTCCACCCATAGTAGAGAAATTTCCAAGTAGGAGAAAGACCACTTGGAGCCACCAAAGACAAGAGGAGCAATAGGTGGGGGAGCCATAGGAACCATGGACTGGTGAGAACCACAGAAAGGTGGAGAAGATGAGCAGTAATGGTGAGCCTATGAGCACAGTGTATACAAGTGACTAGTAGAAAAATGGTGACCTCGATGGTAGCCCCAAGGTGGAGTGTGGTCATTCAAAGAGTTAGGAGGACCTTTGGCAGCCATGCAAGCATCGTTACCCCAATGATTGAACAATTCATGGAGGTGAGCCACCTCCAGTGCCACCTTGTTGGCATAGACCTAGATCTACAACATGACATAATTACAAATGCATGCTTTAGTGTACATAGCAACATCGATATCAAGAAAGATGTGAGTGAAAAGAACAACATTCCTATCTTTCTACAAAGTAAAAAAATCTACATACTAAAAGTATGAAATATCTAGGTAAATTGACGAGAAATCCTAGAGGAATCACCCAGTACAATCATGTGCCAAGAAAAGGGTTCTATCCTAAAAGGTTTAAAAAAACTCATGCATCCATTGCCAATAATTCTAAGCATGCCTACCAAAGTAGAAATTATGAAAAAATGACTTAGGATGCCCACAAAAAGGACACCGAGGATTAGGAACACCAAGATGTTTGACTCATGGCCCAAGGGAATGCCCTTGTAATAGTAGGCACCGGGAAAAATGAGCAAGCTTAGGAACAATGATAGCATCCCAAATAGTATCAAATTGAACCCTCCAATGATGAGGAGAAGACTCAAGATGTTATCGCTGGTTGAGAGAATTAAGCATAGGGAGATGTGGAGGAAGCCATTGATACCCTAAGCAAGGCTTCTAATAGGTGAAGGGTGATGAAGCTTGGAAAGTGTTGGTTTGGCACTATATCTCTTTTGGATTTGTGTTCATATCTAGGGCTCTTTTGTTATCAAGAGCATTTGGAAAGCATGGGAAGCTATGAAGACTTGGCTTCACTAGGATGGTGATGGTTTCATGATGAAATTTCTTTGAATCAACATAACCTTTGGTGGTCGTTGTTGTTTTCCATTTAGGGTGTTCCTCTGGCCAGACTCAAGGCACCAGATCTCTACATTTTTTCAAACGTGGCATCAAGACTCCTAAGGACCTTTTCTCTAGGGTCTCTATGACTCTTAGATCTTGGGAGGATATGCAGGTCCAGTTTCATCTTGCTCCTCTAGGTTATCAAAATTTTGATTTGTTGCTCTCTTCTATTCTCGATCCTTTGCTTCACAAGTTGGGAATCTAGTCTGTGCAACCTTGGTGGAAAGAAGTGATGTAACAATTTTCATAATTGTTAATTTATTAAAACTTCAAGTATTTTGAAAAAAAAAATTGAATTAACATTAATTTTTAATCATTGATTCATTTTTCAAAGTCTATATTTGAGTATTTTTAATCTTTGAATAGAGTTAATGTCATTATTTTATGTTGTAAAAATTTGAAGGAAATCTTATTAAATATTTAGAATGTTATTTTTTTATGGGCACACTCAAAGTGTTGATGTTTGGGTGGCATGACCCACTCTTGGCCTACAATCTCATATACTCCATTTTTGTAATGGAATTTTGGCTTTGCTCTATTTATTTTTCCTAACATTCATTCATTGGCCTCCTTCAGTTATCGTTAACTTCTAGATTTTGAATTGCTCTAGCTTATAAATTTGAAAGCATTTGATGACATTAAATAAAAGTGGGCATTCTCATTTATCACAAAATATCTCTAGCAGGTGTAAAGATGTTTCTTACTGCTAGATTGCCTCATGTATTTTTAGGGCCTTTCCTTATTTACATTAGGATATTCATAGTGACATACTTATGTTCACTATGTAGTTCTCATAAATGGGCCATTTTGGAACATGTATGAATACCCATAAAAATATAAATAAAGGGAATTATTGTTGGATTCACCTTGAGAAATACTTTGGTTGATAGCTAAGCATATTTTGGAAGGCTATATAGGGTAGATGAATTGTTTGAGAAAATGCCTCAAAGCATTCACATGGTCAATTCGAAGTTATTAGTTTGTGTGTATAAGGTTATTAGTTTGAATTCCAAAAATCTAACAAATAAGAGATTTCAAATGGGCTATGGATATATTGCAACTATAAAAGTAGATGATTTCTAAGGCATGCATCCAATAATAATCTATGATATTGCATAGTGGAAGAATATTGCAAAAAAAATTAGTCTTCATTTTTATTTGTATTTGTATTCAAATCAATAAAGTTAAAAAATTAGCCTTCATTTATATTCGTATTTGTATTCAGATCAATAAAATTTGTGTTGTATATTCCTCTATTATTTTATTAAATTATGGGTTGAATTTATGAAATCTAACTAATAAATTTTGGATAAATTTTGAGGTTATTAGCTTTTGTATATGAGTTGATGTTACTATTTGAAAAAATCTCATTTATGAGGAATGAGAGAAGTGGTCAAATTTTTCCTAATTTGTTCCGTATGAAGTCAGATCATTTGTTTAGCCTATGTTTATCTAACAAATCTCAAAATTGATTTATTAATTAGTTACTCAAAAGACATCAGTTGCCAGCATTTATATGTGGATATCTAATAGTAATGTCTAGCATCTTGGTGGATATATTATGGGTGTAAGTAAAGATGTTGTTTTACAATACATTTATTCTATGTTTAATTTTTTTGGGTGAAATTATCTAATTTCTTATATGTAATCTATGTATTCCATAAGAGAGGTGATTGAAAAAATGTATGTTAATTATTCTTTTAGTATTATAGGGATAGGTATAATATTATTTTGTAGAGATTACATAAGAGAGAAGGATCAAATGTTGTTTAATACCATAACATTGGGATAGGGTTTTTAACAAAACCACTAAAAATTTGAAAAATCATACTGATTGACATTAAAAGTAAATATTTTTAGAAGAGATCTACCAACTTCAACATTAATTTTCAATATGTAGAGTTTGAAAGTTAAGCTAGTCAGAAAGGTGAGTCAAAAGAAATATCATACTTGAATGAGTTTTTAGAAGGCATGTACTAGTATATGTCTTGCAAAAGGTAATTATAATTGAGAAGTAACTTGGGGTGCCTTTTTGGCAAGATGCTAACTAGAGGATTAACACAGTTAGATGCATTTTTATACACTCTATCTTTCATTAGTGCATGAAATCATCATTTAATGTGACTCAGATGTTGAGGAAAAGATTTTTTTAGTGCATGTGGATATAGAGTGGGTGTTCTATGGTTTGGAGAAATAGAGAGAGGTCATATGCATAACTAAAAGAAGAGGGCATAACCATTTATATTCAGAATTAAGGAGAAAAATTGATGAAATAATATTGAAAGAACTAGTATTAAAAATAACTATGGTATCCAAATCATTGAAACCTAGGGTATATTGGTGTTAATTTTTTGTGACACCCCTAATTTTTAAATTGATTTAAGTTTTATATCCTTTTTTGTCTTTGCTTTATCTTTTCCCAACACTTGTATCATATGACATCATATTTTAAAAGGATACTTACTATTGAGAGCTATTAGATAACTCAGAGGGGGGTGAATCCCTTATATCTACTTATCCTATAGGCCTTTGAAACAATTGAGTATCAATTCTTGAAACTTCATAAGCTTTCACAACAATAACTTGGTAACCAAATTCAACTTCTCAAATAAAACATCTATCAATTTTAATTCAAATTGTTATCTCTTTTTTCTTACTAATAATGAGTATCAGAGTAAGGGTATGTGCAGGATCATGGTGTACCAAACTATGGCCTTAAGTGGCAGTGAAAAACCAGCAAATCAGGGTTATGTCAACTTGACACATAATTTTAAAGTGGTTCTGGACTTTATATCAAAAAATTGTAAGAAAATAATCTATAGGAAATTGAATCTAGTTTCTAAAATACAAGGCCTTATCTGGAGAAAAAATTATTTGATTGGTCAAAAGTTTGAATTTTAATGCAGTACTACAAAAATTTTAGGGCAAAAATAAAAAGTAGGTGTATGTCTAACCACCTTAATCATAATCAAATGATAATATTTTTAAATATAATTTGAGATATAAAAATTAGACTCATTCTTGGATGTGATGCATATTTTTGGCAATTTTTATTCCAAATAAATAATTAATTATGAATTTTCTACTATACTATTTTTAGAATTAAAAAACTCTCATGTCTGACCACCTTAACTAGTTCAAAAAAAATCAAAATTAAGTTTTTTTTTTTTTTTTCTTATACTATTCAAAGCATAGAATGTGACACATCTTTTGGATTTCACAAATCTTATACGGTTTGAAAGTTATAGCTATTTTTCAACCAGTATGTCAATCAGCACTTTGTAGCTAACTCCATTAGAAAATAAGTAATAATTACTTACTGAACTCATAATTTAACAAAACTTACATTTATGAAAAGCTAAGAACATTCTTAAGAAACCCTTTTCATTACATCAAATTTTGGTTTAAAAAAAGTCGTCAGCTACATGCTTGAAGTAAAACACACATAAGAACATGCCAAAAACACATTTTTGAGATGTTTTAAAGATGACCATATAAGGTTGGTATTGAAAGATATAGTAGGAATTATAAAGGTATTAATTGTTTTCATTTAGTATCAAGATGGGTGGGAAAAAAGTGGGAATAGATTTTGAAATTCTTTGAGGCATTTTAGAACTACATATTTTTCAGATTGCCACTTTTTGGCACACCATGATCCTGCACATACCCGTAATAAATTAACTTATACCAAGTTGCAACATCAAACAAATAACATAAAAATAAACTTTGCAACACATAAGCATTCACACATTGAACACAAATACTTGATGAAAGGTGTTCCCCTTGATACCACAACAAAACAAAATAGAACACAACAAAAATTGAGAAAAAAATATGAGCTTCTCATTATCACTAAAAATTCAAAATTTTCAAATTACAATATACAAACCCACATGGGTTCCTTACAACAATCTGCAAGACAAAGTTGTGACTATCACCCAAAACTACCATATACAACCTTCAGGCCTTCCTTATATACACATTTTTCACCACCCAGGAGGGTTCTAGTCACTAAGCCCTAAACCTTGAAGCCAACCAACCTCATATTATGTTTTTTTATTATAATTTATTTCATAGGATCACCTCAATACAATTTACAAATTACATTTTTGAATGGGTCCACATCTAGAGACCATCACTAGCACACTATTGACCTGATGGGCTATTATAACCCTATTTCAAAATCCTCGGTAAAATTTCTATAGTGGAAAATGATGCAAGAGTTTATTAGTTAGGATATTACCAAGTTTATGAGCTAGTTTTGCCTTCATCACTAGCCTTGACATTTGGATAGCCAAAATTCATATTGAAAATTGATAATAACTGCAACTAATACATATTAGATAACACTAAAACTCTTCTAGAAAGATGATATGTCCAAGATGAACCTCCACCTATGAGATTAGAATAATCTAAGCACTTAATAGCAACTTACTAAAATTAGCAAGCTTCCATAAGTAGAAACTCTCATTGGAATAACCCTTATTAAAAACACAAAACTAGAAATAGAAATAGTTTTGGGTGATGCAAGATTTCCTTTATGCCTAGGATGCTCCTGCATCATACACCTGGGGTAATTTGAGAAGTGACCATGTCAAATCTCAATTAGTTAGAGGAAAACCAATATAGTTAACCTTTGTGCATACTAGCCATGATGAATCCTCCACTGACATCCCTTTCCATTTGACCATATACTATTTGTAGGTTTTGTTCCTTATGTTTCTTGTAACACAATTGTCCAATATCTCTTCACTATCCATTGCAGTTGATGTAGATTTTAGAATAATCCATTGTTCTTTTACAACTTCATCTGCATCACCTCCTTCATAATATTCTATCAAATCTGAAATGTTGAACACTAGTGAAATATTTAGTGCAGTCACTATTAATTTCTTCTTCAACAATGTAACAAGACTTCTTACATTTTCCTTTGTAGCCTTTGTATCTATTGTAGTATGTGTCATCTCTTCTTTGAACTTGTTTTCTTTCCTTTCATCCTTGTCATCCCTATCAAGACATCTTACATCAATATGATCAACTTTATTGCATGAAAATTAGAATACAAGGAGTTTACCTTTCTATTTTCCTTTTCCTATTGGTAGCCAACTAGTCATTAATGCTTCAATATCCTCAAGATCATCATCGGAAGATTCACTTTCACTAGCCTCATACTTTCCTTTCTTCTTCTTAGACTTATACAAAACCAATTGTTACTTGAAAGTAGATTCAATAATTGGGCCATTAAAATTATCAAAATTTTACAATTCAAAAGCAGTAAGTCTACCAACTAGACTATCCAAGGTTAGGTCATTACTAAGTGTACATCTCAGATCTTGTATTGCAAAAACTTTAATACAATAAATAGGAAGTAAAGTTATCAATACCTTGCTGATCATAGCATCATCACTTATCATTCCATCAGCTCCTCAGATAACATTCATAACATATTTGATTCTTCCAACATATTAAACAATGTTTTCATCTTCTACCATCTTCATGTCATCAAACTTTCCTCTCAAGCTTTCTGATTTGGCTCTCAGTACATTCTTATCTCCTCCATGGATCTTTGACAACTTTTTCCAAATATTTTTTTCAATATCATAGTCCTTTATGTCATCAAACTTAGAATAGCTTAGAGCATATGCAATCTTCAATATTGTATGAGTGCATTATTCTTTATCCTTTATCTGTCGAGTTGTCAACTCTACATGTACTTTTTGTTGGAATACTCTAGAATAACTAAGAGGGTGGGAGGGGGGGTGAATCAGTTATCCAAGGTCCAGATGTATAAATAAAACTTTTCATAGATTAGTGAACCCATAAAACATTTATACTCATGCATGCATCCATAAGATTATGCAATCACTAAAACTTGTAGGTTACTGTCAAATCAACTTACAGAAATGCAAAGCATGAAACATAAAAGGTTCATCAACACACTTGACACAATGATTTACATGGAAACCAATTTGGAAAAAACCACTAGTAACATGCTATTTTTTTTAACTCTTCTAAAGTGATGCCCTATGAAAGGCCAACCCTATTAAAGGTTACAATACACACTATTAAATGTGACCCTGTTAAAGGATTTCAACCAACTTTTTAGAAGTGAACTTTGTTAGAGGACTTTAGACCATTCACTCGGAATGTCACCTGGTTAAAGGATTTATAAATGACTATTAGGTCAACCTTAATCCAAAGCATTTTCCCTAAACTGATTCAATTGTTAGAGAGTAACAATAAGGCTTTGATCTGATACAACTTACAACTTCTCTTGCAAATTACAGATCTCTATTCAATCCTCAATTTTTCTTGGCCTTCATAGTTTGTAGCTCTGATAGCTTGTTCAGCCTTCAAGAATTCATCAACTTAAGCCTTCTTGCGTAGCATGCCATTATAGACTCTTCTCTTAGATCACTTGATGAAACAAAACCCTTGATTCCTTGTCTCTCTTAGGTTTGCGCACATTACAAGCTTGCTTCATGACCAAACATTCCTATAAATAAGAAATTAAGATATTTTTCCATATCTCATTTGCCACCAGCTCATTAACCTTATTTTCCATGTGGTTCACAAATCCAAGAAAACAAACCTTTTGGCTTAGATTCATTAAAGTTATGATCTTTTAAATAATGCAATAGCTCAACATTATCAACCTTTTGATGCTCAGCACATACTATGTTGCTTGGCATCCACTATGAAATTAATTGGCACCTACTAAAGTTTACTAGGGCTCGGCATCAACTAAACTTTACTTGGCATAAACTAGAATGAACTTTTACTCAGCTCCAACTAATTATCTACTTAGCTTGTACTGACTTTGCTCGACACCTACTATCCACTCAATCAAGCTTGATGGACAAACTTTGTGTAACTTGTTCTTTTAAACTTTCTTAGTGTAACAAACCTTTGTAACCTTAAGTATATTATCAATATATCATGTCATCATTGTCTTAAGTGATCCTTGTACTTCATTACATAATCATGACTTAACCTTTCTTTTAGGAGCTATTGTTGGGTAAAAGTACAAAGTTGTGTCACCTTTTAGGCTGACTTATGAGAACAATTGAATTTAAGTATCTCTATCTAAAAATTAATTTTTTTGAAACACATGATCTTGATAAATTTATTCTAGCTAAGTTATATATAGTCTCACACTTTTCCAATTGGAACTGTCTATTAAATGCATGTTTTTATACTAGTTAGTATCCAATTGCTAAAGAAATTAAATTATTTTAGAAAACTAACATTTCAATAAATCTTACTATTTATTTATTTATTTTTAATAACATATAAATACCATTTTATACAACTCAAAGTCATGAATATTCTCATATAGATTTCATAATGTTTTAATTATATATAGTATATTATAATTAAAAAATTGTACAAGTACATATTTTAACACTCGAGAAGATGTCAATTTTGAGGAAGAAAAAAATATTAAATCATATAATTTTAAAAAAAAATTATATGATGTTTTAGAGGAGAGAGACCTTTTCTAGAATCTATAATTTTTATATTTTTTGGAATACATTTATTTTGAAAAATGTGGTGGGAGATGAAAACTATCGATTTGAATAACTTGAAATTTCAATCGTTATAAAAGAGAAAATATAGGTCTAAAGTCAATTGTTATTTTTAATTGTTCTAGCTACATATGTTATAAATAAGATAATTTGAGATCAAAGGGAAATAAGTTTATTTTCATGTCATTTTGTGGTTGGAACTAGACCCCTAATTTTTAGCATTTTTCAACAACTAAAATGTTATCTTTAAAAATAGAAATATATATCATTTCTTATTCCAAATAATTATTAAAATTTATAATCCTAAACTACATTCATTTCTACACATTTCATTAGTTTACTTCATTTTCAAATTCTAAATTGTAATACTAGTTTTATGTCATTGAAGGTGAATAGTTATACTTTTGTTAGCATTTTCCATTGCAAAATGGTGACACAAGTTTTTACTTTTACCTTGTTACATCTTTGATTAAATCCTTTTCATCAATCAACTAAGTGATAGTACTTGAGTCTTATAAGTAGTTGTCTTACCAGCAAATAGCAAGTTTGACATCAGTGACAAAATAATGATTGAAAGACATAGTCTTCTTCAACAATCTCCCTCTTTCAATCATTCTCAACAATGATCTTTTCAATCAAATCTCAACAGTCTCCCTCTTTGGCATTTATGGAAAGCCAAACTGATAAACCAAATCAACCAAATGGTAAACACTTTTGTTCAACCAAACTGACTAGATTAAAACATTAAGACAATACCAAAAGGAAAAATTCTATTGATATCTTTCCCTCTATCAGTAACTTCCATCTTCTAATTAGGTTAAAAAAATATCTCTTATAACTCCCTCTTACTATATCTCCCTCCGACTAGGTAGATTAGGATATTTCCCTCTTTCTTATATTCTTCTCTATCTCTTTGAAAATAATCTCTTAATATCTTTGATATCTCTCTCTTTCTCATTAATAATACTGGTATGATCTATCTCCTTCTTGATTATTAAATCTCTCCTTCTGTGATTATGCATATTAGCTTGATCAGTACAATATCTCCCTCTTTGACAAAAATGCCAAAGACATATATCAAAAACTTGTCATTTTAAACATGTAGATATAGGCTTTTTTAGTTTCTTTAGTTTCTCACTCTATCACCTTGTTGTGACTAATTTGAAGTTTCAGCTATATGATTACTTTAGGTAGCTCCTAAACTAAGATCCTCTACATCAATGTGTAATATATGAACATTAGCTTGTTTAATGTAGGGCACTCGTCTTGTTATTTAGATAGCCTTTGATAGGGGTATCAGCCCTAGTTTACCTCTTAGATTCTCATGAGAATCCTTAGGTAATGCTTTTGTGAACATATCAACAATTTGTTCCTTTGTCTTGACATATTTAATCTTCTCCCCTTTATCTTGAATTAACTCTCTCAAGTAATGATACCTAATTTCAATGTGCTTAGTCTTTGTGTGCATCATTGATTCTTTGATATATTCATAGCGCTTGTATTATCACAATAAAGTATCACTAGGTTTATGATTTCGTCCTTCATTCCTTTGAGTAGGTGTTTGATCCATACAATGTTTGTGCAATTTACAACAGCAACAACATACTCAACTTCAATAGTAGATTGTGAACTATAATTTTTTTTCTTACTAGTCCATGTAACTAGTCTCTTTTCTAAGAAAAATTCTCCTCCACTGGTGCTCTTTCTATCATCAATGTTTCCAGCCCAATCGACATTAGTGTAGGCTCTCAATTCAATTTTTTCATTCTTCTTGTAGTATAGACCAAACTCTTCTGTTCCTTTAAGATATCTCATTATTCTCTTCACAAGCATTAAATGATTCTCCCTAGGATTAGTAGAGAATCTTACAACTATCCCTATAGATAATGCAATATTAGGTCTGCTATGTACTACATATTGCAATTTTCCAATCATAGACCTGTACAATGTTTGACAACTTGTGTCCTATCAGCATAGGTATAGTTACTAGTTTTGAATCCTCTAATCCAAAAAAAAATCAATATTTCTTTAACATACTTTGACTGGGTAATGTATATACCATATTTCATCTGATATACTTGCAAACCCACAAAAAAATTCATCTCTCTAAACATAGACATTTCAAATTCTTGCTTCATCTAATTTGTAAAATCCTTACATAAAGCATCTTGACCTCCACATATGATATCATCAAAAAATATTTTAGATAACAAAATACCTTTGTCTTTCTCTGTCTTCATGTACAACTTGCTATTATCATTAGTCCTTTCAAATCCAATCTTCACAAGATAAGTATAAAGTCTCTCATACCATGCTCTTGGTGCTTGATTCAAACCATATAGAGCTTTGTGTAGTTTACATACCATGTTCTTATTATTAACATCAACAAAACCTTTTGGTTGTTCTATGTAAAAATTTTCCTCTAATATGCCATTCAGAAATGCAGATTTAACATCCATCTAATAAACTTCGAAACCTTTGTATGTAGAGTAAGCAAGTAGAGTTCTTACCCTTGCCAATCTAGCAATAGGAGAAATGTCTCTCCATAGCCAAGTCCTTCTTCTTGTGCATATCCCTTTCAAACTAATATTTCTTTGTTCCTTGTGACTTCACCATTTTCATCAAGCTTGTTTCTAAATACCCATTTGATACCAATCACATTTTTGTCTTCCGGTCTAGGAACTAGACTCCATGTTTTGTTCTTCTCTATTTGTTCAATCTCTTCTTCCATGGCTTTGTACTAGTCAACATCTTCTAATGCATCTTTTACTATTTTGGGTTCCTTCATGCTTAGAAAACATGTTTCACTTCTTAATTTGGTTCTCGTCATTGGTCTAGGATCTTTATCTCTAATGATTTGACCAGTAGGATGATGTATGTTGACATACTTGGACAATCTATGTTAAGCTCATGTTTCTTAATTTTGTCTTTCAACTTTAGAATCACTGTGCATATCTCTATCAGGTATCTCAGCTTCTTTTTCATGTATACTAATCTTAGAATTAGAAGGTGCATTCACTTTATTCTATAACTCAACATCTGAATGTAGCTCGATTCCTGAATGCAACTCGACATTCATAAGGTGTGACTCGGTAGTCACTGTAACGTGTTTTTGATTTGTAACTTGATTTGTGTCATCTTCTATAGCATAAATACCTTCATAAAAGTATACAAATGATTTTTATTCTTCTAGTTCTTTCATAGGTTCAATCTCATACACTTCTATATATTCATCAAAATTCACATTTGCACTTTCCACACTTTTGTTACTGTTAGTTTTTGAACACTTATAGGCTTTACTTCTTGTGGAGTATCCTAGGAATATACCTTCTTCACTTTTTGCATCAAACTTTCCATTTCTAACATCTTTAAGAATGTAACACTTACTTCCAATTACCTTAAAGTATTTTACATTGGGTATCCATACCATAATTCAAAAGATGTTGAATGAGTACCTTTCATGATTTAGACATGGTTCAAGGTATAGACAACTATACTTACAAATTTTCTCTAGTATTTCAAAGCAACATTCTTCTCCATCATGACTATTTTAGCACAATCCATTATAGATATATTTCTCCTTTCAACTATTCCATTTTGTGGAGGGGTTCTAGGGGAATATGTCTGTCATTTGATTCCTTTGTCATTATAGAACATCTCAAATTCATTTGATGTGAATTCTCCTCCTCCTTCATATCTCAAACACTATAGACTTTTACCTATTTCCTTTTCAACTCTTGCTAAGTACCACTTAAATATTTGAAAAGCATTAGATTTCTATTTCAGAAACATAACTTTCATCATCCTAGAATAGTCATAAACAAAGAGCATTATGTACTTATCTCCTTTGTAACTTTGTACATCAATTGGTCCACACAAATCAGTATGAACAATCTCTAGTATTCCTTTAGAGCTATAAGTTTTACTCCTAAAACTTGACTTTGTCATTTTGCCTAATTGATATTGTTTGCACATTGCATTATCAAGCTTCTTTAACTTAGAAAAACCTCTAACTTTCTTCATGCTATTGATGCTAACAAAGTTATAAAAATTAACATGAAATACTCTCTTATGCCATAGCCATACATCATCAAATTTTACAACAAGACTAGCATCATCCTCTATATGAAGATATAATAGATTACTTCTAGTTTGATCACCCTTTCCAATTAGTTTCCCATTTTTGTCATATATCTTAGCAATCTTGTATTCAAACTCAACCTTACATCCCAAATTGTTCAGTTGTGATACACTCAACAAAGTATAGTTAAGTCCTTCAACATAGTAAGCATTGTCACATAAAATATTATCTGTGAGTTTGATAGAACCTTTTCTTTTTATGAAACATGGTGCATCATTACCAAATCTTACACTATTTCCATCGTAACAATTCAGGGTAATAAACTTACTTTTTTCTCTAGTCATGTGATGTGAGCATCCACTGTCAATGATCCACCTATCACTCTTATTCACACAAGTCACAAGTGCAATTGCATCATCTTCTACAGATCGTCCTTTGTTGCAATATATACCACTCCATCATCATGTTCATTAGAATCATCCTATGTTTCCTATTCAGCAATGTAGCAAGACTTCTTTCTTTTGTCTTTGTAATCATTGTTTTCTTCATCTCTTCTAGTCGTGTACTTGTCACCTCCTTTGTAGTTCTTCTTTTCTAGACATCTAGCAAAATAACGACCAACCCCATTGCAATTAAAACAAATTATGGGTAACTTACCTTTGAACTTGCCTTTACCTTTATGGAATCTCCTTGCCAATGGTGCTTCAAGCTATTCGACATCGTCCTCATCTGTGTCGTTGTCACTAGACACATACTTCTTCTTTTTCTTCTTCTTCTTCTCATCAAGTTCCTTTAATGACACATTATCTTTGAAAGAAGATTCAATCTTTTTAGGTTTGTAATTATCAAAGTTAGATATTTTAAAAGCAATGAGTCCACCTACCAGACCTTCAAGTGATAGTTTATTCCCTGGAATACATTTTAGTTCTTGAATTGCACAGATTCTAATAGCATATATAGGTAATAGTATTCTCAAAACTTTGCTTAGTATAGTATCATCATCTATATTACTAGTACTTCCTCTTATTGCATTGACAACTTTTTTATCCTTTCAACATATTGAGCAATATTATCAACTTCTTCCATTCTCATATCATCAAACTTACCTCTGAGACTTTCAGCTTTGGCTCTAAGAACATTTGCATCTCCTCCATAAATAGTGCTTAGGGCATCCCGCATTTTCTTGGCACTATAAAGATGTTTGATATCATCAAATCCAGCATAACTTAGGCTAGAGGCAATCTCCAACATTGCCTAGTTGTGTTCTTTCATCTTCTTCATATCTTTAGCAGTTGGGGCACCAACAGGAGCAACACGCTCTATAGAAATGGTAGATTGTGCATGATCTACAAGTCCTCCAAGGTGTATCTTCATCAAAATTTTCCATGTAGGAAACTTATCTCTATTGAGCTTGGGTACTTTTCTTTTTGACATCTCGATCTTTGTCCTACTAGTACTTTTAAACTGGTTCTCTCAAGCAGATGGCTTTGATACCAACTATTGGAATACTTTAGAATAACTGAGACAAGGGGAGGTGGGGGGGGTAAATTAGTTATCCAAGGTCCAAATGTATAAATAAAACTTTACATAGCTTAGTGAACCCATAAAACATTTATACACATGGACACATCCATAAGATTATGAAATCACTAAAACTTATAGGTTACTATCAAATCAACTTGTACAAATGTAAAGCAGGAAACATAATAGATTCATCAACACAATTAACACAATGATTTATGTGGAAACCCAATTTGGGAAAAACCACCACTAACATGGTACTCTTTTTCACTCTTATGATGTGATGCCCTATGAAAGGCCAACTTTATTAAAGGTTACAATACACACTATTAAATGTGACCCTGTTAAAGGATTTAAATCACCCTATTAAAAGTGAGCCTTATTAGAGGAATTTAGACCATTCACTTTGAATGTCACCCAGTTAAAGGATTTACAAATGACTGTTAGGTCAACCTTGATTCAAAGGATTTACCCTAAATTGATACAATTGTTAGAGATTAATAGTAAGGCTTTGATCTAATACAACTTACAACTTGCAGATTATAGATTTATGTTCAGTCCTCAATTCTGCTTGGCCTTCATACTTTGTAACTCTAATAGCTTTTTCACTCTTCAAGCATTCATCTCCTTAAGCCTTCTTGCTTAACATGCCATTACAAACTCTACTCTTAGGTCACTTGATGACACAAAACCCTTGACTCTTTGTCTCTCCTAGGTTCTTGCACATGACAACCTTGCTTCATGACTAGCCATTCCTATAAATAGGAAATTAAGATATTTTTCCACTCATTCTCCATCATCCACTTTAGGGTTTAGATGGATTAGGTAGGATACAATGTATCTACCCTATATCTCATATATCTTCTAGAAACTTCTCCTAGAATCCACTTTGAATTTACCTAAAAATGGTTTACCTCAAATTCTGTGCCACTAGCTCATCAACCTTATCTTCCACCTGGTTCAAAAAATCCAAGATAATAATCTTGTCAACTCAGATTCATCAAATTTATGATCTTTTAAATAATGCAATAGTTTGATATTATCAACCTTCTGATGCTCAACACATACTATGTTTCTTGGCATCCACTATGAAATTACTCAGCACCTACTAAATTTTAGTGGTTCTTGACATCAACTAAACTTTACTTAGCATTAACTATTCTACTTGACAGACACTAGAATAAACTTTTACTCGACTCCAACTAATTTTTTTCTTGACTTGTGTTGGTGTTTGAAAACGTTACCCATTTCCAATTATCCCCATGAGAATATGACACATCTAGGGGTAGATAACTCCCATTATCAACATATCATTTCAGACACAGAGCCAACTATAAGGCATGACCCTTTTGCACTTCAGGCTCTACAAAACCTAGGCGGGTGAACCTCTTTAGATTTGACTATGCAACTAATGCAATAACAATTTTTAGGATCTAGAAAAGAAGATGAAACCCCTAATATCTCCTAGTGGTTTATGAAACAACATAGATTCTACAATAGCTAGGTGCAAACCGATATTATTCATAAGCTGAGTGAGGGTTTAAAACTTTTATGTCCACTTCAACATAAAAAAATGATTTATATTGAGAAAAGATAGCATGCTCAATATGCAGCAAAAACTTTAATGATCCTACAAATGACAAGTGCCTTATCCATTAGGGAAATCCTATACTCCAGAATTATGCATCCTTGAACATCAATCAACATATGGCATATGTTAAGACATTCATGTTTATTTTGTTCACCTTATGAATTAGACAAAAATATCCAATATAACCCCATACTTTCTCACATCCTTCTTAATTGAATTTGCAACCTTGTCTAAAACCACAAGCAATTATATGACTCCTTGAGTTAAAGGCAAGAAAACTTCAAACATACAACTGGGCAATTGCAAATAGGTTCAAGATCTTTGTTCTTGAACATATAACATTACAAACTCAACAAGAAAGGAGACAAAATTATATTAAAATTCAAAACCTTCTACACATTGTATTTATCTCCTTGAAATAAGTACATTAGGAATGCATAAAACAAGATACAAGATCACACTATTGTATCAGAACTATCTATGTAATCCATATGCTGTTCATACAAGACATGCTAGATATGTGGCTTTCACAGCCTGAGCAGTGCTCTAAGAACTGGAAAAATAGAAAACCAACCAACCCCCCCCCCCCCCCCCCCCCCGCTTTTCCCCTAGCCTTGGGATCTCACTTAAATATTGTGAGATGCAACAAGCTTCAGGCATAGAGAATTGACAAGTGTCCCTTACAAAAGATATCACAAGTTTGTAACGAAATAAAGAAGAAAAATGATCAACAGAACATCATGTAGATCAAATATTCTCCTGTAAGCTCCTTTTCTATTACCACTTTTTGCTGATTCGGCTCTACCACTGATTTTTTGTATTACTAGCTTTCCTCTATCAAAAAAAAATACACAGGCATACGAAGCTAACCTTTTTCATTTTCTGAACCATCCTTTGAAAATAAATAAATCATTTTTCAAAGTATTAGCATCCCAGAACCAACTACTCTTAATGAACAATCCTTCTGCTATCCATACCCTCAGACTTAGTGAAATCTTTAGAAACATCTCTTGAATAAATCACTAAGACTGAAAAATGTAGAGACTATGGTATACAAACTTACCTGAAGCCCTTTTTATATCTCTGTAACTTCTACATTTTATCCTTGAGCCAACTACTTGACACTCGTGCCAAATTTATCTCAATCCCAACAGTAATTTTTTTCGTTTAGAGATGACTCACGAATTTCTACTCGCACAAGTTGATATTGTGAAAATATCACTTGTTACACTCTGTTCCTTACTTTCACATGCGAAGGTTTTCATGTCTCATTAATATGCATAATGATACCACCTTCAATAGTAAAATATGTACCGTCGATCTTGAAGATCTTATAAGTTGAACTAGGAGCAGGACGGCTTCAAAATCCACTAGGCAAGCTGGTCCAGAATAACCCAATCATAATTAGCCATGTGTGCAATTTATCTTTTAGTGGGTGCTTCTTGCTTCTAAGAAACGCAAACACGCAAGAACCACGGATCTGAATTGAATCAACACCCTGAGTCTGCCCCACATGTCAGGCTTGTGCATTCTCTCACTTCTTATCTTGCGAGCATGTTGATATAGTGGGCCAGCGCCCTCCGTCGATCTAAAGAAGATCAATGGTTGATGAAAAAATTCTTGAATAACCATTGCACTGTTCCTTTATCACAAAACATGTGACACTTTAAAATGGCATGATTTGGTTAATTGTGATAGGGGTCCACAATCCTTTTACCCACATTATAAAATCATATGGAGATAAAACAATGCGGGCAAATGCTAGCTCTTGATGCTGGCTTAGATTGATAGTGATTCAGAATTTCAATAATAGGCGGTCCATCACAATGATCCTGACCAATGAGAAAATACCTTTTATTGTACGTGTTCGGACAAACCTGACCGCGGCATTCAAAACTTCGGCGCCCATGACATCGTTACTTCCTCGCATTTTGGTCCCACTATGCCATGCGTCGCAAAGTGGCATGCCCACAATATTTATCTACCTCTCATCTTGAAAATGCAGGTATGCCTCATTCGTCGATCTCACATAGATCGACGATGTTCATAACTTATCTTCTGTGCTCGTACGAACATCTCCTTGTGTCTTCATAAGGGATAGATGTCACTTATGTGCTTGCCCACTTTATTTAAATCATGCTCATCTTCATCTTGTGGGCGAGTGGCATCCGGTGATCTTAACCAAGATCAACGGTGAGTCAACCTTTTGAAATATCTTGGACCCACATAATTAGACTGTGCTACATGCCCTCTTTGCACTTCCCCGCATTTTGTAACGGCCTCACATTTTGAAAATGCAAGAATGCATGGTCTGTCGATCTGAACAAGATCTACGATCGCCAAGATTTGCATGGTAATTTTGAAAAACAACCTTTTTGGATTTAAAAATGTGTAAACCCTGATTACCTTAAACTTAAAATAGATTTAATCAAAACATTATTTCAAGTTTTCCTAAGGTTTAAAAAGGCATGCCCTGAGCAAGAAAATGAGAAGGGGCTAAAGGATTTCAAAGGACGTGGTGGATTTGTATAAAGTAATAGGTTCTTGACTGAATTCTACATATTAAATGGGGTAGAAAGTAGATTTAGGATTTGTTCAAAATAAGACTTTGTCATATAACTCAGAATGACAAATTATCATCATGGAAGGCTTAGGAAAACTGAATGAAAAGTGTCAGAGACATTGAACACCTTAAGGATCTCAAATGGACAACCGAGTGCACATTCAATTATGGGCATTCATAGGGCTTGACTTTCTCAAAATTTTAAATGGATGCTCAAAATGGGAATGCAATTTTGAGCACCAACAACTTGTATTGACTTTCTTGACACCTACTATCTACTCAGTCAAGCTTAACAGATAGACTTTGTGTAACTTGTACTTCTAAACTTTGTTAGTGTAACCAATCTTTGTAAACTTAAGTAGATCATCAATACATCATGTCATCACTACCTTAACTAATCCTTTTACTTCATTACACAATCATAACTCAACCTTTCCTCAAGGTGCTATTGTTAAATCTTTTGATCAAACCCTCTTCATCAATCAACTAAGTGATAGTACTTGAATCTTATAAGTAGTTGTCTTACCAACAAATAGCAAGTTTGACATCTGTGACAAAATAATGATTGAAACACGTAGTCTTCTTCAACGATCATCCTCTTTCAATATTTCTCAACAATGATCTTTTCAATCAGATCTCAACACTTTTATATATTCATTCTCCAAGTAGAATACAATTGAATATCTACTTCCAACAACGTGCAACTTCATCAGACTTTTCCATGTAGGGAAGTTCTCTTTGTTCAGCATGGATATCTCCTTCCTATACTTATTTATCTTTAGCTTTAGGTCCCTTCAAACTTTTCTCTACAAGGAACCAATACTCTAATACTAATTATTAGAATGATTTAGAATAACTTAGAGGGGGGGGGAGTGCTGAATCAATTATCCTTAAGTCTAGATGTACCAATTAAACTTTTGAGCTCTTCAAATAGCTTAGATCTAATTTCTAATCCACTAAGGCTTTGTAGTAACATAAACTTTTTGTCCACTATCCCAATAATAAAAAACTTGTAAAATTTAAAACATGAAACAATAAACATCTCAAATAATATCCATATAAGTAAGACACTAGGATCTAAAACTAAAACCCAATTTGGGAAAAACTACTAGTAACATGTCACCAATTTTTCACTCTTCTGAAGTAAGCTCTGTTAGGATCCAACCCTATTAAAAGTTACAATACAAATTGTTAGGTGTAACTTTGTTAAAGGATTTAATCACTCTATTAGGAGTGGCCTTGTTAGAGGACTTTAGAACATTCCATTAGAATGTCACCTTGATTAAATGGTTTATAAATGACTGTTAGGTCAACCTTGATTAAACAATATCAATTGACACAATGGTTAGAAAGTAAAAATAGTTTGATTGGATAAATACAACTCACTTTGCAAATATAGATCAAAATTTGGTTCAATGGTTGATTCATTGACTAGCCTCCATTGTCATCACCATCATCGATTGACTTGGCAACCCTTCAAGCAATCACTCTTCACCTCAATACTTTTTTTTAGCCTTTTGATTAAGTTCACCAACCAACATGATCAGAAACTACTCCAACCCTATTAGCTTAGCCTTTATGCCTCCTTAAATAGGTAGTTTTATCTTTTTCCTCTTAAACACCAATGGTGATCCTAGTTTATGTCAGATTCATCGAATCCTTCCATCTTTTCATATCATCCTTCTCCTTTTAAAGACTTCTCAAAAATTCTCTTTGAATCCATGCTTAAAAATCTTTAAAATGGTTTCTCTTACATTAAATATTCTAGCTTATCAATACTTATCTTGAACATTCTTTATATACTTCCAGAATTGAACTATGTCAGCTAGAAATCTCAATTCCTTCACAGACTATAAAATACTGACACTTTTCCAAAACTATGTTCCTTAACCTTGGTCATCACTAAAGTGTCTTCCTCATCTTACACTATCTTCTCTCAAACATTTTTATTGGTGCTTGGTCCAACTTTTATGTTATTCTATCTTTTATTAGCGGTCATTCGACACTAAATTTTCTTGGCTTCTACTATTCACTTGGTTGGCACTAGCAAAACTCAATTAAGTATGTGTTCTTCATTTATCATCTCTTCTAGGCTTCAACATAACTATCTTCTCCACCTAGTGTCATGATTAAACAATGCATTATCTTGTCAAAGTCCAACTGATCAAGTGCCCATTGTAATTTCTCATAACTCAACCTTTCCACTAGCTCCTCTTGTTGTCCCTTCTTTTCAAATTGTCTTCATCAAGCATCTTGATATGGCACTCTACTCAGGTGGCAACAGTCTCACTAATAAGGTTTGACATTAATGAAAAGATAAAAAAATCTCTTCTAATTGTAGTTTCCAACAAAAATGGTATTGATAAAGTATGGGTCAATTGTGGGTAGTATCTATTAGCATGAGTGATCCACAATCAAGATAGGGACATTAGTATCATATGTTTTAATATACTCACAAAATTAGATGTATAAATATGTTGAAACTCTGATTCATGCCAAGTGCATTTTTTTTTTTTGCGATTTTACTTTTCAAAAATTTATTTATTTTAATTTGTGATACTGCAACTTTAATTCTTAGCTAGGTTATCTATATCAATGTGTTTCATGCATTTAGGCTAAATTAAAAGATAATTAATTATTTTTCTTGATTCCAAAATTTTCTACTGCAATTTCGTTTTAGCATTTTGTCCCTAATTATTCTATTGTTAGACATCTCTTTGTAAAATATTTATGTAAAATTGGATTTATTTCTAATATCTTGTAAAAAACCAAAAACTGATTTAACTGAATATATAAAAGTTCAATTTTATTTTTCATATATATCTATCTATTTGGAAATCCTCACTATATGTTTATGGGTAGAAAAGATTGTGAGAAATAAATGACTTCAACATTACTATTATTGGTTAATATCACACATGTTTTCTATATAAAAATAATAAAATCTACAAGTGTATACTCAAATGTAAACCTTCTGGAGCTAGAGCATAGTACAAAGCATTTCATTTTGCAAATAAACATTACATAAGCTTTTCCTTCCTTGTACAAATGCTAAGAACTACATGCTCATTATGACTCTAATAGGCAAAAACTCCAGTTCACCAAGAGCTTTTGTTATTCATACAACTTTGACCTCTTAATTATGATTTTTATGTATTTGAACACCTTTTTAAGTTCTTGATACATGTAAATAAGGGACTCAAAACCAAAATATAATCATTATAAAAGACTCAAAATGTGCCAAAATACTTTAAGGAATGATTTTGGATCTAACATAGGAGATATAAAAATATTAAAAATATTTTTTCATATAGAGCTTCTAATTTTTAGATCATAATTTCAAGGATTAGAAGTATTGGAATTTTAGTCTCAAGTATTATGACTATGAATTCTATTGTAGACATAAAAAAAGGAACCTTGTGTAACATAATGTAATACATGCATATTCATCTTTCATATATTTTTTCTTAGGTGACAAGTCAAGATATGTATGTTTTCATTTTTAAAAAGATAATATTTGAAAAAAAATCTTAAAGTAAATTATACTTATAGATTTTCTATAAGTATAATGAATTAACACATGTCCTTGAAATATGTGCTCAAATGAAAATTTTATTAGAGATATATTTAACAAATTATAAATCATTTCTCTCTTTTTGGTTTTTTTCTCTAAAATTTGATCCACCGATTTAATGTTGTTGTAATTAAGGAACTCATATACCTTATTTAATATTCCTAAACTAATTACCTTATTTGAGACATCTTCTTTGTAGTAACACTAAGGAATAAGTAACTCACACTTAGTTCAAACAAAGAAATCATAATATGGATATCTCAAAATAGCCTTGTTCTATCGTACCATTTTAATGTTGTTGTAATTAAGGCAATCATATACCTTATTTAATATTCCTAAACTAAAAACCTTATTTGAGACATCTTCTTTGTAGTAACACTAAGGAAGAAGTAACTCACACTTAGTTCAAACAAAGAAATCATAATATGGATATCTCAAAATAGCCTTGTTCTATAGTAGACTATCATTAGCTTTGCATGATATAGATACTTTAATGATTTTTCTAACCTCCACCGACCATGGATCCTAAAGGAGTAGAAAGATATGAGGCATGAATATATTATAAGGGAGCTTATCATTCCATTTGGTATTGACATTACTATTGAGGAAATGTGGAATTCATAGTATAAAGGAAAGTGAAATTCCTACTTGTGGTGGGATGTATCCAAGTTAAAAAGATATTCTTGGGAAGCCATGTATTTAATAACCTAACACAATTTATTATAAGACTCTTAGGGGTCGAATGGAAAAAGGAAGTATAGGTAGTATGAAATTATATGCTCAAGGAATTTGTTAGATAGCTAAATGGATTGTGATGGATCTTTAGGCAAATTTAAACAATGAAATACTTAGGTTTCATTCACATACAATCTTCTATTGAGGATAATATATGGGGCAGAGCTCATTATAATGATAATTTTATTTATACTCCATTCTTCACTTGACCAAATTTTTAGGACCCTTTAATATCATTTGGAATGATTGGTAATTTATATCATTCAAGCTATCTTTTTTTATTGATCTCTTAGTCATGGCCTCAATTTTATGACATGTTGTATTTAGTAAAATTATATGATCAAACTATAAGAAAACCCTTTAAGTATCATTCCCAAAAAATACAAAATAAAATCATGTTTCAAAATATATCAAATATTTTGGAACTTGTTAAATGATACAAACTGTAAATATAAATTATGATAATAACTTATTTTCTTTATTTTAACTAATCATACAAACTTAAACTAACTCTTAAACTCCAACATCCTATCTATCCCTATATTTTAATCATATTTCCATTTCATATTCTAATTTTTTGAGAAATTGATGATGACTTAATAAATGCAAAATTTAATCCTTTTGCTTTCTATCCACATGAAATCCTACTTTCTTTTACCAATCAACATCATCAGAATTGTAAACTTAAGTAAAATAAATAGAAGAAGAGCTCCTTGTGAGCTCGAGTCCCTCCTTTTTGGGGTTATTGTGGGGGTTGTAGCTATCAATGTGTGTTGAGAAAAAAATTTATGTTAAAAATTGCCTCAATTAAAATACAAAAAAGGTTATCTTAATTTTTTAATAACCTTACTTTTTGTTATTTTTCATTGAAAATTAAAAGAAATTTTGCAAATAAAATAAAATATTTTTTTTAGATTAATTTAGAATATAATGAATCAATAAAAAATTCTAATATTTATATTCAAATTTATCAAATATTTAATACTAATTCTTTAAATAAAGAAAATTAAAAAATAAAATTCATTATCTAGATGGCCTCTACGATATCTTTTGGTGAGAATCATTTTCTTAATCTTATTACGCACAATCAATTTATTTAATTACTTACAAACTTAACATATTTTCATTGTTTTATTGAAATAATTAATTTAAATAGTGGTTCACAAGCACACTTCAAGAAATGGAAATGAACCTCAAATGTGAGTCTATGATACAAAATTATAATAAGATTATAATAGATTGATAACCATCTTGCCATTGTTACAACTGATAAATATTGAAATTTCCAAAATTATATTACAAAAATTACAACAATTAAAATGGAGGCCATAATCAACATACCATTAATAATTTTGGAAAATTATTAACTGTGTTTAATATTGTACAAAATTATTAATTATTTACAATATTTCTAAGTATTTGTAGTTAAACCAAATCCATGAAAAAACTTTCTTTAGTAATAACTATTAGTTAGTTACATTTAGCTCTTCAAAGTCTATATATGAGACAATAATAAGGAGAAGTTCAAAAATAATAATAATAATAGAAAATCTAGTAGATGGCTCAATTATACAACAATTTACAAATTGATATACAATATAACCAGAGAAAAACTAAAAAAATGAATTGAAAAAGTATCTATTTGTTATTGGTACACATATGACCATGAGTCCAATCTTTCATACATTAAATATTACAAAACATTGTTCATCGTCTACACCAAGTATTCTTAGACTTTCTATTAGTGTTTGGAATTAGTTGTTCCCTTTATCACTTATTGACACAAACTATAATAAGTGTGTAAAATATTAAATAAATTCAGACAAAAACCATTACTTGCATTTTTTTTATTTTGAAATTTCTTGTATTTTTTAATTTGAAAAACTAGCATTTATGTCCAAGAAAATAGCTTTAGACCAATCAGAAAAATGAATTTGTGTTCTCATAAATGAATTTATTAATATAAGATCCAAAACTTTAGAAACATGTATTTTGCTTCCTAAAAATGAAATAGACAGGGATCAAACAAAAATATTAGTTCCCTACCTTATATAAGGAAGGGACTAAAAAAATCAACATTTTTAAGTTCAAAGTTAATTCAAAAGATCAACTCACTTTATGAAAGCTTTTCCATATTAAGCTTCCCATTTTCAAGATTTTGAAGGAAAAACTAAAGATGGGATGGGAATAGAACAAAGAAATTACAACATAGCAGAAATAATCTTCTAATATATTGAAACAAAACTACTTTCTTATATATATTACTAGGAATTGTAGCTTGTTTCTATAAACAAAAAGCAAAAGCTATTTTTTCTTTCTAGATGAAATCATCTTACATTTGTGTCTATGGAAGCTCTTTGGAATCTTAAAACCAAAGACTAGACTGCCCCAAAAATGCTCAATGTCAATTCATTAGTGAAGTCATATCGAAGGACATCTGTCTCTGCATAAAGTAGAAGATCACATAAATGAGAGAGTATAGTAAATACATTGAACGTTGAAGTGCCACCATATGAAGTCATTGGTTGTGGGATTATTAATTGTAGTAGTGAATGAACAAATTAATTAGTCATTTGTAACTATCAATTTATCACTCACACACACACACACACACACACACACACACACACACACACACACACACACACATGTGCATGCGCGCGCACACGCACACACACACACACAGACACAGACACACACACACACACACACACACACACACACATGCATGCACGCACACACACACACACACACACACACACACACACACACACACACACACACACACACACACACACACACACACACACACACACACACACACACACACGTACATGCACACATGCATGCACACACACTCACACACACATGCACACACACACACACACATAGGCATACAAACACATGTTTGTCTTAGATTGGTTTTGACAATTGAGTGTCAACACACTTAAGAAATTTCTAAGTTGATGTTGAGTATAACATAGATGTCAAGGTATAGTATGTGCTGAGCCAGAAATCAAACAAGTGCCAAGTTATTCAGATGTCAAGAAGATAGACAGTGTTGAGCGACAATAGATGTTGTAGCAATATATGTGCCAAGTAAACTTTAGAAGCTAAGAGAGATAGAATTCCTTTAGAATCTGAGCAAGACATAATTCCTTTAGAGGTTGAGCAAGACAAAATTAACATATATGTGTTGAGCATCAGCAATTAATAAGTGTCAAGTTACATAGAATCAACATAAGAGCTTTTTCTCTCACAAACTCAAATGTAAACCATTTTTGAGCCAACTCAAGATGAATCTTGAAGGATCTTAAAGATAAGATCGAATCTTTTTAATTCCCTATGAAATAAACATGCAACCAATCGAAGAAATGGAAGGAATTGAGCAGGAAAAATGGATGAATCTCAATCTTAAATTCATACCTAACCATAAGTCTTGAAACCTTTTTAAGGAGGTCGAAACCCCACAATTTAGAAAGTATGCGTGGTATGGGAATTCAAGAAGAGAATGCTAGAGAAGAGTAAAGGGGTGTGAAGACTTAGAGGAAGAGCAACATTTCAAAATCAAGTTGATTAGAACATAGCATCGGCACTACAAACATAGTCATATCAAATCAAGAAAGATCAGATCAAATTGGATAGAACAAGGATTTCAAATCAGCAATTGAAGATTTTAATTTGTCAAGTCAACACATTCTACAATACTTTCTAGCCATTGTATTAGGAGAATGAAAATCCTATAATGATAGGTTGGTTCAATAGCCATGTTGTAAATCCTTTAACAAGGTGACATTCCAAGTGAATGTTTGTAAATCCTTTAGATAGATCACTTTTAATAGGGTGTCAGAGCCTTTAACAGGGCAAGCCTTTCACAAGGTAGACCATTGATGATGGTCAAACTTTGTAACCTTGACAAGTTACATATTGCTATAGTGATAAGTTGTGGGTATCATCCCCAACCTAGTTTTACCTTGTCATTTTGGAGGGTTTCTGAGTGATCAAATCTTGTGTTATATATTTTGATGCATGCCTTTACTCTCATGTTAATTAGATATGTTACATGCATGTGATGATTCTAGTTAAAAGGTTTTAGAGGTTAAGAGTTTATAACTTTTGATTCACCCCCCCTCTCAGAAGTATTCTTCCCACTTGTGAATTTCAACAACACACACACACACACACACACACACACACACACACACACACACACACACACACATTATAAAAAAATCTCTTTGATTATTTATCTTTGTATGCAAATTTAGATTAAATATTTTATTGAAATGGGTAATATTTTTTATGATAAATTAAATTGTAAAATTATTGTTATAGTTATGTAGTTTTTGAGTCATATTCATTGACAAATGTTCTATGAATGGTGGTTCATGAGAACTCATTTATCATTTGAATAAATAAAATATTGAATCTAGATGAAGCTCACAAAGGTGAAGGAAGACTTTTAAAGGTTCTATCTATTGCATCTATGTATTGAGATAGGTGACCTCCTAAGAAGTCAAAGTGCTTCATCGCTTTGAGCATCACCTAGATTTAATACATGCTAAGTGTTCCATTCATTTTCATGAGAGATGAGTTCTCTTGAACCACTACTCATGAAATATGGATCAATAAGTTTTTCTCAAAAACTACACACTTGAATCTTGATAGCAATATATATCACAGTCAACTTTATTGTTATTTCTATTGAATCTTATATTGGAATTTTGATTGTTCATCTAACATGGATTTTTCATGTGAAAGGGTCAGAATGTCCCACTTGATAAAGATATTACTTTTAGATTTTAAAAAAATTATCTTTAGAGGTTGCTAAAGGAGGTATCAAGAAGGTGATAGTCATTGAAGTTGTACTTTTCTATTTTCCTATGCTCAACTTGCTAGGTTGCTAATTATTTTTCTACTTTCACCTCATGCTTATTCATTTGTGAGTTGATAGCTTTTATGCATATCCCTCGTGAGTGGAATGGTGTACCTGATTTTTTTTCTAAATGGGCCTCCGAGCATGTGTCAGATTGAAACATTATTGATCATAGGATACTTCCCCCTGATTTATCTTAGAATCTAGCTCAACTTGTGGATTAGGATAAAGCTCTTTAGTGCTCTTTGTTTCTTTAGTTGTTATGTTCTCTTTGGTATTTCATAAATTTTTTAGCCCTCTTTAGTTAAAATTTTAAATAATTTTTTCCTTTTTCTATGTACGAGGGACTTTTGATCATCCCTAAAGGGATTGAGTGATGCATATCAGTCATCACCTCAAGAAATCTTAGGATGTCTCCCCATCATCGGTGGTGCCACTAGAAACACCCCTATTACCTTGATTCTAACTAATATTAATATGAACCTTCTATTACTATATAATAAAATTATTAATATCCACATAACTACCAAAAACTTCTACCAAACACAATGATCATTAACTAGAGATTGGAGAGACCTCTCATATCATTCCACATCACGTTATGATTTTCCTTCCAGTATCCTCAAAACTTGTGCCATGCCCGAATGTTCACTCTCATCCATTTGAATATAACCAAATGACTTCTTCTTGGAAATCAAAGATAGTGAGATAACCATATGCAAAGAGTTTCAAAACACCACGCATGTCTCTAATGGGAGTTTCTATGTTAGCTACCTAAATGATGGTCTTGTCAGGGATGTGAGCCACCCAATTCAAAAGTACCATTATTTGAAATGATGGCTTGGTTTCAACAAAGACAATCCCTCAAAGACAATTTTTTTACACCATCAATAACTAAATTGCAGCTCATAAGCAAGGCAAGAGCCAAAATAAAATGTTTTAGACAGTTGAATGGTACATGATCCTTTTTTTCCCAGGATCACTTTCTTATTTTTAGTGCTGATGCTTAGAAATGGAAGAAATATTTTTGTGCCAATGAGTAGCTTTCATTGATATTCAATAGACAATTGAATTCAGCTCACCAAACCAAACTACTTTATCTGACTTGCCCACTTAAAACTAATTTTGTAGACTCAAGAGTCTAAAAATGTCACGTTCCCTTAGGGCCTGTTTGGTTGTCGGCATAGGAATTAAAAATTAGAATAGAAAATTGGAATGGGAATGAGAATGGAGAATAGGATTAGAAAACAACTTCTATAGCCTTGTTTGGTTCACTTGGAATTCGATTGAGAATATGTTAATCCTTTGTTTGGTTCTGCAAAATTGGAATTGGAATAAGGTTAAATTTATTTTTAAAAATTTTTGCTTTTAAATTTTTTTTTTGTAATTTATTATTATTTTGGTTATTTTTTTCAATAATTATAAAGAAGAATGTATTTTTGTTTTAGTTTTATCCATTGAAGTTAATCATAAATTTAAATTATTTCAACTTTTTAAAAATAAATAGGTACTATCATGAAAATGTTATACACAATAAATAATCATGAAACTAGTAAAATATATTTATCAATTATACACAAATCATAAAACAAATAGTCTCCACAATTATAGTTAAGTTCAAGACAACAAAATGGACATGTTATTACTAAAATTTGTCTACCATCAAGTATACAAGGTCATAATAAAATTTACATCTCCAATATTTGTCTTTTAACCATATTTATGCATTTGGTCCTAAACTACCATAACCAATACTGTGATTATAGCAATTAGAACACAAATAAAACATCATGCAAACATGATTTTGAGTTTTTCCATGGAAGCAATCTCCTTGGCAACAATACCTTGAACATTGCACAACTTGCAACTGTTCATTTCATCTGTTGTATGTTAGATATGGTTGGCATAGATGAGCCATCAATGACCCATTGAAAGAAATTACATCCATTGTCCCCCTACATTCCAAAACTATATAAGTGCTTGCCACAATAATTAATTGCATTTAAAATAAACTTTTAAAAAAATAGTAACAACCTTTCAGCTATTTGGACAACATAAAAATATATGCCCAAGATTACTCTCTGTCCATGAGGTCTTCATTAATGTAGCACCAATGCTATAGTCACACAATGGAAAAGTATCCAAAGCCATAAACCCTATATAAATAATGAACAAATATAATGAGAGAAAATGAACCAAGAGCTAATAAGTTCTAGCATTCATTATCAAACCTGCATAAGCAATATGCTTTTTTCAAAATGCAACTACACTTCCAAAGGTTTGTGTAATTTATCTAAGACTACACAAATAATTGTAAAGTCACAAGTATTCACAAATTCCAAAAGGGGAATGTAATGAATAATTACAAATTATAAACACAATATTCCTACTATTAAAAATGTTCACAAAGTTGCACTATATGAACATAATTGATTTTACACATATTTCAAATCAAACTACAAACCAAAGTCTAGGTTAGTGTTTTGGCTAATGTAGCCACTAAACTAATAAAGAAAACATCCACCTTAGAATTAGATTAAACTAATAGCCATAATATAATTATCCCCCTTATGAGTGGCCTCATCAAAATAATTGAACTGCTCAACATTTCTCATCAAACAACAATATATCATGGAAAAAATAATATTATAAGTTATCATAGATTAGCATATGAAACATATTATACCACACTAGTTTTCATACAACAACAACCATCAAAATAACATAACTCAAAATTCCTACTTTATTTAAAATGGATTTAGAGAACAAAATAGGACCACAAATTATATCCAATATGATTTTAGATATTTAAACAAGAAATACAAAGATGAATTTTCTCCTCCATCCTATGTATCCTTAAAAATCTATAACCAATAAGATAAATGTAAAGAGAGATATAAAGATGAGACCTTATTCCTAGAACATATGAAAATTTGAAAGTAGTGGGATTAAGAAGAAATGAAAACTATCTTCCCAGTCTGCTCTATAAATCTAATCTAATGTGTAACACAACTGATTTTTAGTTGAAACTTGAGACTAAAAACCACCTTCACCATCCTCTTCCTTAAAACTCTACTATTGCATTGAATTTCCAATCTAGCAATTTTTTACCACTACCCCCAATTATTGTGCAAGTTCACACATCATCAGCAAAGTGAAAACATATATTTTAGAAAAGAAGAAATATAATACAGTCAGCTTCTACAACACTCACACTAAAAAAAAATGCTTCCCATATATTTTGGAAAAGAATAAACTTAAGACAATCAGCTTCTACAACACCACTCACACTAAAAAAAAAGAGCTCCCAATATATTTTAGAAAAGAAGAAATATAAGACAATCAATTTCTAGAGAAGCACTCGCACGAAAAAGATTATTTCATATTTATGAGTTGATAGTAACATATAACAAGACTAAGGGAGAGTTTGGAGGAAGTGCACTCTTAGTTTGAGGAGGCATCTATGCTGCCCCTATCTCCTGTCCACCTGAAAGCCCAACCTGAGGAGCAGAAAGAGGAGAATGTAGGGTATGCAGAAGGGGAAGTACAGGTCAATGATAGGAGGAAAGCTTGGATAAACTTTAATGTCAAGACTTCAAAGATGGGCATCTTCAAGGAGGCCATGAATCCCCAAATCTTCGTGGAAAATAAAGATGAACCGCAGCTAGAAGAAATCATTAACCCGACGATAGTGGCTATTTCGGATAGAGCTAGGGAGACATGGATGAACCTCTTGAATAATGGTCATAACAGTATGATTGAAAATTTTAGATCAATCAAATGGCTTTTCCATGAGTTGGAGGAGGTCAAAGAATAGGTGAGACATATTAAGGCAATAAGGAATGGGATGGATGCTAAGAGGAGGATGGATTTGGCTGACAGGCTCAGTTTGGTGGAGAGAAGGATACACAACTTGGAGAACTACAATCACAACCTTGCAAATTAGATGTTCTCTTTGTTAAGCTCCATTAACAACAACATCATCTCTCTTATGGGTTGGATCAAAGACAAAGAAATGTAAGATGATGAGAAAGGAAAAGACAGGGAAGAAGCCAGAATGAAGGATGACTCTAGAAAGGACAACACCATTCCTTATCAAGACCAAGGGGACCAAAGGGTGCAACAGTTGGAAGTGTAGGAGAATCAACTAGCCTTTGAGGCTGCTCTAGTTATGCAAGAGCTGGAGCGAAAGAATGAGGAATAACTCTCACCTGTTCTTTTGTTTTTCTATGTCTTTTGGATTTTGTTCTGGCTTTAGGCCATGGTATTACTTGTCTTTTTTCTTGTTCTTTTCTCAGAACTCTACTTTTTGGCTGGGCTTTATGCTTATTATTAACCTTTGAACTTATACTTTTTTGGCTAGGCTTTCACGCCTATTATCAGCCTTTTATGTTTTAACTATTGGGTTTCAAGATCCCTATAAAACCTATTTATCTAATCAAAAACATATAACAAGACTGAGCAATGTAATGCAAAACAAGAAAAAACCATAAATATTATACAATCATAATGAAAGGAACATCAATTAAAGGTCTCTATTCATAATTGTTAAAGCTTCTTCAAATGCAGTATTGTGATAAAGTGAAACTAGCAAAAGGAACCAAGAAGGGACAAGAGTGCTATAAATATGATTCATTAATATTGCTTCAAAAAGATGGTAAGTTCATAGTCTCAAAAAATAGGAAGTCTGATATCAAATATGAACCACTATATAGATGTGATTGTTCTTACAATAAATATAACCTTCTTAAAGTGAAGTGTTGGGATATCACTGAAATCCTCCAAACTTATATCTCACATACTCCTCCTTCTCCTTTGCACTCATCTCTAATAGATCCCATGCTTTTGTAGGTTCAAAAGTAAAAGTATCATAGGCCATAATCAATGTTTCCCAACTAAGTTCACGTATGACTTTGAAGGTTGCAAATGCAACCACTATATCTTGTTTGGTTTCTCCTTTATCAACTTTGACAAGGTGAGCCTCCATCATTCCCATACTTATGTCTTGGATACTTACATAGATGACATCCAAAGAAGTATCCATGCTTTCCTTTCTATTCTTTGGCCTCCTTGATGATGATGATGGTGTGGAAGGCTTTTGCCTAACAAATGCACTAGAATCATTTGGCTGATGGAAAATTTAGGAGTGTCATCCATAGGTGTAGTGAATACCCCAACATCCTCAAGATCAATCAACTCATCAAATAGGTACCCATCTTCGATCTCTAGGGTAGTTCTAGTTATAGATCCATCAGTCATGTCTTTCTTAAGAATGATTGCTAAGTCATTGAAATATAAGAATGGTTACCTCTTGTACACTCACATTTTTAAAAATCATTTTACTACATGAAGTCGAGAGTAAGGAATTAAATAAAAAAATTTCATTCCAATCAATTAAAAGATATTTTACTTACATAAAATATTTTGTAAACTACATTACCTACAACAACTCATCCTAAATACTATCCTTGGAATCAACACATTGTGTACTCTAATTCCATGCAAACATGCTCATGTTTCTGAAGTCTTTCATTATTTGATGACCTACCTTCCATGTATTTAACTGATTCTTGAAGCTATATCTTACTAGTCTCATCCTCATTTCTTGATTCAACCTACTTTCGATGATGGACCAAGCTTTTTTTTAAAATCCCCCTTCACCTTTCTTCCTAATCTGACTTTCTCAAGAAGTATATCTAGCAACTTTCACTCCATTTCTCTTGTCCAAAAAAATTTGGGTTATTTAGGTGAAGAAGAGAAAAACAAAGATAGTAGGATATGTGCAGGATCATGGTGTGCCAAAAAGTGGAAATCTGAAAAATATGTAGTTCTTAAATGCCTCAAAGAATTTCAAAATCTATTCAAACTTTTTTCCCACTCATCCTGATACTAAGAAAAAACAATTAATACCTTTACAAAGCCTACTATATCTTTTGATACCAACCCTATATGGTCAACCTTAAAAACATCCCAAAAATATGTTTTTGGCCTGTTCTTGTGTATTTTATACTTCAAACATGTAGCTAACAACTTTTTTTTCACCAAAATTTTATGAAATGAAAAGGGTTTCTTAAGAATGTTCTTAGGTTTCAATAAATGTAAGTTTTGTCAAATTATGAGTTCAATAAATAATTATTAATTATTTCCTAATGATTTACATATAAAGTGCTGACTAACACACTACTTGAAAAACAACTATAACTTTCAACTGGTACAACATTTTTGAAATTTAACAGATGCATCACATTATATCTTTCTTCTACAATAAGGATAAAAAAGAAAAATTAAATTTTGTAGAGTTTTGAATTAGTAAAGGTAGTCAAACATGAGAGTTTTATTATATCTAGAATATTATTTTAAAATAGTATCATTTAATTTTGATTGAGGTGGTCAGACATACGTCTACTTCTTATTTTTGTTCTCAAATTTTTGTACTATTGCATTAAAATTCAAAATTTTGACCACACAATTTTTATTTTTTTAACTAAGGCCTAGTATTTTAGAAACTAAATTAATTTCCTAAAGTTTTTTCCTCTCAAATTTTTTATATAAAGTCTATAACATGTAGAAAATTGCATGTCAGGCTAACATAATAATGATTTTCTAATTTTTTATTGCCACTTAAGGGCATAGTTTGGTTGACCATGATCTTGCACATACCTAGTAATCACATGAGCCTCATCATCAATTCTCATTAGGAGATTAGGGAATGAAATTTTTCCCAAATAGTCATAGCTGCAAAAATTCCAAGAAACTATAAAGAAAAAGTCATGTTCACCTTCAAAACTAGGAATAGGCTTCATGTGTTTTTAGTGGAAACATATATAGACAAACCAAATCAAACCCAAATCCAAAAACATTAATGATAGATGCACAAAATATCACATAAAAATATTTGACTTGTCGATTATGAATTTTACATAGTTTAAATTGACTTACTTTTCAACTTAAATTGAATCAAATGTATAGTCAATTTCTTTTGAAGGCAATCTATCAAAAAAAGCATACTAGGGAATGTATGAAGTTGGCATAATATATGTATTCATTTGTCAGCCCATAAATTACAAAAACCAAATAAAATTTTTCCTTGAATTAAGTTCTAAACTCATAGAATTATATACCTTCTAATTCTTCATGTCATTTTCTAAAATTTGTAGTGGGAGAGATAATGTTGTACCAATTGTAAGAGTCTATTTAGCATGAGTGGTGTTGGAGCACCTAGGCTCATCCCTAAAGCTAGTTACAATTTTTGCTTGTACTGACCTTAGCCCAAGTCATTAGTATTTCTTTTTACCTTAGAATCTCTTGATTGTGTGTTCCTAGGTGGATTAGACTAAGCTCAATCCAACCTAGGTGTTCCAATGCTTTACTAGTTCATAGTGCTAGATTAGGCATAAAATGGGAAAATAGGTCTTAAAAGCCTTTAAGGCTTGTGAAAGGATAAATATATTCCTAAAATAGTTCCTAGAATGTTTCTACATCATTTTTGGTCAATCAGAGACTGTTAGCATTAATTTTGTAAAAAGATGTAAAAGTTGTCACAACGTTGCTTGACAACATTTTGCAACTTTCAAAAGTTGCATGACAACATTTGTAGAATTGGATTCATTTTGAAGAATCATTATGGGTAGGTGCCATAATGGCCTAAAATCAAGGATAATTCATATTAAAAGATCTAGGATCCCATTTTCCTAGGCTAGAGTATGATGCAATGAAATTTTGAAGTGGAATAGAAGCTCATAGTTCTGATTTGCATACACAGTCGAGTTGCATTGCATTTAAGTGTGATTTTATGGATTGAATAGTATGAGTTAGTGTTGTATTTGTGTAGTTTTGTTAGTTCTAAGAATTTTTTGTTCAGTACTAGATTTGATTTGATTTTATTAGATTAGGTTTTAAATTTTTTTTGTAAATAGACTAGTTACTAGGACAGAGTAGACAATTTTTGGTTTTATGGATTCCCCGTAGTTCTCCATGGTGAAAATCATCACAACCCAAAGGAATATGGTAGGGAAGCCATTGAAAGTTTTTTTTTGTGAAAGGAGGAGCTCAACAAAGAAATTTTTCTATTTTTAGCATCATGCCCTATGTCAAATCAGTATGCCTAACTAGGTGCATGACATAGTGAAATTGATGTGCAATTGTAGGGGAAAGAGGGAGAGCATAGAACCAAGAATGGTTTCAGAGACTTAGTAGTCCTAAAGACACCTATTAGTGAGATTAGGAATTTTCTAATCTATTTAGGTGTTGGAATTACCATAGGAAAGGTAAACTTCTGAGAGGGTGGTGATGAATTATTAGTTTAAACTTGGACCCATAAAAATTTCACCATACATCCATCTCATACATTCAATGAGTAAATTGAAATAACATGTCAAGCACATACATCTAAATTATATAAATACATAAGAAATCATACACATATGACACCAGATATGATTACCCAGAAACCCTCCAATGAGAAGGTAAAACTAGGGTGGGGATGACACCCACAAATCTTCACTACTGCACTAATAAAGTGTATCTAATGAAGGTTACAATGTTTTGACCATGAAACTTAATCTACCCTATGAAAGGTCTACCCTGTTAAAGGCTTACAAAGACTATGAGGTCTCACCTTGTTAGAGGATTTTAGAACCCTTTTAGAAGTGTTCCTTGCAAAAGGACTTTAACTTACAACTAACCACCTTGTTAGACGATTTTATATATCCTATTATAACTACTATGTTAAGAGATTTTGACTAAAATTTCCTGTTAAAATGTCTCATCTTTGATCTTGTAGTTAGCACTTGCTTGCTTGATGACAAATCACCTCTAAACTAATTTATTCTTAATCTTTCTTGATCTGATGTGTCTTTGTTTTATCCTTTTCCTTTCCTTAGTTCTACTCTAACTAGTTCTACAATGTTGTGTCACTTCATAACTTGTAAGCCACCATGAATGCTCTATTTGCACATGCAAACTTATCTCTTTGCTCCTTCATTTCCTTATATAGTCTCTAGAGAGTGTAGGGTTTGCCCTCCTTAAGAATAGTTTGGTGACTTAGTGATGCAAAGTAAGCACAAAGGAAGCAAAAGTTAATTCAAACTTCTACCCAAACCTCAAAATCTCACAAAGGATTTTTCAATGGCTTGGTTCACTTTCCATGGAGCATACTCTAATTACACAAAATCTCTCCCAACTCTTTAGGCAAGACACCCAAACCCAACTACACTAACTTGGTGCAAATAAGGCTTACTACTGCAAAAGGAAAAATGGGGATTTTGATGTACTTGGACTTCCTATCATCAACCAATGCTTGAAACAACTCAAACTTAACCCAAAAAAGGAAAATCATGCAATGGATCCACTCCCAACAACCCACAATGCAAGATGTTGAATTTGACCTAGTAGCCTATTAGGTCTCCTAATTCAGGTTTTCACCGATAACTCCAAAATCTTCCAAAGGACCTAGAAAAAAAATGCAGCTTTGAATACCCTTTTTCAACTGCTGATAAACTCTAAAGTTTCAAGGTTTCACTCCACACCAACATGCCTCAACCAATACCATGCACATAGGCCTAATTAGCTACTTTAGGCATGGTTTACAAGGTAAATCACAAGGGATGGGCTCATGAAATCAAACCTTCACCTTGAGGATGTTCTCCCAACTCAAAAAGGGATTCTTTTCTTACACCAAGTCCCCAACTTCCTTCCTTCTCATTATCCAACCAATTTGAATAAAATCAAGGTCAAATACATAAGGATATTTGACCTAGGGCTTGCTCTCATAATTCACTTTTGTAACCTCCTATTCCAAAACTTGAAAAATATGAAAGAAAATTACCCTAACTTGTTCCATACCAATTTGGAACAAATTCCAAGGGTGGAGATTCATGTTAGGACCATTCCTTTGGCCAAACCCCGATTTTAAGGGTTTCACAGGGCATTGACCAAAAAAATTGGATAACTTGAGTACCATGATTGATAAAAGTTTGAAACCAAAACCAAAATCAAATAAATAAATAGGGCTATTAGATCAATGCAAAATTTTCACCCTCCAATCATTAGATGCAGTACTATATAGAAAAATCACAAAAAAAAAGTATTGGAACAACAAATTGTATTGATCAAAAGAGCAAGTACAATATGTTTCTTTATCCATTCCTCTCCTTTGGATGTTTAGAGCCTTTATAGACCATTTTGAGTGGGTAAAACCAAACTATGGAACTTTTAGCCATTGGGAATGGTTATTTCAAAAAGTTGTCAATAAATTGCAAAAGTTGCTAAGCAACTTTTTGCAACTTTTTCTATATGACCACATTTTCTTACTAATTGAATTCTAACCATTCCTAAAGGTTCTCCTAATGCTCTAAAAACTTAAACTACCCTAGAAAACATGAAAAAAATCAAAATCCACTTTATTTGGACCAAATGATACCCAGGCTTATAATTGCACCATGGGGTTTTGTATCCATTACCAGGGTGGATGGTCTTAGGGAGATCATTTAATTAGTCCCAAGACCTTATTACATCAAAAAAAAAAAAAATTTGATCAGGTGCTCTGCATCATTCTCCCCTACATAAAAGAAACTCTAGTTTTTGGAGTGTTGTGGAGTGGAAGATCAAAACCATAAGCCTTAAGAGCTTTCTCTATCATCTTAGTTACATCTGCTATTGTTTGCCCCTTTGGCTATGCTAGGTACTCATAATATGTCTTCCACCTAGTTTTCTTACTGATCCTCTTATCCAAAGTGGCTTCCACCATGGGTGTAGGCATTGGTGGAATGGTCTTCTTCAACTCTTACTTGAAATTTGCAAGTGTACCTGCATCCACATCATTTGAAACAACACCCTTGAAAGCATAGAAGTCAGAAACATTAAAAATTGGAGACAAGTTAATATCATGGGGTAAATCAATTTCATAGGCATTGTTGCCACACTTCTTAACTATCTTAAATGGGCCAATCTTCTTCATTTGCAGTTTTGTGTGCATTTTCTTTGGGAGCCTTGCCTTATTAAGATGCACCATTACCATATCCCCCACTTTGAACTTAAGTTACTTTCTCCTTTTGACTTCATGCTAGTTGTACTTGATGGAAGTATCTTGTAACCTATCCTACACTTGTTGATGGACTTCTTTCATAACTTATACAAAATCTTTAGCTTTTGCACTTCTACTTTCTATGTCTTTAACTTCTCTGATTTCTAAGGTACCCCTAGGGCGAGTGCCATAAACAACTTGAAAGGGAGCTAGACCAGTACTCATATTAATGGAATCATTAAAGGAAAAATCTACCTAGGGTAAGACATAATCCCATGAGATTCAATGTTTCTTGTAAAGACACCTTAGCATGTTTCCTAATGACCAATTGACTACCTCAGTCTGCCCATCAGATTGAGGGTGATAGGTAGATGAAAAACACAAGTTGGTTCCTAATTTTCTCCACAAGGTCCTCCAAAAATGCCCCAAAAACTTAGGGTCCCTATCATATATGATGGACAATGGCAAACCATGAAACCTAACAACTTTTTTGAAGAACAAACCTACTACATGGGAGGCATCATGAGTGGTCTTGCTAGCAATGAAATGGGACATTTTAGAAAACAACTACAAATATGCTATCATATCTTGATTTAGTTCTTGGAAGTCCAACAACAAAGTCCATACTCACTGAATCTCAAGGCTTGTGTGGTATTGGAAGTGGGGTATAGAGCCATGCATTTGATGTGCCTCCTTTTTCTTATTGACAAATCAAACATTCCTCTATATATCTCCTAACATTAGTTTGCAATTTTGGCCAAAAAAAAAATCTCCTAACCTACTCTAAATTTTTATGCACCCCAAAATACCCTACTAAACTATTGTAATGTTTTTCCTTTATAATTTTCTACCTAATTGATCCCTTGGGAACACAAAGCTAGCCCCCCTTGAACAAAAGGCCTTCTTGTAAAATTTACTCGCCAAAATTAGTTTGGTATCTTTCTCCCATATACTTGTAGACTTGGTATGCCTCCTTGAAATCCTGATCTTGCTCATACATGTCCTTCATTGCATGGATGCCAATGCTCTCCAATTAAACATCTTGAATTGTCAAATTTCTCCTACTAAGTGCATCAACAACCTTGTTAGTTTCTCTCTTTTTTTGTTTAATAGTGAAAGTATAAACTTGTAGAAACTCTATCCATTTCACATGCCTATGATTTAAATTTTCTTTCCTATTCAAGAAGCTTGATGCATGGTTATCAGTATATACAACAAATTCCTTAGGAAATAAGTAATTCCTCCATTTCCTAAGGGACTGCACCATAGCATAGAGTTCAATGTCATATGTTGAGTATTTTTTCTTGGCCTTCATTAAGATTTTCACTAAAAAAGGCCACTGGCCTACCCTTCTAACTTAGAACACCTCTGATTGCCTTGTTGCTAGCATCACACTCCACTATAAACAATTTATAAAAGTTAGGGAGCACCAAAATAGGTTGGTCTACAATTTTCCTTTTCAAGCATTCAAAAGATTCATTAGCCTCCTTGGTCCAAGAGAATACACATTTCCTTCCTCCCTTGATGGTATTTATCATTGGAGCACACACACCACTAAAGTTTCTTATAAAATTTCTATAAAAGCTACAAATACCATGAAAGCTCTTTATCTCTAATGGAGTGATGGGTGGTGGCCAGTTAAGGATGGCTTCAACCTTAGAAGGATCAATTTTCAGCTCTCCTCTTGATATCGCAAACCCCAAAAAGATTAATTTTGTCTACAAAAAAGAACATTTCTCCAAGTTTATCACCAATTTCCCTTCATGAAACCTACTCAAAACCAAATCAAGGATTCTTAAATGCTCATCCCTATCCTTTCTGAATATCAAAATATCATCTAAGTGCACAACAACAAACTTGTTCACAAAAGGTTTTAGGACTTCATTCATTAGTCTCATAAAGGTGCTAGGTGCTTTAGATAAGCCAAAAGGCATCACAAGACATTCATACAAGCCTTATGAGGTTTTAAATGCTATTTTCCACTCATCTCCATCCCTAATCCTAATTTGATGATATCCACTCTTTAGGTCCACCTTTGAATAGATACTTGCCTTCCCCAAATAGTCTAAGAGGTCCTCTATTCTTGGCATAGGAAACCTATATCTAATGGTTATCCTATTAATTGCTTTGGAATCCATACACAACCTCCAAGTGCAATCCCTTTTAGGGGCTAGGACTATAGGGATTACACATGGGCTTATACTTTTCCTAATGAACCCTTTAGCCAAAAACTCTTCAATTTTCTTTGCAATTTCTTCATTCTACTTTGGGCTCATCTTGTACGCTACCTTATTTGGAAGTGTAGCCCCTAGGATGAAGTCTATACAATGATTGATGTCTCTTTAAGGTGGCAAGGTCTCTAATTGGCTACCTACAACTATTCCCCTATACTTTTCCAACAAGTTTCTTACCTCCCTAGGCCCAATATTAACAACCTTGGGTGGATCTTGTGAGTACCTGATTGGATGCTTTTGAGGCTTAACTACCAATGCATAGCAAGGTCTATCCTTCTCTTTAGTGATCCTCATAAATTATTTCTCACCTACCAACATTACCCCATTTGTAGCAAGTTTCCCATCATTAGGCAAAGGTGGCATAGTGTACTCAACCAAATCCTTGGTTATAGTGTATATATTTTTCTTGCCATCATATTTGGCAGACACATCATATTTTAATGGCCTCCCAAGAAGCAAATGGTATGCATCCATCTTTTCCACATCACCTAAAACTTTTACAGTATATTCTCCAATCTTGAATTACACCCAAACTTGCTCATTTATGAGGGTTTGTTTGTCTTTTGTTAACCATGACACCTTATAGGGGTAAGGGTGAGGTCTTGTTGTTAGTTTCAACTTATCTACCATCTCCTTAGAGGCAACATTATTACAGGATATAGAATCCACTATAACTCTAAATACTTTGTTATTAACTTTGCATAAGGTTTTAAATAGTGTTTTCCTTTGAGGTGGTTCTACAGTTGCAAGGGCTTTGATCATGGTTCTTTACACCATCAAGGAGTCAATATGCTCTAGAAGTACATGCCTTGAAGTGGCAGATTGGTAAGAAGTGACACTCTACTTGTCCTCTTCTTGGGTCAATTGGATTCTCCTATCACCTTGTTTGTTTGTTTTAGGGCATCTAAAGGATTGATGTCCTACCTGATTACAAGTGAAACACTTCCTTGTGAACACACTAGACCTCCTTACACTATACCTTCCTCTACCATTGGATCTCCTACCCCTAAATGATCCTCTATTTTTAGATTCCCCATCATCATTTAATCCTCTAGACTCTTCTTGACTTTTATTGAAGGATCCCCTTACATGGAACCTACCGCTACCCCTATTTTTGTTACCTCTACCCCTACTACTTGTATCCCCTTTTCTCTTATATATTTCTTCAATTTTAAAAGAAATATTAAAACACTGATGTACTAAACCCAAGGTAATCAATGTTAACTCATCTTGAATACTATACTTTAAACCATTTACATACTTTGCAAGTTGTTTCTTTCTAGTCTCATACATCTTGGCTCTGAGGGTTAGATTGTGGAAATATTGAGTGTAGGTGTTGACATCCAAGTACCTTTGTTTGAGATTCTACAACCTTTTGTGTACCAACACCTCATAGTCTTCTAGTATGAACTACTTTCTAATCTCTGCCTTCATCTTCTTCGAAGTGGCAATCTACCCCTTGTTCTCATCCAATCTTTCATTTTGCAAAAAGTTCCACCAACTCAAGGTAGGGCCTTTGAGTTTTCCCTTTGCAATCCTAACCTTCTAATTTTCATGGGTCTTGCCACATTCAAAATGGTTATCTAAGGCTTCAATCTAGAACATACATTCATTAGGGTCCAGCATACCATGAAAAGTGGGTAAGTCCCCTGCTCCTTTCTTTCCAACCCTCTCCAATGTAGCAAGGAAGGGCCTTTAATCTGTAGGGATGTGCTCTTGTTCTTCATTCCCTTCTATCTCCTCAGGTTCTGATTCATCATTAACTCCCTTTCCTCATCATAGTCTTGAGTCTATCCAACTCCCTCTTCATAGTCTTAAATCTTCCCAAACTACCATACTCTCTACCATCTATTCCTTAACTAGCTTGGCTAGTTCCACATTGGTTATCCTCAAGGGGATCTCCCTTTAAGGTTCTTCTCCTCCATCAGACATTGTGTCTCAATAAATCAAAGTGGCTCTGATACCACTTGATGCAGAGTAAGTGCAAAGGAAGTAAAAGTTAATTCAAACTTATACCCAAACCTCTAAATCTCACAAAGGATTGTTCAATTGCTTGGTTCACTTTCTATAGAGCATACTCTGATTACAAAAACTCTCTCCAATAGGTTTCTAATCTCAACTCTTTAAGCAAGACACCCAAACCCAACTACAGTAACTTGGTGCAAACAAGGACTACTACCCCAAATGGAAAAATGGGGATTTTGATGTTCTTGTCCTTCCTATCACCAACCAAGGCTAGAAAGAACTCAATCTTAACCCAAACAAGGAAAATCATGAAATGGATCCACTCCTAACAACCCACAATGCAAGATGTTGAATTTGACCTAGTAGCCTATTAGGTCTGCTAATTCAAGTTTTCACCAATAACTCCAAAATATTTTGAAGACAAGATGCTGAATTTGACCTAGTACCCTAACTTTCTCAATACCAATTTGGAACAAATTCCAATGGTGGAGATTCAAGTTAGGGCCATTCCTTTGGCCAAACCCTGATTTTAAGGGTTTCATAGGGCAGTGACAAAAAAAATTGGATAACTTGAGTATTATGATTGATAAAAGTTTGAAACCAAAACAAAAATCTCATAAATAAATATGGCTGTCAAATCAATGTAAAGTTTTCACCCTCCAATCATCAGATGTTGTACTATACAAAAAAATTAGAAAAAAAATGTACTGGAACAATAGATTTTATTAATCAAAAGAGAAAGTACAATATGTTTCTTCATCCATGCCTCTCCTTTGGATGTTTGGAGCCCTTATAGGCCATTTCAATCTGGTAGAAGCACCCTATGGTATTTTTAGTTGTTGGGAATGATTATTTCAAAAAGTTGTCAACAAATTGCAAAAGTTGCTAAGCAACTTTTTGCAATTTTTGCTATATGACCACATTTTCTTACTAATTGAATTCTAACCATTCCTAAAGGTTCTCCTAATGCTCTAAACACTTAAACTACCCTAGAAAACATGAAAAAAATCAAAATCCACCTTATTTGGACCAACTGATACCTAGGCTTATAATTGCACCATGGGGTCTTATATCCATTACAAGGGTGGATGGTCTTAGGGAGATCATTTAATCAGTCCCTAGACCTTATTACATTAAAAATAAAAAAATAAACATTTGATCAAGTGCACTGCACCACTTAGGGGTAGGTATGAATCTATGACTAGGATTCATCTATTTTGCCACTTAATCCTTCCCCTTTTATGATTGGCTACATGTAATTGCATAGGAAATCCAACTAGAGATTCATCCTTATCTTTAAAATATCAAAATTCAATCTTAAGTCAGCTCAAAAATGGTTTACATAGTTATTTGTGCCTTTACAAACAAATATGTCAAGACTCTCTTACTCGGCATCTAAAGTCTTTAATGCTCGGCATACACTAATCTCTTTGTTGTGACTTGACATGTATATTGCTTGGCATCCACTATTTACTTGGCTCCTATGTCACTCAAGATATATTATCTACTTTGGCACTTGAGTGTATTAGAACATGTGTGGCTTGACACTCACTATGACTCAACATGGTCTAATATATACATTTTGTGCTTGACATGTACTACTAGTTTGACATGAACTAAGTAAATAATTTAATTGTGTTGACACTCACTTGTCAAAAATTATCTAAGATAAAAAATCTCCCACTTTAACATGAGTGTCAAAAACACTTGAGTATACATTATCATCCTTAATCTTACAAGCATAACATATCTTAACTCAACTTATATACAAAACTTCAAAATGTCAAAATTTTGTAATCACTTAGATACCTCAAAATTTGATAACTCCCCCTGAGTTGATATGTTTGTTTTGTATACAAAATTTTGTGCTCCTACTAAGTAAATGTGTCTCTACTAATAAACTTTAACTTCATGCTTATTTTTTGATACTCTTTCATTTGATACTTCTGATATGTTTTGATACTTTTTCTCCCTTAGTTGATTCTGGCTTATCTATTTTCCTCTTATTTCTTCCTCTCCTTATATCTCCCCAAATTAATATCTCCCCCATTCTCTTATGCCATTTTCCCCCTTTGCTCTATTTCTCCCCCAAAAATACGTCTCCCCCTTTTTGACACTTATGTCAATGGGTTATACACTTATTGTGTGTTTATTCAAAAAAGATTTATGGGCATCTAATATCATCTCAAGAGTTGCATCCTAGTTCTCACATGCTACATCCAATGACTTCATTTGGATTGTTAGCTCGACAGCAAGGTGGACTAGACCATCTAAGGTAGAAATATTTTTGTCTTTCTTCATTAAGATTTTGTCATAGTGTAGATCCTTGTTCAAAATTTCCATATGGGGGTTAGATTTGCTTGGATGCTATGTAGTTTGGCCCTTATGTTAGCCTCATCTGCTATCAATATAGCTAATTGACTCTTTGTTTGATGCAATGTCCTAAAGTACTTCTCACTCTAACCTAGATTCATTTGTAGTTTTGCACATGATGCGGTAATTTGGCCCTCTAGACTTCGAATGTGACTTCTAGTCTCTTGGGTGAAGATTAAGGGATTGCATAATTTAGTGTACAATGAGAATATGTTCTCAAAAACCTTCTTCACATCCTCAACCTTAGTTTCCAATGCAACTTGTGTAAGTTCTATATCACCTGATATTTTCTCATTGACTTTTCTTTAAAACTTCTTTTCTAACCATTCTAACAATTTAGCATTAATATCTAGGTCTTCATTACTGACCTTCTCTGCTATGTTTATCAGTAGTTCCATTAGTGGCTTGGTCTCATTAGGAGATGGTAGACTAAATGCATCTAAAAAGATGTCTTTAATATCCTGTAGTCCCTACTTCTGCATGTGCTCCCTTCTAAGCATCTTCTAATACTTTTTCCTTGCTAGGGCCTACTGCAATATGCCCAGTTGTTCTATAGTCATGGTATCATAATCATACTTGGGAAAAATGATCCCTTCATCAAGGCTCAAATCTCCATATTGGATCACTTCTTCTGCCTTTGGTGAACTCAGGCTTGACATTGAGATCTATAGTGATGTAGCATATGTGCTTGACTTCTAAAGAGTATGACTTAATGGAGTGCCAGATATTGGTAAAGTTACCAAGGCTTGGATGGAAATTTTCTCCTTCAATTGTTGTGTCATCTCACTCTATTCAGGATTGCCTTGTTTTTCCACAATGACTTGACTTACACCTTGTCCTTGTACTGTAGGTGTAACTAATTTTATCTGACATATTTCTTGTTGTTCTATAGTAGCAACTTTTGTTTCCACTATTGTCTTCTCTATACTATCAATCTTAGCAATTGTATCAACCTTGTTAGATGTATCTTCTCACATTTAGACCAAAGGTTGTACATTAGTGACTAGAGGGATGATAGAAGGTGGTTCTTGTGGATTCACCTTTTCCTTTGCAACATTAGTCACTAACTTTTGTAGCTCATCCACACTAACCAAAATAGGATTATCACAAAGTTTGGCATGTAGTGTAGACTAATCTAATATATTCTTCAAATCATCTTTAGTAAGGTCAAGTAAGAATACAACATTGATCAAGAAGGATTAGAAAACAAACACATCAACAATTCTTAGAAAGAGAAATGAATTATATTCAATCTCTTGTGAGTATTGACTAACAAAAAGTGGTATGTTGTACTAATGCATTATTATTTATTTTTTTAGAAGATTATATCTGGATGCTATTACTATATAATTAATATCTTGTTTATATATATATATATATATATATATATATATATATATATATATATATATATATATATTCAAATTCAAAAATATTCATACCTCATTTGAAGTTAGTCCATTTCTAGCCATTCCTTAATCACTTGCTATAACCTGGGATAGATTGATATTGTGTAGGGAGAGGGGGAGTTAAACCTTAGAATGTAGGCAAGTCTGAGATGGGTGAGGAAATGTATTTCCCATGGCTAGAGGCAGAGTCCTAAGATGGGTATGAACATGAATTTACAATACCTTGAGGAATCCTTCTTGTAGATTGGTATCCAAGTGCCTTAGGACAAGTAAAACCCCATCCCTTTCAGGGTTGATGTTTAGGAGAGTACAAGAATCAGGGCTTAAACATGTTAATTTTCATTTTTTTAATATAAGATATTCATTGTTTCTTAATTGAACCCAATTTAAAAGTATAAGGATACATGTTAATTATGAAATATTGATAGTGGTGGAAGGAGGAGGATGGGACACCTAGGGCCAAAGGCACACCCAACTATCAAACCACCTTTCTTAGTAAACACAACAGAGGAAAACACATAGAGAATAACACTAAGGAGAGAGAGAACAAGCACTTTATTGATTCATCAAATTTTCAGCATACATGCCTAGCTGTAAGGCCTTTTTGGTTATGACCTATTACAAAATATAACTTCAAGATCTATGAACTAGTTTCAAATTTTCAATATATGCTCTAACTCTCTAAATCCTCTCTAAGTTATGTCACCCCTAACTGCCTCCTTATGACTTCTACTTCCATTTCCATTCCTCCTCCAATAGTGTCATCTTTTTCATCATCTTCTTCATCATCCTTCACTTCAACAGGTGCTTGTTCTCCTCCCTTAACTATAGTCAATCCATAAGTGAGCTTCCACATCTGTGTGGACTTCTTAACAACATCCTCAATATTGTTCTGAAAGATGGTAAAGGCTATATATTTAGGTTTGAACCTAACTACATATTTCTTTATAGCATTAGCAATATGTGCCTTAGTTAGTTTAGGCATCACTTGGGCTAGAGATGTTTCTCTAATTTGTTTCTTCAAGTCTAGACAATAGTGTCATTTTTGCTAAACTCTGTCATATAGACTCTTTAGCATTAAGTTGGCAAGTTCTAGTGGAATTGTCTTGAATTTTTCCATCATGACATATATGGCCTCCTCCACTTGATTTTTCTCTTCTTTACCCAAATTATCAAAATCTACATGTATAAATCTTGATAGGTCTACACCATTCTTTACATTTTAAGATAAATTTTCAAGATCTAAAAGAGGATTATGACTCAAAACCTTAAATTAGCTATTGTCATCTAACTCTATTTTCTCCTCATCATAATCTACTTGAGCAACACATTTTCTTCTTGGTCTCTTCTACTCTTGACCTCCTTGTTATGCTTGTTTTGTCTTTTCCTTGGCCTTTTTGGTTGTTTCACATGTACTAGCCCTTGTAGTAGGTGCAGCGAGCTTGGGCTAACTTGGCTTGGTTGCCTTCTTAGCTTTAGTCACTAGTTGGACCCTATGCATCCTCTTCTTTGGCTCAGTAGGAGTAGGTGCTTCCTTGGCTTCTTCTTCCTTGACACCTTCAGTCTCCTCCTCTTCTTGGTCTTCTCCCATACCATGAGTTAATGCAAGTGGTGCTTGTGCTTGAGTTTCTTCTTCCTCTTCTTCCTCTTCTTCCTCTTCTTCCTCTTCTTGTTCTTCCTCCTCCACACGCTCTCCAAACTTAGCTTTCAGTTTCTTCACTGTCTTCTCATTTTTCTTCATGAAAGAGGTAGTCTTCAATTCCATGGTAATTTTGGACTTTACCATCTCATAATTTCCAAATAGCTTTGTAGTTTTATCTACCTTTTCTACCAGTAAAGTTGTTATAGCTATAGAGGCCTCATCCACATTTATTTCATAACCTAAGGGTCTCAACCATCTCACCCTTGGTGTAGCAGCTTGTACAAATGTATAATCAGCATCCACAAGAAAACATACATCATCATAGTGTTTCTCAAATAAGGATACTGGTATTCTTAATCTTTCCTTCATTAACTTCTTGAAGTCTTCAAAATAACTTGTCATCAATGATTCAAAATTCTCTCTTAATTGCTCAATGTACTCACCAATCTGTACTACTTCTAATCTTTTGGTTTTCCATCCCATAGTGCCAAATGATGAGAATGTGTTTTGCACATAAAAGAATATACAAATCAATATAGAACTAAATTTACATTGTGCACTATTTTGTCTTTCTAATTGGTCCAAGATTCTCCATCAGTTGTTGCAATTGTAGCTCTACTAGATCATATATGTGATCTTTCTTTACAATTTAATATCCCACATCAATAGCTATATAGGGCACACTATTTAATCTACTAGATTGATAGAACTTGTGTGATATAACCCTTACAACAAATTCTATGAAAAGATTAGTTATTGTTTCTATTATCCTGCCTCTCTTGTTCTAGACAGCTCCAATATTCTTCTCAATCACTTCCTTCAAATCACTTCTTAGTGTCTTAGGCCAATGTAGGGTTGGGTAACCTGTAACCCTATGGATTATTCTCTTAGAAATTTTGATAGGTCCATTATCTAGCCATAATGAACCATCATGAATTTAGCTAAGCACTATCTTGATCCACTCTATCTTGAATACATTTAGCAAATCTAGGGCTTGTGTTAATCCTTTCCTCTCAACAATTTTTAATTCTTCCTTCAAAACACCATTATCACAAAAAATTTTGTATGCTTCCCTAATCTCCATATCACCAAAGCTACCAATTTTATAGTTATAACATTTTCTTACATCTTGTACCATTATCACATTCAGTGGAATCATCGATAATGCACCAAAAGGGTCTTTCTTGTATGTAATATCAGGAATAACTTTGAAAATGGGTTTTTTGAACCCATTACTCACTAACTAAACATTCAAAACTTCCTTTCCCTCTACATTATTTGAACTAGATGCCATAATGTGAAACTAGGGTTTACAAAATTTAAACTCTATAGCTCAGCTCTTGATAAATACCTTATGAAATATGATGAACTAGTGTAGAATCACTACTAAAATCTTTTACAACTACTTGGAATGGTTTCCAAACTGCCTTTTGTTTTGCTTACTCTTTCTTGAATTTGAAATGTTGAAAAATGAGCTAAAATTTATCAAATACCCTTTGAAGACCGTACAATTAATGCTTGAGTGCTTACATAGTTGTAAGCTTGGCATCAACCAATTTCAGGCTCACTCGGCATCCATTGACATAATCACTCAACAAACACTATGAGCTCAACATCAACTAGAAAATCTATAAGCTCGACATCTTCTAGAATTTTAATCGGCACACATAGGAAATATTTCATGCTCGGTAATAACATGAAAAACTTAAAGATTTATCTTGAATTCCTAACAAAATTTTGCATCTTTGTTCATGCTAATGTAATCTTTTCAGTGCTAGATTCCTTTGGAATTGATGTGTGATATAGCCTTTAGATATCAGTCCCACATACCCTTTTATTACCTAGTTTGATGAGGTATGATCACCTAACCCATTGGTTGAAGTGATCCCTTCTCCATTTGATGTACTACAATCATCTTTTCTCTTCCATGTCTTCTTCATTTCATCTCTGATGTGTTCAGCATCTTCCTTGCCTTTGCCTTTATCAAATTCACAACTTGGTGCCTTTGACCTAGTTGGACAATATCTACTAATGTGACAAGTCTTCAAACAACTGAAATATGTGGTTTGGCTCAACCACCTTTGGTAGTTACCTTTGAAGTGTGTCCTAATACAATTCTTAGGAACATGTCCATATTATTGAAAATAATGAGAGTTATACCTTGTATTATAATCTCAATTATAAGAGTTGCCATTGTTCCTTACCTTTGTTTTCCTATTTGATGACCACATGGGTTTGGATCTACATTCAAAATCTCTATGTCAATATTTTTGATAGTTGTAACAATATCCTTCAAATCTTTGTGTATGCATGGTCTTGGTTCTGCATTCATGTGCCTGATGACCTTTCTTGTTGCATTTATGGCAGTGTACCATGTTCTTAATCTTGGCATTTTGATTTGTAGTATTTTTGTTGCACACATTAGTAGTATGTCCTTTCTTATCACAATTATGACAAGTAGGTTTAGAGTTCTTACCTTTTTTGTTCCTTTCTTCTACATTTTTTGGGTGACTCTCCTTCTTTAGTGCTTGTGTATCCCAGTCCAGATGTATCATTACTAGATATAGGGGATCTTAATAGTTTCTTAAAGTATTTGATGGCTTCATTTGGCTTGTTGAAACTTTCAAAAAATTCCTTTTCTCTCTTTAGGTCAGTTTTCAATTGTTCATTTTGCAACTTCAATGTAGTTATCTTAGTGTCCTTAACATTCAATTCATAGTTGGCATTCATCATTTGACTTAGAGTATCCAATTGCATGTTGGAAATCTTGTTAGTTCTAATGATTTTTCTTCCAGTTTGTTGGCCAAAACTCTTTTTTCTTCTTCAATCATAACTTTGTCATACATGGATTTCTTCTTTTGTTTAGTCACCTCACATAGTAGTATAGCTTGTTCTTCTTGCTCTAACTTGAGATTTTTTATTTCCTTAGCTTGGGCTCTATTCTTTTCCATTAGATCTGCAACTGCTGCATCAAATTCATTGGAATCTCCATTAGAAAATAGCTTAGTAGTGTCTATCTCTTTGTATTGTGTGGCATTCTCCACAATAGCAATTTCCTTCCTTCTCTTCAAAAAATTCTTTACGTCTTCTCTTGCTTGATCCAGTTGATGTAGAATGAGTTGCATTTCAATTATCTAATTCTCAATAGTCTTTCCCAACTTGTAGACTTCCATTTCAACATCTTTCCTCAAAGCTGAAAAGATCCTCTTTTAGAGAATAAAGCTCTTATGCCAATTGTTGGAATTACAATAGGAAAGGTATACATCTTGGCAGGGGGAGGCGTTGTGAATCAGTAGTTTAAACTTGGACCCATAAAAATTTCATCATACATCCATCTCATACATTCAATGAGTAAACTGAAATAACATGTAAATCATATATATCTAAATCATGTAAACACAAGAAATCACACACATATGACACCATATATGATTACCAAAAACCCTTCAATGAGAAGGTAAAACTCGGGTGGGGATTGTAGACACCTAAAAATCCTTTAAAAAATAAAGTATTTTTATTTTCTGAAAAATTCCTTATGACATCATCATTTATTAATTAATTAATTATTTAATTAATTAATTAATTAATTTTTATGGCATTAAATCTTTTTATCTTAATTAAAAATATTTAATTAAGGAATCCCTCCCAAAAATGTTTAAATCTTATTTAAACATTATTTCCTTATTTATTAATTATTTAATTAATAAATTGACCAAAAATCCTAAAATAAATAAAAAAAAATTTTTTTTTCCAAAAGTTGGCGAATTTCCTTATGACCAATAACCTCTTCCAAAATCTTCTAATCCTTCTTTAATTTTGATTAAAGGCTAATCCCATCATTTCCTACCCCTAATCCCAACTCAAAATATTTAATTAAAGTTAAATATTAATCCTCATGTTTATTAAAAAAGTTTTAATAAATATCTCCTCAACCCAAACCCTTGAAATAAATAAAACTTTATTTATTTCCTAAAAATCTAATTTATCGTCATCCTAAGAAGTTCTAGACTCTTCTAGAAAGTCTTTATCCTCATCCTAGGAAATTCTAGACTATTCTAGAAAGTCTTTATCCTCATCCAAAATCTAGACTCTTCTAGAAGATGTCTTTAAACCTAATCCTAATCCCTTCCTAACCTTGTCACATTCCCTAAACATGGGTTAAGACTTACTAACCCAAGCCAAAGTTAACAAATATCTTCTCCTTCACCCACCCTCATTAAATGCCATCCACTTGCCTATCCTTAAGCTAATCCTAAACCATCCTAATCCATCCTCTAATCATTTGCACAAGCCTAAGCAAGCTTAGAACCTTCCTAATCAAGTCCAAGTCAAAATTTCTCTCATCACCCTCAAAATATCTCAACCATCAAACTTTATGAAGTCCACTAGGTCATAAATGACTCTTACAAGCCCTTTTATTGCTCTTACAAGTCATTATGAGGGTCTTTATGAAGATTTTATCCCTTGAGCCTCCTTTTTTCACTCATCCTTCCCCTTTCCTCCATCCTCTCACCATGTGACATGTGTCACTCTTTGATTGGCTATAAGGAAGCACAATCCATGTGCTCTCCTCTCATGCAATCTGAACCCTCCATGAGCTTTTTCCCATCTTTGCATCTTAGCCCTCAATCCCTCAAGCCTCTTGCCTATAAATTGAATCCTCTCCCAAGCCATTTTAACACAATCCATGAAGTAAAGTTATAATGCTATTTTGAGAGCCAAATCCATACTAAAGCCATCTATCCACAGAAAAAATCCACAATCATCCATTGAAGCCTTTGGAAGCATATTGAGCATACATCCTATCCATTTAGATAAAGCTACTCAACAAGAGAGCCTCTCATTGAGAGAGCCCATTAATGGCTCATATTTTCAATTGAGAGCTCATCTTAGTCTATCTTGAAGTTTATGAATTTTTTTTAGTTTGTAGAAGCTTTATTTAAATTTGGTTTCTATTAGCATACTAACATTGCTCATATACATTTTGGCACGCCCGGTGGGACCCCGCATGGGTCATCTTCATTAGCTTTTTTAGTCAAGTTTTGTATGTCATTTGCTGATTTTGACTAATTTTTCTTGTTTTTGTGATTGGTAAGATTGTATAAATTGGTTTTGTAGGTCCACATGAGCATGAAGAAGACAAAGGAACTCATAGTCTATCTCATAGTATTTGCAAATTTTTCAAGCTTATAGGTGGACAAAGCACTTGAAATTCTTCTTCCTCTTCTTATCTATATTCTTCTTATTCCATCTACTTCTTCTTCTTCTTCTTGTGGGAGATCTTGGCCTTTTTTTTTTAAGGAAGCAAAATCATACACACTTCTTTTTAGTGCTTAAAATGAACCCCCAAATCATACTTAAATCCATTAAAAAATTAAAAATTTGCAAAAAAGAAAAAATCTTTTAACAAGTGAAACTAAATCAATCCAATCATTTGCATCCTTGTAACATCAAGGTTTTAGATGCATTCATGCAAAGTTAGGAACACTTCATTTTTGAGAATTTAAAAAGAACTTCAAGTTTCCATTTCAAAAGGTTCAAAATCAACACTAAGTGCACACTAAAAGCTAAATCAAACTCAAAGCATCAATCAAGGATAAAATGAACCTCATTTGCAAATATTTTAAAGTTCTTTTAAAAATCTCATGAAAACTAAGAGTCCTAAATGGTTGCCAAAAAATTGTCCTAAAAGCTTTGTTATTTGTTCCAAACAAATGTCTTATTGCAAAATCTTGAATGTTTCTTAGGATTTTCATCCATCAAAACAATCTAGGAATATCATTTTTGGGCTTAAAATATTAAAATTAGAACACAAAATCTTGAATGAAAACCAAAGTCCAAAGAGTCATTTTCACTTTTGATTCCAAAGCAATCTTGAATGATCTAAGGTTAAAACAAAGCACTTCAAAGTTGTTAAAACAACACACAAAATCTCAATCTTGAATGCTCAAAAGAAAACACTTGAATGTTTAACCACTTTTCTTTGAATGCATGTTGCTAAAATCACTCTTGAATGCCATGGATTAAAATCAAATTTTCCTTGAATGCATGATTAAAACAACAAATCCAATATTGAATTCTAAGGATCAATTAACCATTGAAATATCAAACACTTCATTTGGAGCTTCTAAAAATTGAACAAAACAAATCTCTTTTCCACATGCAATCTAGGTAAAGTTTGATTTTTGGACATTTAAGAAACCTTGTTAAGTTAAAATACAAATTTGCAAAAATCAATTTGAGTAGTTCCTTGGACTCACCTCTTTTCTAATCACCCATCAAATATTAACCATTGGTTGCAATCTCAGCACCATTTATGGGGATGGGTCTACTTGAAAAAGGTGTTAAATGTTCCACAATCTAACTCACTCACTTGGTCTTTGAATGTTTGCTTTAACTTTATCAAAATTCTTAAATGATCAAAACTCTAGATTAAATCGATCACACTTCAAGTTTGGGCACTAAAATTGAACAACAACTGACGTGGAGAGCCTCCGGGTGTGTGCTTGAAATCGAATCTCACACACTTTTGTTTTGGGCTTAAAACAAACTCACACTCAATCATGAATGCCTTAAAGAAAATTAATCGATACTTGACGTGGAGGGCCTCTGGGCACACGAGTTTGCTTTCGTTGACCCTAAGTCTTCTTATTGTTTGCATTCTTCGATCGGTTTACTTTTGTTGGCGCTTCAAGTTGGAATTGAACATTGTCTCTTAAACGTGAGTGCTTGCAAAGTCTAGATTAGCACACATAAGAGTCAGTTGGTAAAAGAACAACCGTGTTTTTTAGCCCAAGGTCATCCAAGTCTTCTCTCCCCTTGTCGTCTTTCGAGGCCATCTTGGGTGCATAAGATTAGGATCCAAAACCTTGTTTCTTTTTAGGAGGCCTGCTTGGGGATTTCATCACCCCTTGGACGACCTCAACTCCAACGTTCTGGCAGAGTATAAGAATTGGGAGGTGAATCGAAAGACACCTCTCTTGGGATCAAGATTTTGTCACTCGAGCTAAGTCTCAAGGAACTTTATACCCTTGAGAAGTGAAAGAGGAGAAGTGGGTTACCGCTCCTCTCGGCTATGTGACATCTTTTTGGTCTCATCTATGGATTTGGGCCTCACGTACCTTGGGTATATCGAGGACTCCTTAGCTAAACCAACTGTCAACCTTGTAGACAAGCATCTAGGATGTTAATGTGTTTGAGGTGATTGATCAAAACATTTGTAGAACATACACACTCCTTGACGCAAGTATCACTTTCTGAGAATCAAAAACTTCTATCTAGTTGTTTCTATCTATTGCTTGATCTTTTATTTGTTGAATGAATGTTTGCCAAACTTGGTCAATCCTAGCTTAGGGCATACTTAGCGTAGTCACTACCTATTCTAGAAGTTGAATGAGTTGAAGCAAAACAACCAAGATCTCTCAAAGCCAAGCAGATTTAGAAATTGATGTCAGAGCAACCCAAACCCAAACAGAAGTTCCACAAAGTTAAACTCAAACCATCTCTAGCATACCAAGAACTTTCAGCCAAGAGAAAAGAAATAACACCAAGCCCACGAATTGCCAAACTCCACAAAGTAGAGGACAAAGCTACCGACGAAGCACTTCAAGAGGCTTGGTTAGAGTGCACCATCAAATTTAGCCAACATCTAGGAGTTAATCCTGCTTATGCCTTACCAACTAGGCATGATTTCTATGATTAGACACCCTTGTTTCTCCACATCTTCTTGGATAAGCCTCACTTTAGAGTCATTTTTGTAGAAAAGCCAACCATCTTAGGTTATCCCCTTAAGCATTATTAGCTCATCCATCTCATTTAGAATCAAACCATCTAGCCAGCAATCAAAACGTCACATCCAAGCCTTAAAAATTGTTGTCACTTTTGCCAAAAGTTTGCCACTCCTAAAATCTTCCAAATCCATCAATCTCACCAAGGTTATCCCTTTGACAGAGCTTTGTCCAGGGTAATCCAGCTTTGTCACTTTTTATCCCTCATCACCTTGAGCTAAAGGTTGGGATCCACAAGTGGTGAATCTCATGTTCTTCCTAAAGGATCATCAGTCTATCCTTAAGTTGACACAATCACCACCAAGCTTGCACATAGGAAAGCAGACCTTTCGTGCTTTGGAAACATATCTTTGAAGTTAGAATCTCCAACCCAATCCTCCTTAGGTTTTGTCATATAGCTTTGCCTTAACCTAGGAAATCATTTGCATAGAGAAGCCTTCCCCCTTATGCATCCATCAGCATTATTGCATCTCATCCCTAGGAGCATTTTTCATGCCACCCGCCACTCGCTTAGCCAAGAAAAAAGAAACAATGGAGCCCTATCATTTGGATCGAACAACCTCACCCCCCTTGAGCACTCAGCCATCCTTCAGCCCAAAGAAAGCTATGCCATCATGTACTGACATTGAAGCTTTCATGAACCAACCAGGAAATGCAGTATTGGTAAATGCCATTATAGACAAGAACAAAGAGACAATCATGGCTAATTTTCAAAGGGAAAATGTAGGAACCTTTGACTTTGGAAGACCCCCTCCATTATCAGATCCATCTCACCCATTGTTTGGGCAGCTACCACCACCCATAGGCTCTTATGATCCAAATTATCCTCAATATATGCCAAAAAAAGAGCCTCCAGCCAATCCATATGATCCAACAGACCCAAATATACCATCATCCACCCAAGTTGAAATCTCCATGCCACAAGCCAACCCATCCACCACCACTCCATCCTTGGTTCATACCTCTCCGCTCCAAACCCCCTTTACCCAAAACAGCTCACCGTTCACCCCCTTCACTATTGTTGTTGCTGCTCCCCAACCCAGCCCTCCAAATCCACCCATCTCCCAAATCAGTGCTAGCATCTTTGGCCAACCTCAGCAATATACAACAGGGATGCCACCCATGGGGCCAAGTAATCAACCTTTCATCACCCCCAGCTTGTTCACTGCAGCCCAAAGCACAATCCCATCATTTCTATTAGGTCTTGGGAGCTCAATACCATTAGCCACAAATCTACAAGCTACTACCCTCACTCCACAAAGCTATCAAATCCCACAAGCTACTACCAATTTTCTACCAAACTCCCAAGTGACCCCAGCCCCTGCCACCACTCTACCAAGCTTCCAAATCCAACCACAAAGGTATCAAACCCCATCAGTTCCATTCCCAAGCTTTCAATTCCCACCACCTCCACCACCAACTAATCCATTACGTCCAATTACCAACTACTTTTCAGTGCCACTTCTAGGAGGTAATCCACCACCCCAGCCAACCACCAATTATTTGCAGATACCATCCCAAATGGGGGCACAACCCACATATATTGGTCAAACCCCACAAGCCCCTCGATCCTTTCCCCAAGCCTCTCAACCATCTTATACCTTACCTCCACAAAGCAATCCATTTATCCCACAGCCAGCTTATGTTCCTCAATCCCAACCTCAAATCCCATATCAACAGCAAGCCTCATAGCACATGCAGCAATATGCGCCACCTCCCCCTCAGCAACCTGTCATCCACCATGTAGCTGCCCAAACAATGTACAATCCCGATCAGAAAATCCCTCATAGCCATCCATATTCAGTGGCCCCATCCAGCACATACCTACCTCAAGGCACTCCTACATTGGGGGCACCCCAACCATCACCTATCAATTCAAAATGGGAGCAAATGAAGATAGCTCTGAAAGCCATCCAATAAGGGAATGATCGAAAGACATTCAAGTTTGAGAATGTGTGTCCTTACCCATTTGACAGAGCCATTACCATGACACCATTTCCCAAACACTTTGAGCTACCCAAATTTGACAAATTCAGAGGAAAAGGACACACTGTCACACATATCAAAGAATTTTACATGCACTGCCAGGACGTAGCATACAATGATGTCTTCCTCTTGCGCCTTTTTCCCAAAAGCTTAGTTGGACCAGCTCTTGAATGGTTTTATAGAATCCCCTATGGCACAATTAAAAACTTTGCTGAATTATCTGAGGCATTTGTAGCCCAATATGCCCATCTTGTTGAAACAGAGCTATCAATAGTTGATCTTGTCCACACCAAGCAAAAAGGTGGAGAAAGCCTTGCTGAATACCTGCAAAGATGGCAAACCCTCACTACCCGCATATCCTACACCTTGCCAGAATGCCATGTGGTGAAAATGTTTATTGATAATGCCCATCCTAGCTTGGCTCACCACATGACCATGAACTGTTTGCAAACCTACAAAGATATCAAAGAGAAAGGAATGATCCTTGAGCAAGGACTCATTAAAGATGGTGTGGTCAAGCTTTACAAGGAAGCCAACCAAAATCAATCACATTCCAATGACAAGTCTAGGTATTGGAACAAAAACAAGCACATTGCAATAGATGGCGTCACTGACACCAGACATGTGAATATTGTTGGCCCTTCTCACAACCAGTCCAACCCACCATATCAACCAAAAAATCAACAAGCTATCAACTACCAACAACAGAATAGCCAAAGCTATCAAAACCACAATCCAAGACCCAACTTCCAAGGGTCTAGCAATCAAGGTAATGCCATCAATGTAGCTGCAGGACAAAAGCCTAGATTCCAACCTACACCTAGAAACTATACACCACTTGGTGAGCCATTGGATGTCATTTTTGAGAAATTAGTCAAAGAAAACCTCATCAAATTTCCTCCTACCCAGCAAATTGACCCAAGCCAATCCAAAGCTGCATGGTACAAAGATAATGAGTACTGCAAATTTCATAGGGTAAAAGGTCACACTACCCTCAGATGCATGAAACTGAAAGACTATGTGCAGGACCTCATTGATCGGAAGGAAATCACTGTTGGTGCCCAAACCTCTCCCAATGTAGGCTTACAGATCTATCAAAATGCTTTTCCTCCACACCACAACCAAAATCCTAGAAAAGCACCTATCCAAACCAACAACAACAACACCAACAACCGTCAGCCAAACCAACAGCATGGGAAGAACAATGACCACACTTCATCCTATATAGACTATGGTAGCCTTATAGGTTGTATATCCAAGAAAGAGCCTTCAATCAATGTTATCAATATCCAAGGACCAAACAATGAGTGTGCGGTCACCACTCGAAGAGCGCGATTTAACATCGCAGGCCCACCTATTACACCAACACCATCAGCTCCATCAAAAAGCCAGTACAATATCTTGGAACACCTTGGGAACATGCCAGCCCAAATCTCCATTTTAGACCTTCTTCGCACTAGTCTTGTGTACAAGAACATCCTTGACAGTGCTCTCATAGAATCTCGTGTCCCTTCTGATATCAATGCTACTGATTTTCGTAATCTTGTTGGACACCTCTCATCCTCATGTGCCCTATCGTTCAAACCCACCAACATACCCGTGGTCGAGCCAGATCACACCCTTCTGCTTCGCATAGCCATCATGGTATCCAACTTTGCTGTAAAAAGAGTAATGATAGATAATGGATCAGCCTTGAATATTTGCACCCTAAAATTCATGAAACAAGCTGGGTATACTGAGGCAGATATCATCAGTGAGGTTATCACCATCAAAGCTTATGACAACTTGGAAAGAACCACAGAAGGAACTATCTTGCTGCCAATCAAGGTTGGGCCAGTCATCCAAGAGACACTCTGCCATGTTATTGATCTAAACCTACCATTTAACATCCTCCTTAGTCGCCCATCGATTCATGCCATGAAAGCCGTTCCATCCACTTACCATCAGTGCATCAAATTTTTGCATCAAGGCACTGAGGTAACCATCCATGCCGATCCAGAACCCTTTGCTTACTGCAATGCAGTTAAAGCTTCATATACAAACCATTGCCCTGGAATTGATATCGGCACATCCATCGCCAGCTCATCCCACACTTATAATGACCCAGAAACCATCCTCGCCTCTACCCTGTCTACCATGAAGATCAATAACAAAGGTTGTGGAGAGTATAGTCTGTCAGATGCATTTGCTGTCGAGGCACTCCCACTTGATCCACATGCCCATGGACGACCAACATATCACAAAGCTAAGGAGGTTCCACCTCCTCGATACAAACAGTTTGGCCCAACAACCTTTGTATCCTCAAAAATCCCTCTTCATGAGGAGCTCACTCCAGATATCAACAAATGGTTACATAAGGATGCACCTCAAAGAAATCAAGCATGCCTTGATCACTTCAGCCAAAAGTATCCCCAAGAACATAAGCTCATCACTGACAAATGGAACTATCAAGGTGGTGGTCTAGGACCAGAAGAAAGAGGCATGCAGTGCCCCATCGACGCACACAAGTGGGAATCAAAGTCAGGTCTTGGCTTTGGCATACCCACAATTGGGGGCACCAATGAGAATGGTCACACTTTTTCAAAAATTCACCGCAACCTTGTCAAAATCGAAGACATTCCTGAGGAAGTTGAAAAGAGAGCCTACGACGATATCCTAGACCAAATCTCCCTCGGAGACTCTGTTCTCCAAGAACTATCCATCCACCTCATTGACCTACCACTCGCCCATCCACAACTGATAGATTGGGACCAACCAAGTGTCATACACATCGATGAGTTCACATCAGAGGAGGCACTTCTAAGATTCATGGGAGCTGAAACTCCTCACAAGAAAACAAAGCCAGATTATGCCTATATCTACAAGCTAGATCCCAAGGGGTATTTTGGAGAAAATCCCCAACCTAGTTCCGATACACCCAAAACTGGAACTAAGGTGAATCTAAGACTAGCTAAGGCAACGAAGAGAACCCCTCAGCAAGAAAATCCAGAAGAACATGAGGATTTAGCATTGCCTCCTCAAGATAATCGACAAGAGGTGTCTTCTATTCTAATTGAGGATACTCGAGAAGTCAACATTGGTTCATCAGAGATCCCCAGACTTGTTCACATTGCTGCATCCCTATCACAAGACCAAGCTGACCTCCTCTTTGAGGTCTTAAGAGAGAACATTGGCCGATTTGCATGGTCATATTAGGACATGCCAGGACTTGATCCAAAGCTTGTAGTTCATCATCTTGCAGTTGATCCAAAGATCAAGCCTGTCAGACAAAAGCTTAGAAAAATTCACCCCAAGGTGGCATTATTGGTCAAAGCTGAATTAGAAAGAATGTTAGTTGCTAAGGTTATCCGACCTATCGACTACTCAGAGTGGATCTCCAACATGGTCCCTGTCACTAAACCTTCTGGTGACATCAGAATCTGCACTGATTTTAGAGATCTTAACAAAGCTTGTCCAAAAGATGATTTTCCCTTGCCCAACATAGATATGATTGTAGATCTTACAGCTGGACATGAAATTTTGTCCCTCATGGATGGATTTTCTGGGTATAATCAAATCAAGATTGCAGAAGAGGATTAGCATAAGACAGCATTCACTACCCCTTGGGGAACCTTTTGCAACAACATGATGCCTTTTGGCCTAAAGAATGTTGGGGCTACCTATCAAAGAGCTAATACAGCCATTTTTCATGATCTCATCCATAGCATTTTGGAGGATTATGTGGATGATATCTTGGTCAAGTCTCATACCTTCATGGATCATCTTTCTAACTTGGAGAAAGTCTTTGATAGGTTAGCCAAATATCATCTCATGCTGAATCCCAAGAAATGTGTCTTTGGGGTCACATATGGCAAGCTTCTAGGCTTCATAGTTTCTAAATGAGGTATAGAGATCGACCCCAAGAAGGTCAAGGCTATCTTAGACATGCCTCCTCCCCAGACACTGTGACAACTTCACTCTCTTCAAGGAAAGCTCCAATCTGTTCGGCGCTTCATCTCCCAGCTTGCGGATAAGTGTACACCATTTTCACATTTACTAAAGAAGGATGAGAACTTCAAGTGGGATCCTTTATGTCAGCGCAGCTTCGACCATCTCAAGCAGTATCTCATCAATCCCCCTATCTTGGCTCCACCAATTCCTGGTCGTCCCCTAATTTTGTACATATCAGCAACACCTACTGCTCTAGGGGCACTTCTAGCACAGCTCGATGACTACAAAAGTGAAAGAGCCATCTACTACATCAGTAGAACCCTAGTTGGTTATGAACTCAATTACACTCCTATGGAAAAAGCTTGTTTGGCAGTTGTCTTCTCAACTCAAAAGCTTCACCATTACATGCTAAGTCATACCATCCAACTAGTCTCCAAGATTGACCCTCTCAAGTATATGCTCTCTAGAACAACACTTATAGGCCGTTTGGCCAAATGGGTTATGCTCCTTAGTGAATTTGACATCCAGTATGTGGATAGAAAGGCAATCAAAGGGCAAGCTATAGCAGATCACCTAGCTGATGCACCTCTAATAGATGCTTATCCGTTGATCACAGAATTTTCAGATGAGCATATCTGTCTAATTGAAGAACAACCCCCATGGAAACTTTATTTTGATGTCTCATACACATCTCATGGATCAGGGGCAGGAATATTGTTGGTCAGACCTCAAGGAGATTACATTCCAAAAGCCTTCAAGCTACAATTCCCTAGCACCAACAATATAGCTGAATATGAGGCCCTCATAGCAGGATTAAAGATAGCTGTAGAATGGAACATTGTTGAGCTACAAATCTTTGGCGATTCTCAGCTCATCATCAAGAAAGCCCTAAATGAATATCAAACCAAAGATGAAAATCTATTACCCTACAAAGAGCTAGTTGATTAGCTAACCCAACATTTTACAAAGCTTCAGTTTACACAAGTGCCTCGAATACAGAACAAAGCAGCAGATGCTATGGCTACTATAGGCTCGCTCTTGGAAATTCCCCAAGCAGCTACACAGTATGAGTTTTTAGTGGAGCAGCTCCTCACACCCGCCTATACGAATGAGGATTCAAACCGTGTTTGTATCTTGGTTGGTCCCCAATCCCCTTGGTACCATGAGATTCACGCTTACCTTAACGATGGTATCATATCCCCTCACCTCACACGTACCCAACGCTAGAACCTCATCTGAAAATCATCCCGATATGTTATCATAGCCAATACCCTATATCGTCGAGGTTATCACGATACTCTCTCTCGATGTTTAGACCAAAATGAGGCCGCGATGGTGTTAAAGGAAGTACACTCTGGACTTTGTGGTGCCCACACGAGTGGTATTGTCCTAGCGCGACAAATTCTTAGAGCAGGCTACTATTGGCTTACCATTGAAGAAGACTCCTGTGACTTTGTCAGAAAGTGTCTCCCATGTCAGCAGCATGCAAATCTTGTGCACACTCCAGCACAGGATCTACAGCCTATTGCACCACCTTGGCCTTTCGCTTGTTGGGGCCTTGATCTAGTTGGAACTATCACACCCCTCTCATCTGATGGACATAAATGGATAATAACAGCTACAGACTATTTCACTAAATGGGTGGAAGCAGTCCCCCTAGTCTCAGCTACAGGAGTTCAAGTCTCCAAGTTCATCTTGTACCACATTGTTTGCCGCTTCGGCATCCCATCCACCATCTTCACTGACCACGAAGGTAACTTTGAAAATCTCAACATGGAAGAATTATGCACTTCCCTCCGCATCCATCACCACTTTTCTAGCCCATATTTCCCACAAGGTAACGGCTAGGCAGAGGCATCTAACAAAACCCTCCTCAAAATTCTAAAGAAAGTTGTCAATGATTCCGGCCGTGATTGGCACCTACAAATAAATCCAGCCCTATGGGCCTATCGAACTTCCTTCCGTACATCCACAAGTACAACTCCATACTCCCTAGTCTATGGTGCCAAAGCAGTACTACCTATAGAGGTTGAACTTCCCTCCTTGCGCATATCTTTGCAAGGGCAAATATCAGATGAAGAATATAGAGTAGCTCGGCTCACCCAGCTAGATCTCTTAGATGAGAAGTGAAAAAAAGCCTATGATCATCTCACAGTCTATCAAACTCGTCTCAAAAGGAATTTCAACAAGAAGGTGCTTCCACGACACTTTCATCCAGGTGACATGGTCCTTAAAGAAAACATGAAAGTCCAAGCAGATCGAGAAAAGAAAGGCAAGTTTGAACCTACATGGCTTGGTCCTTATGTTGTCACTGCTTCCTTTGGCTCCAGAGCTTATCAGCTATCTACACCAGAAGGAGAACTCTTGAATGATCCTACTAACATCATTCATCTCAAGAAGTTCTATTCTTGAAGATCCTTGGTATACCCAGCTTTTGAAAAATACAAAAAAAAAAAAAAAAATAGTAAAGAGAAATGAGCGTCCAATGGTGAAAACTTGGCAATTCAATCGCCTTAGATAGGTACCTTGGTGAAAACCTGGTAATTCAGGCACCTTGTGTACTAAAGACTAATCCATTATCTATCACTATCCTATCCCTCATCCATTCACCCACCATCCCATTAGACACACTTGCTTGTTCCCTTGATGTTCCAACCAAATATCCAAAATCTGATGAAGCTTGTAAATACCTCCTGTACAGCTTGTAAATCTTGTACCAAAGCTTGTATTATACCTTGTAAATCTTGTACCATACCTTGTCTATCCGAATCTTGTCCAAGGTTTGTACCATATTCCAGCCTATAAATAATCTTGTATCCTAGCTTGTATACTATCACGTGCACACACAAAACCCCATTTTCACTTAATCTTTTCGCAAACCATCTACCTATCCACCTATCACCTATTATAGACATCCCATCCTTCACAAACATTTCCATCTCACAAAAACCAAAACATGAAAAAACTTGTACATTTGTAACATATCTTGGTCCATCAGCTTGTACATCCTCTTTAGCTTAGTACCATTGTATCTATCCGGCGTTCATGTCAGTTCGTCCTTGGTCAACATCTTGCACACATCACACACTTTGGTTAGATATTCCAATGCATCCTTTAGCTAGATTTCCTATCACCAAAGTGTTATCTTTCTTAGTTCAGCTTGCCAGATGCATCACTCATCCAAATCGACCAGCTTAGGTGCTCTCCGATAGGTCCTTGCAGGATATACCTTTCCTCATGTCTGATCTTGGTCCGTTAGTACCTCGTCCTACCCATCTCGTTGGCAAATAGTTCTCTTTTAGATTTTCACTTTCTTTTTATTTGGGATCTTCCCTTTTGGGTCTTGAAGTATCTTTTCCAAGCAATCTCCTTGTTCCCTCCTCAAGGTTGCCATGATCTTTCATATCATGGTATGCTGCGAATGGGGCAATTAGAGCGTAAGGTCTTGATCAGGTCTTTCGTTTGTTTTTCTTTTCTGCTTGTGGGTTCTCCAATGTCGTTTCCACGCTGCTTCCTCTAGGATTCATGTGTGATGTTGGGGAAATCCTTGCGTGTTTGTTTTGAGTTAGTTTGTCAATCCTTTGGATGGTTGGTGAAAAGGCTTTGATGTTCTTGGTAACCTTGGCAATTAACCAACAGTCCTATAGCAAATCTAGTGCTCAACTACATGGTGGTACTTCTCTTTGAAGTATCCCCTCGCTCAAAAAGCTTCAATGGGTTTCCTTCATCTCCATTATCCCCCATCCATATCCAGCATCCATCTCTCCTACCCCAGCTGATGCATCAATATCTCTTTGAATCACTCATCACTCTTAGCTTTAGGGATCCACAATCCTAGTCTTAGGGATCCACCAATCCAAATCAACCCACCAAGCCTCATCTTTCGAGATCCACAATCCTAGTCCTAGGGATCTCCGAAACCCATCTTCCGCCAATTTAACTCTTTGAAATCCTGTTGCATCAGCTTTATAATCCCCTCATCCATCTCCCTATCCTGGATTCCTTTCTATAGCACTCTGCTCCTTCATCCTCCACCTTCCCTAAGGTCTTAAGCTTGCTTCCTCTTGTGCATCTGATTCTCCTTTATCATTCTCCCATAGTGAGAGTTTGAGCTAATTCAACCCCTTCTCTTTGCCAATTTGAGTCTCCTTGCTCATCCCAGATTCTTGTATTTTTCAAAAAAGCCACCAAGCCTCGCTTTCTCTCCCCACTGCCTTCTTGAGGGGGCATCTCATAGTCCATTCTCTCCTCTTCTGCTCTAGCCTTGGGCATCTTATTTTCTTATCTTTGATGTCATGCCACTTGCGGCATCACATCAAAGAGGGGCAAAATGTAGACACCTAAAAATCCTTTAGAAAATAAAGTATTTTTATTTTCTGAAAAATTCCTGATGACATCATCATTTATTAATTAATTAATTATTTAATTAATTAATTAATTAATTTTTATGCCATTTAATCCTTTTATCTTAATTAAAAATATTTAATTAAGGAATCCCTCCAAAAAATGTTTAAATCTTATTTAAACATTATTTCCTTATTTATTAATTATTTAATTAATAAATTGACCAAAAATCCTAAAATAAATAAAAAATTTATTTTTTTTCCAAAAGTTGGCCAATTTCCTTATGACCAATAACCTCTTCCAAAATCTTCTAATCCTTCTTTAATTTTGATTAAAGGCTAATCCCATCATTTCCTACCCCTAATCCCAACTCAAAATATTTAATTAAAGTTAAATATTAATCCTCATGTTTATTAAAAAAGTTTTAATAAATATCTCCTCAACCCAAACCCTTGAAATAAATAAAACTTTATTTATTTCCTAAAAATCTAATTTATCCTCATCCTAAGAAGTTCTAGACTCTTCTAGAAAGTCTTTATCCTCATCCTAGGAAATTCTAGACTATTCTAGAAAGTCTTTATCCTCATCCAAAATCTAGACTCTTCTAGAAGATGTCTTTAAACCTAATCCTAATCCCTTCCTAACCTTGTCACATTCCCTAAACATGGGTTAAGACTTACTAACCCAAGCCAAAGTTAACAAATATCTCCTCCTTCACCCACCCTCATTAAATGCCATCCACTTGCCTATCCTTAAGCTAATCCTAAACCATCCTAATCCATCCTCTAATCATTTGCACAAGCCTAAGCAAGCTTAGAACCTTCCTAATCAAGTCCAAGTCGAAATTGCTCTCATCACCCTCAAAATATCTCAACCATAAAACTTTATGAAGTCCACTAGGTCATAAATGACTCTTACAAGCCCTTTTATTGCTCTTACAAGTCATTATGAGGGTCTTTATGAAGATTTTATCCCTTGAGCCTCCTTTTTTGACTCATCCTTCCCCTTTCCTCCATCCTCTCACCATGTGACATGTGTCACTCCTTGATTGGCTATAAGGAAGCACAATCCATGTGCTCTCCTCTCATGCAATCTGAGCCCTCCATGAGCTTTTTCCCATCTTTTCATCTTAGCCCTCAATCCCTCAAGCCTCTTGCCTATAAATTGAATCCTCTCCCAAGCCATTTTAACACAATCCATGAAGTAAATTTATAATGCTATTTTGAGAGCCAAATCGATACTAAAGCCATCTATCCACAGAAAAAATCCACAATCATCCATTGAAGCCTTTGGAAGCATATTGAGCATACATCCTATCCATTTAGATAAAGCTACTCAACAAGAGAGCCTCTCATTGAGAGAGCCCATTAATGGCTCATATTTTCAATTGAGAGCTCATCTTAGTCTATCTTGAAGTTTATGAATTTTTTTTAGTTTGTAGAAGCTTTATTTAAATTTGGTTTCTATTAGCATACTAACATTGCTCATATACAGGGATGACACCCACAAATCTTCACTACTATAGTAATAAAGTGAATCCAATGAAGGTTAAAATGTTTTGACCATGAAACATGATCTACCTTGTGAAAGGTCTAACCTTTTAAAGGCTTACAAAGACTGTTAGGTCTCACCTTTTTAGAAGAATTCAACACCCTATTAGAAGTGTGTCTTGCAAAAGGACTTTAACTTACAACTAAGTAAGCATCTTGTTAGAGGATTTCATATAGCCTTTTAGGACTACTATGTTAAGTGATTTTGACTAAAATCATGTGTTATAATGTCTTAGCTTTGATCCTATAGTTAACACTTGCTTGCTTGATAACAAATCACCTCTAAACTAATATCTTCTTAATCCTTCTTGATCAGATGTCTCTTTGTTGAATCCTTGTCCTTTCCTCTATTCTGTTCTACCTAATTCTGCAATGTTGTTTCACTTCATAGGTTCTAAGCAACCATGAATGCTTTGTTTTCACATGTAAACTTCTCTCTTCAATCCTTCAATTCCTTACACACTCACTAGAGAGTTTATGGTTTATCCTCCTTAAGAAGACTTTGGTGACTTAGGGTTAAGTATGGATCTACAGCTAAGATTCATCCATTTTGCCACTTAATCATTCCCATTTTCTGATTGGCTACATATAATTACATAGGGAATTCAACTACAGATTCATCCTTAACTCCAAAATATTGAAATTTTGTCTTAAGTGAGATCAAAAATGGTTTACATAATTGTTTGTGTCTTTACAAACAAATATCTTAAGACTATCTTACTCAACATTTGAAGGCTCTAATGCTTGGCATAAACTAATCTCTCTCTTATGGCTCAACACCTGTATTTCTTCGCATCCACTATTTACTTGACTCCTATGTCACTCAAGATATATTATCTTCTTTGGCATTTGAGTGACTCGGCACATGAGTGGCTCGACACTCACTATGACTCGACATGGTCTAATATATATATGTTGTGCGTAACATGTACTACTAGTTTGGCATGAACTAAGTAAAAAAACTTAAGTGTTTTGTCATTCACTTGTCAAAACCAATCTAAGATCAACATTAGGTAGATTTCCAAGCCAAAATTAGAGGACATCACAAATACAACCATATTAGCCCTAGTAGCCCTACATTTTAGGAACCCGCTATATGGATGACCTAGAAACCAAAGACCACAAAAATATTCAAGGTCTCAAAAAAGGGAATCTAGATATCAAAATAGTTTTTGGTGTTATTTGGAAGTTTTGAGAAATAATTGGGAAAACCCTTTGTTTAGGGCTAATAGGCTAATTAGGCCTATTTGGTCAAAACCATTGTAAATCTTGAACTCAATTGAAAAAACCTAGATACCTTATTCTAAAGGAGTCATTTGGGAGACAAGTAACTATCTTAGTGATGAATACACTCCCTATAACACTCGTGAATATATTATGGTGAAGTTATACTTGGAAACACCTAAGGAATAGTGAAGGATTGAAGCACCCCTAATGATTGTTACCCCTCAAGGTGAAGCACAAGGAGACTAACTTATAGAGTTGAGTAAGGGAAGTCTTAGGCTTGGGTTTCAAAGACTTGTAAGGTCCTAGAAGTATCTTAGATAGTATTTTTGCTAGCACACCTTGGAGTGAATCTATCAAATTGGTATCAGAGCATAGTTGAAATTAGGCTTTTGGTGAATATTTAAAGAAGAAGAAGAAATAATTTGTGAGTTTGCAAGGATGAAAAATATAGAGCTTGTAAAGAAGGTAGATAAGAAAGAAGATTAGAATGGGTTTTATAGAGATAGGCTACCTCAATTAGAGCAAAAGGTGGATGTGAAGATTGAGGAGGTCAAAGATAAGATTGAAGGAAAAAATAAGGAGGTTGAAATTAATGATGAGGTCCATTAACTAGACCCTATACTCATTGAAGAACCATTCCTTAAAGAACTAAAGGCCTTTAGTGGAAAGGATCTATAAGCAATTCCAATATTTAGTGGTAAGATGGAACTTGAGATATTCCTAGATTGGAAATAAGGACTAGAAAATCACTTTGAATGTTAAGGCTAGAATAAGAGGGTTTGCACTTACTTGGTGAAAATTTATCCGAGAGAGAGAGAGAGAGAGAGAGAGAGAGAGAGAGAGAGAGAGAGAGAGAGAGAGAGAGAGAGAGAGAGAGAGAGAGAGAGAGAGAGAGAGAGAGAGAGAGAGAAAGAGAGAGAGAGAGAGAGAGAGAGAGAGAGAGAGAGAGAGAGAGAGAGAAGAAAAGAATCACATTTCCACATGCAAGGCTATGGTTGCAAAAACTAGAGATGCTTATGTACACTTGAGGATTATGAAATCTAGTTGTGTGAAAGAAGAAAAATTCTAAGACATAGATTTGGATGTGAACTCTTATATTGAGGAGTTTAAAAGATTGTACATGAGGTCAAGAGTTATAAAAGATGAGAAGGTGGAGGTAGAAAGGTATGTTAATAGTCTCAAGTGGTATATACAAGATGATATGATTCTCTAGACCCCTAATATAGTTCAGAGTTGCCACCAAATTGTAGTAAAGCTAGAAGGGAAACTAAGGAAGAAGAAAGATTCAAGAACTAATAGAGGTAGAGGAAAAGGAAGAGATAAGAGAAGATAGAGAGGTGGATATGGTGGTAGAAGTTTTAAGACAAAGGCTCAACGAGAGGCCAAACTTACTAAAAAGAAAGAAGGAAGTTCAAATAGAGGAAATTTAAATAGAGGAAGTAACTCTAATATCAATTGGATAGGAAGAAACAATAGTCAAGGAAAAGGTTCTTACTTAGCAAAAATGAAGTGTTACCACTGCAACCAAATGTGACACCCTACATATAGATGTTCAAATAAAGCCTCTACATCACATGGATCTGACAAGAGGGTAAAATATGTTCAAGAGGAGACTAGTTGTGGAAGTAAACACCTTGAGGTACCCCTTGAGTTAGAAGGAGAGAACTTGATGAACATTAATCAAGGAGCCAGTAAAAAAGGAACATAGTCAAACAAGGTCATTGTTTGGAGTGAAATGCAAGATGATGCGAAAATTTTGTAGAGTTATAATAGAATAAGGGTATATTGACAACATAGTGTCAAAAGAGGTAGTCAAAAAGTTGAAGATGAAGATAATACCCCATGGAAACCCATACAAGGTCACTTGGTTGAGCAAAGGACAACATTTCCTAGGAAATTAAAAACAATTCTAAGAGTTTTGAATTGGGAGATACAAAGAAAAAGTGTTGTGTGATGTTTTACCTATGGATGAATTTCACCTACTAGTTAGAAAGCCATGGAAATTTTACAAACAAGACATGCATGATGGAGCAAAAAAAATTTATTCTTTCGAGAAAGACAATGTAAAATTCAAGATACAATCACTATTAGAGGATGGAGAGATGAAATCATCAAGCACCAATTTTCTTATGGTTAGCAAAAAGGAGTTCATGGAAACCTTAGAGGAAGGAGAGGGAGTAGGTTTTTAAGCTATTTTGAAGTCAAAAGAAGAAAGTGTAGACAAGGAAGTCAAGAGGATAGAGTTACCAAAATAAGTGCAGGAGTTGTTGCAAAGTTATGAAGGCATAGTAAGTGATGGACAACCATCAACCCTACCCACTAAGATAGTTGTTAGTCATCAAATTGATTTTATCTCAGGAGCTACCCTTCCTACAAAGGTAGCCTATAAAATGACTCCTCAAAATGATGAGGAAATTTCCAAACAAATACAAGAACTGCTAAGCCAAGGACTCATTAGGAAAAGCATTAGTCCTTGTGCTTTACCCACTATCTTAGCACCTAAAAAGAGAGGAACTTGGAGGCTATGTACTAACTCAATAGATATAAAAAAAATAACTATTAGGTATAGGTTACCTATCACTAGGATAGCATACCTAATGGACTATCTAGGAGAAGCCAATTACTTTACTAAGATTGACCTAAAGAGTGGATACCACCAAATTAGAATCAATGAGGGAGATGAATGGAAGAAAAGCTTCAAAACCACAAAAGGTCTATATGACTGGCTTGTAATTTCATTTGTGCTATCCAATGCCCCATCTACATTCATGAGGCTTATGAATGAAGTCCTAAAATACTACATAGGAAAATTTGTGGTAGTGTATCACAATGATATACTCATCTTTAGCAAAACTAAAGAAGAACATCTTAGACATCTAAAAAAAAATTTCAAGAAGCTACATAAGGAGAAGTTGATGATAAAATTGGAGAAGTGTGAATTCATGAAACAAGAGCTGATGCACATTAGGTTTGTATTATCCCAAGGAAATCTAAATATGGATCCAAGAAAAGTGGAATCCATTTTCAATTGGCCCACTTCAAGGACAACAATAGAGATAAGAAGTTTTCATGGTTTAGCCAAATATTATAGGAAGTTCATTAAGTAGTTTAGTGTTATTGTGCTCCTATGCTTGATATTATAAAATAAGGGATGAAGACTAAGTTTTTTTTGGAATGAGAAAGCTAACCATGGATTTGAGTTGTCGAAGAAAAATATTTCCACTCAACTAATATTGATTTGCCAAGCTTTGAGAATTTGTTCATAGTTGAGTGTGATGCTAGCAATGTGGCTATTGGTACTATCTTAAGCCAAGAGGGAAGAGTAATGGCTTTTCACAGTGAAATGTTAAGTGATTCTAAGAATAAGTACTCTTATTATGACCTAGAGATGAATTTTGTAGCACAAGTAGTAAGGAAGTAGATGCACTGTTTGCTTCCAAAGGAATTGTGGTCATTTCAGACAATCAAGCACTAAGTTTTTTCAATTCACAAGAGAAGCCAAGTCATAAACATATGAAGTGGGTGGAATATCTATAGGCCTATACTTTTGACATTAAGAATAAGAAGGGACTGAAGAACAAGGTAGAAAGTGCCTTAAGTAGAAGACCCCTAGCTATACAAGAGATACACCTGAAAAGCATGGGTATTGAGAGCTTCAATGACGTAGAAGATGAAGACTTTGCAGAAATCTACAAGGTATGTCAAGAGTACAAGAATCATTTTCATAGAAAATTCTATAATTATATTGTACAAAGTGATCTATTGTTTAAGGGAAGTCAATTATGTGTTCTTAGAGGGCTAGTTAAGAAAAATATGATTCAAGAGAAGCACAATGGTGTGCTTAGTGGGAATTTTGGAGTCAATAAGACCCAAGAGTCAATGCAAAGGTCTTAATTTTTGCCTAAAATGATTTTGGACATTATGAAGTATGTAGAGGGTTGTGTGGTGTATCAAAAAGAAAAGGGTGCATCCTCCAATGTAGGCCTTTATCAACCTTTTCTCATCCCTAGTAGACCATTGGAATGCTTGAGCATGGATTTTTTTGTGGGATTTCCAAAGACCAAAAATGGAGTGGATAACATCTATGCTCTTCTAGATAGATTTAGTAAAATGACACATTTTGTCCCATATAAGATAGTGCATGATGCTTTTCACATAGCACATTTATTCTTCAAGGGAGTGATGAGGATACATGGATTACCTTTGAGTATAGTCTTATACAAAGATACTAAGTTCATGAGTCAATTTTGGAAAATATTGTGGCACAAATTGGGAACTAATCTATATTTTGGGTCTATATATCACCCTTAGATAGATGACTAAATAGAGGTGGTCAATAGAAGCCTTAAAGAACCATAGTAAATCTTGAACTCGATTGAAAAAACCTAGACTCCCTATTCTAATGGAGTCATTTGGGAGACAAGTAGTTGTCTTAGTGATGAATACACCCCCTACAACACTTGCAAAGATATAATGATGAAGTTGCACTTGGAGACATCCAAGGAACAATGAAGGATTAAAGCTCCCTAATGATAGTTACCCCTCAAGGTCAAGCACAAGGAGACTAACTCATAGAGTTGAGTTAGGGAAGTCTTAGGCTAGGATTGAAAAGAATTATAAGGTCCTAGAAGTAAGCTTAGGATCTTGACAAGGCTAGGATTAGTAGAGTCCTATATAGTGGTTAAACTAGTGTCCAAAAAAAGTGAGCAAAACCAAGAGTGACCAAGATAAGTCAAATGATTTACCTTGATCAAAAAAATGAGTTAGTTAAGTTGTGACTGAAGTTAGAAGTCATGCTCGATAAAAGGAAATGAAAATTCTTGTAAAGTTTTGTCTTTTTATCATATTCTATCTATGAGGAATATTTCATGTCTATTATAAACATAATGTGGAATTTGGTTTTTAAATGTGTGATTACATACTATGATCTATTAACATGGATAATTCCTATTATAGCCATATTAGTGGGGCTTTTGGAGTTTTTAGTATAGTAAAACATTTAGACTCATATTGTTTATGTTTGCAGATCTTATTTCATGATTAGAAAAAGTTGGATATGAATCAAAATCCCTTCTCACATGACAACCAAAAAATCATAAATGTTTAATACAAGAGTACAATTTCATGACAAAAAATTTTGCAGACCTGGTTGGGTGCATTAATAATCGAAGAATATCAATATACTAACTCTTTAGTGGACACAAATAGACCTCAGTAATGGAATGTTACTAAATCTATTGCACAAAAATAAAAACCAATACACAATAATCCTTCATATTAAGCCACAATATTAAGAGTGATAGAATTGTAAGAAACAATAGGATTGTTACAAGTAATAGTATCACAACAAACTCAATAATGTTTAATATAAAGTGAAAATTAATGTTTATTATTTTTGGTACACCTAAGTGTGAGAGTTGTTGTCTTCCCATACCCTTTAGGATATTTCATCTCAAAAATTCCCCTAGTTATCTCTATCTTGTTGATTCATCCCATAAGTCTCAAGAATTGCCACATCTATCATAGCAGGATGAAGATCCCCCTAAAATTCCACTTTGGATGGAACACCATCCTCCATTGTAATGAAATTGTGTAGTATGGTGCATGCTAAAAAAATTTTTTTTGGTATTGATCTTAGATTGGTTTTGAAAAGTGAGTGGCTATACACTTAATTCATTTACTTAGTTCATGTCAAACAAGTAACACATGCCGAGCACCACATCTATAAGATAGAGCATGCTGAGTTCATAGTGAGTGTTGAGTCACTCAAGTGCTAAGAAAATAGTATATTTCTAGTGATACAAGAGCTAAGTAAGTAGTTCATCTTGAGCCATTCAAATGTTGAATCACAGTATAGAAGACAGTATATGCTAACCATCAAAAACTTCAGATGCTGAGTAAGACATTTATGTCATAGTTGTTTGTAATGGCACAAATAACTATGTAAACCATTTTTGAGGTGACTTAAATATTGAATTATGATATTTTGGAGATAAGGATGAATTTAATTTGGAATCCCTATGAATTGCATATAGCCAATTAGGTAAATGGAAGGTTTAAGTGGAAAAATAGATGATCACATCTATTGATTCATAACTAACCCTAAGTCACCTAAGTCTTCTTAAGGAGGAAAATCCCTAAACTTTATATGTGCATGGAAGGATCAAAGAGAGAAGTTTGCATGCACAAATAGAGCATTCAGGGTGGCTAAGTAATTGTCAAATTAAATTACATTGCAGAATTAGTTAAAGGAGAACACAGGAAGGGAATAGCATACAATAGAGAGACATGTGATCAAGAAGGATCAAGAATATATCAATTTAGAGGTGATCTATCATCAAGAAACCAAGTGCTAATCAAAAGATCAATGTTGATTCATTCTAGCAGGTGAATCAGTTAAATCTCTTAATGAAGTAGTCTTGATAGTCTATATTGAAATCCTCAATTAAGGTGCTTACATAATTGTGAGTTAAAGTCCTTTAACAAGGCACACTTCTAATAGAGTGTTGAAATCCTTTAATAGGGTAAAACCTAATAGTTTTTGTAAGCCTTTAACTGGGTAGACCTTTCATAGGGTAGATCATGTCTCATGATCAAATATCGTAACCTTCATTGGACACACTTTGTTACTGCAGTAGTAAAGATTTGCGGGTGTCATCCCCACCCTAGTTTTACCTTCTCATTGGAGGCTTTATGGGTAATAATATGTGGTTTCATCTATGTTTGAATGCTGACTTGTTTATATGATTTAGATGTACATGCTTTACGTGCTATTTTAGTTTACTTATTGAATGTATGAGATGGATGTGTGGTGAATATTTTGAGTTAAAGTTTAATCTAGTAGTTCACACCCCCCTGCCCCCCTCAGAAGTTTACATTTGCTATTGTAATTCCAAAATTTAGGTCATGCCATTATAGGATCTCACATGCTTCAGGATAAAAAATTGTTGCTTCAAGTTACCAAATGTATGCTCTATCACATTCCAAAGAGAGAAGTGTTAGTGGTTAAATAACTCATGGGGAGTTCTGATTGGGTTTTTTCTACAAAACTCTTTAAGGTGGTAACTCATACAATGATAAGGATCATGAAACCTTGGTACATTTGGATATCTAACATCAACAAAATAGAATTTTACTATACAAACTAGAAATAATCTTATAGTCGTAAAATAAAATAAAATTATTTGTTTAATATAATCACAATATAATCATATAAAATATCTCATAATATACCACAGGGAGTCACAAGTAGATCTTCTTTAGAGAGAACCGAAGAAAGCATTTGACTATCTGTACCAGACCCTTTTGACGTAGGGGGATGAAAATAACTAGGGCTAGAGGCTCACCCTGCTACTCAAATTGCCTGCAAGAGTAAACACAATGGAAATAATCACCAAATCAAAATAATATGGGAGATAGAAGAACATAAATGGGTGTATAAAATCCAACATTCTAACTTAACCATTTTGCAACTTGAAAAATTTCACAACTCTTTTAAAACTTTTAAACATTCTTATACATCTGTGGCCAATACTACCAATCCTTCAACAAACTCCACATCTTATCAATTCCAAAATGTCTAGCCAATCCACCACTATGATTTTCCTTAATCAAATTCAATCTCATAACAAATCTAGGGATACATAGCTAGATACTGTTAAACAACATACCTTCTTGAATAAAATACCCATCATACTTAATTGGTTTTTCTATCAAACTAGGTTCTTTTCACTCTCTCCACATATCATAAAAATTAGGATCAGTATCATACAACTCCTTCATTTCATCAAAACCAAGAACATCAACCTTTATCACTATCAACAAAGAACATCTTCTACATAATGCATCAACAACTTGGTTAGTAACTCCACTCTTATGCTTGATGATAAATGTGTAACTTTGCAAATATTTAACTCATTTCATGTCTCTAATTCAATTTATGTTGACTTCCCAAGTACTATTAAGCTTTATGATTAGTATATAACACAAACTCCTTAGGAATCAAATAATGTCTTGACTTCATCAATGCTTGAAAAATAACATAATACTCATGAACATACACAAAATACTTTATTTTAGCATCATTCAATTTCTCACTAAAGAAAGCAACAAGTTTTTCTTCTTGACTCAATACAACTCCTATTGCACTACCACTTGCATCACAATCAACTCAAAATAACTTATTGAAATCATGAAAAGCCAATATAGGTAACTTAACAAACTTTTGTTTCGAAGTCTCAAAATTGGTATCAAATCCATGTGCCCACTTGAATTCCTTTTTATCTCCTCTTAGTCTTAGTCATAGAATTACAATCAAAAATAAAATTCCTTATAAACTTCCTATAAAACCTAGACAAACCATGAAATGATCTTACCTCACTGACATCGTCAGGTGTAGGTTATTCAAAAATTTCTTTAACCTTCTATAGGTCCATCTTCAAACCATCACTTGAAAAAAAATCTCAAATACACAATCTCATCTTGAATAAGATAACACTTCTTCAAGTTAATCATCAAATTATCCTCCTTCAATCTCTTCAATACTTTTCTAACATGCTTAATATGTTCTTCCTTAGTTTTACTAAATATAAGAATATCATCCAAATAAAAAATCACAAACTTACCCAAAATTATTTTGAGAACTTCATTCATCAACCTCATAAAAGTACTATGTGCATTAGTCAAACCAAAAGGCATTACCAACCATTCATACAAACCATCTTTTTTCTTGAAATTATTCTTTCATTCATCACCTTCTCTAATTGTGATATGATGATAACCACTCTTCAAATAAAACTTGGTAAAATACTTTGCTCCACTTAAAAAATCCATTATATCATCCATCCTTGGAATAGCAAACCTATATTTCACTATGATCTTGTTAATAGCTCTAGATTTAGTACATATTGCCCATAATCCATTCTTCTTAGGTTCTAATACAAAATATATAGCACATGGATTCAAACTTTCTCTTATCAAACCTTTCTGCAATAACTCATGCGCTTAATTGTTAAGTTTTTCATTCTTTGTAGGTGTTAGTCTATATGGTGCTTTATTTGAAAAACTAGCTCTAGGAATAAGATCCATGCAATGAATTATAATTCTCATTAGTGTTAAACCATTAGGTATATCTTCTACAACAATCTTCTAGTACTCATTCAACAAGGTTTCAATTTCCACTAGTACTTGGTCAATACTACTAGTTTTTGTTGTCACTTAGTCATTAATGACTGACACTTAGCTAATAATATTTTTTGGTACTCAACTCCTACTAATACAAATAGGTCTCCTATGGATTATAGAAAAACAAACTTTTTTATTCTTCATTTCTTTTTAGAATTTTTTTCCATTAACCATGGAAATTCTCATAGTAATACAATTAACCTCATTTGGACTTTCAATCAAAGTCAATAATATTTTCTTTATCCCAATCACCCAAAGAGTATATTGATTCAATCTTCCATCATGTATAGCATATTTTTCATATTCCCAGGGTTTACCCAACAAAATATGACAACAATCCATAGGTATAATATCACACAAAATGTTGCCAAAGTAATGTCCAATCTTGAACTTCACAATGTATTGCTCACTTACCAATATCTTATGCTCATCATTGATCCATGAAACATGGTAGGATTTTGTTATAATTCTTTAGAATAACTAAGAGGGGGGTGTGAATCGGTTATTCAAGGTCTTGTAATGTCTAATTCAAATTTTCTAATAAAATGAGAGTGAATAAAAAGTACTATCCTTTTTACTTTCTTATCATGCATGCAATTAAACATTAAACAATCATGAAAAGTAAACATGCATCACACCATAACACAAAGGATTTTGATCACCCAGAAATCCTCCAAGTATAAGAAGGTAAAACTGGGGTGGGGATTGTAGACACCTAAATTTGATTACACCGCTTTGGTAATCCTATTTAGTTATCTCTAAAGGAATCATTAGTTAAATTCCTATTTAATTAATTCTTTTCCATCCCCTAGTTGACTAATCCTATTAAATCATCTATAGTCCTAATTGATAAATCAAATAACCTATTATTTATCAATTAAATCCTATTCTTCTATCTAATTCCAAAATCCCCATTTATTAAATAAATCTATTTGATAAATAAAACCCTCAAATCTAATAACCCCTAACCTATTCCTAAATCCTCTATTTAGCCTAATCCACCCCATCCAACCATACTAACTAAGTTTAGTCACTAACTCACCCACCCTCATTAAATGCCATCCACTTGCATATCTCTAAAAAGCCTAATCTAATCCTAAATCACTACTAATCCCCCTCTAACCATGTCACATTCCATAAGTAAGCTTAAGACTTTCCTAAGCCAAGCAAAGTCAACAATCTCAAATCCCTCCAAAATATCCCAACCACCAAGCCTTCATTGCTCTTACAAAGGCCATAAAGACTCTTAGAAGCCTATTCATTGCTCTTACAAGCCATTTATGAGGGTCTTTAAGGCCTTGAGCCTCCTTTTTTGACTCATCCATCTCCTTTCCTCCATCCACTCACCCTGTGACATGTATCACTCCTTGGTTGGTGCTAAACAAGCACAATCCATGTGCTCCCCTTTGAGTGCATCATAGCCCTCCTTAAGCTTTCATCTCTCCTTGCATCTTAGCCCTCCATCCCTCAAGCCCTTAGCCTATAAATTGAATCCCCTGCCAAGCCATTTATTCACAACCTTTGAGCTAAAGTTATAATGCTAGTTTGAGAAAAAAAGCCCTTAACCATACCCTTATAATGCAAAATTAAGAGCTTACAAAGCTACTACTTTTCCATTTCCATCTCCATTGAAGCATAGTTTGAGCATCTTGAGCATACATCCCAAATCCTATCAAATAGACTCATCCCTAAATCAAGAGAAAAAACTCATTGAGAGAGCCTTTCAATGGCTCACATTCTCATTTGAGTTGGTTTCCTCTTTGTCTCTCTTAAAGGTTATATTAGTGTTTTTAGTTGATGCTTTGTTTCTTTTAATAGATTAGTGTTTCTTGCTAACATATTAGTATATATAGGGCCGACACCCACAAAATAACTACACAATTGATTTCAACCACTTCTGATGGTTTGCCCTATTAAACACTTTACATACTGTAAGATGTGGCCATGTTAAAGGATTTCTACACCTTGTTAGGAGTGTGCCCTATTAGAGGACTTAAAGAACATTCAACATAGAATGCCACCATGTTAAGAGATTTACATAGAGCTGTTAGGCCCAGCCAAGTCCATGGGATTTAGAGTCACCTTCTCAAAAGAATCTTTTATCCCTCTCTGAGGATCTACTATCCTTCTCCTAAGGATCTCTTATCCTTCTCCTGGGGATCTTCTATCCTTTTCCTGAGGCTTATCCACCTAGCTATCAAGCTAACTTAGAAATGTAGGATTTCAATGTCTAATACAATGATAAGAAAGTATTAAAAGGGTTTTGACTTGATAAAGATTGCAACCCTAACCTTGCATATTTCATATCACTCTTCAATTATTTTCTTTGCTTGGTTTTTCTTCCTTGCTGTTCTGATAGCTTGTTCACCCTTCAAGATCTGTCTCCTTGAAGTCTTCCACTCGTTATGCCAATGCACTTTATGGTCACTTAATATACTCAGAGTCTTGATGATATGTTCTTACTCCTCACTATGTCCTCTTCTTGACACTTCACACAAGCCTTCTCTTGGCTTCTTCACATGACCACACTTATGACCAACTCCTTTCTGACTTGCATGTTTGATCTCTGACCCATAACTCCTTATAAAGAATTTATGTTATTCATTTCCCCCTCAAATCTTTTCGCTCATCAATTTGATTTGACCTTGAGAAAATGATATTTTTTTCCCTCCAAATTGTTTCTTCCAGAAACTTCATTAGTATTCGCCTTGAATTGGTTTGTATTGTTTACATAAAATTTTGTGACATCTACTCGTCATCCTTATCATCCAACTAATTCACAAAATTTGATGTAACAAACTTATCATCACTAATCTAGCGAATCTTTTGACTTAACAAATAATGTAGCAACTTGGCATCATTGATTTACTAATGCTCAACTCCTTCTGTGTTACTTGACTTCTACTGCATTTACTAATGCTCGGCACCTAAAGAAATTTGCTCAACATCCATTACCTTTTTCTGATGCTCGACACCTGAGGAATCCTATGTTACTTAGCACTTGAATAATCCTGTGTTACTCGGCACTTGAGCAATTTTGTGTTACTCGACACTTGAAGAATTTCTTGGCACAAACTAAAGTTGAACTTGCTCAACTTCAACTAAGAATTTGCTTGGCAGTAACTAGCTAGCTTGGCTCTCTCAAATGAACTTAGTTAGGCTTTACAAATAACTTAGTTAAACCTTACATCTTTGATGTGTCTCAGTGTGTCCATCCTGTTAGAGTATGTCCTCAATACACTATTTCATCAATGACTTAGCTGATCCTTATACTTCATTATAACATCATAACTTCAACCTTTCTCTAGGTGCTCTAGTTACATCTTATTGATTTTCTCCTCCTTGTCAATCAACCAATTGATAGTATTTGGACCACTAAAGCAATTATCATTCCTACAAGTAGCAAGTTTGACATCAATGACAAAACAATGATTGAAAATATTCTTTACCAATTCTATTATTCTTCATTCACGACCTTTACAATCATTTCCAATAGGTTTATGATGCTTTAGCCTCTATAACTACAACTTTGTAACCAGCTCTTTTGATGCCAAATTTGTAGAACTTCCACTATCAATGTTCACCATGTAGCATTTCCCAGTCATCTTACATCTAGTCTTGAAAAGACATCTCCTTAGGATAGGTTCTTCATCACTTCCCTTATTACATAAGGTTCTTCTCACCATCATATTTTCTCTAGCCTTAGGTCCACTTGATGAACTCTCAATGTCTTCTTGAATCACAACATTTCTATTACCTTGCCCACTTTCAGAGGATCTATATTCAAAGAATCCATGCCCTTCTTTATGACATCTAAAAAAAAACCATGAAAACCACTTCTAGAATAAGAATTAACTCTTTCCTGATAAGAACTAGTGCCTCCTCAGTAAGACTTACCACCTTTCCATCCAGTCTTGTTTTTATCATCACTTTTCTATTTAGATTTTTCATTATCTTGCACAAAACTATTAGATCTATCACCTTCTCCATATCAAAGATCCAATCCAACACAACATTAGTTGAGGCTTGGGAAATAATGAGATTGCTTGGTGGGCTTGCAACAATTTAGATCTTGAGGGTTTCTTCTAGAATGCATTACTAGACTAGCTAGGATTGGGAGTGTGAGTTGGATGTTGAGGGATCTTATAGAATTGTTTTATAATTGCTTCTTTTTTATTTTTCCCTACCTGGAAGGTTTTACATCTATGCACATTGAATGTAAACAATTATTTTATGTATAAAGAGTTGCATTTGGTATCAGATTGTGTATCTTGTGTTGTGTTTCCACTATGTGGTTATTTGTAGGGGGCTAGGACATCTCCTTTGGGGATTCTCTTACCTTGCATTGCATGACCTTCTCAACTAGCAAGAACATACTGAAAATTGTAGTCAAATTAATAAACATCCAAAACATTCTGTGACAAGTTTCCTTTTCTATTGTGATACTTTTCTTGGATGTCCACATTAAAAGTAACTGCCATATGGGTTCCATCAATTTCACCAATACAATCTTATAATAAGAAGTATTTCTATCAAATATATATTAATGTATTTAAATATGTACATGTAAGAATTTTCCTAAGGCAATAATTCAATGCCAAGATCAAGAAGCTCAGTAGATAGCACAAGAGAGACAAATAGTGATCAAATGAGAATCTCAATAATGATCATAATGATAATGGATAACAGATAATTGGATGAATACATTATAGAAGTTCCTTGTGTATAAAGGAAACTAATATGACTAGGAGTCAACAAAGAATAAGCATAACACTAAGCACATGTCCACCAAGAGTGGATTATCCTCCATTGTGCATGAATGTATGTGTAATAATGAGAGGATAAGAATGCAAAGGTGTATCTCATAAAGAGATATAGTAGAGAACATGAGCTCAATTGGAGTACAAACTACTGTGTTGTTTATGTTGGTATTTTAAAACTAGTGAACAACAAAAGTTCAATACCAAATTGATATTACTCACATAACCTAAGGATTAGCCAATTCTTATTAGCAATTACATGTGCAAATCATTTAGACCCAACTTCAACAAAACCAAGGGTGGTTTTCTACTCTTTAGGCTTTGCAAAACTAGGGTGGGTATACCCAGGGATGACTAAAGATAGGAAGATATTGTATGAGAATTATTTTAGTTTCATTATGATTTTCATCTCAAATCCTCAAATACATGCATGATTCTGATATTTTGAATAAACACATCCCCTATAGAAGATTTGGCCAAATTTCTTCTATAGATTTGCAAGTGTTCAAGTAGCTAACTATTATTCTTTGCAAATGAATTCTCTTACTGTTAAAATTAGAAAGATCAGAAACAATATCAAAAGTTTTCTCAATTTGATCATAGGAGGATTTTATGATAGAACAACATAAAAATGTCATCTCTTTCCTCCTTCTTACCCACTTATTCACAATAGGCTTCAAAGCCTCATCACTTGCTTTCAATTTCTCCCAAATACTGATCACCCTAGCTAACTAATCATAAACAAGTGGCCATTCAATTTTTTCCCTCAAATATGTGAGAGCCTTTCTTAACTTATCTTCATATTTTGCATCCAACTCCACATGTAATGCCCACAGCCTGCTTTTTCCTTCTTCAAAATCTTCTACTGTGTAGTATGTCAGCCTTTGGGCTGTATATGGTACTTCTATGAGGGGGGTAGATTTGAAAGGTTCAATTGGGGGCAACGGTATATTATTCTTGGCCTTATGGACCTCCCCATTAACTTGTTCTCAAGCTCAATCCTCTTTTTAACCTCTTTATTGTAGGCCTCTAGAATTGTTTCATATTTGTTCTATAATTCAAACATGGCATGTTCTTCTTTCTTAGAAGTAGCCAAAACAAATTATGATGAATCCACATTCTAATGTGCTGCCTACACATGAGAGGTATCAACCACCCTCCTCACAAAGATATTTCATGTCATCTCAGATTCATCTAGCTGTGATGAAATAGCCCTAGATCCTCTTCTTAGTGACCACTTGACCAAGACAGCATGATCTTCACTAACTAAAGTCCCTGCAAACTCCTTTTTATTGGGATCTTGTAATTCCAATTTATTAGAAATAGAAATAAAAAATTAGTGCATCTGCAATATCTCAATTAGGCAACAACAAAATGTTTGAGGCCTTTACCATTTGCCTTCCCTATTTAGGGGGTTATATTTTGGAACTCTTGAATCATTTGTTCCTTTATTTGACCTTGGATGGAGGCTTCATCCATTTCTAGATGCTCTGCTATCAGTTTTATGCATCTTTCCTCAAAATCGCTTGAAAGCCCTTGATTTCAAAAAGCTATCATTAGACAAAAATTGTTGACTAGCTTATTCCAAAATAGGGTCCAATTCCCTTCCCCTATAATCTACATCTCTTAATTCAAAACTTAGCACTAGAGGCTCTTGGGGTTCTCCTTCATTTATTTCTTATTGTGTGACTAAAACTTACCCTTGTGATCCCAACTACTCAATTTTCTCTTCACTGAGTTCTTCCTCTTCAATTCTCAAGGGGGTCTATGAGGGTGAGTATTCCTCAACATGAGGATCCTATTCCCTTATTATATTTCTCCTCTTTAGAGAGGGTTCAGAAGGCCTCTCTTCCACAATTGCACTAGTAGACACCATTATTTGTTTTCCTTTGTCTACAATGGCCCCTTTATTCTGAATAAGAGTGTACCCTAGCCTTTTCTAGACGATTGATTGACATGTCCCTATATTGGGAGTAAAACCCAATCTTCTCATTACTTTCCTGGCCTTATCAGGGTAAAATCTAATAAAGAATTATTTCTCTTCATTCATTGCCTCTATTATTTCAGGAAAATTATTCATAAGTTTCCTTATCTTATCTACATTTGTAACTAGATCACCCAAAGGACTATAATCTGGATCAAAACATTGAATGAAATCAAAAATTTTAGAGAAAACTCTCCACTTTTCTTTTCTAGTCTCTTGTTCCTGCAAGGAGTACTAATTCCTTATTATATCTTCTAGAAAGTTAAATTCATGGTCAATTTGTCCAAGTTTAATTCTATGCCTCAAGGCCAAATTGAAAAATCCCTCAAAATCTTAAAAACAAGGGTAAGAAATAGCCATCTTGTAGGGATCCAAAATTTTGTTCAAAGAAAGCCAACAACTTTTGTGATTACAAAATGAAGGGCCACTATACAAGTGGGGAAAATTGATCCTATTGATCTTTTCAACAAAATTTTTCCCTCTACTCCTCCCAACTGCCACAAAAACTTAGCTACCCTTACCTTCAAGGTCACCTGGTAGGGTAGTACATGAGGACTTCCCTTAAAACCATAGATTCTAAAAATAGTGGAAATAGAGTATGGGATGATTTCCTCCCAATTATGTGAAACTTTAAAGTTATGGGGGTTATCCATAGGCCTAATGAGACCCATTAATGACTTGTGGATTCTAGGATTGTCACTTAATAAAAGTCATCTAAGCTTGGAAGCGAAATACCTATCAAACCTGACAAAACTAGCATTCTCTACATCCCAAGTCATATTTGCACTCCATAATTGGATAGGCAATGCTTCCCCATTCTCCTCTCTATTTAATTTCATTTCTTTACGAAAATAAGTAGCACCTTTAAGCAAAAAAATATGTATCAACAAAGAATAATGACCAAAAGTTTTTATACCTTACTCTTGGCAATCCCAATTAATCCATTATTAATTTCTTCAGCTAAAAAAGAAGCAAAATAAAAAATAATCATAGCTCAAGTAAATCATCGTGGACATTCCTATCCAAGTAATTCTCCTGACTAGAAAATCCATTCTTTGGAGGCATTTTGAATTGTAATTTTTAGAATTAAGACACTACAAATGTTATAGTGTAAATACTTACTTGATGCTTTGCTTATTTCTCTTCGTAACTCTGCAATGTGTTCGTGAACACAAGAAATTTTCTTCACATTCTTGTTTATCTCACATGCTTCTCAATAATGGCTTTTGCTCAAGGAAAATCTTGAAATCTTTGTTCACATGGGATGAGACTAAGAAAATCTTCTGTATTACACTCTATTTTGTTTCGCACATGAAGCTTTCAAGCTTCATAAATGCACAAAGTGGAAAAAATAGTGTGGCATCATCTTTCCTTTTGAATTTGTGCCATTGATCTATGAAAACTCCTATGATAAAAATGAAGCTAACTCATCTTTCCTCTTAACAAGCTAGCAGTCAAACCAATGAAATGCTTCCATTTGTACCTTTCCTTCACTACTAGCATTCCATTCTAGGCCCACTGATGATTGGGGACACATTTCATCAAGTCACTACCTCACTATACATAACTTTCAAACATCTTGCTATAGTTAAGTAGCGACAACCATTGATCATGTTTTGATCATGTGGAAGACATTTGATACAACTCATAAGAGAAATGTGGTGGGTCCCTCATTTGCTACCTCGCTATACATAACTTTTGTGCAACTCCTTATAGTGAGATAGTGATGGCCATAGATTTGAACTTCATCTGATGGCATGGAAACTACATGAATTTCTTAAGATGTGGTGGGTCTCATATTCACTATGTCACATAGAGTAAACATCGCACATCTTTCTATTACGAGATAGCGAGAATCATTGATCCCAGTTTGAACTAATCATCAGAATCCCTCATGTTTTTTATGAATGGGGCGTGGGTCCAAGATACTAATGAGTTGAGAAATCATGCACAGCTAGCATAATAAAAACATAATCTAATCCTAGTCACCTTTCCACATTGCTTGGGTCCCACCACATGTTCATTTCATGGTAGCTCACTATGTTGGTAATGGAAAGATGCCTAAATTTTTTGATAGTAAAGTAGCGAGCTCCAATGTCTTAACAAAAACTTGACCCCAAAAGAATAAAGGCAAGTCAAGTCACCATCGCCCTTCTAACATAACAGTCATTACTCAACATTACAACTTGGAAAACTTTATGGTCATCAAGAAGTTTGGAGCCCATCGTGTAATATATTTCACAGCTATTTTCTATGTTGCTAACGATGAAGTGCTTAATTTTTTTGATAACGAAGTAGAAAATCATCATGAAAACCATTATTCTAGTGATTTCTTCTGCTCGCCTTTTACTGGGTTCCTTTTCTTGCTCTAACAACTCTGACAAAATGCATGTGACTAAAACTTTGGCCACAACATATTTTCTGACTACCACATCTCCATTTTACGACATCATTCTTTAGTTTCATGGCATTTGTTGCCTCGCTATACATAAGAAGTGTGGAACTCACCATAGCAAAGTAGCAATTGTCGTAGATCTCATTAGAATCAGATGGTGAGAGACATAAGAGAACAAGATTGCTTGGGGGTGCAAAAAAATTAAAATGAAAACATAATATTTGCAAAAGTTAAAAAAAGATTTTGTGCCCAAAACTTTTAAAAGGAATGAGACATAGGGTTTAACAAGATTTTTCAAAGGAAAACAAAATATAAAAGACTAAGCAAGAAATCCTATTCACCAACGATGGATTCAATCTGATTTTTTGTACCTCCACTAGGGAAATTTCATCATGCAAAAAATTAGACCAATAGTTTATATGACAAATCATATGAATATGCAAACTCCTAGGTTTCTACATGACAACTACTATGCTAATGCATTAACCTAAGTAAACTTAAGTAAAGTGTAAATAGTAAATACTTATTTACACCAGTACCCCCCCTTATGTGTAACTTAGGGAAATGTACTTAAGCTTTAAAAAGCTAGAAAATAATGCAAGATGGGTCTCAGCTACTAGACCATGTTAGGTACCCATGTACAATATACAAGTGCAAATGATATGCAATGCAATCCCTCATTAAGTGGAGAAAGAGAGAAAACCACATGGGAAAAACCCCCTTCTAGAAAGAAAGATGAAGAAACAAGATGCATGGATGGATGGAGAAATTAAGACCCCCCCATTACAACATGCATCATGTATATACAATAGAGAAGTATGAGAATAAGTAGAACAAGAAGAAAGGAGACAAGGTAGTCCCCCCTCACTGTAGAATGCCCATCAATGATAGCTATTCCAAGATGAATGTAGAAACTAATCCATGATTGTTGAATAATCTTCCTCCCCTTAGGAAGAAATAATGTCATAGGTACATATGAGATGCTTCCTGAATGTGTAGAAAGAATCATGAAGATGAATGATGTCTCTAAGAACTACTAGACTATCCCTATGTCGATACTGATGGTCGTCCCTTCCAACATTGTTGAAAGGAACAAGTTTAGATCTAGCAAGGATGGATGTAGAACATATCCCAAAGAACCATTTTTTTCCTCAATTGATAAAGATACCTACTACAACTACTGTACATAAGGATCCACAATCATATCAACCTTGTAAGATTGATCATGTAGAGAATGGACAAGAGGGTCAGAGTGTTCCCTTGTAATAACTGAAAAAGGATCATATTAATCAAAGAGAAGGTGTATATCATCAATAATATCTACCAAATCTACTATGTAGGACTCCACAAACAAACTTGAAATATCTGTCAAGTAGTTGATGCCATTGCTGGAAGACAAAGTGTACCCAACTGTACTAAATTACATGGACCTATCACTATAGCAATGTATGCATGTGGAATTTGTTGATTTTGTGACATCGTCCTATGTCTATCAGAAGGATCCCCCATATATGAACCTATTGAATCACTATCACTATTGTCACTATCGATTTCCACAATGTATGAAGTATGGAGAGGACTAGAGGATAAGCTAGGTGAACTTTCCTCAAAGTGAACATTCATCTCTATGAATATCTCATGAGTCTGAGGATCCATAAGTTTATATGCCTTAACACTTTCTTCATATCCAATGAAACTACAAGGCCTTGGTGGTGGTGTCTTGAATCCCCTTGAAGATATGTGCACCCATGCTGGACAACCAAAAACTTTGAAGTGTTTCACAACTAGTTTTCTTCTGCATCATGCCTCAAAAGGAGTTATTCCATCTAAGACATTATGAGGAGACCTATTGAGGATGTGATTGGCACTACTTATAGTTTCTACCTCAAGTGATGGATCAAGAGACTTAGTTTGAGTCACGCAACTTGCCATTGACTTAAGAGTTATAATCCTCATTGCTGCAACACTTTCCTTTTGTGGACTAAAGGCTATAGGACTCTAAAGATCAATACCCTCAAGTTCACAAAATTATCTAAGTCTTGAGTTCATATATATACTTTCATTAACCATGTGAAGAACCTTGATGGCTTTACTTGATTGCTTCTTAACATGACTCTTGAAGGCTAGAAAATTATCAAACACTTTATTCTTGTGATCAAGAAAGTAGACCCATGTTTAGTATGAAAAGTCATCAATGAAAGTGAGGACGTAGTGACCCTTGCTAACTAATGTCACTAAAAAAGGGTCTACTACAACCATGTGACCAAACTCAAGAACTATTGATGCTCTCCAAGACTTCATTTTGTCAAACTTCTCTTCTAGATGCATATCAATTGAACAAGTTGAACATTCACCATTATGAAAGTTGATTGTAGGTAGACATTTGACCAAATCTCTTGAGCTAAGTTGATGAAGATAGTAGAAGGCAAGATGTCCATACCACTCATGCCATAATTTACTTTGTGATTGTGAATGTGTCAACAAAGCCTGTGAAGGAGACTTAGGCACAAATTGGGAGAAGGAATAAAGCCTGGTGCCATGATTAACTTTACCACTATAACCAATGAATCATCCTTAAGATTTTGTACCATTACTAAATCAGGAAAGAAATTAATTTTATTTCCACCTCCACATTGAGTGATTTGGTAAATTGAAATGAGATTAGTGCTAAGGTTAGGAACATAGAGAACATATTTGAATTCTCCATTTTCCATCTCAACTTATCCTTTTGCTTCAACTTCCACTTGTGTATTATTCCCTATAAAGATGTGAGGCACCTTAGATTGCTCGAATGAAAAAAAGTGTCCTTTTGAAGAACCCATATGATGTGAGGCACCTAAGTCAAGAATCCATTCCCTTAAAGAACTTGAACTTTCCATAAGTGTTTTTCCTTTTCCCTTTGAAGTGGATGGATTTGAATTCTTGGAAACATTTGGAACATTTATTTTTTTCTTCCTAAGTAAGTTTTCCAACTCATCCTTTCCCTTAGTCTTGCAATGATGCTCATCACGATTTTGTTTCTTGCAATATGCACAAAATAGTTTATCCTTCTTCTTGTTGTTTCCCTTCTTGTTGTAAGAAGAATTGCCTTGTTGTGAGGAGGAATATTGTTGTGTCTCTGATTGTTATTTTGGCTTCCACTACTTTTTCTTGTTGTTGGTGAAAAATTTTCCGCATTGATTTGTTTGGTTCTCATTACTAGCCACCAATGCCTTAAACTTTGATGGCTTGAGAATTCTCATATCTATCAACTTGGATTGTTTCAACATCAACATTTCTGCAAATGCATCAAACAAAGGCTTAGTGAAGGCACTTCCAATGGGAAACTTGTGAGTTTGTAACTTGAAACAAAAGATACATACTCTGAAGGTAGCCTCTTCAAGATGTGATGAATCAATCAATCATCCTCCACAAGATTACCGCAATCCTTAATTAGTGCTCTCAACTCATTGGCTTTGTTGAGATAGTCTTGAATTGTGTCAAAATTGTTAGCATCCAAGAGAAGTAGACCATCCTCAATTTGGAATCCCTTTTCCTCCTCCACCTTACCATACAATCCTTCAAGTTTGTCCCAAGTACCCTTGGCATCCTTAAAGATGGAAATGTGAAAGAAAAAATCTCTATGCACACAACTCCTAATAATTCCTAAAGCCTAGTTGTCTTTAATTTTCCAATCAACTTGTGCATCAACATCAGTGGGTTTTAAAATTGTACCATCAACATATAGACTTAAATTTTTTTCCATTAGTCTACTCCATACAATATCATTCTATGTAGTATAATTGTGTGAAGTTAAAAGTGGAGTTTTAGGCAAACCCATGATGAAAAAATTAAAAAGGCACAAGAGAGAACGAGAGACACAAGAACACAAGACAAACACCCCCGCGCCCCTTTTCACTCAATCAAAGAATCCCCCCAAAGGTGATGCTTTTGGCACTTTATACATAGTGCATGTACAATTGGTCACTTGTCAAACTAGACCAAAGTGGACTTCTAGTTTTGATGGTTACAAGAGAAAAGATGAAGCTATAGAAAACTCAAGTACATAAGGCACTAGATCTCCCAATAGGACAAAAATGACCAAATTATGAAAGAACTATGTCTACCCAAAATTAATCCAAACTAATACCAAATCTATAAAGTAGACAAAACATAATGCAGTTTCAAAAAAAATAGCACCTGAATATGTGTCCATATGAGCCCTAACGAAGCCTCTAAAGTTGTAAAAATGGGGATTACAATTTTTAGAAAAATTCAGGGACAGAGATCACAAACAACCTGCACCAATGCATAGATCACAAAATTCTAACCCAAAACAAAAATAATTGCCCAAAAAAAGGAGTTTGTATGAGGGAGATATCATTGTTTGAAAATCACCTCTGTAATTATTTTTCCTGAATCACTATTGTTACACCTCCAAAAATCAAATGACTCTAGATTTCACCTCAGATGTCCAATTTTGATGAAACAAAAGTCGATTTGGGGTTTTTTTCACCTTCCAAATGGGATACTAATATCTAATTTGCACCAGCAAGCTCCATTTTTGACTTGCCAAAAAATAAAATCTCTCCAATGGCTATGCAATGAAACTGTTATGGCTCTGATACCATGTAAGAATTTTTCTAAGGCAATAATTCAATGCCAAGATCAAGAAGCTTAGTAGATAGCACACGAAGGACAAATAGTGATCAAATGAGAATCAAAAGAATGATCAAAATGATAATGGATATTAGATAATTAGATGAATACATTATAGATGTTCCTTGTATATAAAGGCAACTGATATGACTAGGAGTCAACAAAGAGATAAGCATAACACTAAGCACATGTCCACCAAGAGTGGATTATCCTCCATTGTGCAATAATGTATGTGCAAAAATGAGAGGATAAGAATGTAAATGTGTATCTCATAAAGAGATGTAGTAGACAACATGTGTTCAATTGGAGTGCAAACTACTCATATGAATATGCAAACTCCTAGGTCTCTACATGACAACTAATATGCTAATGAATTAACCTAAGTAAACTGAAGTAAAGTGTAAATAGTAAATACTTATTTACACCAACAATGCAAATGAAATACTTGACAATAAGATGTTTACCTTGAAGAAAGCATCAAAACTATCCATCCGAGCAATTTCAAGAGGAATCATTGGAGTAGGGGCTAAAAGATAATTTTTATGAAGTGCTATGATAGCCCTCAAGACCTTGTGGAATTTTTCACTCACTATCTCTCCTGATTGACCAAATTTATGGCCAATATTATGATTCCTTAGATTGTGGCCAAGGCTATGCAAGAACATTATAAGTTGTTCTTGTAAGGTTATGTTTACCGTATCCTGAATGTTCCCATTTTGCCTTAGAATTTTGGCCAAGAAAAAGAAGGTTACTCTACTCATGTGTATTTGGTCATGGAAATATATGTTACTAGATTGAATAATACACTTATAGAAAGGACATGCAACTCTTCTTCTCTTATGCCTATGTATTCTAGCTTCTTGGGAAGATGCTACAATGCATACTGTAGGGTGTCTGATGGGGAGTTGCTTCACTTTAGAGCTTTCTTGCTCTACCAAGGCTACTCCTAGCATACTTAGTGTTACTATTCTTAACCCCAACCTAGAGGACCCCTTCTCAATCTCCCTTCACCAAGAAACTCTCCCAACAATTCAAGTTTCTATCCTCTACCTTTAGTTCACCAACAATGCACTATTTGACCAAGTCTGCCAAAGCTTCACCAAATGTACCTAAAGGGACAAAATCAAGTTTATACCATCTTTCCATGTTTCTTACCACATTTCATGAAATTATGCATCGTTTTGGTATGTCTACCATACCCACAACTCCAAATTGCCCTGTTTTCCCTTGTAGCCCTAAGAGCCCCTATTAGCCCTCCTAAAAACAAGAAACAAGCTATAACTCCCAAAACCCTTAACAAGGTGCTGGTACCCAATATATACTTGGTATTTAAATTTTCAATTTATGGTTTCGAACCTCTTTGAACTAAGGTTCAAATAAGTTTGAAGTGGTTCAATGGTTTTGGTGGTTCAATAGTTCTAAAAGTTATTCCTGCATTCCAAGCAAAATCAGTGGTTTGATGTGGCGTGATAGATATGTTCAGATGATTATGCCCAGAATGTGTGAGGATATGGTTAGAATCTTAGGTTTAGTAATTTAGTGCTTGGTCTAGAGACTCTATTGTTCTAGGTTAGTGTTCCAATTGAAAAGTGCAAAATACAATTTCAAGATATAGATTCATTATTTCAAATTCATGATTTGTCAGTTCAAAGATTCCATGCAAAAGCAATACTTCAAAGAGATGGCTTTAGAAGTTTAGTTTAAGAATCTTGCTTCATTAAGGGCATACCATTAAAGTTTCAAAGTGCTTTCAAGAGTTTCAAATTAGTAGCTCAGTTCTAATACCCAATATTGCTTTCAAATTCACAAATTATAAAGTTCAACTCACTACTCTTTATCAGGTAAGCACCTCCTTTAGGACTAGATGTCTATGAATACATTGAAATTGTAGAATAGTAATCTGCACAAATCTAATTGATTTTCATTTGGGTTATGTTTCTTTTGGTAAGACAAAGTTTCTTTAGAATTTTGAGGTTCAACGTCAATGGACCCTCAAGTGAATGTATCTTCGAAACTTGTCATCATCATCAGTTGAGGCACTCGGCTACAAGTGGTACCCAATTATTATCTATTTAGGAGAGAGTCAAGAAATAAAAAATGAAGGATATCCCCACTGTGATCGTGTCTTTAGAGAATGTAAAGTCATAGATGAGATGGTTTTTCAAGAGGAGTTGAATAATTCATATTGAAGCCTATGCAATCACTAGATGTTGAAAGGATAAGATTACACATTCTCAAGAGAAAAGCACCTTCCTTTTAAAATTAAAAGAAAATACATGTCTAACTACAATTTAGTATACACTAAAGGAAGATCAAGACCTAGTGGATTATCAGTAGCCTAAAAATTTGTTGTACAAGTATTCATCTAACAAATTTTAGCATATTTATTGAAGGGAAAAAAACAACAGTTCGGAGCAAATCTTAAAAAATTGACATTGATGGTGATAATAAAGTTTTAATTGATAATGGTTCAAATACCCAACACCTCATGGACATGGTTCAGGATAGGTGTAGATCCAAGTGGCAACATATACACAATGGTGTTTCAAACCCTCCTCTTCACTGAAATTAGACATTAGACTCAGGTGTCTTTAATTTGAAAAGCCAGGAATATGAGATGTCCACACCAAGGCCACACTTGAATGGAGATCAGGTGGTCTTCATTGTAAGAGAATTTGTACATAATAATAATATAAATAAGAAGCTATGTCCGAGCCTAGACACAAATTTGGAGATCACATGTAAGGTTTTTGACAAAACATGCAGGAAATGTATGATAATTGTTTGACAAAATGCCCATCCAAGGTCATCGACAGTTTGAATGTAGATGTTAGCAGTGAAATTTTGAAGGCTCGGGCCAAGCGTTGGAGAAATTATGCACTCATAGCGTGAAGAATTCTAGTTGACCCCCCACCTGATGTATTGAAGCCACATAGCACAAGATGCACAAGGTTGGAGGACAGTTTGTGATTCTAGTAGATAGCTATCTTGAGACATGACAAGCTATTTTGGGAAATAAAAAATCATATTAAAGCATCATCGTTCCAATATAATTCGATCCCAAGACTCAATTAGCATGGAGAATCCAAAGGCTCGAATTGAGGCATCTGTGCCCTCTCATTCCTATTACCTCTACATACCAATTCATTAACAAAGAAGGCTAATTGAAAAATAAAGGATGTAAAGGCACTGCACTATGCTTCTTGAAATCATTGTGCATAGTGGTGATGAAATGGGATGAAGACCGTTCTCAGGGCGTTCTAGCCATTCTGTGTATGATAATTGTTTGATAATTGTTTGACAAAATGCCCATCCAAGGTCATCGACAGTTTGAATGTAGATGTTAGCAGTGAAATTTTGAAGGCTCGGGCCAAGCGTTGGAGAAATTATGCACTCATAGCGTGAAGAATTCTAGTTGACCCCCCACCTGATGTATTGAAGCCACATAGCACAAGATGCACAAGGTTGGAGGACAGTTTGTGATTCTAGTAGATAGCTATCTTGAGACATGACAAGCTATTTTGGGAAATAAAAAATCATATTAAAGCATCATCGTTCCAATATAATTCGATCCCAAGACTCAATTAGCATGGAGAATCCAAAGGCTCGAATTGAGGCATCTGTGCCCTCTCATTCCTATTACCTCTACATACCAATTCATTAACAAAGAAGGCTAATTGAAAAATAAAGGATGTAAAGGCACTGCACTATGCTTCTTGAAATCATTGTGCATAGTGGTGATGAAATGGGATGAAGACCGTTCTCAGGGCGTTCTAGCCATTCTGTGTACAATGCAACATCATAGCTCAGACTCGAGATACAAAAGAGATAGGTTGCGAAGGATGCAAGAGAAGTGTTGGCAAAATGCTCAAATGATAGAAAGTCCAACTTCAATGCATATGGAATCCCAAGCTCAATGTATCCAAGGACACCACTCTGTCAGTCTCATTCATATGCAAAAAGAAGAATAAAGGAGAATGCACACAAACCGTTTGATATAATACCCAAGGCATTCACATTGAACCAATGGAATCTATGTCATATTGCAGCCTCAACGCAACATGCAGATTGACAAGCTAGGGATGTAAATAATAGAAGACACAGATGTACATCATGCAGTAGCAGTGAAGAGACGTGGCTATGGGTAGAAACCAATTGTGAATGTTACATGTGAAACTTGAAAGTTTTCAATTTCAAAAAATGCACAAAAAGCTTAACCTCCAGTGAAGCATCACCTGGTAATTGTGGATACACATTATTATGACCAATGTGGCATGGTTGCATTATTTACTTGTCATGTACTTACAACATATACACAACCCGATAAGACATATTAGGAATTATGTAACTTCCTTGTATAACATTCCAATACTTTAATTAGTATTCTAAATGCAAAGTCATGAAATAAGGGCACATGTTTAATATTTAGTTCATGCAGCTAAATATTAGACGAACTTGAAAAAGTTCCTGAGTATTGGAGAATGAGATTTTAAAGATTCAATTATAATAACTGAAAGAAATATTTATTAAAGAGAATTGGTTGAGAACTAGTTGCAAAAGTCAAGAGTATAAATATAACAAAAAAAAAGATAGTCTAAGGGGTTCCATTTTTTTTTTTTAGCAATTTTTGGGCTTCGGAGACTTTGGGCAGGAGTACAATAAAAATTGTGAATACAGGGGGGAGAAGGTAGAGATTTTTCCAAACAATGTCCTTGTGTGTATACCAAACAAAAAAGTTTGTTTTGTTTGTTCTTGTTTAGAGGGTGAGTATTTTGATTTATCAAGACTTTGAGTTTGTGTTTTTAAATCTCTAATCAAATGTTGATCTTTGCATTTTCTTGGTTATCTTTGAATGTAGTCTGATATATATATGATTATTGTCAAAGTTATGTTTGGATTATGTGCTTTAATTATCTTTTCATTTGGAAAGAACCCTTCGTCTTTCTCCCTATGTCCGTCACGTAATGCAACATTCGGGTGAATGGACTTTGCATCATTTATTGTTTATTTCCTTTTAGTCAGTCAATTAGTTTTTCCACATCTATTTCATTTTTATGGATAGATGTTTGTAAAGCTTTCTTGCTTTCAGTTTAAATGCATTATCAATTGTAGTGTAGCTAATTCATTGTGTATCCTGCATGGGGAGCTATACCCAATATAACTTAGAGGAAGGTTATCAATTTAATGATAACCTATCTGACCATTAGTGCTGATTTTGTCTTCTTATCTGGGAATCTAGAGTTAATTTGTATGTATTTTCTTGGAAGAAAATCTATTCACTAACAGATTTGTGGCAACTTTGCTAGGGAAACCAAAAACAAAAATTTAGTGTCTACTAATTATTTCCTCAGTTTTCTGATTATCTCCATGTGCAGGAGATTGGTGACTCAATGAAGACTATGTTGGGTATAAAAGCCATGAGAAGGTCAAGGAAAAACCCTTCTCTCCCTAAACTTTATCAAATTGATGATAAAGTGTTACGCAAATTTGTGGACAGCTTTAGAGAAAGCATTTCCTAGGTTGTCCAAAACAATATAAGTTTGGAAGATGATGCTACTTCGTCTTTGCTATGGAAAAGTCTTTGTGTGAGTTTTCACAAGTTGAAAGACTTGGAAGAACTTGAGGAGAAAGTGTCTCGGTTGAAGAAGCATTTGTTGGTGGGTGAAGAAGAAGCTTTGGTTATCTCAGTCTCATCCTTCTACTTCAATCATTTTGCCATGAATGACCAAGAAGTCCAGCCAAAGTTACTATAGTCTCATGCTGATCTAGTTTTAAAAGCTAAGAATATCTATGATAGCAATGGAGAAATGGTAAGTACTAATAATGAAATGTTGCCTCAAGTTCCTTTTTCACCTCTTGTAGGAATATTCACAGCTAAGAATCATTATGATCATCTTTTTCTTAAAGGTTCTATTGAATTGCTTTCTAGCAGTGCCTTATCAAAAGATGAATATTTAAAAGTCATGAAAGATTGTGAGAATGGTAACTCTTTGTATGCGAATGCTAAAAAAGGCCCCATTCTGGAATCCTTTCACTTTGAAAATAATGCAATAGTAGATCTTATTGTTAATGCTGATTTTTAAAATGGTGCTGAAATTTGTCTTGAAAGGAATGCTATTGTGACTGAATGTTTAGCCAAAAGATTGAATCTAGAAACAAAGTCGGAGCAAGAGGCTTTTTTACTTGAAGAAATGTTGTAGCCTCAAGAAGATTAGACATGGGTGGATAAGGACATTCAAACTAAAAGAAAAAACTATGGCAGCAGTGACAATGATGATACTTAGGAAAACATGAATAAAGGTGCTCTTGAATCCTTTTTCTCTCCATGTTTTGAAAGTTTTAGATTTGGATGTGACGATAATCATCTCATTTTAGGAGTTCTTCTTTGTGAAAAATTTGACAACAACACACTACCAAAGTATAAATATTTCACTTTTAGTGAAATAGAGGAAAGTAATAGTGGTCATCATTTTCTAGAAAGTTTTGTTTGTAAAAAAATTAAGAATAACATGCAACTTGAAAGTAAACTTTCTACTCACACAGAAAATAAAGAAGAGCCCTCATGTTTAAACATTTGTAATCAGCCCATAGAGAGGTTTGGTATGTTTAAGGATGAACTCTACAATGATGACTTGACTTGTTTGCTGAAGGATACTCTTCTCATTGAAGAAGAAGAAATCATACACCAATTTCTATCATCCCTCAAACAAGATCAGCCCTCTCATAATGATTCAGGTATCCATTCAAATCAAGTTGAATGATAAATGAGTCTTCTTTTCTTTCCTCTATATATGGTTTTTCTGATTTAAATTGAGTAAGTAATGCTAGAAAATGTGATGACACTTTGGGAAAGAGAAGGGACAGCATACATGGCATGTTTGATGGCGGTTTGATTCTTGAAAGAGATGAAGCAAACTCATATTCAAGGTTTGATCCTATGTTGGATGAGGTATCTCTATGCCTGCAAGTTGACCATGACATTAAAGGCAATGTGCATGAATTGAATCTTGATGACAACATTTTCAAATATTGTGCACCATCTCTTGGTGAGGTTTATGCATTTTATTTTTTTCAGTTTGAAATGGAATCTAACCCTATGGATATTGAAGATCAATCCTTGAGAGGGATAGAGTACTATGATGATGTATGGTTGTTTGGGAAGAGGTTCTTGGTGAACATATTTACACATGTCTTTGGCTTGAGGTTTGGCATTGAAAAAGTTGCTAACCATAAATGGTTTGGGGCTACTCTATTAAGACACAGTCTACTATTGTGGAAAGGCTCCTACTTCTCCTAGCTGGTAAATGGATTCACATGATTCTTTTTCTTTCGTCTATTTCTTGTGGTAGGTTCTCTTCCTACCTTTGTAAATATCTTGTAAATATCCTATTGGTGAACATAGTGTTAGTTTGAATAATGTGCAAGCCTTGTGCTTGCTAGTAGTTTAGGTGTGTTCGTTAGTTGGCTTTGCCCTACTCCCCTCTACCCTCTCTACAAGTAGCTCCCAATTTTATCTTCTTGGTGACTCTATTTTCCCAATGGATAAAGCACTTGTCTTTTGCCAGAGATTGTTGGAGTTCTCTGGTTCTATATCAAAATTATTCCCATATTTAGAGCCACTATTGGTACCCAATATAGACCTGGTATTTAAATTTTCAATTTATGATTTTGAACCTCTTTGAACTAAGGTTCAAAGAAGTTTGAAGTGGTTCAATGGTTCTAAAAGTTCTTCCCACATTCCAAGAAAAATTAGTGGTTCGATGTGACACGAAAGATGTGTTTAGAAAATTGTGTTCAAAATGTACAAGGTTATGGTTAGAACCACAGGTTCACTAATTAAGAGTTTGGTCCTGAGATTCCCTTGTTCTAGGTTAGTGTTCCAATTGAAAAGTGTAAAATGCAATTTCAAGATGCAGATTCATTGTTCTAGATTCAAGATTTGTTAGTTCAAAGATTCCATGTAGAAGCAATAGTTCAAAGAGAGAGCTTTAGAAGTTTTGTTTCAAAATCTGGTTTCATTAGGGGCACACCATTAAAGGTTCATAGTTTGTGTTCAAAGTGCTTTCAATAGTTTCAGATTAGTAGCTTGGTTCTCAAACCCAATATTGCTTTCAAATTCACAGATTATAAAATTCAACACATTGCTCTTTATCAGGTAAGCACCACATTTAGGAATAGATGTCAAGGAAGACATTAAAACCAAAGAATATTAATCTGAAAAAATCTAATTGATTTTCATTTGGGTTATGTTTCTTTTGCTAAGACAAAGTGTCTTTAGAATTTTAAGATTCAACTCCAATGGCCCCTCAAGTGAATGTATCTTCAAAACATGTCATGATCATCAGTTGAGGCACTTAGCTACAAGTGCTACCCAATTATTATCTATTCAGGAGAGAGTCAAGAAATCAATAGTGAAGGATATTGCCATTGTGATCATGTCTTCAAAGAATCTGAAATCATAGATGCAAAGGTTTTGTCAAGAGGAGCTGAAGAATTCATATTGAAGCCTATGCAATCACTAGATGTTGAAAGGATAAGATCTCACATTCTCAAGTGAGAAGAACCTTGCTTTTCAAATCAAAAGGAAATATATTTCTAACTACAATTCAGTATAGGCTGAAGGAAGACCGAGACCTAGTGGATTATTAGTAGCCTAAAAAATTATTGTAAAAGTATTCATCTGACAAATTTCAGCATATCTATTGAAGAGAAAAACACATCAGTTTGGAGAAAATCTTAAAAAGTCAACATTGGTGGTGATAATCAAGTCTTAATTGGTAATGGTTCAAATACCCAACACCTCATGGGACATGTTTTAGGAATGGTGTAGGGCTAGGTGGCAACATATACATGATGGTGTTTCAAACCCTCCTCTTCACCAAAATTAGAGCGTGGACTCAGGTGTCTTTAATTCGAAAAGCCACAAATATGAGATACCCGCACCAAGACCACACTCGAATGGAGATTAGGTGGTCTTCATTGGAAGAGAATTCATACATAATAATAATATAAACGAGAAGCTATGTTCGAGCCTAGACACACAAATTTGGAGATCACGTATAAGGTATTTGAGAAAACATATGGGAAATGTATAATAATTGTTCGACAGAATGCCCCTCCAAGATCGTCGGCAGTTTGAATGTAGATGTCAGCAGCGAAAGTTTGAAGGCTCAGGCCATGCTTTTGAGAAATTATGTACTCATGGCATGAAGAATTCCAGTTGACCCCCCCACCTGATGAATTGAAACCGCATAGCATAAGATGCACAAGGTTGGCGGATGGTTCATGAATCTAGAAGACAGCTATTTTGGGAAATCAGAAATCATATTAAAGCATCATCATCCTCATATGATTTGATCCAAAGACTCGATTAGCATGGAGAATCCAAAGGTTTGAATTGAGGAATTTGTGCCCTCTCATTCCTATTACCTCTACATACCAATTAATTAACAAAGAAGGCTAAGTGAAAAATAAAGCATGTGAAGGCACTGCACTATGCTATTCTTGGTGCAAAAACCACCAACAAACACAGAGACTTACAAGATGGTCAAAGTCGAGTCACATGCCTTTGGACTTCACAATGATCATTTACCACTATTTGTTCACATCTCCGAACTATTGAGATCCTTGTGATTTTGGACTCCTCACGATAGAGAACCGAACACCTGCAAGTTAAGATGTCTTATTGGCTTCATCAAATCATCATCAAGCATGTGTTGAGGGTGTCTATATCAAGGATGGCAAGCCATTTGTTTGAATGAATACCCAAGTTTTAGGATGAAGACCATTCTCAGGATGTTCTAGCCATTTTGTCTACAATGTGACATCATAGCTTGAACCCAAGATATGAAAGTGATAGGTTGCGAAGGATGCAAGAGAAGTGTTTGGCAAAATGCTCAAATGACAAAAAGTCCAACTTCAATGCATATGGAATCCCAAGCTCAACGCATGCAAGGACACCACTCTGTCACTCTCATTCATATGCAAAAAGAAGAATAAAGGAGAATGCACTCCAACCATTTCATATAATACCCTAGGCATTCGCATCGAACCAATGGAATCTATGTCATATTGCAGCCTCAACACAGCATGCAGATTGACAAACTAGGGATGTAAGTAATAGAAGACATAGATGTACATCATGCAGTAGCAGTGAAGACACATGGCTGTGGGCAGAAACCAGCTGTAAATGTTACATGCAAAATTTGTGAGTTTTCAACTTCAAGAAATGCTCAAAAAGCTTAACCTCCAGTGAGGCAACACCTGGCGGTCGTTGATACACATTACTGTGACCAATGTGGCATGGTTGCATTGTTTAGTTGTCATGTGCTTACAACATATGCACATCCAGATAAGACATATTAGGAATTATGTAACTTCCTTTCAGAATATTCCAATACTTTAATTAGTATTCCAAATACAAAGTCATGAAATAAGGGCCCATGTTTAATATTTAGTTCATGCAGCTAACTAATAGATGAACTTGAAAAAGTTCCCGAGTATTGGAGATGGAGATTTTAAAGATTCAGTTATAATAACTGAAAGGAAAACTTATTAAAGGGAATTGGTTGAGAACCAGTTGCAAAATTCAAGAGGATAAATATAACAAAAAAAAGATAGTCTGAGGGGTTCCAGTTTTTAGCAATTTTTGGACTTGGGAGATTTTGGGCAGGAGCAGAATAAAAAATTTTAATAGAGGGGGAGAATGCAGAGATTTTTCCAGACAATGTCCTTGTGTGTATATCAAATGAAAAATTTGGTTTTGTTTGTTTGTGTTTAGAGGGGGAGTATTTTCATTCATCAAGACTTTGAGTTTGTGTTTTTAAATTTCTAATCAAATGTTGATCTTTGCATTTTCTTGGTTATCTCTACATGTAGTTATATATATATATATATATATATATATATATATATATATATATATATATATGTATATGATTATTGTTAAAGTTATGTTTGGACTTTGTGCTTTAATTATTTATTTATCTATGCATTTGGAAAGGACCCTTCGTCTTTCTCCCTATGTCCATCATGTAGTGTAGCATTCGCGTTAATGGACTTTGTGTCATTTACTATTTATTTCCTTTCAATCAATTAGTTTTTCAACATCTATTTCATGTTTATGGATAGATGTTTGTAAACCTTTCTTGCTTTCAATTTAAAAGCATTATCAATCATAGTGTAGTTGATTCATTTTATATCCTACATGAGGAGTTGTATTGGAAAGAATTCAGAGGAAGGTTATGAATTTAATGATAACCTATCTGACTGTTAGTACTGATTTAGTCTTCTTATTTGGGCATTTAGAGTTAATTTGTATGTATTTTCTTGGAAGACAATTTATTCATGAACACAAGGATACTTGGTGTCTCCAATAAGTTTGTTCCTAGTGACCTAATCTTGAAGATTTTCTAGGTCTTAGGTCTATGTGGTTACTGTACAATATGGTTATAGAAAACCCTTATTTCAAGGGTTTCAAAGGAAATGACAATAAGAATTTCACAAAGTGGTCCACACTCCGCATCTAGCCTCCTCCTCTAAGTTATGGACCCCTAGTACTCTACTCCATTTCCTAAACAAGATTGGCATGTGCCAATCCTCTATCTTCACCAAACTCCATTACAAGCCTTCATTATGCATTGTCAAGCCTTTCCTGCTTTCCTAGGGATCACTTGTAAACCAAGTTACTTGACTCACACAAACCCCGAAATCATCATTTACATAGTCTACATAGACCATTACTTGATTCCCAAAGTCCATAGAGTTTTAACTTTGAGAATTCAAGCTTTGGTTATTTTCATGGAACCCACTCAAAACTGGACAGTAGGAATGAAGAATCTAACTAATTTTGCAAACCTAGTTAAATAGTAACTAAAAAAAAAAAGTGTGCACAAAATTTCTACATAAATCTAAGAATCTATTCCATTCAAAACTATAAGTTATTTAATCAAAATCCTTCATTCAATCCTAAAAACTTTCTTTTTTCTATCAATCAAACTCCTCACACATGTGTTGTTTGTACAACGGTGTCTCCAACCCCTAGAAATGAGTTGGGAAGTTTTTTAAAATTATCCTATTCCATCTTGGCCTTTTTCTAATCCATAACAATCCATGTAGTTTATTCTTCAAAGCTATGCAAAAAGTTAGTATGCAATTGCAAAAAATGCAAAGTTGTCAATGAGCAACTTTTTGACAACTTTTGTAATTTTATAAGTTGAGCTTTCAAACTTAACCAATTTTCTTTCAAACCCTATAACATGAGCCTAAAACACCTAAGGACTACTTTTGAACACATCTTGCCCCTTTTTAGGCATTTTTGCACATTTCTCTTTATTGAACAATTTCTAAGCAATTTTTGCCTATCATGATGTAATTGACAAAATTTGACTCACACTCCAAATCCTACCTAACCATACCATCTAAACTTACCTTGGGACTTTATTTTTAGTACTTATTTTCTCAATGGTTGGTTAGACCATTTACAAACAAAAAATGAGTTAGGGTTTCACCTTTACCCCTAGGTGCTCCTGCACCATTCTCCCCTTGCAAAAAGGAGTCTAAGGTACTACTATAGAGAAGAATTCTTTGCTAATGTAATGCTTCTTGAAATCACTCTCAGCAATCCAAGTGGCCTAAGCTTCTGGTGTATCCAACCATTTCACTAGATGTTCTTGATAGACCTTTTTCCTTGTACTCTTCTTTACCCTAGAGTCCAATATCCTCTCCATCTCTAGTTGCTTCCTTTCAAGTACCTACAAGTCTAAGATATCTTTAGTTATCTCTTCTTGATACTCTACTTCATCCACCTTAGGCCCCTTATAAGGTATTAGGTCTTTAACATTAAATATGGGATATATAGCCATGTCCTTGGGTAAGTCAACTTTTTAGTCATTGATCCATACTTCTCAAGTATTTTGTAGGGCCCAATACTCTTCATTTTCAACTTACTAGGGATGCCCTTTTGTAACCTAGCTTTGTTCAAATAAACCATCACCAAGTATCCCACTTGAAACTACAGCTCTCTTCTCCCCTCATCCTCCTTCTCCTTCAATTTTTGAATTTCCTCCATCAAGGTTTGTTTAACCTGATCAGATCATGATCATGTACTTCTTTCATGGACTAAAAAATGTCATCAATATGCCCACTGATGTTTTCATGTGTTGGTAGGTCCCTGATCTCCATTATGCCCCTTGGATGAGTTCTGTACACTACTTGTAAATGGCTTAACCCTATTGTTTTGTTCTTACTATCATTGTCGATAAATTCTGCCCGAGGGATGACTTCCTCCCAGCTTTTCCCATACACCTTAGTAAGATACCTTAAAAAATTTCCTAGGATCCTGTTGATGACCTCAATCTACTCATCTATTTGGGGCTGGTAGGAATAAATATGAGCTAGGTTTGTTCCCAACCTCATCCATAGGGTTTTCCAAAAATGACCCATAAATTTTACATCTTTGTCAGCAACTATGCTTCTTGGTAAGCCATGCATTCTAACCACCTCCTTGAAGAATAGATTGGCAATATTGCCTGCATCATGTATTGTCTTGCATAGGATGAAATGTATCATCTTGATGAACCTATATACCAACACAAATAGACTATCTAGCCTTGTCCTAGTCCTTGGAAATCCCACTATGAAATCCCAAGGCCTATTAGGAATGGGTACAGGTTGGTAGAGTCCTACATTTGATGAAGTGCCCTTTTCTTTCTAACATATTCCACACTGCTCCGCATACTTCCTTACATCCCTTTGCATCTTGGGCTATGTTGCCCAAGTTTCAGTTCATATCTTTTTGCTTTAGGGTTTTGAGTCAATTCAAGTATCAATGTCTTAAGTCTGAGTCTAGATTACCCATAGGATAGTCTTTCTTTTGATCATTCCTTTGAGCTAACCTAATGCAAGCAATCATATGAGCAATGCATTAGTCTAAAGCTAGGTGATTAGAGTTTGGAAAGTTTTTACGTGTCATCTCAATGAGAAGAAGGTCTAGATTTTCTATTATTTGTTCCTAATCATGATGAAGACAAAGATTCAACATTATGTTGAGGTTTCTAAGGAAGACATTATAGATGAGCAAGATCAGTGAGCAGAAGAAGTAGTTCATGCAGAAGAAAACATTTAAAACCCTCTTGAAGTCAAAATATGAAGATAAGCAAATATGCATCATTGATTTAGTACATAAATAGTTCAAATGCGATCATAATAAGCTATGTGGAGAAGAAAAGTCAAATGAATGAAAGAATGCATGCCATTGGCTAGTCGACAAGTCAAATGATTTAGAAGGCCAAATCTAGATTTTCAATAGAGACCATATCAACAGATGATGTTTCAATGATCAAAATATTAGTATTTGATGGCGCATCCTGTTGACTATTAGATCGGAAAAGGATCTATGCTTATTGTTATATCTCTATGGAGAGTTGCATGAAGAATAACAAAAGTGACATAATGATGATTGGACATGTGGAATAGACAGACCCACATAGCAAAAGGAAATCAATGAGTTAAAATCTTTAAACAAACACCATCAGATCAAAAAAGATCTACGATCATTGGTATATCATTATAAAAAGATGGACATGTTTTAATCATGGTGATGTAGTGATAGAATGACATGTTTCCTACTAGGCCCTTTATATTCCATGAAATGCCACAAAGTAAAGAAGTCCAACATCAGGTTCTCCAAGCAATGGAATGGTGCCACTTGTCTTCCACAACATGCATAGTTGGAAAGTGGACCCATATCACAAAGTAAAAGGGTTAACATTGTATTAGTGCCACCATTAGATCTAAAAAAGATCTACGTTCATTGCTATGTCGCTATGTAAATTTTCTTGATTATTAGTCATAGTGATGTAATGATAGTTCAACATGTGTACGCATAGGGATTCATGGAGGAAGTTATAAAGAAAGGGTTATAATGTTTTAATCCCAGTCATTTGTTTAAGATCTACAACTTGAATTCAAAATTGTAGTGACCATTGGAATATGAATAATATAGGCTTGGCACGAAACAAAAGAATATTAAGAAAACAACAATTTTCCATAGGATTCTTGAGATTGCATGAAGCTGGATAGTCATCGGGTGTTTTCATAAATACAATGGATTCATAAGCATTGATGGAAAAGATGCCACAGGTTCACAATTTCATATTTTATTCTATTTTCTATTTTTTGATTGTTCCTGTGGAATATAACTCTGCCCCATCTTTAGAGGGGAATTTGGAAAGAAAGAAATAACAAAATCTTTAGCAACAAAGAAATACCCGAGTGGCTGCTTGGCCAAAACCTTATCAAAGCTATAAAGGAACATTTAAATTCCTAGAGAAAGTGCAATGAAGATTTCCAAATTGGCAATCCAATGCATTCTATTGTTACTGAAACAAAGGACAAAAATCTAAGATTGAATATTAGATGGAAGGTTCCTCCTATAGGATGGATTAAAACAAATTTTGATGGTATAACCAAAGGAAATCCTAGTAGAGTAGGATGTGGAGGGGTTTTGAGGAATCATTATTCTAACATTATAGATTCTATTGCTATTCCTATAGGTAATTCAACTAGTCATAAAGTAGAGGCTACTATTGCTCTTTATATGATGAGGTTGGTAGTAGAAACTGGTTACTGGTACCTTTGGTTGGAAGGAGACTCTCTAAATATAATAAAAATTCTTAATGATAAAACCCTAACTACTTGGTCTATTGAGGCGAATTTAATGGAAATTAAAACCTTAATGGGAAAATTTGAAAAAGTTAGTTTTCTCATGTCTATCAAGAAGGAAACATTGTGGCTGACTTGATTGCTAACCGGGCTATCCTACAAGAAAGAAAGCTGAGGTGGCATGATGACCTCAGCAAGAGTGTGGATTTAAAAGCTCTTATTAATTATGATATACCTCACACAATGGAAGGAAACATTGCCTAAGATTAGTAATTTAATGATAAATGAAAGTGGGAGAAGGATAGTGTTATATTCCTAAGGAAGTATTGAAAATTGAGTATCACTTGTGTTTGGCACGTAAGCATTTTAATGAGAGCTTTTTCCATTTTAATGACTATCTTAGCTTTTCTCATTTCATTATTTCTCCTAACCTACAATACTCTAGCTTTTCCTAGTGAAAAACAATTTCTAGTTATGGGCAGGGAACAAAGAAAATAGGAACCAAAGAACTACAAAGTGTGGAAGGCTAAAGCCAATGTTTGGAAAATTCTAAAGAAGAGTATTGTTACTACTTACCTGGAGCACCTTCATGGTTTTAAACCTCATATCACATATTCTTTTGTTACAAATTGGATTGATGAAAGGGTTACAATACATGGTGTAATGGAGCATCTAACTGAAGATTTCATTGTTAAATCACAGGCCTTACTCATTAAGGAGACTAGTATTTCAAATGTAGCTATAAAGAAATTTTTGAAGACTGAAGAGGAAGAGAAAAAAATGGAGAAAAATGGTGACTTTAATGAGCTGAAGTAGATAAAAGTCATTTGGGGGGACATCCTCTGTTGCATCTATGAGTACTTCATCATTGATTGTAGGGAAAAAAGAGTTAATAATTTTCATTTTGTGTTCCTAAACCATTTCTAGTATAAGGATATGATTTCTTTTCCATTTTATCTAAGGTTTTCCTTACTTCAAAGCCTTCAAGCCCATAGGAAAAAAGATTCCCATCTAGTTTTACATGAAGGGTTAATACTTTTAATTGAAAATTACTATAAGAGTAAGGCTATTATTTCTTCCTTGACCTTTGAGAAAAAGAAAGGGGCTGTTAGTGAGAACTATTCAAGGAAGAGTAAGGGAGATGAAGGGGTAAATGTGAAAAAGAAGAGTCAGAAGCAGGACATTCCTCAGAAATATGTTGAGCAAATAATGGAATCTGAAAACTTAGAGAAAAATGAGGAAATGAATATTGAGAATGAGGTGAATATGGATGTGGGGGATTTTAGTTCTAATCTAAATGCTTACTCTAGAAGTAAAGGAAAATTTGGAAGGGCCAAGGTAGAGGAAAGTCATGAAAAAAATACAGGCCCAGATAATGTTGCAAAAGAGGATAAAAACCCAAGTGAACAACACTAGGAAGCTAGAGGGGAGAAGATGGAGGAAGATATGGGAAAGGAGAAGTATAACATGGAGGTAGATATAGGGAAGGAGAAGGATGACCCTATTACCACAAGTGTCATGCTTTCTTTCCTTCATACTGCTATGCTCAAGGCAAATTCCTCTCTCCAAGGTGATTCTTGGATGTACAATGAGTTAATGACTCCAAATTTTTTTTTGGAAAGATGCAGTAGGACTAGGATACTAATAGAGCCAAGAACCTCTAGATGGAAGTTTAGATTGGAAATATCCCAAAGAAGTTAAAGGAATATGAACATGAGCTCTATATGTTAATTAAAGAAAGTAGTAAAAAGATGTAATAGCTAACTTCAAGCCTTTGTGTGGTAGTTGCCAGCTTAGGAAAGAAAAATAATGAGGGAATCATATCACGTGGTGGAAAAGAACAAGATAGAATTTGAGGAAGAAGGTGGCTGAGGTTATAGTGGGTACTGGGCTTTCTTCTACTGACATGATTCAAAATACTACAGAGGCTAGCAAGGAGGTGGTGAAAATGATTACAAAATTGCAATAGTTACTACTGGTGGATCTGGTTTCCAGTCTCTATTTTTGGTTTTTTAACCATTTGTTTCAAACTCTAGGTTCCAGGTCCTTGTAAAACATGGTTTTTTTTTTTTGGTCTTATTTTGTGGCTTTAGGTCCCTATGAAACTTGGATTTTCTACTTTCATACTACAGGTTTTAGGTTGTTGTAAAACCTAGTTGTGCTTAATTGTCTATCTTTCATTGTTTTGCTAAGGGTTTCGGGTCCCTTCAAAACTTGTTTTTATCATAATCTAAAACAAACTATAAATCTAATTTTATTTGACAATACAAAGGTTGACAAAGTTGATGGTGAATTGGTGTGTAATTCCATTTACCCTATTTTCTTGTACTGTTTTGTTACCCATGCAATAGTTCTACATTTAAAGTTGAAAGACAATCATATGTGATTTTGTGATAATCATATGGATTCCATTTCGTTTTGGTAATTATAGTGAAGGTGATTCCATTTACTTTCTTCATATATGGTTTTGTTTATCATGTTAAATAGTTTCATTGGGAGATGAAAGATAAATGTATATGAATCTATTATTTATTGGTTGGATTCCATTTCATTCAAGGTTGATAGTGAAAGCAATTCCATTTTCCCTCATGTGCATATCTCTTCTTTCCTCTTCAACATATAGATGGTTAATCTAAATTTAAAATAGAAGGGTTAGAAATCTCAAGATAATCTACTACAGTCATTCCATGGGGTGTGATAGGTTATTCAAATACATCTTGCCTAAATTGTTTATGACTACAAATAATTTGTTTATCCTTTACTTCTCTCAGGTTAAGAGCTTATAATGTCAAAACTTTGAATCTCATAAAAACATATTCATTGCAAATCATAGGGAGTTGTACCTAATAATTCAGAGGGAAGTGATAGAATATATATGCTAACCCATTTTTTGGTAAGCATCCTTTTGTCTCTCCAAAACATTGGGTATCAAAGAGTTAGGTTATAAAATCTAATAGGAGGAAAAAGTGTTAACCAACAATTTTTGGCAACTCTACTAGGGAGATTCAAATGAAAGCACTGGAGAATTTTCTTTCATTTTAATTTTCCATCTAATTCAATAAATTTGAGTTGCAAGAAAGGACTTGTGGTAGTATGGTTTTTTCCATAAGAACTTGATACTAGTTTTACGACCTCAACCTACAAAGTTGAAGACTGGTAAGATAAATTCAAAACACCATTTTCTAAACATTTGATACACTTTGGATCCCAAATATACCAAGAGTTCCAAGGAGAAAGGAAATAATAACCCAATATATGAAGATTTTAAGAAGGCTAACTTTCCAATCTTAGAAGATCTTTGTAGAAGAGGGAGAACATGTGTACACATGAGAATTTTTGACCAAACAACTTGAAGATACTCAATTGTCTATAATCTTTCCTCCTAATAGAACACAAAGAAATCAATCTTATTCTCGTCTTGTTGCTAGGACTTTCATTCCTATTGCTTTTGATGCTTTATTTATTTATTAGTGCAACACTTACACTTTATATTACTTTTTAGACATATCAAATCATTGTACTAGTAGTTATGGCACAACCATAGGGAAATCCTATTGGTCCTCTATCCCTTGTAGCTAATAATGATTTTCCATGATCATCAAAGAAGAACTTCCCAAGATTTAATGGTGATGGTACCACCTCTGCAGAACATCACTTAAGTGTTTTCCATAAGGCTTGTGGTGTAGTAAATCATTAACATGAGTCTGTGGCTATCGAGATGTTTGTAGATACACTTGTGGACAATGATACTGATTGGTTTCAAGACCTACCTATAGGATGAATCACAAATTGGGATACTATGAAAGAAAGGTTTGAAGAAGGTTACAAAAGTATAGAGGATGCACAAGTATTGTTGTTGCAATTGGCACAAATAAAGAAAGAACCATTAGTTTCTATGAGATATTTTAATGAAGGACTCAATAGACTCATCAAAAGAATACCTACTACAAGTGCACCTAAAAATGACAATAAGAAGACTTTCTACATTAGCTATATGCCTCCTAACTTGGGATATCAAATTAGAAGAGAAAATGTAGCAAGCTTGCAAGCTACCCAAACACTAGTTGTGGAGATGGAGGATGATATGATTGCTTATGGTAAATGGAAGAAATCATTCCTATTTGGAACCATTTTTAATACAACTAGTACTTTTAACAATATAGAAGCCATGCTTTAAAAATTGTCTAATGAGCTCATTTATTTGAGGAAGAAAATTAATAGGCATGCTCATTCTTTTTGTCCACCTCATCAAGAAGGTTATAGAAAATCAAATGGAGGTAAAGTGTTACAAATACCACCTATTCAACAAAGATTAGAAATTGAAGATTCCCCAAAAAGAAAAAATATGTATGTTTTTCATTTAAGGGTTGATCATGATGGTGATACTTGTGCTGATATGACTAGATATAGGTAGATGGTGGATAACAATGAACACACAATTGAATATCCTAAAAGAGAGGATGATCACACTCCTTGGGGTGACTCTAAAAATGATTTCTTAGAGTATGAATCAGATTCCAAGGTAGGAGGTGACTATTTTGCAACTCTAGAAGGACCTCAGTTAAAAGTAATGACCAGAGGTTAGAAGAATATAAATCAGCCCAACAATTTAGTTCCTATCAAAAGTAATGCACCATCAAACAAAGATGATATAGATAGTAGCATCATAACTTCAACTTCACAAAAGGAATACAAAGGTAAGTCGACTAATTCCTTTGACATCATACAATATTGTGAAGAGGTAAGAATCCATAGATCTTCAATGGATTACTTAAAGTCTAATCCTAATCAATTGCATAGATTAGTTGAGCATTGTAATAATAATGATGGGGGTCATGTTAATATTAATGCTTATGTGGATCATCATAATGAAGTTAGCGCTAGTGGAACTTCTTTGACTGATGAACATTTTGCACTCCCTAAGTTATTTAAAGAAAAAGAACCTCTTATCTTAGCCACATGCCCAAATGAGAAACCAGATCCCTTCTACATTTCCTTTTCCATCAATGGAAATAGATTAAGTTGTTGTATTATAGATTTAGGAGCCTCTAATATTGTAATGGCCACTTTTGTAGAGAAATATTTAGGACTTCCGTTGACTAAAACTTTTGGTGGATGTTACTCAATGGATGCAAAGCAAGTTCCTTTGCTTGGACAAATAAAAGATGCTCAAGTTTCCTTTTTTGCCTATCCTTCTTGTTGGTGTAAATAAGTATTTACTTATTACACTTACTTAAGTTTTACTTAGGTTAATGCATTATTTAATTATTTTGCATTATTTTATTATTATTTTAGGTGAGACACTTAAGAGTTTGTGAACTCTCATTGAGTTATGTAACTCTAATTATGCACATGGTGTCTACAACACAGGAGTATGCATCATTCACTGAGTTGTGATGATGACAACATAGTTATCAGCACTCCTCATTTAGCACATGTTGTCTACTTCACTGATTTGTGTGCTACACCATTGTAGGCTTATCCCCACATCATCACACTTAATCTCGTGCTTAATGGAGGATAATCCATATCTGGTGGACATGTGCCTGGTTGTATGACATATCATGGTGCTAACTTCTATGCATTCTAGAAGCTCTCCTGAGGCCTTTATATTCAGGCACTCCTAGTGTACTCTTGTTTCCAATTATTGAATGAATATCGTCATTCTGATCATACTCTATCTATTTTGGTCTACTATGTGCTATTGTTGAGTTCTTTAGTTCTTGGGTGAATTCTGGCCTAAGAAAAATTCTTACATGGTATCAGAGTTGAGGAGGATTCTCATCACATAGCCATTTGAGACCGTTCATGCTTTAGTACCTTGACTCAAAATTAGAGGATCTGCGAAAATTGGGAGCATCTAAAGCTAGATCTAACCTCTTTGTTGCATTCAGAGTGTCGATTCGGTGAAGATTGACTATAAACTCACGTATCTTGGGTGAAAGTTGATTGTGAGGAAATTTTTTTTTCTAAATCGGCACCTGAAGGCATCGATTTGCAATTGGGTATGATCATTTTTATTTGATCTAATTATTTAATGTTTAGATCTATATTTAATTTCATCTCTGCAATACTGGACAATTTTTGAATTTTATTTTTGGAATAATTTTTTTGTTCAGACAGAGGGAAAATTTTTTGCCAAACCGAGCCATCACACCTCGGCTCAGCTCTATTATTGTTGGTGGAATTATTTAATTGCAGGGATTATTGTATAAATCTGTGGCCTCATATCACCTAGCCATACCTGTGCATATATTTCTACTGTAGGTTGTAACAGTACTATCTCTACGAAATTCGGCGCATCGATCAAAAAATTCCCAAGCATTAACCTTCGATTTCGGTGAGTTTTAACAACTGGCGTCATTATAATTTGGCACTTCCACAGACTGGCGACCATATTGCCCAATCGGCCACCAACATTTGGTGGCAACGCAAGTTTCTGTCAACTTTGGTTATTGCCTATGAAACTTTTTTTTTAAATAGCTTATTTCACACTAATCCCATGCATGTGGGATTATTAAACAAAACTCTAATAGCACAGAAAAACTTGACCTCCGGCGACTGTTAATACAGTCTGGCAACATTTGCACTTATCTGGCTTCCAACATCATGCCACCCAGACAGAAACAATGGACACGCAGCCATCTCTGATTCATCCAGTCAGCAACAACTAACCCAATCTCTGGCTGCCACATCATTAAGACACATCTTCAATTTTTGTACAAATTTGTATGATTCTATGCCATCCATATAGTACAGATACCACATCAGCTGCCACATCATCCAATGGTCTAATTTTTTACTGACATCATCATTTCATGAGCCTAAAATTGATGCCTGTCTGGATATCATCACAGGCCAAATTTGAGTTGCTACGATGGCCATATGAACGTCAAATTTAACCACCTCTTTTGCTAGTGCAACCCCTCACCAAATTGATTTTGGTTTTTGCAGTCCGACTTCAAGAGACCATAACTCGCACATCCAAACTGCAAATTAGGTGTAATTTTATTTGAAATTGGGTAAAATTTCCTAAGTTTTTAGTGGTGTAGCTATTTTCTGGTTTTGGTGCATGAATTGTTCAGAAATTACATTTTTTGGTGATTCTACCTAAATAATCCTCCAATTTACAACTTCAAATGCTTCGTATGGGCACATCTGGAGTCAAAAATAGGTTCTATTTTTTTTAAAAGTGCATTATTTTTTGTCTACTTTCCAAATCTAGCATTAGATTGTAGAGTTGTGTGGACAAAATTGTCACTTTCAGCAATAAGGCCTTTCTTTGCTTTGTAATGCTTTAGTATTGTAGCACATCGTAAAGTTTCAGATTTGTACTCTATTAAGAGGTTGTAACAAGAAAAATCAAAAGTCTACAAAGGCCAAAATTGGCAAGTGGCCCATTGTAATCGCACTACTGATAAAGTGCCCAAAGCATCTATTTTGGGAGGGTTTCTTGATTTAGTGAAAAGGGGGGGTATTCTTGGTGTTGTGTTCTCTCTTTCTTGCAATTTTCTTCCATTTTTTGCATTATGGGAAACTTTAAGTTTCCTAAATTAACTCCTCATAACTATGCTTTGTGGTCAATCAAAATGTTGTATCACTTAATGCATAATGGAGTTTCACAATATTTAGAGGTTACTCTTCCTAAACTAGCAGGTGATAATGTATCAACAAGTGAAATTTCAAATTGGGTAGCCATGGATAGGAAATCCCTAGGTGATATATGTTTGGGGGTAGATGATAAAATCATGTATCAAATCAAGAAATGTACGACATCCAAGGAAGCTTGGGATACGCTCGAAAGCCTTTATGGGAAAGTGTCTGAAGAGGATGTGTTCAAAATTGAAGATGAGCTAGTTTCCTTAGATCCTAAGTCGTGTGACTCAATACAGGACTTCATCATTAACGTGAATGAATTAAGGACAAAGCTTACTGATTGTGGGAGTTCAATCAAAGATGATAGACTAATCTATCTCATTCATAACAAGCTACCATTGAAATATTCCACATTCGTATCTTCTTTTAATACCTCAAAGACTACCTTAGGGTCTACCTACAAGAAAGTCACTTTTGATGAATATGCTAAACTATTGGATGATGAAGAAAAGAATTTGAAAATAATGGGGATTCTCAAATCACCTCAGTCCAAAGCATTGGTGGCCAATGATGGTTCTCAACATTCAGGTGGACAATCTTCAAACAAAGGAAAGGGTAAGAAGAAATGGAAGAGCAAATCTAAGGATACAGAAAAGACAACACCTCAATCAAATCAACAAGGCAAGTCCTCAAATTCCAACAATAAATGGGACAACCATAATAAGGAGAAGAAGTGTTCTTATTGCAAGAAAATTGGTCATGAAGAGCATGAGTGTTATATCAAAAAAATTGATGAATTAACCAACATCATGAAGAAACACAATGTTTCATTGCCTAATGAGAAAGGATCTTCTTTAGATTCAAAGGGCAAAGGGAAAGCACTCATGGAAAATGCAAACTCTTCGAAAGAATGGATATTTGAATCAAGTGCCTCATATCACATGGGTTCTTCAAAGGAGGATTTTTCTTCATTGAATCACTCAAAGGTACTGCACATCTTCATGGGGAATGATAACAAAATGTAAGTTGAAGGAAAAGGAAACATGGAGATGAAAAATGGAGAGTTTCAAGAGGTTCTCTATGTTCCAAACCTAAGTTCAAATCTCCTCTCAATCTACCAAGTCACTCACTTTGGAGATGGACATAGAGTTGAGTTCCTTCCAAACTCAGTAAAAGTGCATAGTCTTAAAGACGATTCCTTGGTTGCAGTAGGGAAAGTGAATGATCACAAGAGGTTGTAATATTTCTCTCATTTTGTGCCTAAGTCTTCTTCAAAGGCCTTGTTATCACAATCAAATTCAAACATGCAATTATGGCATGAGAAAAAAGAAATTAGAGTTGCATAACTCAATGAGAGTTCACAAACTCCTAAGTCTCTAACTTAAAATAATAATAAAATAATGAAAAATAATTAAATAATACATTAACCTAAGTAAAACTTAAGTAAGTGTAATAAGTAAATACTTATTTACACCAACACCCCCCCTTAAGTGCAAGTTAGGGGAATTCCCTTAAGCTTTCGCAATCTAGGATGAAATGCAATATGGGTCCTGGCTATTAGGCCATGTTAGGTACCCATGTACCTAATGATATGGAAATCTCTCATAAAGCAAGGAAAGAGGGAAAACCTCATGGTAAAAACCCTCCCCCAAAAAGAGAGATAAAGAAGGATGCATTGATGGATGGAGTAATCAAGACCCCCCCATTATGACATACATCCAGTATATACATAAGAGAATGATGAGAAAAAAGAGATACAAGATGGGATCTCCCCACCAAAAGAAGAATTTCAAAGAGTGACTACTCCAATGAAGAAGTTGATCGAAGACTACAAAATGGTGTTCCTCCCCTTAGGAAGAAACAATGCGAAAGGTACAAATGAGACACTTCTACTGTGTGTGGAGAGAATCCCATGGATAAGTGTTGTCTCTAAAACTTGGTCAACTGACTGAAGAACCTATCCCAAAGAACTGTATATCTCTGTAACTGATGAAGAACCTTGCTGCAACTGCTGATCATAAGTATCCACAATCACTTTAACCTGTGATGATTGATCATGTAGAGGATGAACAAGAGAGTCTGAAACCCTCATGACAAATGAAGAAGGTAATTCTACATCAAGAAGAAGAGGCAGATCATCAATAGTATCTCCCAAATCTGTCATTGAACCTGTATCTGGAAGACTAGATGTACCCTATTGTTCTAGACCTATAACTGTGGCGATGTATGCATGTGGACTAAACTGATGAAGTGACCTCTCACTATATCTGTCGACAAAACTCCACGTGTCTAAAGCTATTGAAGCACTATCGCTAGTGTCACTATTAGTATCCACACTGTATGATCTACGAAGAGGAGTAGAGGACAAGCTTGGAGAACTTTCCTCAAAATGTACATCCTTCTCCACAAATATCTGATGTGTCTTACGATCTAGAAGTCTATATGCCTTTACACTGTCTTCATAACCAATGAAGGTACAAGGCCGAGATGGTTGTGCCTTGCGACCCCGAGAAGATTTATTTTCCCATGCAGGACAACTAAAGACTCTAAAGTGTGTCACAATAGGTTTTCTATCGCATCATGCCTCAAAAGGAGTTTTTCCATCTAAGGTGGGATGAGGAGAATGATTAAGAATGTGAGTGGCACTCGAGATTGCTTCAACATCTAATCATGGATCTAGAGACTTGGCATGAATCATGCAACTTGCCATAGACTTAAGAGTTCTAATCCTCAAAGATGTAACATCTATCTTATGTGGACTGAATGCTGAAGGAGTCTGAAGATCAATGCCCTCATGTCTACAAAAGTCCTTAAGTCTTCTATTCACATCCATGTTTCTGTTGTCCATGCGGAGTACTTTGATGGCCTTTCTGGATTTTCGTTCTACATGAGTCTTGAAGTCTAGAAACTTGTTCAACACTTCATTCTTGTTATGTAGAAAGTAGACCCAACTTAACCTTGAAAAGTCATCAACAAAAGCGAGTATGTAGCGACCTTGGCTGAATGCAAAAGGACCTGCTAATACCATGTGAACCATTTGTAGAACACCTGTTGCTCTTGAAGACTTCCCTCTTTGTAACTTCCCCTCTAGATGCATATCCACTACATCTGATGAACATTTACCCTTAGAAAAGTTGATTTGAGGTAGACCTTTCACCATATGGTATGTGCAAAGTTGCTGAAGATAGCGATAGTCAAGATGACCATACCGCTCATGCCATAATTGCATGTTTGAATTTGATTGTGATAACAAGGCCTTTAAAGAAGACTTGGGCACAAAATGAGAGAAAGAGTACAACCTCTTGTGATCATTCAATTTCCCTAATGCAACCAAGGAATCATCTTTAAGATTGTGCACTTTTACTGAGTTTGGAACACATCCACTTCAGACACATCCTTCTATCTTGAACACATCACCTCTGCTAGCTTGCCGCCATGTCACATTGTGACTAGGATCTAGTTATCTATCGTACACCCAATTAGCAGGCACCTGGACACCATGTCATCGAACACGCAAGATATTTTTTGTATGAATCTATACATTTTGTATAGTGCTTAAAGTCCACACTAGGTGCCACATCATCCGAGGGAAGAAATTTTTGCTGATGTCATCATTTCACGAATCTAAAATTGATGCCTATTTAGATGTCATCACATGCTAATTTATAACTGCTGCAATGACTGTATGACTGTCAATGTTGTGTGGACAAAATTGTCACTTTCAGTATAGGGCCTTTCTTTTCTTTGTAATGCTTTAGTATTGTAGCACATTGTTAAGTTTTAGATTTGTACTCTATTAAGAGGTTGTAAAAAGCAAAATCAGAAGTCCACGAAGGCCAAATTTGGCAAGTGGCCCATTGTAATTGCACTACTAATAAAGTTCCCAAAGCATCTATTTTGGGGGTGTTTCTTGATTTAGTGAAAAGGGGGGGTGTTCTTGGTGTTGTGTTCTCTCTTTTTTGCAATTTTCTTTCATTTTTTGCATTATGGGAAACTTTAAGTTTCCTAAATTAACTCCTCATAACTATGCTTTGTGGTCCATCAAAATTTTGTATCACTTAATATAATGGAGTTTCACAATATGTAGATGGTACTCTTCCTAAACCAGGTGGTGATCATGTATCAATAAGTGAAATTTCAGATTAGGTAGCCATGGATAGGAAAGCCCTAGGTGATATATGTTTGGGGGTAGATGATAAAATCATGTATCAAATCAAGAAATGTACTACATCCAAGGAAGCTTGGGATACCCTCGAAAGCCTTTATGGTAAAGTGTCTAAAGAGGATATGTTCAAAATAGAAGATGAGCTTGTTTCCTTAGATCCTAAGTTGTATGACTCAATACAGGACTTCCTCATCAAGGTCAATGAATTAAGGACAAAGCTTACTAATTGTGGGAGTTCTATCAAAGATAACAGACTAATTTATCTTATCCATAACAAGCTACCATCCAAATATTCCACATTTGTATCTTCTTTTAACACATCAAAGACTACCTTAGGGTCTACCTAAAAGAAAGTCACTTTTGATGAATATGCTAAACTGTTGGATGATGAAGAAAAGAAGTTGAAATCAATAGGGATTCTCAAATCACCTCAGTCCAAAGCATTGGTGGCCAATGAGGGTTCTCAAAATTCAGCTGCACAATCTTCAAATAAAGGAAAGGATAAAAATAAGTGGAAGAAGGACAAATCTGAGAATGTAGAAAAGACAACACCTCAATCTAATCAACAAGGCAAGTCCTCGAATTCCAACAAGAAAGGGGACAACAACAATAAGGAGAAGAAGAAGTGTGCTTTCTGTGAGAAATTGGGTCATGAAGAGCATGAGTATTATCTCAAATAGATTGATGAATTAACCAACATCATGAGGAAACATAATATTCCATTGCCTAATGCTTACAAGGAGAAGGGGTCTTCTTCAGATTCAAAGGGCAAATGGCAAGCATTCATGGCAAATGAAAACTCTTCAAAGGAATGGATATTTCACTCAGGTGCCTCATATCACATGGGTTCTTCAAAGGAGGATTTTTCTTCATTGAATCACTCAAGGGTACCACACATCTTCATGGGGAATGATAGAAAAATGGAAGTTGAAGGAAAAGGTAATGTGGAGATGGAAAATGGAGAGTTTCAAGAGGTTCTCTATGTTCCAAACCTAAGTTCAAATCTCCTTTCAATCTACTAAATCACTCACCTTGGAGATGGACATAAAGTTGAGTTCCTTCCTGACTCAGTAAAAGTGCACAGTCTTAGAGATAATTCCTTGGTTGTAGTGGGGAAAGTGAATGATCAAAAGAGGTTGTACTCTTTCTCACACTTTGTACCCAAGTCTCCTTCAAGGGCCTTGTTATCTCAATCCAATTCAAACATGCAATTATGGCATAAGTGGTATGGTTATCTTGACTATCGCTATCCTCAACAACTTTGTACATACCAAATGGTCAAAGGTCTACCTCAAATCAATTTTTCTAAGGGTAAATATTCATCAGATTTGGTGGATATGCATCTAGAGGGCAAGCTACAAAGAGGGAAGTCTTCTAGAGCAACAAGTGTTCTTCAGATGGTTCACATGGTATTAGCAGGTCCTTTTGCATTTAGCCAAGGTCACTACATACTTACCTTAGTTGATGACTTTTCAAGGTTCACTTGGGTCTACTTTTTGCATAGTAAGGGTGAAGTTTTGGATGCATTTCTAGACTTCAAGGCTCATGTAGAATGAAAATCTAGAAAGGCCATCAAAGTACTCCGAATGGACAATGGAAACATGGATGTGAATAGAAGACTTAAAGACTTTGGTAGACATGAGGGAATTGATCTTCAGACTCCTTCAACATTTATTCCACATAAGAAAGATGTTGCAACTTTGACGATCCAAACTCTTAAGTCTATGGCAAGTTGCATGATTCATGCCAAGTCTCTCGATCCATCATTAGACGTTGAAGCAATCTCCAGTGCCACTCACATTCTTAATCATTCTCCTCATCCACCCTTAGATGGAAAAAATCCTTTTGAGGCATGGTGTGGCAGAAAACCTATTGTGACACACTTTAGAGTCTTTGGTTGTCCTGCATGGGTAAAGAAATCTTCCAGGGGATGCAAGGCACAACCATCTTGGCCTTGCATCTTCATTGGTTATGAAGACAGTGTGAGGGCATATAGACTTCTAGATCCTAAGACACATCAAATATTTGTGGAGAAGGATGTACATTTTGAGGAAAGTTCTCCAAGCTTTTCCTCTACTCCTCTTCACACATCATACAGTGTGGATACTGATAGTGACACTAGTGATAGTGTTTCAACAAATTCAGATACGTGGAGTTCTGTTGATAGATATAGTAAGAGGTCACTTCATCAGTTCAGTCTACATGCATACATCGCCACAGTGATAGGTCCAGAACAGAAGGGTACTTCTAGTCTTCTAGATATAGGTTCAGTGACAGATTTGGGGGATAGTATTGATGATCTACCTCTTCTTCTTGATGTAGAATTACCTTCTTTAGTTGTCACTAGGGTTTCAGACTCTCTTGTTCATTCTCTACTTGATTGATCCTCACAGGTTGAAGTGATTGTGGATACTTATGATCAGCAGTTGCAGCATGGTTCTTCATTAATTGCAGAGACAAACAGTTCTTTGGGATAGTTTCTTCAGCCAGTTGAGCAAGTTTTATAGAAATCACTTATCCATGGGATACTTTCTACACACAACAGAAGTGTCTCATTTGTACCCTTGGCATTGTTTCTTTCTAAGGGGAGGAACACCATTCTGCAGTCTTGGATCAGCTTCTTCATTGGAGCATTCACCATTCAACATTCTTTTTTTGTGGGGGTGAGCCCATTCTATCTCTCTTCCTCCTTTCATCATTCTCCAATGTATATAATGGATGTATGTCATAATGGGGTGGTCTTGATTACTCCATCCATCAATGCATCCTTCTTTATCTCTCTTTTTGGGGGAGGCTTTTTCCTACGAGGTTTTCCCTCTTTCCTCGCTTTATGAGAGATTGCATATCATTATGTACATGGGTACCTAACATGGCCTAGTAGCCGAGGCCCATATTGAATTTCATTCTAAATTGTGTAAGCTTAAGGGAATTCCACTAACTTGCACTTAAGGGGGGGTGTTTGTGTAAATAAGTATTTACTTATTACACTTACTTAAGTTTTACTTAGGTTAATGCATTGTTTAATTATTTTGCATTATTTTATTATTATTTTAGGTGAGACACATAGGAGCTTGTGTACTCTCATTGAGTTACACAACTCTAATTATGCACATGGTGTCTACAACATAGGAGTATGCATCATTCACTAAGTTGTCATGATGACAACACAGTTTTCCACACTCCTCATTTAGCACATGTTGTCTACTCGACTAATTTGCATGCTACACCAGTGTAGGCTTATCCCCACATCATTGTACTTAATCCCGTGCTTAATGGAGGATAATTCATATCTAGTGGACATGTGCCTGGTTGTATGACATATCATGTTGCTGACTTCTATGCATTTTAGAAGCTCTCATGAGGCCTTTATATTTAGGCACTCTTAGTCTACTCTTGAATGCAATTATTGAATGAATATCATCATTCTAACTCTATCTATTTTGGTCTACTATTTTCTTGTGTTGAGTTCTTTAGATCTTGGGTGAATTCTGGCCTAAGCCAAATTCTTACACTTCCAAAAGGCTAAAAATTACTATTCTAGTGGCAGACATCCCCTCAAGTTATGGCATGCTTCTAAGTAGAAGTTTCTACAAAGAAATGGGGGACGTGATAAAGCTAGACTAGTCTTGTGCTACTATCCAAATTGGAGATAAAAAGATGAAGTTAGAACCAAAAGAGAAGGAAAAATTTACTATCTTGAAAACAGATGACCCTAGATCTAAGATCTTGTATCATGAAATGTAGTTTTTCTCTAACACCCTTGATATTTTAGAAGAACTAGAACAAAATAAAGGTGATCAGTTTTTGACTTTAGAATTTGATGGTAATTGTGCTAATGTTTTTTCGGGTGCAAGGGTAGTATTGACATCACCTAGTGGGGAAATGACTTGCTTGGCATATAAGTTAGATTTAAAAAATACTAACAATACTGTAGAATATGAAGCTCTTCTCCTTCAAATAATGACAACAAAACAAAAAGGAGTCAAGGTACTTAAAGCTCAAGAAGATGTAGAGTTGGTGGTCAAATAAGTCAAAAATCAATATGCAATAAAGAACTAGAGATTGAGAAGCTACTGTAATAAGGTGTGGGATGAAATTGAGAGTTTGGACTCCTTCTCTATTACATCAATACTTAGAGAATTCAATTCAATAGTTTATTCTTTTGAGGTCTCTGCATCATTGCTCTTACCACATCCTGCTTCTAAAGATCAAACCTATAAAGTAGAAGTTCTATTCAGGCCTAATTTCCCTGATAATGAAGATTCATGGTAGGTGTTTGAAGATGATAAATACGTACTAAAATTCATTGAAGGGGAAGATCCTTTTAAATTCTTGTATTTTGAATGAAGCACTAATGCAAATGGTGATGATTTAGTTATAGGTGATAAAAGGAAAATAGAGTCTGATATGATTCAATTGAAAGGTAATAGGATTCCATCCCATCTAATCTCTTTGGAAAAATATTTTGATATGCATGATGTATACATAAAGATGGAAATAGATAAGAAAAGAAAAACCTATGGTGAATATGATGGAATCTGTTGGAATTAAGGTATATTTTTCATTAGTGCAAACACTTATTCGATTCTGAATGCTTACCGAGCTCATCACTCAGTCAACAATTTATACCAAGCATTCCTTTGGAAATCAAGCTTATGGGAAATTCAACAATGTTTACCAAGTTCATAATGTTTACCGAGAAGAATAGTGTTCTCCAAGCAGTTAGTGGTCATTGAGCTTCGTAGTGTTTACCGAGTGATCAAGGTAAATGAAGGACTTAGTGTTTACCGAGTGATCAAGGTAAATGAAGGACTTTGTGTTTACTGAGTGAACAAGGTAAATGAAGGAATCAATGTTTACCAGGTGAAGAAGGTTATCAATGGATTCAATTTTTACCGATTGACACAATATTCACTGAGTCACCAATGGTTACCAAGTTCCAAGCTACTTAGAGTGATTAGCATGGACCATGCCTCTACTCTTATCGAGTGCATGACAATGCAGTGTATTGTAGTGGATGTCGAGTATCAGAAGGTCACCGAGTCAATTAGAGGAACCTGAGTTTTCTACTATCTGGCCAACTCAGTAATGTTTTGTTCACTTGTGTTTGGCCGACCTTGCCAATGTAAATATTGGAATGGTATATATGTAATGTATTATATCATTTATAAAAGGAAAAAAAAATGGTATGTAGTTATATGGTATTGTATTGCAATATTTTGAGAAGAGAGAAAGCAAATCAGCAGAAAAATAGAGGAATACAGCAAGGTCAACATAGATATGAAAAAGTTATATCTATCACATCAGGTGATCAGTGTAAGGAAACTCAGGTGCGGAAACACCTTCCTACACTAATCTCATAAGGAAAGTATGATGCAAATCCTATTAAAATCTTCTACACTTACAGATTAAATATCATGTAAACAACAATATTGTAGCCAAACATGCATACAAAAAATAAACAGAGAATGAAACACATAACACAAAGATTTTCCAGTGGGGAAAAACCTTTCGGTAAAACAACCCCACCCCTTCAAATTCTGCACAATGTATTATCTTCAAAACAAGATTACAACACACTTGCAATGCAAGTTCAACATCAACAATAGAAGACTCCAGTAGCTACTCACAGTACCAACAATACACCTTTTTCACATCGCTTCTCTTCGCAACCCTAAAGACACTTATAAGATGTGCCTCACTTTAGGGTTACTCCCAAAGGTAAACCATATTAGGGTTTTACCATTCTTCGAGAAAATAGGAACCCCAAAAAATTTTATAGTGTACAATACTCAAATATCTTAGTTGCCACATGTCTTCACTTGTCATTGAATCTTCCTAACATAGCTCTTACATGTCATAGGAATCCATCATAACCATTTTAGTCATGATCTCCTTACACACAATTCAAGATGTTGACACATCAACATTATTTGCAAGAAATACATTTTACAAAACAAATAATAAGAATAGGAATTATACAAGGTTGAGACACCTTATTCCTAACATTCTCCCACTTGTTGAACACCTTGGAAGAGCAACATGAACATAACAGGAACTAACTGCTATAGGCTAAAAGGCCCATAGACCCCGAACACCATCTGAACTTCTCAGTGCCTACTGCTTTCGTTAATGCATCTACAACATTCTTCACAGTATCTACCTTTTCCAAATTTACCTTTCCATCTTCCATAATATCTCTCACAAAGTGATACTACACATCAATGTGCTTCGTTCTAGCATGGAAAGTTGGATTCTTTTCAAGGAAAATGGCACTCTGACTATCACACCAAATAGTAATCTATTATGCATCAACACCAACATCAAAACACAATCTCTTAAGCCAAATGGCTTCCTTACAAGCATGAGTAGCAGCCATGTACTTAGCTTCTGTAGTGGACAAAGTAACCACAGGTTGTCGCTTGCTTATCCAACTGATGGCACCACCAAACATAGTGAACACATAAGCACTGGTGGATCTCATGTGGTCAATATCACCTGCCCAATCTGAATCCAAAAACCCATGAATACAAACTGAATGCTGAGATCCAAAAGAGTTACCATAATAATATATGGAGTAATTTGATGTACCCCTCAAATATCTGAATACTCACTTAACTGCATCCCAATGTACCCATCTAGGATTAGCCATAAATCGACTCAGGATCCCACTACTTGGGCAATGTTTGGTCTAGTATAGACCATAGCATACATAAGACTGCTGACTGCACTAGCATAAGGTACTCTACTCATGTCCTCCACCTCACTAGGAGATTTTGGACAATCATCTATAGATAACTTTGTTCCCATAGGAATAGGAACACATAGTGGTATATAGTCTGCCATGCTGAACCTGTCCAACACAGACTTCACATACTTACTCTGACTCAACCATAGTTTTCTGTTAGACCTGTCTCTAATGATTTCCATACCCAAGATGTACCTAGCTACCCCAAGATATTTCATCTCAAATTGTGTTGACAACTAAGATTTAAAATCAGAAATCATACCCTTACCCTTCCCAAATAGCAACATATCATCAACATATAATGCAACAATAAGAAGGCGATCATTTTCAATTCTGAAATAAACACAATGATCTGATTTCGATCTTACAAATCCAATTGAAAACACAAAGGAATCAAACTTAAGGTACCACATCCTAGGAGATTGCTTCAAACCATATAGATATTTCTTTAATCTACAAACTAAGGATTCTTTACCTTTAACAATGTAGTGCTTAGGCTGTGACATATAAATCTCTTCCTCCAAATCACCATGAAGGAAAGTTGTCTTCACATCCATCTATTCTATCTCTAAATCATATGGTGCAAAAAGAGATAACAGAAATCTAGTGGATGTCAACTTTGCAACAGGAGAGAATATTTCACCATAATCTATTCCCTCTACCTATGAATACCCCTTTGCAACCAATCTAGCTTTGTACCTTTCAACACTACCATCTGCACAAATTTTCTTCTTGAACATCCATTTATAGCCAATTGATTTTCTCCCTTTAGGAAAAGGTACAAGGTCCCATGTTTTGTTTTTCTCTAATGAAGCCATCTCATCATCCATAGCCTTAATCCAAGAACTTGCATCTTCCATGCCCAAAGCCTCTTTCACAGATCTAGGCTCATCAGTGTTAGTAATCAAAGAAAAAGTACAACTGGAATCTAACATAGAATAACCAAACCTTTCTGGTTGCTTTCTTTCTCTCATGGATCTCCTCAAGGGCTGAGGTTGAGGTTTTTCTTCCTCTTCTTCTGAACTATCAGAGCTGCAAGAGCTCTCATCATCATTAGACCCAACATGGTCTCTCTGTTCAGTCTTCTTAGGGGTAGGAGGCAACTGAACAATATCTTTTTCCTTTTCTTTTTAATTTGGTTGTAGAACAATAGGAGAAGATGTTAGCTCTCTAAAAATAACATTTCTACTATACAACACCTTACTAGTCACGGGATCCCAAAGCTTGTATCCTTTCACACCAGCACTGTACCCAATGAAAATACATTTAATAGCTTTGTTTTCCAACTTAGATCTTTTCTCCATTGGAACATGTGCATAAGCTTCACAACCAAAAAAATGAAGATGTCTAATTGAAGGCTTCTTACCAGACCACACCTCCATGGGTGTCTTACCAACAAGGGCTAATGTAGGAGATCTGTTAACCAGATAGCAAGCAGTGGCCACAACTTCGGCCCAAAACCTTTGTTTAAAACTAGCTCCACTAAGCATACTCCTAGCCTTCTCCATCAGTGTTCTGTTCATTCTCTCTACAACTCCATTTTTTTTTTGGGTATACGGAGTTGTCTTATGCCTCTTGATACATTGTTCTTTACAAAAATTTTCAAACTCTGCTGAGCAAAACTCACCACCATTGTCGGTTCTCACACACTTAATCTTCTTACTAGTCTGATTCTCTACAAGGGATTTAAATTCCTTGAATCAACTAAAGACTTGTGTCTTACTTTTAAGGAAATAAATCCATGTCCTTCTACTGTAATCATCTATGAAAGATACAAAAAATATAGACTTGGAGATTGAAGGGACTTTTACAGGACCAAATACATCAGAATGAATAAGATCCAAAACATCAGAATATTTGTGAGAACTAGAGTAAAACTTAACATGATTTTGTTTACCATATACATAGTGTTCACAGAAGTCAAACTCGAGATTGCAATCATTTAACACCTTAACGAGATTTTTATTTTTTAGGGTTTTGAGACCCTTCTCACCAATGTGGCCAAATCTCATATGCCACAACATTGTCTTTTCTGCAAGAAGCTTTCCTTCCAAAGTGTTTGCACCCTTAGGTACACTTGTTGCATTACCATCAGAACCACTAACCATAGTCTTCTTTACTACTCATTCAGATGGTGGGGATGAAGTTATAGTTGTTCTCTTCTTTGAAACAGAAGAACTATTACACTGAGAAATGTATGCATCAAGCTGAAACAAAGTACCTCTCCTAGTACCCTTAGCAAGCACCATAGCTCCTCTCATCATCTTACATCCATCTTTAGAAAAAACAACTTGCACACCTACATCATTCAACATACTTATAGATAATAGGTTTTGTGCCAAACCTAGAATGTGCATAACTCCATTGATTCCCTTTACTTGTTCATCAGGAAATTTGATAGTGACCCTTCTGTGTCCAACTATCTTTAGGTGAGAATCATCACCCAAGTACACCTTTCCACCATAAAACTCTTCATATCCTGAGAACCAGCTTTGATTAGAGGTCATGTGGAAAGATGCACCCGAGTCAACCAACCACACATCATCAGATGCATGGGTTGCCAAAGCTACGATGAATGCATCACCATCTTCTTGAGATTTTTTAGAACTAGAATCTGAGGCTTTCTTCTTCTTCTTAGGCTCTTTACAGTCTTTAAGGAAGTGCCCAGTCTTATCACTGTTCCAATATTTTGCCTTGGACTTATTGGAAGTCTTTGACTTCCCACGGGATTTGGATCTACCCTTATTGTCAGACTTATTGTCATTTTTCTTTCCTCTTTCCGTGGATCTCCCATGAATAGCAAGGGCTTCTTTTTTTAAAATAGATGCCTTTCTCCGCATCTCCTCTGATAGCAGCAAAGACACCACATCATCCATTTTGAAAGTGACTAATGTGCTTTCGAAAGCCATCACAAGATGGTCCCATGAATTCGGTAAAGAACACAAAAGTGTGTAGCAACAATCCTCCTTCTCTAACTTGACACCAGCTGATGTCAACTGTGCAGCCAATAGATTAAATGCATTTAAATGATCCGTTAAGGATCCACCTTCCTCCATTTGTAGAGAATACAACTTCTTCCTCAGGAACAACTTGTTCACCAAAGATTTGGCTTGATACACGGCCCCAAGTCTCTCCCACAAACTATATGAAATTTTCTCATCTAGAACATTTAGAAGGTCTGCATCAGTTAAACAGAGTCTTATGAGACCCTTAGCTTTATAGTCTTTGATATCCCAACCTGCTTGAGTTATAGTTGTTGGTCTTGTAGTACTTGTAGTCACTTCCCATAGGTCACGATCTTCCAACATGTCTTCCATCTTGAGTTTCCACAACTCAAAATTAGTACCATTAAATTTCTCCACCTCCATTCTTCCATATGATGAACTCACCATCTCAATCAAAAATAAGATTTAGGATGCTCTGCACAAGACTCCCACTCAACTTGAGATTAGCTCAAAAAACCCTACCCAACAGCTAGGATCAAAAGTTGATCAAGCTCTGATACCACTTGTAAGGAAACTCAGGTACGGAAATAGCTTCCTACACTAATCTCATAAGGAAAGTATGATGCAAATCCTATTAAAATCTTCTACACTTATAGATTCAATATCATGTAAACAACAATATTGCAGCCAACCATGCATACAAAAAATAAATAGAGAAAGAAACACATAACACAAAGACTTTCCGATGGGGAAAAACCTTTCGGTAAAACAACCCCACCCCTTCATAACCTGCACAATGTATTATCTTCAAAACAAGATAACAATACACTTGCAATGCAAGTTCAACATCAACAATAGAAGACTCCAGTAGCTACTCGCAGTACCAACAATACACCCTTTTTGCATCGCTTCTCTTCACAACCTTAAAAATTCTTATAACATGTGCTTCACTTTAGGGCTACTCCCAAAGATAAATCATATTAGAGTTTTAACATTCTCCGAGAAAATAGGAACGCCACAAATTTTTACCGTGTACAGTACTCAAATATCTTAGTTTCCACATGTCTTCACCTATCACTGAATCTTACTAACATAGCTCTTACGTGTCATAGGAATCCGTCATAACCATTTTAGTCATGATCTCCTTACACACAATTCAAGATGTCGACACATCAACATTTTTTGCAAGAAATACATTTTACAAAACAAATAATAAGAATAGGAATTATACAAGGTTGAGACACCTTATTCCTAACAATCAGTGCATAAAGGATCTTATCAGCAATCAGTTGTAACCAGATCCACTGCTTCATCCTAAGAGGTGAATTAGTTTGTAAATCCTTTTTAGGATAGACTTAACAGTCTTTTGTAAATCTCCTAACAGAGTGGATACTTCATTGTATGTTTATAAATCCTCTAACAAGGTGGATCTAGCAATCCTACTTGCTCCTAACAGGGCAGATCACCAGAAGTGATCATTGTAAGCCTTAACTGGCCAACTTTATACTGCAGTATTGAAGTTTTATGGGCATCATCCCCACCCCAATTTTACTTTCTAATTGGAAGGTTTTTGGGTCACCAAATCAGTGTGTTCATGTGTTATGAATGCTTATCTTTTTATGCATACAGTAAATTAGATAAATGAATGGTTAAAACTTTCAATGCTGTATTGGTTAAAGTTTTATTGTTACTAATTCACCCCTCCCCTCTCAGTAACATTGTTAGTCTTGATTATTTCCATCAATTGGTATCAGAGCATTGTGGTTCTTAGGATAAATTTTGATAGCTTGAACAAAGATCAAGGACAATGGAGATATTCAAACTTGACAAATCTATTGAGAATGAAAAGCTAGATCTGGAAATGTCCATGGCTCAACTCAAAGAAGCAAAGGAGCATCTTTTTCAATCTCTAAAAAGAAGAAATGAACTTGCAAGACAAATGAATGATCATCAGTATGTTGAAGAAAATATTGAAGACCTTTTACCATCAAGCAGCTCAAATGAAGCTAATAAAGCAATCAAGGAACTCCTACCAAACAATGGTTCTCTGCAGGAAGAAGTAAGAAAGCTTAAAAGGGAACAAGAAATCCAATCCATCAGGCTATGTGAAGTTTTGGAATAGAAAAACAAGGCAAATGAAAACTTAGAGGTAAGAAATAATCAATCCCTTCAGCATGAAAATCTTATAGGTCAACTATCTAATGCAAATGAAGAAATTGTGAATTTGAGATCTAAGAATGAAAGTTTGAGAAATGATTTAATCATTGAAAGAAAAATCAATGCAAGCTTACATAGTGATTTGAGATTTGAAAGACAAATCAATGAAAGTTTGGAAAATGACTTAATCACTGAAAAGCAAATCAATGAGAGAATGATGAAATCTCAAATAGATGTGGATCAATTGAATCAACAAAATGAGCATAATCTTCATAGAGAAAAAGGTAAAGCAAGCCTTGGATACAATGAAAAAGGTGAATCTTCCAAAAAAGGTGCCCAAAGGAATCAAAGACCCACTTGCAATCACTGTGGTAAGATAGGTCATACATCTAATAGATGTTGGAGAAATGGTAAAGGAAAATTCAATGGTAAATGCTACAATTGCAATCAACATGGTCACAAAGCCAATGAATGCAAAGAGAAACCAAACTTTGAAGGCAAATGTCACAAATGAAAGAAACAAGGTCACAAGGAATCTAAGTGTAGATCTAAATAATTCAATCTAGCAGAAAAAATTGTCAAAGCATTATTTAATACTTGGTGCAGATGTCACTATTGTGGAGAATATAGACACATTGGAGTAAACTGCACAAGGCATCACCTAAGGAAGAAAGATACTATCGTAAGATTTTATACATGTACCAAACTTAGTCATATATCCAAGAATTGCACGAACATAGGAAGAGTTGAAGATGAAAAGAAAGCTAGACCTGACAACATTCAAAAACAGATGAGACAACAGTGGATTCCTAAATCTACCGAACCAAAAAGTTCAAATGATGGCAATGTCACTCAAGAAGTGGGTGAATCCACCATTTCTAATTAGAATCATCAAGGAGGATCATGGGCTCCATCTTCAAACCATATCCTAAGCAGTTCCAGAATGAAGGAGTGCAAATGACAAATTAGTATTTTAGATACAAGACATAGTTCATGTGATGCATCTACCAAGCAAGGTTGGTCTCAGACTTAACCGAGCTAGGTCGGGAATATAAAAGCTTTTGTTTTTTCACCAAGTTTCAAGGTTTACTGAGTAAGTTGGTGACTATCTGAAAAACCGTAGGTCATCTCAGCTACCTTCGTACCCAAGCATTAAGGATAGATTTTTATCAAAAGGGCAGAATTTCATCTCATTTTTCACTGCAAATTTAGAATATACATAGCGAAGAGATTTCCAAGAGTATGCAAGTGAGTTCAAGTGATTTGAAGTGATTTTTGAGCGAAGAATTTGTTTTATGAAATCATTCACTCACCGAGCAAAAATGGCATTAGCGAGCACCTGCAGCAGCAAGGCGAAGAGGGGCTTTGAAATACTTGTGAAGGGAATTGAATGGAAAACACCTAGCTTCAAGCTCATTCCCACCATAGTTGAATCCCTCAACCCACATGGAGCTCAATCACAAATTCTACCAAAGGTACTCCTTGTTAATGATATTTGTACTCATTTTAAGTGCAATATTCAAGAAATTTGTACATTGGAAATGGATAGTACCCTAGCTGAGTTATGTGTGGATGGAACCCTCAACCCTAAGCACAAGCATTTGGAAACCAAAGGTTTGACCCATATCCCACACTTGCCAAGGAACTTTCAAATGAAATAAATAAGATACATTTTAAGCCATGTGCATAATGGTCAGTTGTGGTTAGAGAAACCCATCCTAATAATGAAAAAGATGATTCATAAGATCACGGGTTTACCTATGATGAGAAAATGCAAAACCATTAAAACCCTAAGTTAGGATGAACTTCAGAAGTTAACCCTAGCTGAATGGGATGGCAGAGGACTGAAACTTAACAATGTATCAAATATAGAGCTAAGATTTGGAATTAGTGTAATTGCATACAAGCTGTATAGTTCCAGTAGATTGAATAGTGTGCCCTGTGAGGCTGTGGACTTAGCATATAAGGTTGTGAAGAAGAACATGGAGTTTGACCTAGTAGATGTGCTATTGAAACAACTAAATAAGAACATGGACAGTATAAGGACCTCAAAGACCAATCCCTATAAATTTGGTTCTTTGTTAGTTTGTTTATTTTTCTATGTACAAAATTTTTTCCCTTCTAAAGGTACAATAGTATGGAGAAAGGATGTTCCAATTTTGTATCAAATTAATGAATTCATTGTAGAAATGGGCAAAATTTTTGATAAATTAATAGATAACTATTTTGAAGATTTCAAAGAGAGGATGAACAACAGGTTTAGAATTCCACCTAAGCTTGTTGAGGATTATAAAGATGATGTATGCTTTTTGGTTGATTGTGACAAAGTGTATATACAAGCAGTCATAGCTTGAGTGGCATGGGTAAAACCATTGCCTTATGAGCTAAATATTGATGAAGCAAGAGATATTATTAAGGCACTAATGAATGAGCCATCTATTCCCAATATTCTAGCATTCGGTACCTATGATGAGGAAAAAGCAAGAATTGAACTTGAAATCAAGCTGCCTCAGGCAATTAACAAAGAAAAGAGGAAAATTGCTAAGTTAAAAATTGATACTGGCCCTCTTATGCTTATCGAGGGAAAAGATGAAGATGTAGAAAAAGAAGAATCTGAAAGAGAGGAATCTGAAAAGGAAGAGGAGCCTTTGAAGAAGAAAGGTAAGGTGATTATCACCAAACCTTAGGCAGTATTCACAAGGAGAAAAAGGAAAGTCAAAAAGGAAAGTGAAGTTATGTTTAGCAAGCATCCTCTCACATTTGAAGATAGGCTAAAACAACTCAGGATTGGTGCAAGAATCAACAACTTTAAAGCCTTAAAGTATGAATCTAGGACTCCTGCTGAGCAAAAAAAATTTGAAGATCTGGTAATGGAGAAGTTGGGAACTTGGAAATTCTCCCCAAACCAATTTGTCTCCCAAATTCTTGCAATATTGTTTGATAAAATAAAGGTAAGATGGGAGAACACCGAGAAAACTATTAGAGACATTTTTGAATAGAAGTTCAGAGAACTGGTACCTAGCCTAACAGATGCAAAAATAAAAAAGACAATGAAGGATCAGGAAGGAAGAATGAATATGAGATTCAATACATGTCTCATATTGTTAAAGAATATTGAACCAGTTGTTAAGAATGCAACTGATGTTTGGAATGATACTTATAAACTACATAAGCCAAGTGATGAACCTATGGAAATCATGGATGATGACAGTGATGATATGGATGATGAGCAAGGTAATGATTCCATCTCTATGGATGTAACTGATGAAGATCTTTAGGATCTGATAAAGGAGAAGGAGTAAAAAGAAAAGGAGAAAGAAGCTGATGAGGAAGAAAAAGAAGAGGATGACCTAGTGAAAATTGCAGCAGCAGTCATTACATCTCTTCCTCACACTCCACCAAAATTTGTTACTATAGAGACAACTTCCACTAGTGAAATTGTGAGCACAACAGTTGCATCAATTGCTCAATCTTCACTAGTCTCCTCCCAGCTCCAGGTATTCCCAATGCAAGTGCCAAGCACTTCATCTACCAAGCTGCAAGCAACTTCTTCAGTTACCAAGTCATCCACTGCAGCAGCAAGCACACAAGGTACATCAAATTCTCCTGCAATGTGTACTATAAGTTTACCAGTTTGCTCTCCAATTTTGTCAACATCAGCTACATTAGCACCAATTTTTGCACCAGTAAGTTCTCCAATTGTGAATATTTCGGTATGCACATCAATTTTGGGAGGTATATCAATTTTGGATACAGCTAGCACTTCTCTCAGTCTTCCTTTAGTTAGTCTTATTCTAGTTTTGATAGCTAGTCTAGCCTCATCAACCATTGTCTCTGTTTTCAAAGGAAAAGATGTTAGCACAGCAGGAAAACCAAAGACTCAATTAAAAGTTTTTCTTACAGGCAAGAAAGTGGATGAGGATGTAGACTTAGATAATGAAATTGTCATTCCCAAGATAGATACAGATACTGCTTCAGTTGATGAACTAAGACTGCTCAGTTAGCATATACAACTAAAGGCAAAGCAGAAACAACTAAGGAATGAGAGAGATAGAGAGTTTCATATTATTGAAGGAGCGAAGAATATTATTACTGAGGCTATAGGTTTTGATGTTGATACTTCTCAACACATTTTGTTACAATTAGAAGAGGCAGTTAGTAAATTCAATGAGGATATCTCTGGTCAAGAAAAGTTGATGGAGAAGGTAGAAAAGAAGTTTGATAATAAGGTGCTTGAGCACATTGCTCAGCACTTAGCAATAAAAAAAGTTGAATTCACCACAGTTTTGGCCAACATTGAAAATTATTTTAATAATGTAACATCTCTTTTTGCTAAGCTTTTTGATGTTACCGAGTATACTAAGGAGGTAAGAGAGAAATTGAATAAGATAGATGAGGATCTGAAGGCAAGTGCACAAAAGCTGAAGCTTGACCCTAGTTCAAGCTCATCTCATCACCTCAGGATCAAATTTTTGTCAGAGAAGTAGGAAGAGTTTCTCAGAGAAGAAGGAAGGATTCGGTCTACACTGCTAGATATCCAGAACAATTTTCTTCCTGTCATGGACACAATGCAGAAACATATTGCATACTCCAAAACATTGATCCATGACAAAAATTTCTTTGTTGCGAACCATGTGATTGAACTTTCTACAGAAGTTCAAGTAGCTCTATCCACATGCAAAATCTTGCAAGAGAATTGGGATAAGACTCTGCAACTCATTCTCAAGGTACATTACGAGTTTATCTCACATTTTGGTGTCTCTATGTAGATACATTATTTTATTCTTTGGCATTATTATCAAAAAGGGGGAGAAAGAGATACTTAGAAAGAGATATTGGTGAGATAAATGTACAAAAGGGACAAAGAGATACCGTGAATAAAATTGATATAACTCATGTAAATACCTTGTTTATATTGTATGGGGGAGTTATATGTAAGGAAGCCATGTATATTCAACAAAATCAGATGTCAGTATGTCAGATGTTGTATATAAGTTTTGGCTCATAAGTGTTTTTTTCACTAATGCCAAAGGGGGAGATTGCTGGAATTAAGGTATATTTTTCATTAGTGCAAACACTTATTCGATTCTGAATGCTTACCGAGCTCATCACTTAGTCTATAGTTTATACTGAGCATTCCTTTGGAAATCAATCATATGGGTAGTTTAGCAGTGTTTACCAAGTTCATAATGGTTACCGAGCAGAATAGTGTTCTCCAAGTAGTTAGTGGTCATCGAGCTTTGCAGTGTTTATGGAGTGATCAAGGTAAACGAAGGACTTAGTGTTTACCGAGTGAACAAGGTAAATGAAGGAATCAGTGTTTACCAAGTGAAGAAGGTTATCAATGGATTCAATTTTTACCGAGTGACACAATATTCACCGAGTCACCAATGGTTATCGAGTTCCAAGCTACTTATAGTGATTAGTATGGACCGTGCCTCTACTCTTACCGAGTGCATGATGATGCAGTGTATTGTAGTGGATGTCAAGTATTAGAAGGTCACCGAGTTAGTTAGAGGAACCTGAGTTTTCTACTATCTGGCCAACTTAGTAATGTTTTTTTCACTTGTGTTTGGCCGACCTTGCCACTATAAATATTGGAATGGTATATATGTAATATATTATATCATTTGTAAAAGATGTAAAAAAAATGGTATGTCATTGTATGGTATTGTATTGCAATATTTTGAGAAGAGGGAAAGTGAATCAGCAACAAAACAGAGGAATACAGCAAGGTCAACATAGATACAGAAAAGTTATATCTATCAGATTAGGTGATCAGTGCATAAAGGATCTTATCAGCAATCAGTTGTAACTAGATCCACTACTTCATCCTAATAGGTGAATCAATTTGTAAATCCTTTAATAGGGTAGACTTAACAGTCTTTTGTAAATCTCCTAACAGAGTGTATACTTCATTGTATGTTTATAAATCCTCTAACAAGTTGGATCTAGCAATCCTACTTGCTCCTAACATGATAGATCACTAGAAGTGATCATTGTAAGCCTTAACTGGCCAACTTTATACTACAGTATTGAAGATTTGTGGGCATCATCCCCACCCTAGTTTTACTTTCTAATTAGAAGGTTTTTGGGTCACCAAATCAGTGTGTTCATGTGTTATGAATGTTTATCTTTTCATGCATATAGTAAATTAGATAAATGATTGGTTAAAACTTTCAGTGTTGTATTAGTTAAAGTTTTATTGTTATTGATTCACCCCTCCCCTCTCAATAACAGTGTTAGTCTTGATTATTTCCATCAGGAATCAATATAGGGACAAAAGTTAGCTCAAAGATGATAAACATAGTGTTAGAATTCTTTAGAATAATAGAGAGTGGGTGTGAATAAGTTATTCAAGGTCTAGATGTACCAATAAAACTTTTCACTTAGCTTAGTGAACCCATTAAAGATTCATGTATCCAAGCTTGTTACTAAAACTTGCAAGTTACTGTTAAATCAACATGCAACAATAGAAACATAAAACATGAAAATTCATCCACACACTACATAGTGATTTAATGTGAAAATCCAATTTTGGAAAAACCACTAGTAGCATATTATTCCTTTTTCACTCTTCTTCCATGTGAAAGGCCAACCCTATTAAAGGTTGCAACACACACTATTAAATGTGACCCAATTAAGGGATTTCAATCATGCTATTAGAAGTGAGCCTAGTTAAAGGACTTTAGGTCATTCACTTGGAATGCTACCCTATTAAAGGATTTTCTAATGACTATTAGGCCAACCTTAGTCCAAAGTATTTTACCCTAACTGATACAATTGTTAGAGAGTAATAGTAAAGCTTTGATCTAATATAACTTACAACTTATCTTGCAGATTCTAGATCACAATTTAGTCCTCAATTTTCTTGGCTTTTATTCTTTGTATCTTTGACAACTTGTTCACCCTTCAAGAATTTGTCTGCTTGAGCCTTCTTGCTTTGTATTCCAATGTAGTCACTTCTATGGTCACTTGACGAAGCAGAGTCCTTGAATCTTTGTCCTTTTCAATATATTTCACTTTCTATACACATTGCTTCATGACCAAATATTCCTTAAATGAGAAATTATGATACTCTTTTTTTTTCCATCGTCCAATTAGGGTTTAGATAGATTAGGTAGGATACAATGTATCTACCCCATATCTTGTCTCTTTTAGAAAATTCTCCTAGAATCCATTTGAAATTTCTTTAAAATGGTTTACCTGAAATTTTGTGCCACCATCTCATCAATCTTATCTTTCTCCTAGTTCACAAGTTTCAAGAAAATAAACTTGTCAGCTTATATTTTGGTGAATCTACAATCTTTGTCATAATGTAGCAGCTCGGCATTATCAATCTTCTAATGCTTAGCACATACTATGTCACTCGACATCAACTATAAAGTAGTTGACATCAACTATGTTTTAGTAATGCTCGAAACCTATTGTATTTTGCTTGGCACCAACTGTGTTTCTTGGTACTCACTAGAATTTGATTTTACTTGGTACCAACTAATTTTCTACTTCGCTTGAACTAACTTTTCTCCACACCTACTATCAACTTGGTCAAGCTTTGTAGATAGTCTTAGTATTACATGTTTTTCTAAAGTTTCAAAGTGTAGCCAACCTTTTTAACTTCAAGTGGATTATCAATACATTATTTCACCATTATCTTAACTGATCCTTGTGGTTCATTACATAACAATAACTCAACCTTTCCTCTAGGTGCTATTTTTACATCTTATTTATTAAATCCTCTTCATCAATCAACTAAGTGATAGTACTTAGATCTTATAAGCAATTGTCTTACCAAAAAGTAGTAGGTTTGACATTAGTGAAAAAACATTGATTGAAACATATGATCTACTTCAACAATCTCTCTCTTTTCAACAATCTCTTTCAACGATGATCTTTCCAATTAGATCTCAAAAAATAGGAAAATTACTTATTAAATTTCAATATGTATTTTCTTTTAGTTATGAAGACTTAAAGAATTTCATGGGTGGAAAGTTGAAACATGAAATCCCTCTTAAACTAGAAGCAACACCATTTAGGCAGAAACAAAGAAACTATAACCCTATAGTTGAAGGAGAAATCTTCAAGGAGATTGACATGATGTTGTAGGCTATGATTATATATCCTATTCATCATTCTACTTGGTTTGTTAATATTGTGCTAGCAAGAAAGAAGAATGGAGAGACAAGGATTTATGTAAATTTCAGAAATCTAATTCAAGCTTCACTCACAGATATTTTTTTCTCTCCCTAATATGGGTCATCTTTTACAAACTATTGTAGGATTAGAAATGATGTCCATGTTTTATGGATATTTGGTGTATAATCATATTTAGGTAAATGAAGCAGATTAGTTCAAAACCATATTTACCATAACATGGGGTACCTTTTCCTACAATAGAATTCCTTTTGGTCTAATTAATGTAGCTGCAACTTTTCATCATGGCATGAAATTGGCCTTTGAAGATTTGAAGGATATAATTATTGTCATATAAGTTGATGATTTGATAGTCTTTTCCAAGAAGAGAAAAGATCATATCAAAGATCTAGAAAAGGTGTTGCAAAGATTTAAAAATCATAGTGTCTCAATGAATCCAAAGAAGTCATTATTTTGTTTGAAAAAAGGCAAGTTGCTTGGTCATATTGTATCCCAAGGAGTGGAGATCAATCCAGATAGAGTTAACGCTATCAAACAATTAAGTCTACCATTGAGTAGAAATAGAGTTAAGTCCTTCTTTGGTCAAGTAAATTTCTTGAGGAGATTCACTCCAAACTTCTTTGAAATAGTTAAATATATAGTTGATATGATGAAAGGCAATAAAACTTTCAAATGGACTAATATTGGAAAAGAAGCTTTTGAAGATATCAAGGGTTTCATTGCCAAAACCCCTGTGGTTGTCCATCTTGACTACACTAAAAAGTTCATCATTTACTATTATGCCTCATAACATACTATGTTAGCTATATTGATGCAAGAAAAAAAAGAAATAATAAAAGCTCCAATTTCTTTCATGAGTATACCATTGAAGAATCGAGAATTGAGATACTTAGATTGAAAAACATGCAAATGTAGTGATGAGGGCTCCTAATTTTTTTTGGTTTTATGTGTTTCATTCTCATTAAATAATATATGTGCCAAACCCTATAGTAAAAGGTATTTTGACACAACAAGAGTTTGGTTGTAATAATAGAGGAGTGTGGATAGAAAAGGCACAAGAATATGATATAGAAATTAAGCCAAACAAACTTGTTAGAGGTAATGCGCTCTATAAAGCATTAATAGAAGATCAAAAATTAGAACAAGAAGATACTCCAAAAGTTCTTATGGTAAGTCTTTAGTTACCTTGGTTCTAAAACATTGCTTACTTTCTGACATATGGTGAATATCCTGATGGATTTTTTACTAAGTAACAAAGGGATCTAAAAGGAAAAGCCTTGAAATATGTGATTCATAGTGATGTTTTTTACAAGAGAGCAATTCATGGAAGATTTTTGAGATGTGTGGATAAAGAAAAATAGGTAAAATTGTTGACATCTTTTCATACTGAAGCATGTGGAGGACACTTTTCTTCTACTGTCACTATATTTAAAATTTTGAGTCAATGTTATTATTGACATAAGATTTTTAAAGATGCATATAAGTGGGTTGCTAATTGTGAGAAATGAAAGATGTTTATTGGTAAACCTCAGCTTGGTACCCTACCTCTTAGGCCAGTGATAATTGAAGCACCTTTACATTAATGGTATTTAGATTTTATAGGCCCAATTAACCCTTCTTCTAGTCAAGGACACTCTTACATATTGATTGCCATAGACTATTTCAATAAATGGGTTGAAAAAAAGCCAATGAAGAAGACTTCATTAGAAGTAGTATTTGAATTTGTCAAAGATCATATATTGATAGGGTTTGGAGTTCCTATAAAATTGATATAGGATAATGCATCTTATTTTTCTTCTTTAGAAATCATTACATTTTGCTATGATAATGGTATCCAAGTTGGGCATTCCTCAAGGAAATGGACAAACTGAGTCTAGTAATAAGAATCTAATTGATATTTTGAAGAAATTGGTCTCAAATAATTAAAAAAGTTGGCATAAGAAGATCCATGATGCTTTGTGGGCTGACATAACCAAACATAAAAGAGCTATATGTATCTCACCTTTTGAATTAGTCTATGGAGTGGAAGCTAATTTTCCACTGCCTTTAGAGCTTGTTGTATGTAAACTAAAGACTATGATTGAAGAGGATGTTTTCAAAGATTGATTAGAAAAGAGGATCATGTATCTTAAAAAACTGCAAGAAGAAAGGGAAGAGAAGGTTGATAATATCATTGAACATTGGGGAAGGATAAAGAAGTTGTTTGATAGAAGAGAAAGGCCTAGAAAATTTATGGAAGGTGATTTGGTGTTGCTATGGATAAGAGACATGAGCTAAGAGGTATGCACTCTAAGTTGAAGTCTTTGTGGAAAGGGCCATTTTAGATCATTCAATAGAGAAACCCTACCATGTTCTTATAATGGGTAGGATTTTAATTTGTATGAAATAAAAAATTGAAAGAAGGTAACTCCTACATAGTAGCTAGATAGGTAGGTTTTCCTTTCATGTAGTTTGATTTAGCTTAGCTGCTTATTTTCCTAGGTAGTTTTTTTTTATTTTCCTATTTTAGTTTGTTCTTTTTGTTTTCAAGTTGTCACCTTTTGTGTGGAACCAAAGATTTCTAGAGTTCTTTCAAGCACTATCATGCTTAAATCCCTAGATAGAGCCAACTATTGCCCAAGTTTTTGGTCATATCTTTTTTCTTTAGGGTTTTGAGTCAAGTCAAGTATCAATGTCTTAAGTCTAACTCTAGATTTCCCATAGGATGACCTTTCTTCTCATCACTCCTTTGAGCTAACCTAATGTGGGGAATCATATGAGAAATGCATCAGTCCAAAAGTAGGTGATTAGGGTTTGGGAGGTTTTTATGTGTCATCGTGATGAAAAGAAGATCTAGATCTTCTATTGATTTGTTCCTAATCATGATGAAGACAAAGATTCAAAGTTACATTAAGGTTTCCATGGAAGACATTACAAATGAGCAAGATCAGTAAGAAGAAGAAGCAGTTCATGTAGAAGAAAATATTCAAAACCTCCTAAAATCAAAATATAAAGATAAGAAAATATGCATCGTCAATTTAGTACATGAATGGTTCAGATGTGATCATAATAAGCTACATGAAGAAGAAAGGTCAAATGAATGAAAGAATCCATGTCATTGGCCAGTTGACAAGTCAAATGGTTTAGAAGACCAAATCTAGATCGTCGATAAAGACTAGATCAACGGATGATATTTTAATGATAGAAATATAAGTATTTGATGATGAATATTATTGATCATTAGATTGGAAAAAGATCTACAATCATTATTATGTTTCTATGGAGAGTTACACAGAGAATAACTAAAGCGACATAATGATGATTAGACACATGGAACAAATAGACCCACACTACAAAGGGAAATAAATGAGTTAAAATCTTTAAATGAACACTACCAGATCAAAAAAAATATATGGTCATTGCTATATTGTTATGAAAAAATGGACATGTTTTAATCATGGCGATGTAGTGATAGAATGATATGTGTCCTACTAGGCCCATTATATTCCATGAAGTGCCACAAAAAAATTGTTGGAAGCATGAATGTTGATGATATTCCTATGGGGGAGTACTGTAGAAAAATTATTAGATCTTTATCATGATGATATGTTACATTCATGACTATGTCTCTCATTGACATCAACATAGCAATTTTTTTGTGGTATCTAATAGAAGAAAAATAGAAAGATCAAGTTGACAGATAGATTGTTGAGTGCTTTTAGTAGCAACATTAAAGGGATATTCTACTAAGTGTCTAGTATATGCAACTAACCTTGGAAGCATAAGATATTAATTCTGGAAGAAGTTATGCAAATTTTGTTGAAGATTGTTCTAAGCAAGAGTTTATAGAGGGATGTTCTGGTAAACTTGTTATATCTCTTAGCAGAGTTGTTATTCTAAAAAGCCAAACTTGAAGATGTGAAGAAGAAATTCTAAAGATGACATACCTAATCTTCAAGTTACAAGGTAGAACATTAATGTTATCGCTAAGTGTAATGTGTTCTTGATGTGGTCCTATAATAATTAATTAAGAAGGTATAATAGCTAACTTAGGAAATTGTGTTATAAATTTGGTATAAAAGAAGGATATTTTTCTTTATCATATATTGAGAAAGAAAATGATTGTAAGTAGCATAAAGACCAAAATGAAAAGTTAAGTAGAGTAGAGTGAATGTGAAAGAAACTTTGTTGCCAAGATTTTATTGTGTGATCCAAAGTTTGATACTCGGATCTTAAGTTTGTGACCTAGTCTACAAGGTCAGACAGTGATTGCTTTAGTTGATAGGAAAAAGGAAAGAAGTTAAAGTAGAGTACATATAATTACTCTAAAATGAATAATTGAGAGATTAGTTGGATAGTGAGTTCAATGATCTTTCCCCAGAAGCTGTTTGGACAGTGGGTCCTTATGTCTTCTACAACTACTAATAGGATTGGCACAACTCCTAATAGGGTTGGAATCTTCTAACAAAAATTCAAAGTCTCCTAATAGGGACTCATATGTACTAAATGTTCTAATAGACTCCTAACAATGTCCATCCTCTAACAAGGAATATTTATATTAGTACATCATCTTGTGGGCTTTATTCCCACTAGGGTTTTCCCTTTGATCAAGGCTTTCCCTAGTTAACATATTTCATGTAATTGTGTATGCCATTTACTAAGGTGGATAAATGTTTTAATTATTGGATAATTGATTTACGCCACCCCCCCCCCCCCTGCCCAGTTATCTTGGTGGACTATTGTTTCTAAAAGTTGGTATCAGAGCGTTAGGTCTTTAAAGATAAAGTTAACAACTTTGGGAGATGCCTGGTGAACAAATTTAGAAAGAATAGTTTGAAGTTTGATGGAAAAATTTATGATTGCTAGAAGGAAAAGATGAAGACACATCTTTTGTGTATGGGTCTAGGATATTGGATTTTGACAAAATTAGAAAAAGACAATCATTTCTAAAAAATATTTGGAAACTTGTACTAAGGAAGAAAGTGAACTCTTCATGTGTGACATGAGAGCTAGAGAATCACTATTGTCTACACTTTCTAAAATTGAATACAACTAGGTAAAGTCACTTGTTACTTCTCATATGATTTGGAAAGTTTTTGAAAATAGTTTTGAAGATGATGAACATTCTAAGAAATTGAGGTTACAAAGATGGATTTATGCATTTCAAGATGCTAAAATGATGGAAGATGACTCTATCAGGACATATGCAGGCATCATATCGGAAATTACTATAGGTATTAGATCTCAAGGAGGAACCAAAGAAGATGATGAGGTGATATGGAAGATATTGAAGATCTTAACACCACCATTTAAGCCAGTAGTTCAAATGATACAGTTGTTGATCTCTTGTACCAAATATTTCACAAAGGAAACATTATTTGGAAGACTTGATGCAATTGAGAATGATCTTAGATAGTCTCAAGAATTAACTAGAACTAAAACAACTTTCAGTACCTTGAATATTCAACCTAGTTTATCAAGGAGCACAAGTGCTAGAGGAGACTTTGCTAGCAGTAGCAAATCTGATGACGACAAAAAGATAGAAGGAGTAGCCCTTCTGGTAAGAAGAGAAAAGGATGGTAAGAAAATATTTAAATATTAGACTTGTAATTAATTTGGTCATTATGCACCTAAGTTTCCTAAAAGAGAGAAAAAGTATAGAGGAAATTTCAAACCTAGAAAAGATAGAAAATGTTTCTATGCAAATGAAGAAGATGATTCTAATGAACAAATAGTAAGTGCCAATGATGATGAAATTAGATTTGTAGCTATTAAAGAAGAAAGTCCAAAAAAAATAGTTTTGGTATGACAAATTGAAAATAAATATAATTGGCTAATTGATAGTGATTGTTCACATCATATGACTCATAATATGAACAAATTTTTTAACTTCAAAAGTCATGATGGTGGCATTGTCAGAGTTGGAAACAATGAAACATGCTAAGTTAAACGTATTGGATCTATATCTCTTGATGGTATGACTAACATTGAGGATGTATATTTTGTTGATGGTTTGAAGCACAATCTTTTGAGTGCTGGACAACTAGTGGATAAAGGTTATCATTTACAATTCATAGAAAAGACATGCATGATCAGAGATAAAGATGGAAAGGTAATTGGAATAGGAACCAGATCTAGAGGTAGTGTATTGTTGGAATTCTTTTAGAATAATTGAGAGGGCGAGGGGGGGGGGGGGCTGGGTTGAATCAGTTATTCAAGGTCCAAATGTCCAAACATAACTTTTACAATTTAGTGAACCCATTTAACATTCTTATCCATGCATGCAATCATTGTGAGTTAACCAGAACTAATAAGTTACTGTTAAACTATCATGTAGAAATGAAAAGCATAAAACACAACACACACATTCATCAGTACACATGACACAATGATTTAATGTGGAAACCCAATTTGAGAAAAACCACCAGTAACATGCTACTCCTTTCTCACTCTTCTGAAGTGATGCCCTATTAAAGGCCAACCCTGTTAAAGGTTACAACACACACTGTTAAATGTGACCCAGTTAAGGGATTTCAATTACCTTGTTAAAAGTGAGCCTTGGTAGAGGACTTTAGGTTATTCACTTGGAATGCCAACCTATTAAAGAATTTTCCATATGACTATTAATTCAACCTTACTTCGAAGGATTTAACCTAATCTAATATAATTGTTAGAGAGTAACAATATAGTTTGATGTAATCCAACTTACAACCTTACCTGCATATTATAGATCACTACTCAATCCTCAAATTTTCTTGGCTTTCAATCTTTGTAGTTCTGACATCTTGTTCACCCTTCAATCATTCATCTCCATTAACCCTTCTTGCTTAGTTTTCCATTGTAGACTTCTTCACTTAGATCACTTGATGAAGCAAAACCCTTCTTTCTTAACTTTTTTAGATTTTTTGCCTCCAAAAACTTTATGATCTCTCTCTCCTTTTTCTCTCCAAATTTTCTTTATGACCAGACATCCCTAGATATAGGGAATTAGAGCTCTTTTTTCCCCTCATTATCCATCTCAAAAATTAGGGTTTTCGATGGATTAGGTAGGATACAATGTATCTAGCCCATATGTTGTCTTCTCTAAAAACTTCTCTTAGAATTCATTTAAATTCACCTCAAAAATGGTTTACATAAGATTTTGTTCCTCCAACTCATAAATCTTATCTTCCTCTTGATTTACAAGTTCCAAAAAAATAAACTTGCTGGATTTTATTTGGCGAATCTTCGTTCTTTTTCATAATGCAGTAGCTCAACATTATCAGTTTATTGATGCTTAGTACATACTGTGTTACTCGACATCTACTATAAAATCACTTAGCATCAACTAGATTTTATTGGTACTCAATACATACTAAATATCACTCAGCATCCACTAACTTTCTCAACACATATTAGTTTTCTCAACATCCACTAGAAAATGCTTTCACTCAGCTTTGACTAACTTTTTGCTCAAGTTACACTAACTTTACTCAACACCTTCTTATCAATTTGGTCAAGCTTAACAAATGAACTTTGTTCAACCTTTTCCATCTTAATTTTCTAAGTGTAGCCAAAAAATTTGTAACCCCAAGTAGATCATCAAGACATTATGTTATCACTGTCTTAACTGATTCTTGCACTTTAATACATAATCATAACTCAACCTTTCCTCTAGGTACTTTCGTTACTTTTTGTTGATCAAATCCTCTTCATCAATCAACTAAGTGATAGTGCTTGAAACATATAAGCAATTGTCTTACCAACATATAGCATGTTTGACATCAAAGAAAAAATAATGATTGAAAACACTTCTTACAAGAATTTTCTAACTCAAATGATCTTTTCAATCATATATCAACAATCTACCTTTTTGGCATTGATGGAAAACCAAACTAATCAACCAATCAAACATCAAACTAACTCAGTTAAATAGTAAGGAAATACCAAAACTTCTCCCTCTATCAACCACTCCTTCTTAGGTTACAAAATCTTCTCCCTCATTTTTTTTTAGTCTTCTGATTTTTTGATAATGTACCTTTTCTTCATTGTTCTTCTTTTTCCCTTCCTTTAACTTGATTTTTTGCTTTGATCATCTTCATCTAATTAGTTTCTTGAACATTCTCCCTCTTTGAAAACAATGCTAAAGACATGTATACACTCGGCATCTTAATATATGCAAACATAGACTTTTGTTGGCTCTTCAATTTTCTCCCTCTGTCACCTTGCTTGTGACTAATTTGAATTTCCAACTCTATGATTACTTTAGGCAACTTGCTAAAGTAAGATCCACTACATCAATTTGTATGAAATGCATGTTTTCTTTTTTGATGCAAGGTACTCCCTTTGTCTTTTACATAGCCTTTTATAGGGGTATCACCCCTAATTTACCTCTTAGATACTCATAAGCATCCTTAGGTAATACTTTGGTGAAGATATCAACAATTTGCTCTTTTGTGTTGATATATTCATTCTTTACCTCTTTTTCTTGAACTAACTTACGTAATGATACTTTATTGTAATATGCTTTGTATTTGTATCCATAATAGGATTCATTGATATATTTATATCACTTGTATTATCAAAATAAAGTGTCATGGGTTCAGTGATTTCTTCCTTCATTCCTTTTAGTAGATGTTTGACCCATACAATGTTTGTGCAATTGATAGAAGCAAAAACATACTCTGCATTAGCAATAGATTGTGAAGTATAGATATACTTCTTGCTTGTCCATGTAACAAGTCTTCTTCTTAAGAAAAATGCTCCTCCACTAGTGCTCTTCCTATCATCAATATTTCTAGCCCAATTAGCATTAGTGTAGGCTTTCAGTTCAAACTTTTCAAATTTTCTTATAGTATAAGCCATACTCTTATATTCCCTTCAGGTATCTCATTACCCTTTTCACTATCATTGGGTGATTTTCTCTTGGGTTAATAGAGAATCTAGCAACTATTCCCACAGCTAATGCAATATCAGGTCTGCTATGTACTACATATTGCAATTTGTAAATTATGGATCTGTACAATGTTTGATTGACCTTAGTTGATTCATCATTCTTTGATAGCTTGAGTGTTATTACCATAGGTGTACTTACTGGTTTTGAGTCCTTGAGTCCAAATTTCTTGAAAATTTCCTTGACGTATTTTGACTGAGTAATGTATACACCATACTTCATTTGATATACTTGTAGTCCCACAAAAAATTTGATCTCACCGATAATTGACATGTCAAACTCTTACTTCATTTGATTTACAAAATCTTTACACAAAGCATCTTGTCCTCAAAATATAATGTCATCAAATAAAATTTTAGATAATAGTATACCTTTTCCTTCATCTTTCTTCATGTAAAAATTCCTATTATCATCTATTCTTTCAAATCCAATCTTAACGAGATAATTATGAAGTCTTTCATACCAAGCTCTTGGTACTTGTTTCAATACATACAAGGCTTTGTGCAGTTTACATACCATATTCTTATTGTTCTTATCCACAAATCCTTCTAGCTATTCTATGTAGATTTCTTCTTCTAATTTTTGATTTAAAAATGTAGACTTGACATCCATTTTGTAAACATTGAAACCTTTGTAAGAAACATAAGCAAGCAAAATTCTTACTCCTTCCATTCTTGCAACAAGGGGAAAAGTTTCACCATAGTCAATTCCTTCTTCTTGTGCATACCCTTTGCAAACTAGTCTTTCTTTATTTCTTGTTACTTTACCATTATCATCTAGCTTGTTCCTAAATATCCATTTTGTGCCAATCATATTCTTGTCCACTGTTCTAGGAACTAGGCTCCAAGTCTTGTTCTTTTCTATCTACTAAATTTCTTCTTCCATATCCTTGTACCAATCATCATCTTCCACTACATCTTTTACTATCATAGGTTCCTTCATGCTCAAAAAACATGATTCACCTCTCAATATATTTCTTATCATTGGCCTTGCATCTTTGTCTCCAATTATTTGATCTACAGGATAGTGTCTTTTGACATATTTGGATAGTCTAGGCTCAGTTCTTGTGACTGCATTTTGTTTCTCGGATTCAGCATTGCTATGTGAATCTCTGCTAGGTATTTTAGAATTTCATTCATGTGTGTTCATCTCAAAGTTATATTGTGTATTCTCCTCATTCTACAACTCAACATCTGAATGCAACTCGAGATTCACAGGGTGTGGTTTAGTAGTTGTTGATTTGCTGCATGGTTTGTGACATCTTCTTCAGTAGGTATTTCTTCATAGTAGTATGTAAATGTCTTTTAATTTTCTGGATCTTTTGTAGATTCAACTTCATGTGTTTTTGTAAACTCATCAAAATTCACATTTACACTTTCCACAATTTTGTTAGTATTAGTAATTAAACACTTGTAACCTTTACTTCTCATGGAGTAGCCAAGGAATATAATTTATTTTCTCTTTGCTTTAAACTTTCCACTTCTAACATCTTTGAGAATATAGCATTTTCTTCCAAATACCTTAAGATATTTCACATTAGGTGGATGACTATACCATAGTTCAAAAGGTGTTGAGTGAGTACCTTTCTTTACTTGCACATGATTCAAAGTGTATACTACAGTAATTACTACTTCTCTCCAGTATTTTAGGAAAACATTTTTCTCATCATTAGTGTTCTAGAACAGTCCATTATAGATCTATTTCTTCTTTCAACAATTCCATTTTGTGGGGGAGTCCATCGTGTTGATGTCTGTCTTTTAATTCCTCTATCATTATAGAACACTTCAAATTCATGTGAAATTAATTCACCTGCTCTATCTAATCTCAAGAATTTCAAGCTCTTACCTATTTCTTTCTCAACTCTTGTCAAGTACCATTTAAACATTTGAAAAGTGTCTAATTTTTGTTTTAAGAACATGAGAATCATCATTCTAGAGAAATCATCAACAAGCAACATTATATACATATCTCCTTTGTAGCTTTGCACATCAATAGGTCCACACAAGTCAGTATGAAAAATTTCAAGTATCTCCTTAGAGATATAAGATTTAGTTTTAAAGCTTGATTTTGCCATCTTGCCTAGCTAAAATTGTTTGCACATTATGTTTTCTGCTTTCTTCAACTTAGGAAAACCTCTAACTCTTTTCATGTTACTTATACTAATTAGATTATCAAAGTTGACATGACATAATCTATTGTGCCAAAGCCATACATCATCAAATTTTGCAATAAGACAAGTAGCATCTTCTATATCCAAATAGAACATATTACTTCTAGATTGATTAAGTTTTCCAATCAAATTTCCATTTGTATCATATATCTTTGCTGATTTGTTTTCAAACTCAACTTTGCACCTTAAATTGTTCAATTGTGAGACACTTAATAAATTATAATTCAATCCTTCTACATAATAACCATTGTCACATGATATCTTGTCTATAAGTTTAATAGACCCTTTTCATTTTATTGAACATGGTGCATCATTACCAAATCTTACGTATTTTTCATCATAACAAGTTAAGGTAATGAACTTACTTTTTTCTCTAGTCATGTGATGTGAGCATTTGTTATCAATGATTCATTTGTCATTCTTGTTCACACAAATCATAAGTGCAGTAGTCTCATCCTCATCTGATTAATCCTTCATTGCAACATATACCACGTCATCATAATTTTCATCAAATTTGTTTTCATCATCAATGTAGCATGACTTCTTGCCTTTATCTCTGTAGTCTCTTCCATCATCTTCTCTTCTATTTTTTTACTTGTTCCCTTCTCTGGATTTCTTCTTCTATGTACATCTTGCTGCAATATGACCAACTTCATTGCAATTTAAACGAATGATAGGCAACTTACTTTGGAATTTACCTTTTCCTTTATGGAATCTTCTTGCTAGCAATGCTTCCAATTGTTCAATGTCTTCCTCATCTGTATTGCTATCACTAGATGCATAATTTATCTTTCCTTTCTTTTTCTTAGGCTTTTATTCCTCAAAGTCCTTTAGTAACAATTTGTCTTTGAAATATGATTCAATACTCTCTAGCTTTTAGTTGTCAAAATTAGATAACTCAAATGCAGTGAGTCTACCTACTACACCTTCAAGGGTTACATCATTTCTTGGCATACTTCTTAACTCTTGAATTTCAGATGCTCTAATGGCATATATAGGTAACAATGTTCTCAAGGCATTACTCATCACAATTTCATCAACTATTTTACTAGTTTCACCTTTTATAGCACTAATAATTTCTTTTATTCTAGAAACATATTGAGCAATGTTTTCACCTTCTTCCATTGTCATGCCATCAAACTTACCTCTGATGCTCTTTGATTTGGCTCTTTGAACATTTTTGTCTCCTCCATAAATGGTGTTTAGGAAATCCCACATCTACTTTGTACTTTTAAGGTTTTTGATATCATCAAAGTTAACATATTTCAAGGTAGAGTCAATCTCCAACATCACCTAATTTTCCTCTTTATTTTTTTTCAAATCTTTAGCAGTTAGGGCTCCTACTGGATCAACATGTTCTATTGTAATGCAAGTTTGTGCATAGTCTCCAACTCCTCCAAGGTGAAGCTTCATCAAACTTTTCCATGTAGGAAAGTTATCTCTATTTATCTTGGGTATCTCTCTCTTTAACATCTTGATCTTTATGATTTCAATACCTTGAAACTAATTCTCTTAAGCAGTTGTACTCTAATACCAATTGTTGAAAATCTTTTGAAATAATTGAGAACGAGGGGGTGAATCAGTTATTCAAGGTCTAGATGTCTAAATAAAACTTTTATAATTTAGTGAACCCATTTAACATTCTTACCCATGCATGCAATCATTGTGAGTTAACCAAAACTAATAAATTACTATTAAACTATCATGCAAAAATACAAAGCATAAAACACAACACATTCATCAGTACACATGACACAATAATTTAATGTGAAAACCCAAATTGGGAAAAACCACCAGTAACATGCTACTCCTTTCTCACTCTTTTGAAGTGATGCCTTGTTAAAGATTACAATACACTATTAAATGTGACCCGGTTAAGGGATTTCAATCACCCTATTAAAAGTGAGCCTTGTTAGAGGACTTTAGGTCATTCACTTGGAATGCCACCCCATTAAAGGATTTTCTAATGACTGTTAAGTCAACCTTTCTCCAAAGGATTTAACATAATTTGATACAATTATTAGAGAGTAACAATAGATCTACTACAACTTACAACCTTACTTGCAGATTATAGATTGCTATTCAGTTTTCAACTCTAATTGGCTTTGAAGGTCTATAGTTCTGATAGTATGTTCACCCTTCAAGAATTTATCTCCATTAAGCCTTCTTTCTTAGTTTTCCATTGCAAACTTCTTCACTTAGATCACTTGATGAAGTGAAACCCTTCTTTCTTCACTTTGTTAGTTTCTTCACATCCAAAAACTTTCTAACCTCTCTCACCTTTTTCTCTCTAAATTTTCTTCATGACCAGGCATCCCTAGATACAGGGAATTAGAACTCTCTTTTTTTCTCAATATCCATCTCAAAAATTAGGGTTTTCGATGGATTGGGTAGGATACAATGTATCCAGCCCATATCTTGTCTTCTCTAGAAACTTCTCCTAGAATCCATTTAAATTCACCTCCAAAATGGTTTACATAAGATTTTGTGCCTCCAACTCATCAATCTTATCTTCCTCCTAATTCACAAGTTCCAAGAAAACAAACTTGTTGAATTTTATTTTATGAATCTTCATTCATTGTCATAATGCAATAGCTTAGTATTATCAATTTATTGATATTTGGCACATACTATGTTACTCGACATCTATTGTAAAATCACTTGGCATCAACTAGATTTTACTAGTGCTCGACACATACTAAAAATCACTCAACATCTAATAACTTGCTTGGCACCTATTAGTTTGCTTGGCATCCACTAGAAAATGCTTTCACTCAGCTTTGACTAACTTTTTTCTTGGCTTGCACTAACTTGATTCAGCACCTTCTTATCAATTTGGTCAAGCTTAGAAAATGCACTTTGTTCAACCTTTTTAAGCTGAATTTTCTAAGTGTAGCCAAACATTTTGTAACCCCAAGTGGATCATTAAGACATTATGTTATCACTATCTTAACTGATTCTTGTACTTCAATACATAATCATAATTCAACCTTTTCTCTAGGTACTTTTGTTACATCTTGTTGATCAATCCTTTTCATCAATCAACTAAGTGATAGTGCTTGAAACATATAAGCAATTATCTTACCAACGTATAGCATATTTGACATCTGTGACAAAATAATGATTGAAAACACTTCTTACACCAATGTTCTAACTCAAATGATCTTCTCAATCATTTAACAACATGTATTTCAGTTCAATCCTACTAAAATGACATGTTTGGTTGCAAAGGTAGATGATAGTTGATTATGGCATAAGAGATTTTTTCATATAAACTTTGATAGCATTGTGAAGACTAGTAGTATGTTTGCAGTTAGAGATTTTCCTAAGATTGTAAAGACTACTAACATAATTTGCAAGGAAGGTGTATTGTCAAAGCATAACAATGCTTATTTTCCTGGCAATAATTTTTCTAATACAATAAAATTGGAGATTATACATACAGATCTTAGTGGTCCTACAAAGACTAAAGGATTGTATGGTGAAAGGTATTTCATGATTTTAGTTTATTGATTTTTTAGAATGATGTGGCTTACATTTCTTAAAGAAAAATATCAGGCATTTGATAAGTTCAAGATATTCAAGAATAGAGTTGAGAATGAATCAGGTATGAATATTAAATATTTAAGATCAGATAGGGAATGAGAATTTACTTCAAATGAGTTTAACATCTTTTTTGAAGCTAATGGAGTCAAAAGATAGTTATCAACTCTAAGAACCCCTAAATAGAATGACATTATAGAAAGGAAAAATATATCAATAACAAAAGAAAGAAGAGCTATGTTAGTTATGAAAGATGTATCCAAGATATTTTGGAGAAAAGCTATGAATAAAATAGTCTACACTATGAACAAAGTGTAAATGAAAAAAGATACAAATAAGATCCCTTATGAACTATGGTTTGGTCACTCACCTATAGTCAAGTATTTCAAAAATTTTGGTAGTAAGAGCTGTATCAAAAGAGATGATTATATTGGTAAGTTTGATGCTAGATGTAATGAATGTATTTTTCTTGGTTATTCATTGAAAATCAAGGCTCATTGATGTTATAATCTAAGAACTAAGACTATCATAGAAAGTGCAAATGTGAGAGTTGATGAGAAATTCAAGATACAAGAAAGAATAGTTGATTACAATTCAGATGATGAGAATGTTGATACTAAGCCAAAGAATGATGAAGTATCTTTTGAGACTAACAATGATTTGTAGAAAGAAGGAGAACCAAGGTAGGAACAAAGCTTAAAACTTCAATAGTTCTAAAAGTTGAGATAACAACTCCTACTTCGGGTAAGAGTATGACAAAGAATCATCCACCTGAGAAGATCATTGGAAGTAGGGATAAAGGTGTAATGACAAGAAAAAAAATCAATGAAGAACTATGTTTGATATCTAAAGTTGAACTGAAGAATGCAAATGAAGAATGTAAGGATGACTATTGGAAATAAGCTATGAAAGAGGAATGAGACATGGGAATTGGTGCCCTGACTATGGACAAGAATGTGATAGGAACAAAATGGGTATTCAGGAACAAGATGAATGAACAAGGTGAAGTTTTAAGGAACAAAGCAAGACTAGTATGTAAAGGTTACTCATAGTAAGAAGGAATAGACTATGATTATACCTATGCTCCTATGGAAAGAATAGAAGTAGTAAGGTTACTCTTAGCATATGCAGCATATAAGAAATTCAAACTTGTATATCAGATGGATGTCAAGTCAACTTTTCTGAATGGAGAACTTGAAGAAGAGGTATACATGGAATAGCCTAAAGGTTGTCCTTTGACATATCACAAGGACATAGTATGCAAATTGAAGAAATCATTGTATGGCTTGAAGCAAGAACCCAAAATTTGGTATGCAAGGTTCTACAAGCATTTGATAAAGCTTGGATATAACAAATGTATGACAGATAGTAATTATATTGGAAATAAATTGATGATGAATTGATGAACTTGGTAATATTTGTTGATGATATAATATTTGGAGGAAATGATGATGAAAGTGACATGTTTGCAAAATAAATGAAGAAGGAATTTGAAATGAGCATGATAGGAGAAATGAAATATTTTCTAGGATTACAAATTGTATAGGAAAAAGAAGTAATCATTATTATTTAGACTAAGTATTTGAAAGATTTATTGAAAAGGTTTGGTTTGGAAACATGTAAACCCATTGGAACACCTATGGTTACTAGACACAAGGTATCTATAAAGGATGAGCCACCTATTATTTAATAGAAGAAGTATAGATCTATGATTGGAGGATTGCAATATCTGACTCACACAAGGCTAGATATAGCAAATGTAGTTGGAATTGTTGCAAGATTTCAAGTTGATCTTAGAGAAGCACATTATGCAGCAGTCAAAAGGATATTTAGATACCTAAAAGAAACACTAGAGTTTGGATTGTGGTATGATAGATCTAATGATTTCAATCCATATGCTTATATTGATCCTGATTGGGTAGGTAGTATGGATGATAAAAAGAGCACTAGTGGTGGAGCCTTCTTGGTTGGAGAAAGATTTATTTCTTGGCTAAGAAAGAAGTAGGATTGTACCTTAGAAAGTATAGTAGAAGAAAAATATGCTGCAGAAATAAACAATTGTAATCAAGTTGTTTGGATGAAGCAGATGCTAAAGGATATAGGGATAGAATTCAATGAAATTGTTGGCATTCATTGTGACAACACAAGAACAATAAATATACCTAAGAATCTAGTGTTTCCTTCTAAGACTAAACAAATTTCTATTAAGTATCACATGTTGAGAGAAAAATTTGTAGAAAAGGAGATTAGATTGGAGTATGTAAGCACTAAAGAATAGATTGCAAATATTTTCACTAAGCCTCTTCCCAAAGAGACTTTTAAGTATTTGTGAGGTATGTTAAGGGTGATGCCCCTTCCTACATCAAAGTAGATGATGCAAGAGTGCATTAGCCTAGTGTAATAGAGTACTATTATTTGTCTAGACTCAATGTTGATGCTTTCTACATGGGGGAGTATCTATTATGAAAAAAGTCATCTAGGACTCTTATTGGATGTTGTTTTAACAATGTCTTTGGACACTTGAGCAGGTTAGAGACAGTAATTGTAGAGATTATTGGTTGCTGAAACCTTTGACATTGATGTCAATGGGGGAGAAGTTTAGCATGAAAAATAGTTTGGAAATAGTGAGATAGTTTAGCATGGAAAATAGTTTGGAAAAGTAAAACATGAAAGAATGATTGATGAAGAGGATTTGAAAAGAAAGGTTAATAGTCTTTTGTAGTTGGTATTCTTGGAACTAGATTTTTTTCATCTATGTTTCCATTAATGCCAAAGGGAGAGATTGTTGGAAGCATGAATTCTGATAAAATTCCTATGGGGGAGTATTGTAAAAACATGATTAGATCATTATCATGATGATATGTTACACTCATGATTGTTTTTATCATTGATGTCAACATAGCAATTTTTATGTGGTATCTAACATAAGAACAATAGAAAGATCAAGTTGGTATGGATAGATCGCTAAGAACTTTCAGTAGTGAGGTTAAAGGGAGATACTATTTAGTGTCTAGTATATGTAGCTAACCTGAAAAGCATAATATATCAAGTCTAAAAGAAGTTATGCAAGTTCCAATGAAGACTATTCTGAGACAGAGTTTGTTGGCCTAGTTTTTTACCCTTTGTGATTTGTTGTACCTCACAGTGAAAAACCTTAGGCTTATGTTTAAAATTTGTGAGTTTTTGTTAAAACCCTAGTTGAAATCTTTTAAAATTTTATAAACACTTATTTATTGTGCCCTAACCCTAAAAAATGATCAAAAGTAATATTTAAATGAAATTGTGTAGGACACGCTTATCCTAAGTTCTCAGTTTTAAAAATTATTTTATTTCTTCCCACACAAAATAACCCTTTTTCATTTTTGAATGTACCCTAACTGTGGCTATTTTTATCAAGCATTTTTTGTGAAACATCTTAACTATGATGGTTTGGCTTGAAGAGTTGTTAATCTTTCCAAGATTGATGGTGAGAAATTTCCCATAATGTAAAGTTGCATGAAATTTAAGTAATTTGGGAAAGCACCTTTGAGATAAATAGCACTTAGTGACATTGGGTTATGACAAGGACTAGAGTTTTTCTGAGATTCTTAGTACTTTTTAGAAATTTTGTAGCATTATTAGTGCATGTTCCATTTTCTAGCAATATCATTGGTTAAGCCATGCAGTGGGGTTGCTTTTTGTGATAATGTTGTTGAGCTGTTGATCTTTGGAAGACCAATGGATAGCGCATGCAGATCAATGGTGGGCGTATTACGACTTCATGGAGATGCAAGGATTTTAGTGAAAGCAAGGAAGCACCTTGGTGACACCTGTCCCCGATAACGTCATGAAGGATATTTCACATAGTTCAAAGGACACATGTTGTATACCGTTGATCTTGAGAAGATCAACATATAGCAGATGTCCACAAGATGAAAATAAATGATGTTTATATAATGCAGGCAAGTGAATCTTTGAGATGTGGCACATGATGATGTTATGGGCCCACAACTCTAAAAGGTAATAACATAGTATGTACTATTGAAAGTTATTAGACATTTTGGCATAAATTCAATGCAGTTATTGATTAGTTTGATTGACTAGATTTTAATAGGGCATCATTTCATAATCCCATTGATCTTGAAATGATCAATGTATAGCACTTACTTGCATTATCAAAATTAAGGAACTTTAAGAAAAGTGAGAAAGTGCTTATTTGACATATGGCAAAGTGGGCCATGTCATAAAGGAAACTATTGAGTCATGCCAAAGTGGAGAGATATAGTGAAATGGAATGTAGTAATTGGCAGGATAACACATATGTTTGCTAGAGATATCGATAATCACTGCTTCACCGCATTGAGAAATTTCTCAAAGTTTAAGTAATGCAGGAATGTGCCTATTCAACATGTGAAATTTTTTATAAAGCTTTAATGTAGCCTTTTTGATTTAAAAGAAGGTCATTAGATGCTTGAGGATCAATGGTGATAATTCAAATTTTATAACATGGCACAAATTTGTGACTGTACAGTATTAATTCTGATTAATTCTACTTTGTGTGAGCTTAATGCTACAATATAATTTGAAAATCACCATTATTGAGCCATAAAATCACAAAATTATTAGAGTGTAATTATTTCTAGAGTTAGGGAAAGAAATTCTCTAGGATTTCTAGCGATTTACAAAGTGATTCACACAACAAAAAAAGAGAGGCACAAATAGGTAAGTAAGTGGTTTGAAACTCTTGAAAATTGAGAAATTATAATTGTGCTAGGTTAACTTGAGAAATTACAATTTTTTTGGTAAGATGGATTACTTAAAAAGATCTGTTGATGATGACTTTCTTGAAAAAATGCCATTATCTATCAATGAATTAAGAAAGGGTAGAGAATTCATTCCCAAATTCCCTAAGTTAGTAGTTAGTGAGGGTTTTTATGACAAGGCTAATTATTTGAGAGGTGTAGAAGTCTTAGTGGGAGGTTTGGAACTATTTAAATAATGGTTTGTAGAATGAAATTTGGATACTCCTATGAAAAAAATTTGGGAATTTGATATAGGGAAGTTGATATTCCTTGGAGTCTTCTTTGATAGTGACCTATTAGTAGACATGGCTAAAAAATATGATCCAATTACTAGGATTGTGAAAAATCATGTAGGAGATAATCTATTTAGGGTTTCTCTCGAATTAATTAGAGAAATTTTCAAGCTAAACCCTAACCATTTTGTGCATGAGAAAATTGATATGGAAGAATTTCAATCTAGGTATGATGCACATAGGGTATACCTAAGGGGAGGGCCATTACAACAACATTTTTTCAAGATTGGGTCACTTCCCTTGGTCACACTGAATACCCCAGAGCCCTTGCTAAAGAAATATTTTAATCCTAGGGAACATGCCTTATATTTTTCTCTCTACAAAATATTTGGAATGGATGAGAAATATTATATTCAAGGTTTTATTTTTCTCATCATAGCTCAAACTATGCAGTTTGGAATGAGCTCAATTCTTGATTTTTCCACCTACTTTGCTAAAGAAATTCACAATGGTTTGATTGGAATAGCTCAAGATAAGGTTAATAGGATTTTTTTCTGGAATTCTCTATTGATGTATATATGTCTATATAAAGGAGTTAATTTCTTATCCAAAGAAATGAAATTGGAACTAGAGAGAGATGGAGAGAAACTCTTAGTTCAATTGTGGAGCACTGACATGACATGGGAGGTCACAGATGCCAGTTTTGTTAGATTTGATAGATATTTTTCTTCAAGGCTTATACTGCTAATGAGAGGGGATAACTCTAGAATACCACAACCCTTGTTAGAATTAATAAGAGCTAAGGATCATTCCAAAGGGTTGTTGTTCAATCATAATCAGGGGGTATTATCCCATATCATGTCTCTACTATTTTCAGAATTTATAGCTTCTTTGGAAAACCCCATGTATTACCAAATTAGTTTCCTTTAAAGGTAGGAATTGTAGAATTGTTATGGTAGATTGGTACAATTGATGAAAGAGATTTACTCAGTAAATATAAAGGTACATTCTTCACTATTGTTATTGTTGTGCATGAGTTTGTGTTTGTCAAGAAAGGGATGGAGAAGTTTGGGAAAATTTAAAGATAGATATCAAATGGCCCAATCCCATGCCTATTATATTGATCCAATCAGATTTTATGACCTCCTTAGGAATGAAGTAAAGCTAAGGCTCACATACAAACCATATACTTTCCAGAGGATATAATCAAAAATATGTTTTCATTGAAAGAGTAGGAGGCCAGGAAAGAAAAATGGATAGTTTACAACAAGGTTTTGGATTTCATAAATTCTTTTGAGCCTAAGTATGACCCTTTGGAAGATAAGAAATATTGGGGGGCCAAAATGGATATGTTGATGAACAAATTTCCTGGAATAATGCAAACTTTAAATGAGAAGAAGGACATCTTGGCAAGAGCACATCTAGATAGAGCTGGTAAAGTGGAAAGGAGATTAAGTAGTAGAATGGTTTGACTCTAGGTTAGTATGTATTGTACAAGAAGGATGGATATATTGTGGCTTAAAATGTGCGGTACATCCCTCCTTACAAGAGGCCAACAACAGAGAACCCATTTGACACAAGTGCCCCCATGAAACATAGGTTAGAATAAGGATTGTCCTCTCAAGTAGGAGAGTACTCACCATCCCAAACTCCTCTTAAAATAGATGATTAGGCATCTCTGAGAGAATAGCTATGAAAAATTAGACGGGAGGGAGACATAATTGTTACAACTGCTAATATTGAAGTAGGAGTGCTTGAAGAGCCTCCTATGCCATCCCTTGACCTTACTGTTTCTGATTATAGAGGTAGGGAGATAGATCCAATAATTGCACAAGCATCTTAGAAGTTTACAGATAATGAAATTTTTGTAAAGTCTAGGGCCTTTGCACAATTCTTATGGAGAAGAAATATTGGAAATTTTGAGGCAAAATGCAAAACAATAAAAGTAGAGCAACCAAATAAGTTGGACTCTAAAATTGAGGAAGAGGTTAAGGCTAATTTCTTAGATTAATTTGAACAATTGACCCCTGAGGGGGGAAGGGAATTATTGAAAGAGTCAGGTGTTTTGATATTATGTGACTGGCACATAGCTAATACTATGCTTTTTGACTTTATTAGAAAAGAAAAAGATGTTCAATATAAGACTAAAGAGGAAATCCTACAAGAAAATAGAGGAGTGAAATACAAAAATGACCACCAACAATTGGTAATTTGGTCTATTGAGAAGAGATATAAAACTACGATAAAAAAAATTTTAGATGTTGAGAATATAGACACTCTTATAGTTTACAGAGTAGATGAAGTTGAAAATGAAGAGATAACTAAAATGACTCAAGAAATGGTGAATTTTGGGATGGTAGTTGATGTAAATGAGAAAAGTAGATTCCTAGAGCTCAATGCCAAGTTTGAAGAAATATTAAAGGCATATGAGGACAGAGGGAAGAGAATTTAACTACTTGAGGATCAAGTATCCCAGATGGATAAGTAGCTAGGGAAGAGGAAAGTGGGAGAATTTAGCAAGCTTAGGATTGTTTATCGTTGCCCCCTAGTTGAACCATTCAAGTCTACTCCAATTATAGAGCTTCCTAATACTCTACAAAGCCATGAATTTTATACTACAAAGAAGTTTGAAGAAGAAAATAATAAGTTGTGGGAATTGGAGATTGAGCTCAATAATCAATATGAAGAATAACACAAAATGCCAATATTATACTTAGTAGATAAGTTTGACTGGCCGAGATTCTATGACCAATTGGTGGGGATCCTACATATGTGGAACAAGATAAGAAGAGATGAAGACACCTTAAAGCCCATTATATAAAAATGGAGTGAATGAGATAAAGATATTATTCTTATGTGTATTTTAGTCATCCACCTATCTTGTGAACAAATAGAGAAGACTATTGATATAACCAACAATCTAACTGAATTTGATCAGAAAATGGTTTCTATTCAATAAAGAATAATGTTTTTCCTTTCTAAATATACGGGAGAGAAATTTGATCTTTTTCCTAGTGTACTTGAAATGATTGATAAAATAAAGGAGAAGGAAGAGTGGGAAAAAAAATTGGATGATTTACTATGCCCCAAAATGAATGAAGTCATTAATGAAAAGGGAGATGTGTTGTGGGCAATCACCAATGAAGAATTTTTCAAAGTACAACTATTCTGTAATGCCATTAGAAAAGAATTTTTTGAATTAGACAAAATAGGAGGCTTTGTAATTAAAAAGCAATGTTAAATCTTAAATTTTGATTAGCTTGATGATACAATTTTCAAAAAATGGAGGGAAGATTTTGTCTCTTCAATAAAAATGGAAACAAAAGAAGGAGGTGTGGGCCAAGAAGAGGATCAAACAAATGATACATTAATAGAAGAACACACAAAAAAACTAATTATAGTTTCTAGCACAGAAGTCTGAATTTATGATGTGGCAACTAAGGACATAGATATAGATGTTATTTTAATAGTGCTTGATGATGAAAATGGATATCCTCAAGTTAAAGTGAATTTGCATGAATCAAAGCTAGACACATCATTAGAAAACTTGATGGCTACATATTATGAAGATTTAGAAGACTAGAAAAACCAATCATGAAATTTGTAGCATTTGAAAGTGTAATAGAAAATAGGCCCATCGAAAAGAATGTTGTAATGTAAAGTTTTTCTATTACACAAAATTTTGTCTTTTATGACAACAACAAGTGTAAATATCTTTTTTCTAAAGGATGGTTGTTAGTTCTCTATGCATGTAGCTTGTTGTATCTCACACTATATAAGTGACATCCTAGTGCTAGAGAAATGGTCTAAGTCTCTTATAATTTCAGTTTTACTAAGTATTTGTTTGGTCCAGTTTCTTTATGCAAATTTTTTATGATGTATTCCTCTACAAATATCTGTTAAAGCATTAATCTTATAGGATCTTAACGTCTTATCTTGAGTCATTCTAAGTTTTGTTTCTATTTTATACAATTTTCAAAGGAAATTAATACAAAGATGAATTGTCCCCATAACTTTTCTTGTTGCATATTGTCTCCATTTTTATTAGCTACTCATTTTGAAGTTTAATAAGGAAAGCTTGTTCAATTGAATGCAATTAAATCAAGTTTGTGTCAATTCACTATTGCATCTAATTCAATTAATTAAATAAATGCTTTAGTAAAATTGATTGGGTTTCCATGGTAATAGGAAGGATTTATGTAAGAATGATTTTGAATGAGAATTGCTGATAGTATTGATTATAATGTAGTTAATTAGATCTACAAGTTGAATGGACTCTGAATTCCCAATGGATGAGGCACTAATCTATTAATTTAGTCTATAGATGAAAGTTCATGAATAAGCATCAAGATTAAAAATGAAAATCAATTTTACTTCACTATTTAAAGAATGTCAAAGCTGGTCAACACTTGTTTGCATTTAACCTTTAAGTCTTAGTTAGCTACTATTGCTAGAAGTATTTGTAAATCCTAAGAAGAATTGTGACCAAATCTACTTTAGGGGATGTGTATTGCTTCATAGCAGCATGGAATAAATAATATGTGTATGTAGTATTAGATTTAAAATCTTTCATCCCTTAGGTATACCTGCCTTGTTTCTATAGAGTCTAAAGAGTAGAAAATCTATCTTGATTTTGTTGAAGTTGGGTCCAAATATAGAGCAAATATATTTTTTATGGGAAGTAGCTAATCCTTAGATTATTGTGATCTTTATTATCTTGGTATTAATTATTTTGTTTCTTGATAGTTGAAAAATACCAACAAAATTGTGACTCTACTAGGGAGTTTCTTAACACACGCTTGTGTGTAAGAAGTACTATAGTGTCTTTGCTCTTGGTGTATACATATTTGTCAGATCCTTTCAATATTGATCATGGTTATAGTGGATCTTTTTAGTGAAACACCTTGAGAATTTATTTTTAATTTTTTTTAAAAGAAAAAAAACAAAGAAGAAGAACCCTAGCACCATAGATGTACACAGACATATACAACCCTTATCAAGTGTCTTATCTGTCAAGCAAGAGTTGCAATATTATGTTCTTTGTGATTGGCTCATTTTTATTTCATTCTATTTCATATCATCTTGTGTCTTTTTCTTGAAGTCAAAAGCTATTTTATTGTTATCTTTCCATAGAATAGGGTGGCAACTAAGTCAAGGTTTTGAAGCTAGTGCTTATTGGTATGTAATACCCAGAAATGGCTAACAAAAGAAAATGTACACAAGTCTATGCAAGAGCCAATCCTCATATTCCATTGTATATTGATCTACCCCAAGGTGGTAGAAAGAACCCAAACAAAAAGAAAGTAGAAGTAAATCCCACTTGGAAGCCCCATGGTAGCACATCAGTACATTCTAAATACCAACCAGTGGTAGGGAGAGAGTCTTCTTCACTCAGCTTTGAATCAAAAACCATAAGAATCTTAGGAGGAATATTTAGTACGCCATTACAAGATGAAAGGGCTTACCAAGATAAGAATATGTCTCCAGTGGAAGATGCTTTCCATAGGCCAAATATGATAGATGAAATGAATCATAGGCTGGGATATAATAGTGCAATGGAGAATCCTTTTATTTCTAGAGAAGTTCCATATATGGAGACAAACCTTATAGATCAAGATGATCCTGCTAATTTAGATACCACTTCTATAGATCCAAAAGAAGCATACTCAGAAATAAATGTTTTAAAGAAGTGGGTTGTAGAAGAGGAAGCTAAACATGCTCATTTAGAAAAATAAAGAGAGTAAGCCACCTTGAATGCTATTATTGAGAGAGATAACTTTCTTAGAAGGATCATTGCCTTAAAGGAGAAAAATAAGAAGCTAGAAGAGAGGAATTCTATCCTTCATGTTGATGTCTTTGGAGGCATAGATAGCTTGAGATCCAAGGTTCAAGAACAAGAAAAAATACTAAGCAAAAGGAAAGAACCTATCATATCCCAGGTCCAACCCTACAAGCCTATCCCAACAAACCTTGTAGAATCTATTCTTAAGTAGATAGATAAAGGGAAAGGAAAGGTAGCAGGAATCCATTTTAATGAACCTCAAGTTGTACCAAACAAGCCCTCAAATGCTCCCATGTCTAGCTTGGGTCTAGATTTGGACAAGGCTAGGAAGGAGAAGGAGGATTTTGCCAAAGAGCTTGAAAAGGTTGAAAATGAAGCTCAAGCAGTAGAAACTAGAAGAAAGATTTAGTTCATTAAGTCTGATTCTACTTTAGCCTCATGAAAAAATCTATCCACCTAGTTTACAACTTCTATATGTGGTTCTGCACCAGTAGTTTCTAATCAAACTATGTCAGAGTCTACCCCTATTTCATCATCTACTATTAACCCTTAAATCCCTAGTGATCAAGCTCAACAATCTCAAGGTGTTGCCTATAACCAGGCTAATATAGCAAGCACCTCAAATGTTCTTAGCATTGAAAAGAAGCCCATGTACCTAGAAAAATATAGACAAATGTCATTTTTAGGTATCCCTAGTTCTCCACACCCCATATCATTTGACCTAAGAGATAAAGTTGTCAAGTTTTTTGGAAATAATGTTGTTACTAGTGAAGAGCACTTGAGAATTTTCATAGATATGCTAAATGATTTTGAGGTTGAACATGAAGATGTAGCAATGAAGTTGTTTGTTCACTCATTGACTAAGGATGCAAGGGATTGGTTTAGAAGACTACCTGATGAAAGCATTATTTGATGGAGTGATTTAGAGAAATTGTTGAAGGAGCAATATGGAGACAATACTAATGCTAGATTTATGTTAAATGATTTTAATAGTATCAAGAAGAACCCTAATGAACCTGAATTTGATTTCAATGTGATATTTCAAAAGGGAATGTACAAATTGTTCCAATTTATGAGATTGAATGAAGATGTTTGCCTCACAACATAATTTAATGCTTTTGATAGCAAAATGGCTTATTAGTTAAGAGATAAATATCACAAGACTATAAGGGATTCTTATAAGGTTGTAGTGAATATTGAAAATAATAGGAAATCATTTGGTAAACTTTGGAGGAGAGATGATCCAAAATTATTCAATCATAAGAACAATACTAAGGGGAATGATAAAATTCTCGTGAATAAGAAGCCAAAAGAAGCCACAATAGGTCAAGTGTTGGACTTATTAAAAAAGATGAACCCAACAACTATCAATAAATAGAAACCTAATGTTGGTGACATGGCTCTAGTAAATAAAAACCATTTTAATTGACAACCCATAATGTAGAATTACACTTCTACCACTCAATGGAAAGATGGTAAACCAATTCCTAACTATACCCAAAATGTGAAAGATAAGGGTACACCAAATCCTCTGCAAAGAAGTTCTGTTAATATTAATGATGATGAACCATGGTGCATTATCTGTCAATCACCTCACTCCTTAGAATACTATACAATTGCTAAGTCATTTTTTGCAGATCAAAGTGTACAAAATGAGGAGGAAGAAGAAGAAAAGAGCCATGATGATGTAAGTTGTAACATGGTTAGCATGTGTGATGAGTATGTAGATTCTGACTTAGAGGAAAATGAAAATGACATTACTAGTCAGAGAGAAATTTACCAACAACACCATCAAAAAAATTTTGTTGATGATGAGAATTATGATGAGGATAAGGTGTGTGTTACATCCTCAGCTATTGATCATATAGATTTGAGAATGACTTCTAAGGAAGAGATTGACATAGTTACTGTAGAGATTGTTGGTGTTTGAAACTACTAAGCAACAAAATACTCAATATCATAGTGAAATTACTCACCAAATATAAGGATTAGCCAATTCCTAGTAACAATTACATGAATAAACCACTTTGACCCAACTTCAACAAAACCAAACATGGTTTCCTACTCTTTAGGCTCCGCTAAACCAAGGTGGGTATACCTAGGGATGATCCTAATGCAAACTACTATGTAGGGATTCTTTTAGTTTCATTTCGATTCTCATCTATTACCCACTAACACATGAGCGATTCACTTCACTTATTTTAATGTGCTCAAACTTGTATGCATCCCTTATTAGCAAATCTGGTCATAATTCTCCTAGGAGTTACAAATATTCTTGGAAATAGCAGCTACCTAAGACTAAGAGAATAGATATAAATGAGTAGTAACCAGCATTTATAACTTTGAACAAAATGGAATAAAAATAATTTTGATTTTATAATTGGTTTAATATGCAGTAGCATAATTCATCCTTGTTCACTTCTCCCTCATGTGACCAATGCCTTATCAATTGGGTAGAAAATTAACCATTGATGGGAGATCTAATTCAAATAACTTGTAAATGAATTAATCAGTTGCAATCACCCATTTCCATTCTCATGAAGTATCCCTCTTATAAATTCATAAACCCTACTAATTCACTAAAGCATTTCTATAATTCAATGAATTAAAAGCAATAATGAAATTAGTATACAACCCATCCAGATTGCATTCAGTCAATTTAAACCTTATTTAAATGACTTCAAAGTACATAAACCCATAAGATGGAGACAAAAATTTGATCACACAGATATAATGTAAATCCCCTTTTGTATTATCCTTTTAGATGACTAATACAATGACCAATAGAATGGAAAGCCCAAAATACCTTGTTGATTCTATCATTTCTATATATCATCAGAGAGTACAATAGGAAATAAACTCAAAACAACTACACACTATGGGACAGATTGTATTCTCTCAAAAGACTCAAAATTATACAAAACTCAAACCCTCACATTGCCTTGAAAAATCAATTATATAACATGAGTTGCAACAAGAAAAGGGAAAATGTGATTGACAGGTGTCCTTTTACAAAAATGAGTACACCAACCTTTTTCAAAAATATCTAGACAACTTAATTCAAAAAGAAACAAAAAATAGTTGCAGATGATAGTTGGAGCATAAGATCTTTAATTTTGTCTTTTTCTTTAACTACTCCCTATTGGTATAGCTTTGATTTCTATGATCGCTTCCCAGAAAAATACTTCTCTTTTGTTGGGCCATTCATATTCCTTGACTGTTGTTAGTTCATCAACAATTTTCTACCACCTGGCATCAATAATGACCCTTCCTTCTATGGTAAACCTATTCATTTCAGTTTCAACCTTGAATAGGGTATCAATTAGTTCATTGAAAAGACATTCATCAATACCATCTTGGAAAATGGATACCACTTGTGGCAAGTCTACAATGTGATCAAAAGAACTAGATCACTCAATAAAATCATTTATTTTGTCATCAAAATTAGTAACAGAAAGAATTAAAGAATAGAAACCATTTGTTAGCACTTTCATTTTGCTTTGAATTACTACCAGCTTCCTTGTGAAAATTTGCAATAAGTCTTTCACTTTATCCATACCTTCCTTCACAGTAATAACTTTATCTGGGAGATCTGGCTTCTTGGCTAACAAGGGTGTCAACCTGTCAAAGAATTGCATATATGGCCCCCATTTTTGAAAAATAGGCTCAAGCCATCCAATTGCATCCTTGCATACCTGTTCTGTAGATTGTAGATTGATGAATGCATTATAAGCATCTTGAGATATTCTTTTCAAAATGCTTATTCCATGATTTAATAAATTTATTAAAGAAATTTTCTTGGTGGCACTCTCAGATTAGGAAACTTTTGTTTCCACACTAATCAGAGGCACTAGCACTATTACCCCTATAGGTATCTCCTTTGTTTGGGCCTATGCTTCTACAGTGTGCCTTCCTTCTATTTCTTGCCTTGGTGCATGTTCTACTTCTAAAGATGCCTTGAGTTGTTTCTTGAGGGATACTATTTCTGCTTCTAAATTCAGTATCTTCCCCTCCAACTCTTCTATCTTTTGCTTCTGTACATGCTTTATTTTAAGCTCTACCTCATACAACTTCCGGACATCTATACATTCATTATACATAGTAGCTAACTTGTCTTCAATTTTCTCAACTTTGGTGTCATTCATGAGGGAAAAATGTTTGACCAAGCTAGAAATTTCTCTTCCATAAGTATTGTCCAATGTCCAAACAATCATATTACCTTGCGAAATTTCTTATAAATCCATCATTTTTGGCTTCTTTGTATCAGGGGAAATACTCCAAACTGCTAGGGTTTTTGTATCTACATTAAAACATGACCCCCTCTTCAATCCCTCACTACCACTAGCCTCATAGCTAATAGCTTTGTCCTATCTTCTCATCTGATCAAGGACTAAAGCTCTCTCAATATCCCAATTAGGTATCAAAATCATACCCCTCTTGTATACTAACTCCCTAGCCTTAGCAGGGGTCATTGTTTTAGTCTCAGGATCATAAGCCAATAGTTTTTCAACTAATTCCTTATTCTTCTCAGGATCCTCTCTTGGCATGAGACTCAATGTGAGCTCATTTTTTTTGATTTTATAAATAAAACTTTTAAACTCTGATAATTTATTGAAATCATCATCTTCCATGAACTTTTTAGGTTGAATGATCTTGTCATCCAATCTTGATGCTACAACTTGAAGATTAGTAGAGGCCTTCCATGTTTCTGTAGCCCTTTGGTGTAAATAATTTTTCCTAACATCAGAAAAATACTCACTATTCCCTAACTTTACTTGTAGGGCTCTCCTTACCACCTTTTTAGGGATGTGCATTGTCTTTTGTCTTTTATTTCCTTTTGGCACCCAAGTTGAAGCTGATGGTTGCTCCTCTTCTACTTCAATCTCCAATTTTGTATCTGGCTTAGGGGATTCTCTATTTACAATGGCCTCCTCTCCCTCTGGCTCATGTGGCATTTTTGACATAATGTAATCAAAATTATCCACCATTCTTCTCAAGTTATTAGGATATGGAATCTCTGTATAAAAACCTTTAAAATCAGGGTTGATCCTCTTCAAAGCTTCCTCTACTCTCCTTATCTCTTAATATTTCCTCAATAACTCATTAGCCTCCCCTATTGCTACTATGTTAGCAATTAAGTCCTCTATAGTTATTGGCTTTCTTGGAGGCAAGATGTATCCCCTAATGGCCTTGACCTCATTGGTAATGTAATTGATAGGGTCATACATCCTACAGGGCCCAATTGCAAATTTGAATTGGCCTAAATATTCACTTAATTCCTCAAGTGCATTCTTGCCTATTTCAAAATCTCCTACTTTAAAGGTTCTACAGACAAAAGTAGGCTTGTGCAGAGAGGGAGGGATCATTTCTTTATTCATCAGTAAAAATTGCCAGAAGAATTCAATAATGGACAATCTAGGGGGTAAATATTTAGGCAGAAGATGAGGAGGCTATGGGCATTCCAACACTCTCATTAAAGTGCACTCCTTAAACAAAATTATACTCCCCCAGTTATGATCTAATTATGTTTTTTCATCTAAGAATGAGGGCCTAAGAAAATTTTTCAAAATATTTGGTGCCCTAAAGAAAGTATGATCTAATTGCCTATAACTGAATAAATTAAAAAACACAAGGGCATTTGAATAGTAGATATCCTTATGCCAAATATGAGTCTAGAGTTGCATAGGTAACTCACAAAATTCATTAGAATTTTGATCATTGAGATCCCCACTAATGTATCCAATTCTATTATATAGGATAAGGTGCATTAGTAGTGAATAATGGTGGAACTTGAAATCTTTCATCTCTCCCTTCTTTGCATCAAAAATCTGTGTATGCATACTGTGAATAATGAAGGCTACATAATCATACTCCTGATGGTGGAAAGGGTCCTGCATATCACATGCCATCAAAAAGAGGGAACCATACACATAATCCTCTGCACCATCACTTCCCATCACTTTGTGCAACCCATACACTGTGTTTTTGAAATAATTCTTAAATCTACTCAAAGGTAGAAAATCCCCCACCTTTTTTAGAAGAAACCCTACCTTTTTTACCCTATAAGGAATATGTGGTAGCATAACATTGTTCACAAAGTAGGTTTTATTTTTGTCAAACTTTCCGAGGAAATCTACAATTTCAATAGGTACATCCATTTTTCCCATTAATCCAAAGGCCTCAAAAAAAGAAGTTTTGTTCAATGTGCATAGTATACTCCCATTATGCCTATGGAATGTTCTAGTTATTGGATTGTAGTAATTCATTAGGGCCTTCAACAAGTCAACATCAATGAATACTTCTAGAAATAACAATTTTTTCATGTTTATGTTCCATGGGTTACACACTGGCACATTTTTTGTTCTATTGAGATAAAAGTACATAAAAAGATCATTACTAGTCACTCTAGGGCTTTCAGCATCCTGAACAAAAACAAATGGGTCTCAGAAAAAATGATCATTTGCAGAAATTGCATTCGATGATCCTGGAAGAATTTTCAACCAATCCTCAACATGCTTATTTGGTTTCCTGACCCTTGTCTTTTTCTCAGTCTTTGCAGAAGATTTCTTTCTTTTTCCTTCAGGTGTGACCTCTACAACATTGTCCCCCTTGTCTTCAACTTTGACTTCTTCTTCATGCATTTCTTCAACTTCTTTGTCTGACATCTTCTCCACAAGTATGTTCTTGACACTTTACATAGGATACACAAATCTCTGCAATTGGTAGGTTTCAGAATGGAACAAAAAACGAGTTCTTCAAAGTAGAAAATATTCTGTTATTTAATTAAACCCTTGATGTTTTAATCATGCATCTACTAGCTTTTTCAATAAATTTAGCATGCACGAGCTTTAAAACCATTCATGCAAGTTGTCATCAAGGTATATCAGCCATGAAATTTGATTCTGATGTACTTTTCAAATCTCTATTTTACTTGGCTATGGTGATTTTGTCTTTCCTACTTACCTGACATGACACATTAGCTGCTTTCTTTCAAATTATGGTCTCTTGTTCTTATGCTGAATCAAACCTTCAATCTTTGTAACATCGAAAATACCCTTGATGGATCTCTACGTTCACTCAGAGATGCTTTAGCATACCCTAATCATAAGAATGTAACGATGTCTTGGCACTGTATTGGAAATCCCTTCTACATTCTTATGATGCTCTTTACCCCATATGACCTCAAACCTTTTTATTTGATACTTCCATTTTTTTGATTTAAACTTTCATCCTATAAGTGTAAAATCCTTATCATAGCCTTCTTTACCCTTTATGCCTATACACAACCCTTTACATCACAACATTGGAAACCTTCTTACTGAAACCTTCAATCTCATTATTTAACCATTACTCGTATGAGCATAAGACCCTTTCTAAGGTTTTCCTTTTATCCTTTTAATTTCTCCTTTGTGCCCTTATGAGTTGCCTTTACCTCATAACCTCGAAGAGCCTTCTCAAATGATATCCTTCTCTTACGTTTACCCTTTCTCATAGAAGCGTAAAAACTTCTCTTCATCTCCTTTTTCTACCTTTTTATGCCTATATGTTGAAACTCAACTCATAACCATGAAGAAAGAATAAAAAGGCTATTCATTCATACACTTAGCTTGCAAGTGTAATGGCATAATGATAAAATTCCCAAGTATCAACAACCCAGATTTGATCTCAAAAAATTAAAAATAACATCGTCATTGATTTTGTGCACATGCAAAATTCATTCCTTAATTTTTATGCCATGCAGGCTAGGCCCATCTGATCTGGATGACATGTCTTCCTCTGATTCGCTTGCACTAGAGTCCATCTAACAATTCAATAGGTCCCAGTCAACACTATTATTGCTAAAACAGGGCTTTATGATTTTTTGTGAGATCAAAAACGTATGCTCACAATCACATTTGAACTTTACTTCCATTCTTACAGAATCCTTACATCCATAGAACCATAAAACCTTCTCATGCACCCTTTTTAGATCATGCTTTATGCCATGCTAGGGTATTATGCCCTTATGCTATCCATTGAAACATATATGCATAAATCATAACTCAATACCTCTCTGCCCTTTCATTCAACCATTTACTCGTATCCCCATAAAGAAATATAACATCTTCCTTGAAAACCCTTACGCTTACTCACAAAACATCTTAAGAGTATGGCTAAGAATGTCTTTTCAAACCCTTTGCACTCACTTGCTCAACCCTATACCATAAGATTGTAAAGGGAAAATTTTAATCGATCTACAAATCCTTTTGTAATTTTAAAAAGAAACCTAGGGTATTTTAATGGCTAAGCTAAGAGACAAACCTTGAGAATTTAAAAGGGAAAGACAACACATGAAACAAGACACAACTAGGGTAACCTAAAAATTTGAAAAATATGAGGAATGAAAACCCTAATATGCTTAATTCAAAGACTTAAATGATTTTTCACCCAAATTTTTAGAGCTTTTATATATTGTGAAAAATCAGACCAACAGAGATGATTTCTCAAGTCCATAGTAATTACAATTTGAGAAGTAGGATAGTTGGTAATGAATCTAGTAAGCCTTCTCATATATTCATAAAGGACATTACCCAAAATATAAAGGATGATACCAAAAATACTAGTATGGAGATAGCAAAGGTCAAAGATAGTAATGATGCAAGACCATCCTAGGCTTGCCTACAATCCTACATGTTTGGAGTGATTTTGGTTCAGTATTGAGGAGCATCGAGCTTGGATTTTACTGGACCTATGTTTACATGGTTAGGTATGTGCTAGGGATACATTGGGGAACCTTTCCTCATGATTTCATAGACATTGGATGGATTGAATTGAAGCTTGAGTTGTTTGTACCTTATTGCCAGAATTGCATTTTTCTGGTTTCTAGGTGCCTATTACAAAGCATGTAACTAAGTTTTCTTAATGAATGAGAAGTTTCACATTTCAAGGATTGAAGGGGGCCTAGATTAATTCCTTTTTTCAAGATCACAAGTCCTAATTCATTATAGGTTGGGAGATATGGAAATTCTACTAATTTATCAATTTATGATAGACTATGTGATGGGTTTCTTCTCATGACTTTTAGGATGGATGCATAGTTTTCCTTGAGGAATCAGCCTTTGCACCTTTAAGGGATTGTCAAGGACCTAAATTTCTACCTATGGTTCAAAGAATGAGTTCCAATTCAATGACAACTAGGAGATATCATGATTTTTCTTGGATATCAATTTGTAGACATTTAATTGTTGTTGCAGGTCGACTTGTGGCATTTAATTCATGTATTTGTATTTAATTTGTGTTCTAGGCTAACTTGTGGCTTATATTCATATAAATAAGAGTCTTTTAGTCATTTTTCTTGCGATGGAAAGAAGAATAGATGTGAATTTGAAGAGCTAGAACTACAGCTTATAAACTAGAGGATTGCTTGGTGGATTTGTTGTTTAGGGTTTGCTAAATTTTTTGAAGATGCCTCCAAGAAGATTAGACCCTAGGGAAATTTCTAATCTTAGTGATGTTGTAGAAAAATGGATTTTAGAGAAGATGAGAGCAGAGCTTAGATCTAAGATTGGATCAATGAAGAGTGACATGATTGCTGAAATTGTAAGTACTTTAGGTGGTGTACCTAGGCATGTGGGTACTGAAGGAAGTTATGAGGAAGTTGCTAAAGACTTTGAAGCTACTAGATCTAGTGGTGAAGAAAAAAGTAATCACATGGAGAGACCTATTGGAACTAGAGTTGGTCAGTTTTCTTGACCTAGATCTTAGTTAAAGCTGAAAAATAAGATGGAGGTTTTCTAAATTTTTAGGTACTTTGAAGCTTGAAGACCTGATTGATTAGATTGGTGAATTGAAAGACTACTTTGATCTGATGATATTGAGGATCCACTTAGAGTGAGGTTTGCACAAATTAAGTTGAAGGGACATGCTACTCTTTGGTGGAAGGAACTATAAAGAGATAAAGAAGATGAAGGTGAAATGAAGATCACTAGATGAAGATTGATGGTGACTAAAATGAAGGCTAGGTTCATTCCTACTGATTATAAACTTGGGTTATTTAAGAGTTTGTAGAATCTAAAACAAAAGAATATGATTGTGAAAGATTATATAGAGGAGTTCTACAAGTTGACTATTCAGTCTAGACATAGAGAATTGTCAAAGGAGAAGGTAGCATGGTATATTAATAGTTTGAGATTCAATATTTAGGATGAGATTGGTATACTAAATATTTCTTCAGTTGAGGATGCTTATCAGTATGCTTTGAGAGCAGAGGAGAAGCTAAAAAGGAAGAATCAAGGTAGTTCCCAAGGGAAGGAGAAGCAAGATAGTTTGACACAAACTAATACAAAAGCAGAAGGTGAACCAAAACCTATTGAATATAAAATAAGGACAAGTGGAGGTGGATTCAAAGGTAATTGTTTCAAGTGTGGTTAAGAAGGGCATAGAACTTTTGAATGTCCAATTGGGAGGAAAACTACTATTGTGAATGAGGTTCCAGTCCAGAATAGTCATCTTGAGTAAGGAGAGAGTTTGCTAGCTCAGTGAGTACTAATTTGTGAGAGGACTAGTTTTTTTAGGACTTGTTGTAAGTCTAGTGGCAAAGTCTACAAGGTTATTATAGATGGTGGTAGTTCTGATAACTTTTTTGCTGAAGAGATGGTTCAAAAAATTGGTTTGAAGAGAGTGAGACATCCTTATAATTAATGGATTGGTTGGTTGCAAGGTGATCATGATTTAGAAGTGAGGGAGCAATGCCTTGTTGATTCCCAAATTGGGCAGTATAAGGATCAAGTGTTGTGTGATTTTGTGGATATGAATAGTTATCATGTGTTACATGGCAGACCTTGGCAGTATGATTGTAGGGTTTTGCATAATTATGTTAGGAATTTTTCCCTGATTCCTTTGTAGAATGAAAAGCTCAATAGGAGGAACTTGAGTACTGGTAGCCAAGTTGAGTTGGCAGATTCTAAGAAGGTCTGAGATTAGCATGGAAAGAAGACCTATGGAACACATATGGTGGATGTGAAGAAGAAGAAGAAAAACAAGGGAAAGAGTGTGAAAGTTGAAGACTTGGAGGACATGTATGTGAAGAACCCATTTGGGATTTATGTAGTGAATCCCATAAGATGTTCTTTTAGTCACTAGAACATCTTTTCAAACCTAGGGTGTTCGATGCAAGAGCATCCTAGGCTTGCCTACAATCTTGCATGTTTGGAGGGATTTTGATTAAGTATTAATGAGCATCGAGCTTAGATTTTAGTGGATCTATGTTTTTATGGTTAGGGAGCTATTGGGGACACATTGGGTAAGTGATTGCATAGAGATTGGATGGATTGAGTTGAATCTTGAGCTATTTGTACCTTGCTATAGGAACTGCATTTTTTAGTTTCTGGGTACCTATGGTAGAGTGTGTAACTAATTTTCTTTAATCAATGAGAAGCTATGTACTTTATCGATTAAAGAGATCCTAGATTATTTCCTTGTGTCAAGAGCACAAGGACTAATTCATTATAGGTTGGGAGACATGGTAATTCTCCTAATGTATTGATTTCTGACAGACTATGCAATGGGTTTCTCTGCATGACTTTCAAGATGGATGCACACTTTTCCTTGAAGAATCTGCCTTTGTTAATTTAAGGGGCTGTATCAGACCAAAAGTTATAACTATAGTTTGAAACATGAGCATCAATTCAATTAGATCTAGGATATATCGTAATTTTACTCAAATATAACTTTGTAGACATTTAATTGTTGTTGTAGGCCAACTTGTGCCATTTAATTCATGTATTTGTATTTAATTTGTGTTTTGGGCTGACTTGTGGCTTAGATTGGATTAATTAGGGGTATTGTGGAGTCTTTTAGTCATTTGATTTGGGATGGAGTGAAGAATATATGTGAATTTGAAGAGCTAGAGTTGCGTCTTAGTAAGTAGAGGATTGCTTGGTGGACCTAAGGACACAAGTGTGGATTCTTCTTGGTGTTCTTTTCTATTTTTGTATCTAGACTAGCTAAGATTGGTTAAGTTGGATCTTGTTGGATCTTGTAGAACTAGTTTTGTAATTTCTATTTGCATTTGGCCCTAACTCGAAAGGCCTTACAGCCAGGCATATTTCATGTAATCAGTTATATATTTATGAATAGATTATTGTGAGTTGGTATTAGATCTTGCATTATTTTTTCTTGTTGTTGTATTTCCATTGTGTGGTTATATTGTTGGGGGTTTGGACATCCCCATTTGTGGATAGTCCTACCTTGCACTATGTCAAGTAAGACTAAGAAATGGGAGCTTGAAAAGAAGGTACAATTTTAGACTAATGACACACCCAGAGAAATGGTGCAGGAGAAGAAGTTAGGATCTAACTTGAATAAGCAAATAATAGCCCCTATTGCTCAAAATAATTCCATTCTAGGTATCCTTATAAAACCTATTGTATATTAACTTATTGATATGATATCTATGTTGTCAAAAATTATTGTCAAAGTACCATTATCTAAATTGTTTAGGATTGATGAGCATAAGAATAAAGCCTTATCATGGTTAAGTGGAATAGGTAATAGTAGAAATACTATTGAATAGAATATCACACAACAAACCCTAGTGGTAGTTGAGGATAATGATATTATCTCTCAAATTCCCCACATGTTCTTAAATGATTCATTGGTGGCTTATTTACAAGACATTGACCCATTTTTTCTTAGTATAATTATAAAAGGATAGACCCTAAAAAATTGCCTGATAGACTCAGGAGCCTCTAATACCATCATGCCCTTCAAACATCTTCTTTTTAACTAGAGTGATTATCATCACAATTGAAGAGAAGGAATTCTTTGGCTCCTGAGAAACGAGCTTGGAAGAGCTCTGGCCTTTCTCCACCTTTGAGGTTTTCTTCATTGTGTCGTCTGATTTAGTAGATTCACTACTACTGCTCTTTCCATCTCCCAAATCTACTATCTATATTGGGGAGCCACTTGGTTTTAGAAGTGTAGCACTTACTAGTGGAACTAGACTATGTTGAGGAGAGGAGACTGGTGTAATATGAGGAGAGGGAACTGGTGTGACAACACTATCCTTTGGCTTCTCTATCTTCTCTTCAACATAGTTTGGGTTCCAATAACTAGGAGGGAGCCATCATGACAAGTCTTAGCTATGTGAATGCTCTTCTCTAGAGGTTGGTCACCTCCTCCTAAAGATTGAGCTAGTCCTTGAGTGATAGTTGGTGTTATGCCAAGTCTAGAACTCTAGGAGGAAGAAGGAGTTGTAGCTATTGGAAAGCTTGAGTCGCTATGCCTTTACTCAAACTTCTTTCGGCTACCCATTTAACCCACTTCCTAGTTCTCTTGATGATTCAAGCCATCATAATGTCTAAATGTTCCTTAGCATTCCCATAAGGCTCTAGATTGAGAGGAGTGTTCCTTAGCTTAGTCAAATATGTATTACTATACATATTTTTCCCATCATCCTCCAATCCCTCAACATTAAGATTGATATTATATGTTTTTATTTGTTCCACTATGAGTTTGGAAAAAGCATGATCTCGGCTTTCAAATTCATCTTTACAATCTACCCAATACTTTTCAATAGTGGTAATGTGTTTGATCACACTCCTAATCTACACCACATCCCTAGCATGTCCATAAAAATCAAACATAGGTCTCAAGACCTCATACATCTCCAAGTTATATTTCATCTTGAACACTTTGAGAATATTCTTTGCATCAAATTAGGAATCACAAATGAAAGCTCCTACTTTCATAGGGAACTCATATCCCTTCTTCTTCAAGCTTTTGCTTAACACATTCACCTAGACTACCTACCTCACGATCTCTATTAGCACAATCATGTCACTCGAATACCTACTTAGCTGTGGGGGAATCCATTGAAATTAAGTTGCAAGATGCAAATATGAGAAAGATGAGAACTAGATAAAATAGCTTTTGAAATGACTAATAGCCAACATTTCCTTTGAACTGTATCTCCTCTCTAGGTATCCTTGTAGTTCCTTGGAAATTCTCATTTTGAATGCATCATTAACTTTGACATACTCTCCATAACTATTTTTCAATTGAAAATTTGGATAGAACTCATAACACTTCACATCATTAGGAAAGTTTTCTATTCTTGGAAGCCCCAGCCATAACTGTAGAGATGCTAGTATTTAAATTAGAAAAGAAGACATATAGAAAGAATTGAAAAAATTCATGGCACTGAGAGCCTTGGAAATATTTTCACTTACCTCATGGGCCTAATCAATAAATTACATATCTGAGTAGATAACTTGTACAAGAAAGAAATATTATTTAACAAAATTTAAAGCTTCTACCTCACCTTTTAGTCTATGTAGGAGAGCTAGAATGTCTACAATCTCACGTTTGAGATTAGTACCAAATAGAATTTTGGGGACCTTACTCTTGGTACTCTGTAGGTTTTGAAACCAGGATTACATAATTTCCATGCTCTACACCATCATCTTCATAGAGATTTCAGAGACCACTCATCCTACTATCAAGTCTGAAAACTCATCCCATTCTGGAACTCAGAGGCAATTCACCATACTTTGCATATCAATGGAGATTAATACTATATGATGAGTTAAAAAAATGTTTTTGGTATCAATATTGTAGTGATTTATGCATTCATAAATCAATTCTAGAGCTTGGACTACCACGAGGAAACTAACTGCCTCTACTAGTCCACTTCCTCAGAGCTTCTTAGTTAAGGGATGAATTAGCTTCTACTTCAGCCTCCTTTGCAAATCTTGCATATTGTAAAAATGAAGTGAAGTATCCATGAAATTTTGCAATGTGTACTTGATTCCATTTAGCCAATCAAACTCCACAAATCTAGTTGCCATTCTATCTAAGAATGAAGTAAATTGAAATTTTCAAGGTAGATGAAGAAAAGTATACTAAAATTGCCTATCAATTTATCTGTTAATCTTCAGGATTCATGCCACCTAAATGAATTAAAGGATAAATCTATGGAAATAGTAAATGTGGGAGCTCTAATAGATATTTCAGTGTCCTTTTACTATTTCTATTGGCCCAATGGTAACTTTCCTTGCTTTCACACTTTTCTATTTCCCATTATGTTTTAAAGAATTATGAATAGAGTACCTCATAAGGAAATATTCGCCTAATTGAATTTTTCTAAAATACCTTCCCTGCAATGATTATATTGTTTCCATTATCATCTTAAGATGTTTTGTGTGTAATTTGTGGGCCCAATCTGCTTACAAAGTTGAGTTTTTCTTGAATATGGAAAATCATCCTCATGGGTTGAAAACCCATCGAGGAGAAGACGATTCCTATTTTTCCACCCATGCTTTCCTTTAAACTTTATCCTTTGAGTTAATACTTCCTATGGGTTTAGAAAATCTTGAAAGGATTGAAAAATTCAAAAAGAGGCCCACTTCCTTGTTTCTTTCTTTGCAATTTCCTTTTGCAAAAAAAAACTTCATTGGTCAAAAGCTCGCTGAGGAGAAGTCATTTTTTAGTTTTCCAGCTAAGATGATTCCAAGCGCTATGATGAATCTTGAATGTTTACCAAAGTAGCATATTGTAGTGAAAATAGAGATTTTCCATAAGAAAGCTCATTATCTTCTTACGTAGGCCCATAAATATCATTTATTGCTCTTCACAAAAAATTTCCTTCATGGGTAGAAAACTCGCTGAGGAGAAGGCAATGCTCAATTTTTCACAAGTTTTTTTCTTTTATTGAAAACATGATCAGTTGCAAACAAGCCCACCTTTGTGAATAACCTTTGCATGTTGCAAGAATCCTTATCAAATTAGGTACTAAGCTACCCAAAAACTCAGAAAATCAAGGAACACCACCTAGCCATGAAGATTGGGAGAAGGGAAAGATGGAAATTCTGATGGAGACTCTTTTCACTTAAGGGGAATTAAAACTAGACCCAGACATACGTAGGCTTAACTAAGACACAAAATTTTCCACTTTTGCACAATGGTTATAGGGTGAAAAGTGGGGCAACAACTAGCTTTGACTAGGGACTTGGGTAAACTATACCCAAGCAAGGAACTCAAAATCTCTAGTTTTGTAAAAATAAAAGGTGGCAACACAACAAAAGTAAAATAGGGAAAAATAAGGAACTGAAGGCAAGGAAGGAAAACTAACTAGGAAAACATAGAAAGGAACTAAATGTAACTATAATACAATACAGGGGCTACCTATTCTTAATTTGAAATTTGATAAAGCTTCAGTTCTTAACCATTATAGGTCAAAGGTAGCACTTTGCCATCTTGATAAGCCAATTTAAAAGAATTGTTCTCAAATGCCTAATGAATTAGGAATGGACCTTTCCACAAGGTGTCAAACTTTTTATGCATACCCTTTGGAGCACTTTGTTTATCCTAGAGTAATACACCATCTCCTACCATGAATTTTTATGGTCTTTCCTTCTTATCAAATAGATTCTTTATTCGCATTTGATGTTGTGTGATGTGATCTACAATTTCTTTTCTTCCCTCTTCAAGCTTCCTCAAGTACAAAATCCTTTTTTTCCAAACCATCTTTATAGATATCATCTTCAGTCACTATTCTAAGTTTTCTCACAGCCAATTCCAAAGGTAATGGGAGATTAGCCTTAGTTCCATAGACTAATTCAAAAGGAGATATGCTAATTTCCCTATTAGGTGTTACTCTATCTACCCATAGTGCCTCATGAATTTTCTTGTTGAAAGTCTTTTGATTATTTGACACCAATTTCTTAATAATATTTATCAAATTCTTGTTACTAGACTCGGCTTGACCATTTCCTTGTGGGAAATAATTAGACAAATGATTGACTGCGATCCCATACTCGAAGCAAAAATTGGTAATTTCAATTGAATAGAAATAGGCTACATTGTCCATCATTAATTTGATGGGAATGCCAAACCTAACCAGTATATTTTCCTTAATGAATTTGCATACTATTGCATACTATTTCAAAAGTATTTTTCTTTGTTGCTTTGGCTTTCACCCACTTAGTGAAGTAATCGGTCACAGTTATCAAATACTAGTGATTGACATTGGATGTTGGATTAATCAAACCAATGAAATCAAGACCCCATTGTTGAAAAGGTCCCTCAATGATGACAGGTCTTAATGGTAGAGCAAGTAATTAAGGATTCCCAACAAACTTCTTACATTTTTCACATTTGGACACCCAAGAATAGACATCTTTGAACATTTTGGGCTAGTAATAGCATTATCTTAATATTTTGAAAGTCATGACTAAGGATGAAAAATGCCCTCCATAGGCTTCATCATGAAATTTTTTCAACAACTTTTCTTATTTTTGTTTGTCCACACATCTGAGGAAAGTGCTATCTATGGGTTTTTTAAACAATTGACAATCCCAAACTACATACTTAGTTTCTTTTAGTTTAAGATCCCTCCTTTGTCTTGTAATTAGGCCCTCTAGACATTCTCCATATGTTAGCAGATAAGTAATATTCTCAAAACATGGATCATGAAGATCTATAGCCAAAACTAGTTGCTTTTATCCTAATTCTTTTGATTCTTCGACGACCTTATTTTCCACAATTGCCTTGCACAAGGCATTACCCCTTACTAGCTTGGTAGGTTTAATTTCTATATCATACTCTTATGTCCTTGATATCCATGTTCCTCTAACATTACACCCTATATCATGTTGTGTTAACACACTTTTTAGTATTACATTCAGAACATAAATGGAAGAATGTGAATGCAGGATGTAAAATAAAATAAAATTAAGTGCTTTGACCATTGCAAAAGCATGTTTCTCAATTTGTGAGTACTTCAATTCATGAATTTTAGGGGTATGCTCATGAAATCTATTGGTCTTAGTATCCATTCATTATTATCTTGCATAAGTATTGCCGATAAAGTGTTTTCAGAAGCATAATAGTAGATGATGAAATCTTACTTATAATTTGGATGACATAATACTGGAGCATTAGCAATAGTAGCTTCTATATTCTAAAATACCTATTTTCCTGCCTCATTCCATTTTGAAGTTTCAATTTACTTTCATCATTTCCACAATATGCTTAGTGGTTTTTGCAAAATCTGCTACAAACCTTCTTAGGAAATTCACCTCCACAAATGATGATTTAACTCTTGTTTTATTTGATGGTAAGCTCAATCTTCGAATGGCTTCAACTCATTTAAGATCAATTCTAATACCCTCTTGAGAAACTATATGGCCAAAGAGCTTCCCCTTTTTCATACAAAAAATGGATTTTTTGGGATTAAGTGAGATTCCATGTTCCAAACACCTTTGCAAGACTTTCTTCAAATCTTCTATGTGATCTTTCCTCCTTTTTGAAAACATGATGATGCCATCCAGATATATAACTATAATCTAGTCTTTTACATCAGAAAATGTTTTACTCATGCACCTTTGAAATGTGCACCAACATTGATGAGCCCAAAGGGCATTCTACGATATGCAAACGTACCCCAAGGAGTAGTGAATGCTTTCTTATACTAGTCCTCGTCTTCCACTTCAATTCGATTGTAACCTGAGAATCTGTAAAGCATGGAAATCATTTTGGATCTAGCTACTATTTGTAGCAAGTAATCCATATTGGGAAGAGAAAAATTATCCTTCAGAGATGCTTCATTCAAATTACAGAAATCTATGTAGATCCTTATTTCTTCATTCTTCTTTCTCACTAGTACAATATTAGCTACCTAGGTGGAGTGATGGATGGGATAGATGATTCTTTCTTTCACCATTTTATCTACTTCCTGAAACATGGTGTCTACTACCTTAGGATTATAATTCCCTTGTTTCTACTAGAAAGGGACTTCATCAGGTTTGAGGGGAATCTGATGTTTTATCTTCCTACCTCTGTAACTTTTCAAATCTTCATAACTCTAGGTGAATACATCCTCGTATTCTATAAAAAGTAGCGTACTAGCTTCTTTCTCTTCTGGTGAACATCACTTACCAATATTGATCATTTTAGGATTGTAGGCATCACCAATCTTTACTCCTTCATACTCACAATTAGTAGGTCCCTTTTCCACCCTCTTTTGCTTTATGTACAAATCATGTCTATTAAGAAATTTTTCTAAAGAAACAAAGTATGGGGGAATGATATTATCTTGTAATTGGATTTCACTCGTCTAATTTTCTCATAGCTCATTATTAGAGTCTTCATTATCACCTTCATTAAACTAATGTTTGGAAGTAGCCTTGTCATTTTCTAAGAATAATTGCAAGCTCTTGTCATCTTCAAAAGCTTGCCAAGATTCTATATTATCTGGAACAGAGGCTCGATATAAAATCTTGATCTAGTTCTTCTTATCTTTGAACTCTAGATGAGATAATAGTAGAGGAGTAGAAATTTCTAAAGAATCAGCTTTGGTATTCATCTCCCTTGGTACTATTTCAATAGAAAAAGCATATAGGCCTTCTATTTCATCCCAAACTCTATTTCTATAGTTTTTCAACTTGTGATTCTTCACAAAGTCTTGCCCTTTAATTTGTCTTACAATGAGCTCTGCATCACCTCGAGCTTTCAAGATTTTTATTCCCTTTTCCTTAACTATCATTATCCCTAGTAGTAAGGCCTCATACTCTACAGTGTTATTGGTATTCCCAAACTCCAATTTGAAGGCCATTGGTTCAGGTTCTCCCTTAGGGGGTATTAACACTACACCTATGATAGATCCCGAAGAGGAACAAATTCCATCAAATTCTAGTGTCCATATTCCTATTACATATTTTTCCTCATTGGGAATTCCTTCAATTATATTTTCATTTCTTTGTTCATCTGGAGCCTCTTCAGTAAATAACATGTAATTGCCGAACTCTAGCTCTTGATAGAGGATTTGAGCTTTTAGATCATCTAATTTTAAGATAGTAAATTTTTCCTTTTCTTTAGGTTCTAATTTGAATTTTTTATTCCCTATAGGTATAACTACTTGGGACTAGTCTATTTTTATTTCTCCTCCTAAGTCTTGGCAAAAATTTTTGCTTAAGACAAGTCCATAGCTTGTTGGAATATCTGCCACTAGAATGGTCAATAAGAGTTTCTTTTCTAGATGTGAAGGTAAGGCTAATTGAGCATCTTTAATTTTTTTGAGTAGAGGAACCTTTTTGGCACCCATACAATAACATCTTCCATGTACCTTGTGCATACTGATTTGTGTGGACCTATTGAAATTGAGAGTTATACTGGAGAAAAGTTCTTCATTATTTTTTTTGATGAGTACTCTAGAATGATGATTGTCATGCATTTGAGAGAGTAATTAGAAGCATTTTAGAAGTTAAAATTGTATTTGGATAGAGTAGAAAAGGAAATAGGGAAAAGATTAAAATGCTTGAGATCATATAGAGGAATTGAATTCATCTCCCAAGCATTCAATAACTTTTGCATTGAAAGAGGTATCAAAAGACAGGTATTAGCACTTGGTACTCTCGAGTAGAATGGAATAGCTAAAAGGAGGAACATATCTATCATGGATTATTCAAGAACTCTAATGATTGAAAAGAAAATTGCTATCAAATACTGGAAGGAAGCTATTAGCACTGTAGTTCATACCTTCAACCGAGTACAGTTGAAGAAGGACTCATTCAAAACCCCCTATGAGTTATGGTATGGCTATAAACTCAATGTAAGTTACCTAAAAGTATTTGGAATTAAATGTTATATTTTGAAAGAATATAGAAAAAAAAAAAATTGATGTGAAGGGTGATGAAGGTATATTTTTGGGATATTCTTGCAAGAGTAAGGCATCTAAATGTTTGAATTTATCTACTCATAAAGTCATAGAAAGTGCACATGTGAAAGTTGATGAGTTTTTAGAAAGGACTGAAGAAGAAATAAAAAAGGAACTAGAAGATTACAAGAGATTTGTTTTCATTGAACCTGATACAGTGCTAGATACATCTATCAATCAGGAATCTTCTACTCTCGAGTCTTCAGTAATTGAGTTGCAAGAACTTGAGTCACATTTAGATGCTACCACACCAATGCCTATCAAGTTTGAAGGAGCCAAGCAATAGCTAGATCAACTAGAGCCAAAAATTGAAACTCAAAATGAAGATAGTGTAACTCAGTCAAAATGCAAGGAACTTATATTAGACAAATATGTCAGGAGACATCGTGCACAAGATCAGATCATTGGAGACAAATATGAAGGTACTGTGATAAAAAGTAAGTTAAAATTTACTTATTTACTTGCTAATTTTGAACCTAGAAATGTCAAATATGCATTAGGAAGTGAAATTTGGATTGAGGCTATGAATGAAGAGATAGAGAAAATTGAGAAGAACAAAACATGGACTCTTGTACCTAGGCCAAAAGATAAAAATGTGATTGGAACTAAATGGTTATTCATAAATAAGTTGAATGAAGATAGTAAGATATCAAGGAACAAAGTTATACTAGTATGTAAAGGCTAGTCTCAAGAAGAAGGAATAGACTATGGAGAGACTTTTGCTCTTGTTGCAAGACTAGAAGGTGTTAGGACCTTATTTGCATATGTTGCACACAAAACATTCAGGGTATATCATATCGATGTCAAATCAATATTTCTCAATTTTATTCTAGATGAAAAAGTCTACATTGAACAACCTGAAGGTTTTGTTGATCCAGAAAAGAAGGACATGGTCTGCAAATCACACAAAGCATTGTATGGTCTAAAATAAGCCCCTAGAGCATGGTATGAAAGATTGCATAACTATCTTATTCAGATTGGTTTTTAGAGAACTAATGATAATAGTAGCTTGTATATCAAGGAAGGACTAGATAACATGATTGTTTTGGCAAAAGACTTTGTGAATGATACTTTGTTTATAGGGAATGATGATCTATGCAAGGAATTTTTAGAGAAAATGAACAAGGAATTTGAGATGTCAATGTTTGGTGAAATCAAATTCTTTGTTGGTCTTCAAATTTAGCAAAGAAAAAATGGTATCTACATCACTCAGTCTAAATACATCAAGGAGATACTCAAAAAGTTTGGTATGGAAGATTGCAAACCAGTTGGGACTCCCATGTGTACTAGACTAAAGCTTACCAAGGATTTTGAATTAAAAGAAGAAGATCAAACTTTATACATACCAATGAGTGGAAAGTTATAGTATGTAGTTCATATAAGGGCAGATATTGCTCTTTCAGTTGGTATTTAAGAAAGATTTTTAGCAAAACCAAGAAAAAATCATATGATGGCAATCAAAAGGATCATGAGATACTTGAAAGGCACTAAAGATTATGGATTATGGTACAAATTTGGAGGTAATCTGGATTTGAAAGTATTTACTGATATAGATTGGGAAGGAAAAATTGATGATAGAAAGAGTACAAGTGGAGGAGAATTCTTTCTTAGAAAGAGGTTGGTTTCTTGGACAAGTAAAAAGCAAAATTGTACTTCACAATCTACAGCAAAAATAAAGTATGTTGTAGTAGTAGTGAACTGTTTTAATATTATTTGGTTCAGACAATTATTGTATGGCATGAAGGTAGAGATCAAAGAACCTGTGGTTATGTTTTGTGACAATACAAGTGTAATCAACATATCTAAAAATCTAGTGATGCATTCAAAAACCAAGCACATTGCAATAAAATGTCATTTTTCAGAGAAATGGTGTAGGATAAGGAGATCAGATTGGAATATATCCATTCAAAGAAACAAATTTCTGACATATTCACCAAGCCGTTACCTAAGGATGCATTCTTGTATCTAGGAGGTAAGTTAGGGGTTATTCCCCTATCTGAAGCTCACTAAAATGAAATTTTAGTGATGCACCAACAAGTACCAAGTTGAAGATTTTTCAATTGATGTAGCATATTCATGGAAACATTGTATATGAATTAGTACTCAAGGTACATTGTTACTCATTTGGTTTGTGTTGTCTTTGGCATGTGTTGTCAAAGAGGGAGAGTATACTATCATATCTTTTTGAAATTCAAATTTGATTATGGAGATTTTGCTATTTGAAAAGAAGCTGTATAATTCCTTCACAGAGGGAGATTATTTATTTGAGAAGTTTGTGGCATATAATCTAAGAGATAGAAATGTTCTATTAGAAAAAGACTTGTTTTCAAATTTCTTCTTCTATGACATGTTGTGTTGCCATCAATGCCAAAGAGAGAGATTGTTGGATACAATTGTTCAATTGTGTATTGTTTTTGATGTTACACAAATGCAATATTAGTTATCAGATAGAGTCTACTGAGCTTAGTTGGTCTACAATATAGATTCCAAAATCTACTGAGTGTTCCTAAAAGTTACTTTGTGGAAACAGTTTCTACCGAGTTCACTTAGGTGTTAAAGGTTGCTGTGGTAGAAGTTAGTTTCTATTGAGCTATAGGGTTAGTGAAGGAAAGTCATTTTTTATTGAGTTCACTCAGTCTCTAAAGAATTTTGTAGAGTTTGCAGTTTTTATCAAGCCTTAGTTGGTTAACATTGGAAATCATTTTTGTAGAAATGTTTACTGAGTAGGGTTAGCCATTGAAGGATTTCATTGTTTTGAGAAAGATAGTTTAATTATTTCATGTAATGTTTTTAGACGACTGATGTAATGATTATTGGTAATTGTAACTTGTAATTGAGCTAACTTGACAATTTTTAAGGTATAAATAAAAGGTCAAGTTGTGAATTCTAAAGTGTGGATGAATGAGAAAGCATACAAGTGTATTGATTGTGAAGAAGGTGTGAGTGAATTTTGAAGAAGGACTAGATATCCTTGAGGAGCAGAAAAGTTGTATTTGATCAGAGAGGATCTAGTGAAGTAAAACAAAGATTTGTATTAGCAAAGTTTAGTTGCATCTCATTTAGGTCAATTCATTGTTACTTTCTAACCATTGTAGAAGGAATTTCCAAATTCTTAAGAGTGTTGGTTTAACAGCCATTTTATAAATCCTCTAACAAGTTGGACAATTTTGTTGAATTGTTCTAAAGTCCTTTAGAAAGGCCACTCCTAGTAGGGTGATTAAATCCACTAAGAAGGTCACACCTAATAGTGTGTCTTTTAACCTTTAACAGGGTTGGCTCCTAACAAGGCTCACTTTAGAAGAGTGAAAATTAGTAGCTAGTTACTTGATGGTTTTTCCCATGTGGGGTTTCCATGTTAAATTTGGTGTCTCTTGTCTTGATGTTATTTTCTTTTATGCATGCTAAATATATGTGAATGCTTAAAGATCAGTAATAAGTTAACATACAATACATCTACTGAGTTATGACATTTTTCTGTGTGGCTATCGAGTGATAATAGTAACTAGTTTTTAAGACATCTAAGGGATTTGTGGATTTATTTTTTTGTTAATTGATTCACCACCCCCTCTACTCAGTTAATCCATCTATATTTCAAACAATTATTTCTTCTTGGTCATCTTGAAAACCAAGGTCAGGCTGGTGCATTGGAAAAATGTTTTCATGAGGTAGTACCATTTTTTCTCATGATATAGGCTTATTATTCAAGTGACTATTCATATCCCCAAGAAAGTTGCTAAAATTTTTTTGGTAAAAATATTTTTTCTTCTTTGATTATGACTCGCAAATGCCCAAATTATAAATAATATCTGATTGCAAACAATTGAAAAGCCACTAATGGATAGACTAGCTTTTCTCTGAATTGATAGGTACAACTTCCTATGGTAGATTTGTAATGAATTGTGTTTTATTTCTAAAACTAATATGTAGGTGTCTTCTTGAACTAAGAATAGAAGAGGTAGAACCAAGCCAGACCTAAATAGGATCTAACTCAAGCAAAAAAAGACTTCTAAAGAATTGATTAAGTTTATGAACCCACACATCTTATGAACTCACAAAGCTTAATAGAATAACAATTAATACTGAAGTTAATTAATTAGAATCTCAACTATAGAGAGGAAGAAGTTAACTAAAGGGAAAAATGTTTAAGGGATTCCTCTTTGAACATGCAATAACACTACTTATCATATATGTTCACTACCTTGACATAAGGGAATGAAACTATGTTCTTTCCTTTCCTCAATCCAAATAAAAGAGAAAACATATAACTAGAACTAATAGAAATGGAACAAAAAATAGTTGATACAAAATACCATTGAATTGACTCTAAAACATCAAGTACTTCACACTAAAAATTTTCCAACCATTTATTAATCTTTAAATTTCACACATATAGGATTTTGACATGACCATTATAATAGAAGTTCAATCGGTTCGTCTTCTCAAAGAAATGACAAATGGTAAGAAACTAGTTTTCCATATTACAATAATTACATAAGAAAGTAGAAATAATGGGGGGGGGAATGTGAATCACTTCATCTTCTTCCCCTTTTCTACTTTTTTTCTATAGATCTTAGTAGCAACTATGATTGGGATCAGCTCTTCATGCCTAGTCATGTGTATGTTGGTGTATCTCAAGAGCCACTTAGAATGCTCTCTAGCCAACTATTTTGTAACATTCAATTGATTTGGAAATTCCTCCATGGCCATGTGTATACATCCACTAAGTTTCTAGAGTTCTATAACTCTATTTTGATTATTGGAAGACACATTAGTAAGACTATCTAAGAATTTGGAGAAGTTCTCCTTCATGACATTTATTCCAATGAATGTTTTCTCTTAGCGACTAGTTTGTGAGTCTTTATGTAGCTCCCTCATGAGTTCAAATCCTCTATCTTGGGTTTTCTTCACTTTATCCTCTATTTCCTTAAGTCCTTTTCCATCTAATAGGATCATTTCTAACTTGAACCGCATACTTTGAAGCCATTCAAACAAAGGTTCATCTCCCTTTGGAAAGATTTTTGCTTCAATAGCTTCCTTTGCTTTCATTTGAATGATCATTTTTAGAAGAGAGATACAATCATCACTCTTCACTCTTTCTCTAGCCAATGTATTTCTATTTGCTAAGATGTTATCATTCTCTATTTCTAACCTTAAGATAACATTGCCAATTTGTTCTATAATAGAGACTCCCTCTATTCTAAGCTTCCTAGTCTAGTATCTACCAATTTAGCCAAAGTGCCTATCTTCTTGAAGTTGTGAGATAAGGACTTCAACTTCAATAGTAGTAGGATTTCTTATTACTGGTATTCTAGATATAGTTGTCAATGGGGTGACCAATTGTTTGATAAATCTATTCAACTCTTCTATCTCAACATTCATCCTAGCTTTTGACAACTTTCAATTTTCTAATTGTCCCTCAATTTCTTCATTGGTTGACTTCCACGAGCCAACCTTGGTGTCATTTCTAGGCCCTCCAAGGCCCACCAAGTGTAGAGTAAAATCATTAGTAGTCATATCTTTAATTCTCCCTTCTTTTTTCGGCTTGGCTATCTCCATTGTTAGGTGCCCTATTTCTAGATCTTGCCTAAGTATAGAAAAAGTTTTCTTCTTCTTTACCTTGGTTAATGTAGATCAAAAAAAACTACAAGTGATATAGTATCCTTGGTGGGGGTGCTTTCATCTTTACTTTTTCTCTCTCTCCAGAGTATCGTCTAACTAGGGATTAGTGCCTATTAGTTTGGAGGTCATGCCAAGTGATTCTATGCTAAACATCTTCTTCTTAACTAGAGTTATTTCCATTTTAGTTGAAGAGAAGGGATTCTTTGGGGCTTAAGAAATGAGCTTGGAAGAGATATGGACTTTCTCCACCTCTAAGGTTTCCCTCATTGCCTCATCAAACTTAGTACATTCAGTACTACTACTCTTTCAATCTCCCAAATCTACTATCTGAATTGGGGAGCCAGTTGGTTGTATAAGTGTAGAACTTACTAGAAAAATTGGGCTATGATGAGGAGAGGAGACTAGTGTAACATGAGGAGAGGGAACCAATGTGGCAACACTATCCTTTGGCTCCTCTATCTTCTTCTCTTCAACACCAGTTTGGGATCCAACAACTAGGATGGAGCCATCATGACAAGTCTTAGCTATGAGAATACTTTTCTCTAGAAGTTGGTCACCTCCTCTTGAAGGTTGAGCTTTTCCTTGAGTGATAACTAGTGTTATGCCAGGTGTAGCACTCTTGGAGGAAGAAAGAGTTGTAGCTACTAGAGAAGCTTGAGTGGTTGTACCTTTACTCTGACTTCTTTTGGCTTTCCATTCAACCCACTTCCCAATTCTCTTGAAGATTTAGGCCATCATAATGTCTAAATCTTCCTCAGCATTCTCATAAGGCTCCAAACTGATACGAGTTACTTAACTTAGTAAAATATGTTTTACTATACATATTTTTCCCATCATCCTCCAATTCCTCAACATTAAGATTAATATGATATGTTTTTATTTTCTCCACTATGAGCCTAGCCAAAGCATGATCTCAACTTTCAAATTCATCTTTACATTCTTCCCATTATTTTTTAATAATGGCAATGTGTTTGATCACACTCCCAATCTGCAACACATCCCTAGCATATCCATTCAGATCAAACATAGGTCTCAATACCTCATACATCTCCAATTTGTATTTCATCTTGAGTATTTTGAGCATATTCTTTGCATCAGATTGATATTTGCAACTAAAATCTCCTACTTTCATAGGGAACTCATATCCCTTCTTCTTCAAGCTTTCTCTTAGCACATTCACCTAGATTTCCTACCTCATGATCTCTATCAGCATGATCATGTCGCTCAAATACCTTGGAAACTTTAAGGGGAATCCATCGAAAGCTACAAGATAAAAATACAAGAAAGATGAGAACTAGATAAAATAGCTTTTGAATTGACTAATAGCCACCATTGCCTCCAAACAAAATCTTCTCTCTAGGAATCCTTGTAGTTCCCTGCAAATTTTCATTGTGAATGCATCATTAAATTTTACATACCCCAAATAAATATTTTGCAATTGCAAACCTAGATAGAACTCATAACACTTCACATCATCAGGAAATTTTTCTATTCTTGGAAAGCCTGGCCATAACTATATAAATTCTAGCATATAAATCAGAAGGGAAGACATATAGAAAGTATTGTAGAACTTCTCTATGCTGAGAGCCCTGGAAAGATTTTCACTTACCTCATGGGCCCACTCAATATATTGCATATTTGAATAGATAACATGTACTAGAAAGAAATATTGTTCAACAAAATCAAAAGCTTCTACCTCACCTTTCAGTCTGTATAGGAGAACTAGAATGTCCACAATCTCAAGTTTGAGATTAGTACCAAATAGAGTTTTGTGGACCTTATTCTTAGCACTCCATGGATTTTAAAACTAGGATTGCATAATTTCCCTCCTCCACATCATTTTCTTCACTAGTGCTTTTGAGCCAAATTTTTTACCAAAACTTTTGACCATACGATAAATTGGAGTCAATTTGGTCAAATTGTGGTGACTTTTGTTAAATCATGATCCCATGTTGGTCAAAATTTTGACGAACACGGGATCATGCACTATGTAAAAATTGAAAAAAGTGTCATTTTCCACCATAATTTTATTGTTACGTGACCCAAAAGATAGCTCGTGCACTGAAGCATTTTATCACTGCATTTTGCAGCCAGGAGTATGTGCCAAAAGGGTTTTATAGCATCAGCACTAGTAGGGTTTGACATCTTGGGTTCTTTGGTGGTTGATTGTAGTAGAGGAGAGCTTGTGAATGCTTCAAAGTTGATCCATTGAAAGAGCTTTCATAAAGAAGGTGACATGAAAGGATTAAATAATAGCTGGAAATGTTGAAGAGTCTCCTTCCCAGTGTTACAAATGTGAGTTGAAGTTTTGTTTTATAGATTGACATTTGATCTCATCATACTCTTAATAATCAACCCCATTTCTACAAAATAATTAGCCATTGCAATTTTCACTTTGATTGCTTGCTTTCTTGCCTTGTTTTGAATATATTTATATGCCCTATACAATGTTTTCCCTTTTTTGGACTAGACATTTCTCATTTGCTGTGTTCCCTAACTTGAGTTTTCAAACTAGTGCTTATAACAACCTCCTAAGATATTCATAAATACCAGTAATCCAAAAGCAAGGAAAACAAATTTGATGAGTCAAAAAATAGAAAACAAAAATATCCCCATGTATAATTACAAACTTATCCATACTTACAACATTCATTCCATACACATGTATGCATCTTACTAGATCAATCTAGATGAAGCTTAGAAAAAGTTTTCTTCAAAATAATAAAATCAACTACTAGAATAACCTATAGATCTATTACTATGCAATCGAGCCAACTATGCTAGATAGTTTGAGGGTATCATGCCAACGTTAGGGTTCTTAGGGATGAGCAAAGGTGAACAAGTGATTAGAATATTAAACTTCATCAATAATAGAGTCTTTAGCCCTCTAAATGCTCAAAGGGCCAATTGAAAAAAAAAAGGTTAATGGTTTCTATTATTGGTAGCCTTTGGAAGACATTACAAGAAATCAAAATCAAATTCATGATGTTATGCAGATGTTTCAAAAGATAAAATCTATATTGATGAACAATACACAAATTGTCTTGGCTTTATTTACATGAAGAAAACAATAGGGAAGTTTTCATTCTGCCGGGTATACTGTACAGCATGCTGAAAAATAACGTGAAATGTCAATTTAATTAAAATCTTGAAAATCTCACAATAGAAAGAAATTATGTTGAATAGGCTCATTAGAAGACCTTTCTATCCTACAAGGCAAGAAACATATATATCAAACCCAAAGGTGATGGTTTCCATGGGTTTGTAGGTCTACATAAACCAGTCTTGAATTATGCTTTTAATACCCCTTCAAATGGTTTTATCAATTCCTACCAAGGATATTGCATACTCCTTATACATTCCCCTAACACAATCCAAATTAATTTCTTGAAGTTAAATCCACTCCGGTAATGTCCAAGCACATTTCTCTGTAAACCACCTAGCCAGGTTGCTGTAGAGCATGCCTAGGGATGGCTGGTAAGAATAACAAACTACAACTCCTCCATTCCAATGAAAAATGACATAATGTAAATAGAGTCTTCTTTCATTTCCCATAATTCCAAGCATTTTTAACCACAAGAAATGAATCTAGAATCCATTCTTTTGAAACTGCTTGGGTTTGTCCAGTGACTAGCACAGTACAAAATATTAAGTATTAACCCAACAAAACTAATCAAGAAAACACACAATTATGTACAAAATATCAAGACCACATACTCTAACTACTAAATGTAAAATAACTCAAGTTTCAATCAAAATGATCATTAATGTTCACCATTGCATAGTTGTACAGTCAAAATTGCTCAGCATTCAATTGCTTCTAGTTGAAAAACACAACATTGAACCATACCAACTAGTTTGGATGGGCTTAAATAGCCTTCCTAAACCTTCCCCAAGCTGAATTCTGGGAGTGTGTGACTAATTGGTAATATATTGAACCAAGTTACAAAAGTTTCACATAAAGTTGTCAAACTTGCAACTTGACAACTTTTCAATTTCTTGACAACTTTTGGAAATGTTTGGTTCCTTTCAGCCTAGGTGTGTAGAACCTTACCAAATGGTTCCCCAATCTCACATGAGTCTAGACTCTATTCTAAGCTATTCTAGGCCTTGGATCATATACTATACTCCTAGAGACAATTGGACCCATTGACAACTTTTTACCTAGGGAATGCAACTTTACATCTTTTTCCACAACTTTTGAATTTTGACTTAGAAAACATGCCAAGATGCACTTGGATATCACTTTGAGATTTCATTTATCTATTATTAGATACCATGGCCCATCAAAGAGCCAAACACAAAAAAAAATTCAATAGGACCTTGACATGTCCTAGAGTGCTACTACACCATTCTCCCCAACAAAAGAAGTCCTCATGGGATTGTGGGAGAAATCAAGTTGAGATCTATTTCCTTCTTCTTGAAATCAGTCACTAGTATCTATGTAGCTTCAATATCTAGCTTTTCCTTCCATTTGATCAGGTATTCCATGTAGACCTTGTGCCTAGTCTTCTTTTCCAAACTAGAACTCAACACCTTCTTAGTCCATGGAACTAAATTAGTAATTTTTGACAATTTCTCAGCTACCACTTAAAGCTCCAAAGTCCGAAGAGAGCACAGTATCTTTTAAGAATAAGTATCATATTCAATTGGACTTCAGAGAACCCTCTAGCTCATGGAAATTATGTGGAATGAGCTTCCAAGAAGTGTCAAGAGGTATCTAAAAATACATGACTCATGTTGCTCATATGATTAGAGGATGAGTATCTCACACTTCCTAAATTTTAGAAGTTATATCCCATGTATACCATTCTAAGGGAAAAAGAAGCTTTTCCTCATACTTCAAGAATGAATGCCAATTTCTGGCATAGAAGAGGTCATATATTATAGAAAATAAGGCCTAACACAAGGAACAACTCTTTTTGTTTCAACCAAAGACTTGCTGAGCCGTACTCTTGAACATGTTTTGTATCTATAGATCATGGAGCTGCAAAAAAAAATTAGTGTATTACTTAGCAAAGATCTTCCCACAAAAATCCATTTGTCAAAAAATACTTTTAAATACATTCAAAGATATAAATACCTCCTTCAATCCCTCCGGGCAAGTTTCTCACAGTTCTAAAATTTGATCAACTCTTCTTTCTCCAATACCCTAGTTAAAATTTTATCAACAAAATCAGCCCAAGAATAGGCATAAACATAGCACTAGTTAAGATTTCAACAAAACATGAGTTTATAGCTAAAGACCAAATAAGAATACCCAATAATCTAAATCATATGGTCTTCTTGTCTTTTATATTTCTTTATTCACTTAGGATGATTGAATGATTAATATAGACTGATTGAATTAATCGAAGAATTGATGGCAAGTCTTTTTGATTCCCAACTGATGTTTGATGAATGATAGAATGATTTCCTTTGATTTGACGATTTGATAGTTAGTGAATGATGACCAAATGAATGTTGTAATTCATAAATTGAGGAGTGATGATTGTGTGTTAATTTAATGTATTTGGAAGTGATGAATAGTAAATGATCATAAAAAAATTTCTTCTTTTATATATTATTCACGGAAGGTTCAACACCTATCATAAAAATTGAATCACCACTTTAGATTAATATTTTATTCCCCAACTTTATCTCCCTTGGATGCCCTCCTCAAACAAAACCTCTTCTTTATATCTTACAATGTAAGAGTCACTTCTCTTCACCACATGTGCCCCTTGCATTGGTCACAACCTTTCACAATTACCACCCTTCAAATAAGGTCAAACTCTTCATCATTGTTGACCAAATGAAGGTACTTCCTTACTATCTTCCCCTCCCTTCTTCCATCAATCCTTCCTTAATTCCTATGCTCCCTTTATGCATATCATAATTGTCTTATATCTTAGGCTATAATTTACTATGGTTATATTATGATTATCCAGTCTTCCATGCCTTCAAAAGAAGTCTTTCCCCCTAGTTTAGCTGAGCCAGCGAGGTGCAATTTAACAAAGAACAATCCAACAATTCCTCAACAAATCTAAACTGACATTCTTGTTTCCTTTCAAGCTTAGCATTCTATTAGAAAAGCTATTCAGTGTTTGAATCGAATAGAATGACCACTACTTAGCATTGACATTAACTAATCTTGTGAAGAGTGAGTGTATTGTGTGATTCATTCATTAGTGTAACTTCAGTTCAAAGGAACTTGTACTAGGCAGAGATGCAAGGGCAATGCAAAATATTATTAACCTAGGGATGCTTTAGTCTCACAATGCAATTCTAGAAGTCTAGAGCAACTTTGAAGCAAGCCATCTTTGTGGGGAGCAAGGTAATGTACTTCTATTTCTAGTATCTAGATAACAGACAACTACATGGTTCTCATTCATTGGAAAGATTGTACATTGACCAGTAACCCTTATAATACACTTCCATTTAAAGATAGAATGTTCTTCGAGGTTAATTTCAAGGAAAATGGTATACATGTATGTTCATCTTGAGGAGTGGATATGGGCTCTATAGGGATGCAAAATCCAAATTGCGTATAGGGTATGTGCAGGATCATGGTGTGCCAAAAAGTGGTGATGTGAAAAAAAAGAGTTTGAAGACACCTAAAAGCACTTCAAAATCTGCTCTAACTTTTTTTTACCTATCCTGGAACCAAACTTGGAAGGTTAAGCCGAGCCTTATCAGATATCCGATATCATATCGGATATCTGATTTGACATCGGATATCTGATAATATTGGATATCTGATTTTAAATCAAATATTCGACTAATAATTAAAATCATATAATAGTATGATATATTATTTAATATTATTATTATTTAATATGATATTATTATTTCATATAATATTATAATAATATTATTATTAAATAATAACAATATCATATTAAATAATAATAATAATATTGTTATTATTATTATTATATTAAATAATAATATTATTATTATATTATAATTGTATAATATTATACTATAATAATAATATTATAATGTATTATATTATAATAACATATTATATTATAATAATATAATATAATAATATTATTATTATATAATATAATATTTTATATTATAATATATAGTAAATTAATATAATAAACATAAAATATAATATAAAAATATATAAAATGTTATATATATATATATATATATATATAATATGTTATATTCATGTCATATTGAATATCCGATATAGTATCGAATATCTGATACCTGCGCATTGGATTAAATAAAATCACAAACCCGCGAACCCTCATTTTATGTGAATTTGGGGCTAGTATTGCCATTGCGGATTGGATATCAGATACAAAATCGAATATCAGATATGAAATTGGATATCAGATATTAGGTATGTTCCCCCCCGACTCATTTTTAACCTAAATTTAATAGATTTTAACATGATTTTTCTTGTTTTAGTTGAATCTAGGGTTTTTTTGACAAAAAATAAAATTTAGATTTTTTTAAAATATATATTACGTTTTGCAATTCAATAGGAATCACTGATCAAAATGATGACACTAAGGCAGGGAATAATATTCCTCATAACCCACCACCAAACGATCTAGTATCCCCACAAAACCATCCACCAAATGATCCTCTACCTCCTCAAAACCCTCCTCAAATTGAGGATTTGATAAATGAACATCTCACTGAGTTGAGAGGTTTTCATAGAACATACAATAATGTACCTCCATTGGCTCCAATGTTATCCACGTTAAACACCATAGTGGATAACATTGAAACCCTTACAAACCAACAAAATGCCGCTCTTCGTTGGTGTGATGAAATGCACCAGATGTTTGATGATGGTTTGGATTATGATGAGGTCGCGGCCCTCAATATAACCAAAGACGATGTGGCAAGCCTTTTTGCTAACCCAAAAATAGGTATATCAGTTGACCCAAAAAAAACCAAACTATCGATTAAATGGCGCACAAATGATGCCATACGTGGAAATTTTTGGGACCATTGGTGGATGGTCTTTGAAATCCCTCCACATGGAAATTTAGACATACCATTTTATTTCCTTAGAAAATTATATGCAGAATTTGTGTTGAAACTTAAACTATTGGAGCATGAAGCCCAACATGGGCTTAGGACTAGGAGCTCCTCAGGATAGATCCTCTTCCCAGCAGAAGAAACTTGGCACTTTCGTCCCCCCTCCCCCCTGATATCTCCCCCCCTCCTCGAGTGCAACATCCAGATATTATGGAAGAGGCTAGCTCTCATACCATCAGAGCCATTCATAGGCTGAGTAGCCTAATGATATCTCAGGCTAGGCCAGTCCTGCCTCCACGTGTTGATGATGTTGGTGCCAGTTCATCATTGGCTAGCTCATCACACATTTGTGTGCCTCACACTTGCATTAAATGCAAGAATATTTTCTTGGGTCCCATAGGTGATCTTCCTGAGTATAATTTTTTATTAGACAAGGATACACCAGATGCACGTGTAGAGGCTACAGACCCTGATGCGAGAGAGGAGGGAAATGCAGAGGCATGGACTCCTTCAGTTTCCATATGTGTATACATTTTTTTGTTATGACATATGTGATTTAAAGTTAATTTTTATAATAGAGTAATTTTAATTTTTAAGCCATACTGACTTTTACATGTATGTGATCTTCATTCATGTTTAGTTGATGACCGAGGAGGAGCTCAGACAGATAGATGATGCTACACTCTCGGCCATTTCATTTGGCCTTGAGACATCTATGATACATTATGTTGTGTTTGCATTTTTTTTTCTATTGATATTGTAACATATATGGTTGCTAATCTTTCTTTTATCTTGCAGATACCACCTGCCCCGGGGGGACAAAGTGTGAGGGGTGAGCCAGCATGCATTGACAAAGGAAAGGTAATTAGATGTTTTCTAATTGATTAAATATTGATGCATTCTTGTAAGATGTTTGTGGTAATCTCATTTAATTACATTCTTTAATGTATATAGGGTGTGGCTACTGGCGATGAGTCTATACAGATTCGGCGTCCTAGATCATCAGGGATTTTCATTCGCACAGAAAGCCCCATTGTATGTATAAGTATCATTTATTTTTTATTTTTTTAATTGATGCAGAGGAAAGTATTATTGTTGTTCTATACAATTTCTATGATTTTTTCCGTACCAATAATGATTCATGTCTTGCATATGTTCATTACAACTTAAATAGGCTTATATGCACCTGTCCAGCTGACCAAGTTGGTTACAAAGGTTTATTTAATCAAACAAATACCAAATTACTACTTTCCCTCCAAAACTAATATGACGGTTTGAATTTGAAATTCAAATTTCAAACTATAGTTTTTATGCATTCCCTAACTTTCTAAACTATTCCATTGACTCAAAATTGGTCATATGGATTTATTAAATGCAACTAAGTATGAAACTATCCTAAGACTACCCCATATGGCTCTTTTGGCCATTTTACATCATGTTGTCCTTAGGTCCTTACTAGGACTTTTATGACTTTTGTCTTTCAAATTACATTGTTTATTACATAATTTTATTATTGGTTTTAATATATCCCAATTAACAATCAATGATGTCTTTGATCCTCTATCTTCATCTGGTACCAAGGCTCTCTTAGATGATTTAATAGGTGCCCTTGCACGAAACACCCCACCTTCAAAGAAACTCTTGTCCCAAGAGTTAAGGGGTACTATCTTCTTTCCTCCCATCCTTCTAGAGGGATTTTTGCAACTTTGCACCTGCAATGTATTACCCTACACACCTGCATACAAATCATTAGAAACAAAAAGCATTGGATCCTTGTTACCAGTCATGGTAACCTTACTGCCTGTTGATTGTGAATAGTCATGTTTTATCCTTGACAAATTCTGAATAACTTGTTGTCTAAGGTCATGCTGACCTTATCTCTTATCCTCCATGAATATGTTCACTTCTTTGTTCACTCTTGTCACCAAAGGACACCATACTATTCCTATCATCACTCCTTTTGCTGTCACTATCTGCTTGTAAGCAGAATTCTAAGTTTTGTCTTGAACAATCTCATCCTTCATAACCAAAAGAGATGGCTTTAGTGGCAGATCTTTCATATCATGTTTACTCTCCCTCTGCTCTTGCAAGTCCACAAACTATTTCTTGCCAAAACAAATAACTCTTTCCTCATCATGACTAGTCAAAGGATTTAGCTTAAACTTCACACCATCTTTGTGTACTATATAAACATTTGATGAGCCAAAATGAATAGTGTTCCTTGAGGCTTTCCAAGGCCTTCCAAGGATTACATGACAACATGTCATTAGAATGTGATCACATATAGCTTGATCTTTTATATTCTCCTATAGAGAAATCCACTATTTCTTGCTCCCTTACAACAATATTTTGCACACATCACTGACCCAAAATGCCCTATATGGTCTATCAATAGGATACTTCTTCAATCCTAGTTTATTTACCATTTCATAAGACACTAAATCATCAAAGGAACTAGAGTCTATTATCATCTTACAAATCCTACCATGGCTCATGCAATTTGTCCTGAAAATGGATGGTCTAGTCTCCTTTTGCTGCTGCATTTGTGGTCCTCTTCTCACCATCAAAGATTCTCCTTCAAGTTCAGGGTCTGCATTATCGTACTTCTTTTCTTGCTCTTCTCTTTGGGTCAAGGTGACTCTCCTCTCCTCCTTCTTGAAATCCACACCTTTCTCAGGGCACTTGTAGGATTGATTTCCTACTCCTCCACATGTGAAGCATTTACCTATGAAAACACTATTACCTCTTCCACTTCCAAATCTTCCTCCCTTGAAACTTCCTCTTGTCTCAGATATAATCTCTTTTCCTTTATCTTTGTCTTGATTGTTTGAAGTGTCAAACTGACTTATTACACCTCTTCCTCTCATTATTCCACCTCCTCTCTGATTTTCTTGCCTCTCATTCTTTCTTTTCAACTTCTCCTCTGCCCAGATTGCCAACTAAAAACATTCTCCAAGTGTCCTTGGTACATTCAATCCTATTGTACTTGAGGCCATTAATGTATCTAGCCACCTTCTCATCTTCATCTTCCAGTCCTCCCCTAATACTCAGGGTATGGAATTTCTCAATATAGGACATGACATCCATATCCCTCTGTTTCAAATTGTTCCTTCTTATATTTAAATTTGGATTGCTAAATCTGATGGCGAGAATTGATTTCTCACCATGGTCTTCAGTCTCTCCTAATTTGAAATCTTATTCAATCCCCTTTCGATGCAGAGTCTGCAGCAACTACCTTCCACAAGCCAATAAATGGTTGTCACAATCCAACTTAGGATTCTAGGACTTCTCACAAGTCCTCTTACTCACTCTGGGTATACTCAACCTCCAAGCCAAACATGGAAATCCCACTTCAAAAGCCTCACCAATTGTCACTAGAAATGGAGACAATCATGGACATACTATTCCAACCCAAACTCATCAATTTGTTTGGTTCCACCAAACTCCCAACACACCTTTGCACTTCTAAGCCTACAAACCTTGTAGCCTTCCAATTACCTTCTTTGCACTTTTCTCCCAGTATCCCTTAATAGCATAGGGACTTCTCCATAGGTCCAAACACCCTTCTTGGCACCTACTAAGAATCCAAAAGCTTTTGGGCTGGTCATGCTCCAACACCCTCCAAACTGCTTCTTGGTACCTAGGCCTAGTTGATCAAGTTAGGCTAGGGCTTCAAGGAATAATGGGCAAGGTGGGTTCCCATGACCCAAAACACTTAAGGCTTAAACACCCAAACTTCAAAACCCTCCTTAAAATGGCTTAAAAACCAAGGCCTACTTGTTCAAACCCCAAAACTCAATTCTAGAACGTTTTGACTTGTCTAATGGCAATATATGATCATGAAAACCTACATGAACCTATCAAATGACTCATCTACCATATGAAATCCTAAAATCCTATCTCATGCCCAATTACAACTTTTTTCCATATATGAGTCCAACATTATAACTTTGTATGCTTCCATGAGCCATAATTGGTGCAAGGATTTCCCAATTGACTTCAAGAGATGTTCCATGACCTCTGTAATGCCTTGGATCTTCAATTTCCCCCTAATGAGCATGGGATGCTCCTACATCATTTATCTTCATAAATAAATTCAAAACTAATTTCTGTGATATTAACAACTACTATTTTGTATCTCATAGGAGACTCCTAGTGCACATGAGGTTCAATGGGATAGTTATGTAGATTTGATGACGTGGCCACTCACTCCTGAGGAGGAGCCTACAATAGTAAGTTGTATTTTGAATTCATGATTAAATATGTTATAAATTTAGCATGCTATGAATTATAATGTTATAGTTTAAATTGTAGATTTATCTGACAAAGGTATTTGAACATATACAACCCACAATCAGAGAGGTACCAGCATTGCCGAGGGCATACAAGAGGACTCCTGATCAACACAGGAGGTCGACAAGAGAGGTATTTATTATGAAATTTTGATAGTATTAATCTCCATTATGGAAAAGATCATTATGAATTTGAGTAATTCAATGTTAGATACGTAGAATCATATAAATTTAGTACTCTAACTTTGGGTTTTCCTTTTTTGTTTATGTAGGAGGCATCCGATCCACCTAGTGCAGCGAAGAGGCTACATTTTGATCATCCACCAACACCCTAGGATAGTATAGTTTTTGTAGGATGCATCATGAGGCATTTTGAGATGGCATATGCCACATTATATATAGAAACATTGATATTATACACATTCTGATGGCACGATCGGCCACAATTTGTATATGGATCTATGTATTTTGATATATATATATATTTGTTTAAAATTTTGTCTATGGATACATGATCTTGGATATATATTTTTTTCATTTACATGCACAATGATATACATATTAATTTAGTATCTAGTATTGTTCAATTTATCATGGATCATGTGTCATGCCCTAAATTTTACTAGTAAAAACACAACAATTTTTTATTTTTTTTGTAGCTTATGAAGTCGCATAAGAAATTACATATTGTAAAACAAGGTTATCATTGAATATGAGTTCAAGACTCATGTGGATAGTGTGAAGGTGTTAACATTTTAGTCATAGGTGGTTTTCAAATAGATTGGATGACAGTCTAGTTTAGGTTAGCATCACGATTCAAACGAGCAAGTTCAAGATACAACACTCATAAATTAGTGAGGTAATTCATATCCTAACAAGCCTCTGATACTAATATTCTATTAGGGTCTGTCGGTTGTATCATATGGACTAGGTCATGATTCTAGCATGTAAGGGAAGGGGATTAGAATTACTTATTATCCTTATTACCAATGTACACACATTCATTAATCATTACAATATATATTAATGTGACAATTACTATATTACTATATCCTCATTATCTATCAACATTGCTTCCTCACCAAACTAGCACTCACTAGAATTCTCTAAACACAAAAATTACTATTTCAATACATAAATTAAACTCACTCTAACAAAAGACAATTGCTAACTATCTAGCTCATCAACTACTAACTAATCTAGCTACATTGCCATGCTTTTACGTTTACTATTTTAATTACTATAATTACTATACTATTACATTTACTTTTTACATTAAATTACATCAAACTATTCACCATAAGCTCAATTTCTCACTATCAATATTATTATTATCAAAGCATGTTAAGATTCAAAGTAGTTTCATAGTACGAATTAGTAAGCACATAAAATGAGGAACTCTTAGTAAGTCTAAGGGCCAATTCAAAGTACTTAACTGAATAATAATTCATGATCTGTATTTAAACACATCCTACTACACCATCATATTGAGTGTGTCAATTTAAATTTGTTAGATGAATTGTTTATGCAAGGATTAGGTGCAAGCATATAAATAAGGTTTGTATATAACATACCTTGTCATTCTGACATATATGTATCAATGTATCAATGTGCTTTACTGACTAGATAAAACTAGATTTGAGTTATTATTTTAATCCACCATCCATCATTATCCTTGATTCTCCAATCCCATCATCCCAACAACTTACTTCATATTAACCCTATTATATGTACATCCAATCAATCTTGGCTTTTATTTTATTTTTGAGTTAAATATTTAAATTTGTCATATTCTCTAACATGCACACTAATATGCCTTTATTTATTTAATTACTAATTTATTATTTGAGTGTTGGATGTGACTTAGAGGTCACAAGATTGTAATGTGTACCATTCTGTCACTTAGAAAATATATTAGTCTAGGACACTCATTAGTCTCTATATGCTATTATTATTTTTATTTTTATTGGATAGCAGTCTAGAATCTAGGAATATTCTTTAATATTTTATTGCTCTGTATTAAGGAAGGGATTTATTTTCCTTTACCATACATTTTCTAGAGAGGAAAATGCATGCCTACAACAATGTATCTCATAGATTTTATTATGTCTTCTCTTACAACAAACTTCATTTTGTTATATCATAAAATTAATTTGATGATTTCCTTGCGTAGAATTGAATTAAGCTTGGTAATTAAAATCAATGTTATCCATGCATGTGATATGAACATAAAATTTTCCTTCCAAATTATTGAGTGCACAACAATATTGTAAGCAATCTACTAAGTTTTAAATTTATACAATCAATGGTATCACATAACATTTTCAAGTAGAAATAAAACAAGAAATTTTCAAGAGCACATCACATTTTCACAACACAATATCAACACCCATAATACAACAAGGAAATAGAAAAAATCCAAACCTTATACTCACAATACTCCACACAATACAACAAGATGCATAATGGTGTCACACTAATCTAAATGGAATGAACACCATTCAAGCACTCACATGAATGCTACTCCACAATGCAATGCAATGCATACTCCATTGATAAACTCCACACTTGTATATTTGCTTAACCATGCTAAAAGAAAGAAATAGAAAAGAAGCAAGTTTGAGATACCAACCTTGGTCCAAGCTAGGGTAAGGATAGTTGTAGTAGAGCTCCCCTAATCTCCCTCCAAAACCTACCTGTCTCTAAAATTAGAGAGTGGGCAAACACCCCACTAGTTTTGCCAAGACCCTCTAATAAAGCCTTCCCACTAACTTATTTTAGAAAAAGCACTAAGGCACTCCATCCTTACAAACATATCTCCTCTAACGGTTCATTGATAGCCCTCGAAGGATTGACCTCAAAATGCACTTAGAGTACCTTGAAGACTCCTCGGTACGGGATGGCCGCAAATGATGGATGGTCTTCATGGCCAGAACAAGGGCATGACTAGGGTTCACCCACCCATCTAGAGCTAATGGCACTGATGATTCAATGCCAAGATCAGTGGTTTCAAAGTTACGCTATGGTGCACCTATGAACTGAGGCACACTATGAGTTTTGGCATCAAGCGAGATCGTTGTGCTGAATCCAAATGGAATGCGATCTCTCAAAAATGAGATAGGTTATTTTAGGCCTTAATAACACCGTACTGTAGCATTTAACAGTTCATCGATAGCCCTCACGAGCTCTAAGTTATGACCCTTGAAAGATCGACCTCAAAATGCACTTAGAGCACCTTGGAGACTCCTCGGTATGAGGTGGCTGCAAATGATGGATGGTCTTCATGGAAAGAACAAGGGTGTGAATAGGGTTCAAGCACCCATCCGGAGCAAATGGCACTGACAATTTGATGCCAAGATCAACATTTTCAAAGTTATGCTATGGTGCACCTATGAACTGAGGCACACTGCGAGTTTTTGCATCGAGCGAGATCGTTGTGCTGAATCCAAATGGAATGTGATCTCTCAAAAATGAGATACATTATTTTAGGCCTCAGTATCATTGTCTTGTAGCATTTAGTAGTTCATCGATAGCCCTCATGAGCTCTGAGTTATGACCCTCGAAAGATTGAACTCAAAATGCACTTAAAGCACCTTGGAGACTCCTCGGTATGGGGTGGCCGCAAATGATCGATGGTATTTGTGGCTAGAACAAGGGTGTGACTAGGGTTCACCCACCCATCTAGAGCTAATCGCACTGACAATTCGATGCCAAGATCAACGGTTTCAAAGTTACGCTGTGGTGCACCTATGAACTGAGGCACACTACGAGTTTTAGCATCGAGCAAGATTGCTGTGCTGAATCCAAATGGGATGTGATCTCTCAAAAATGAGATAGTTTATTTTAGTCCTCGGTATCACCATGTTTTAGCATTCAACAATTCATCAATAGCCCTCAGGAGCTCTGAGTTATGACCCTCGAAAGATCGACCTCAAAATGCACTTAGAGCACCTTAGAGACTCCTCGATACGGGGTGGCCCCAAATGATGGATGGCCTTCATGGCTAGAACAAGGGTGTGACTAGGGTTCACCCGCCCATCTAGAGCTAATGGCATTGATGATTCGATGCCAAGATCAGCGGTTTCAAAGTTACACTGTGGTGCACCTATGAACTAAGGCACACTGCGAGTTTTGCCATCGAGCGAGATCATTGTACTGAATCCAAATAGGATGTGATCTATCAAAAATGAGATAGGTTATTTTAGGCCTCAGTATCACCGTCCTATAGCATTTGACAGTTCATCGATAGCCCTCACGAGCTTTGAGTTATGACCCTCAAAAAATTGACCTCAAAATGCACTTAGAGCACCTTGGAGACTCCTTGGTACAGGGTGGCCGCAAATGATGGATGGTCTTCATGGCAAGAACAAGGGTGTGAATAGGGTTCACCCACCCATCCGGAGCTAATGGCACTGACAATTCAATGCCAAGATCAGCGATTTCAAAGTTATGCTGTCGTACACCTATGAACTGAGGCACATTGCGAGTTTTGGCATCGAGCGAGATCATTGTGCTGAATCCAAATGGAATGTGATCTCTTGAAAATGAGATAGATTATTTTAGGCCTTAGTATCATCATCCTGTAGCATTCAAAAATTCATTGATAGCCCTCACGAGCTCTGAGTTATGACCCTCAAAAGATCGACCTCAAAATGCACTTAGAGCACCTTGGAACCTCCTTGGTATAGGGTGGCCGCAAATGATGGATGGTCTTCACGGCCAGAACAAGGGTGTGACTAGGGTTCACCTACCCATCTGGAGCTAATGGAACTGATGATTCGGTGCCAAGATCAGTGGTTTCAAATTTACGCTGTGGTGCACCTATGAACTGAGGCACACTGCGAGTTTTTACATCAAGCAAGATCGTTGTGCTGAATCCAAATAGAATGTGATCTCTTAAAAATGAGATAGGTTATTTTAGGCCTCAGTATCATGTCCTATAGCATTCAACAAGTCGTCATTAGCCCTCATGAGCTTTGAGTTATGACCCTCGAAAGATCGAGCGAATGATGGATGGTCTTCGTGACTAGAAAAAGGGTGTGACTAGGGTTCACCAGCCCATCCGGAGATAATAGCACTAACAATTCAATGCCAAGATCAGCGGTTTCAAAGTTACGTTGTGGTCCACCTATGAACTGAGGCACACTGCGAGTTTTGGCATTGAGCAAGATCGCTGTGCTGAATCCAAACGGAATGTGATCTCTCAAAAATGAGATAGATTATTTTAGGCCTTAGTATCATCGTCCCATAGCATTCAACAGTTCATCGATAGCCCTCACGAGCTCTTAGTTATAACCCTCGAAAGATCAACCTCAAAAGGCATTTAGAGCACCTTGGAGACTCTTTGGTATGGGGTGGCCACAAATGATAGATGGTCTTCATGGCCAGAACAAGGGTGTGACTAGGGTTCACCCGCCCATCTGGAGCTAATGGCACTGACGATTCGATGCCAAGATCACTGGTTTCAAAGTTACGCTGTGGTACACCTATGAACTGAGGCACACTGCGAGTTTTGGCATTGAGGGAGATCGTTGTGCTGAATCCAAACGGGATGTGATCTCTTAAAAATGAGATAAGATATTTTAGGCCTTAGTATCACCATCTTGTAGCATTTGACAGTTTGTCAATAGCCCTCACGAGCTATGAGTTATGACCCTCAAAAGATCGACCTCAAAATGCACTTAGAGCACCTTGGAGACTCCTTGGTACGGGGTGGCCGCAAATTATGGATGGTCTTCATGGCCAGAACAAGGGTGTGACTAGGGTTCACCCACCCATCTGGAGCTAATGGCATTGATGATTCGATGTCAAGATCAACGATTTCAAAGTTACACTATGCTGCACCTATGAACTGAGGCACACTGCGAGTTTTGGCATCAAGCGAGATCGTTGTGCTGAATCCAAATGAAATGTGATCTCTTGAAATTGAGATAGGTTATTTTAGGCCTCAGTATGACCGTCTTGTAGCATTCAATAGTTCATCGATAGGCCTCACAAGCTCTAAGTTATGACCCTCGAAAGATCGACCGCAAAATGCACTTAGAGCACCTTGGAGACTCCTGGTACGGGGTGGCCGCAAATGATGGATGGTCTTCGTGGCCAGAACAAGGGTGTGACTAGGGTTCACTTGCCCATCTGAAGTTAATGGCACTGACGATCTGATGCCAAGATCAGCAGTTTCAAAGTTACGCTGTGGTGCACCTATGAACTAAGGCACACTATGAGTTTTGGCATCGAGCGAGATCGTTGTACTGAATCCAAATGGAATGTGATCTCTCAAAAATGAGATAAGTTATTTTAGGCCTCAGTATTACCGTCCTATAGCATTCGATAGTTCATCAATAGCCTTGACGAGCTCTGAGTTATGACCCTCGAAAGATCGACCTCAAAATGCACTTAGAGCACCTTGGAGACTCCTCAGTACAGGGTGGCCACGGACGATAGAGAGTCTGAGGACTCCTAGTGATATATTTTGTCATTTAATGGGTCAAAGAGGGTCATAGGTTAGCTATGAGACCCTTTGACCCATATTACCCATTCAAATATGTCCCTAAGGGTTCTAAGACCCCTAGAGACATATATTGTCGTTTAATGGGTCAAATAGAGTCATAGGTCACCCTATGACCCCCTTTGACCCATATTACCCATTCGAATATGTCCCTAGGGGGTCTTAGAATATCTAGGGACATATGTCGTCGTTTAATGGGTTAAAAACCCATATGAATGATTTGAATAAGTTCTTAGGTGTCTTAAGACTCCTAGAAACATATGTCATCGTTTAATGGGTCAAAAGGGGTCATAGGTCACCCTATAACCCCTTTTGATGCATATGGCCCATTCGAATATGTCCCTAGGACCCTTAGGGACATACGTCACTATTTAATGGGTGTTCTATGACCCCCTTTGACCCATATGAACAATTCGAATATGTCTTTAGAGGTCCCAGGACCCCTAAGGACATATGTTGTCATTTAATGGGTCGAAGGGTGTCATAGGTCACCCTATGACCCCCTTTGACCCATATGACCCATTTGAATATGTTAATAGGGGTTCGAGGACCTCTAGCGACATATGTCATTGTTTAATGGGTCAAAGGGGGTCATAGGTAACCCTATGACCCCCTTTGACCCATATGACCTATTCGAATATGTTCCTAGGGGTTCGAGGACCCCTAGTGACATATGTCATCATTTAATGGGTCAAAGAGGGTCAGAAGTCACCCTATGACCCCCTTTGACCCATATGAAAATTTTGAATATGTCCCTAGGGGTTCAAGGACCCCTAGCGACATATGACATTGTTTAATGGGTCAAAGGGGGTCATAGTTCACCCTATTACCCCCTTTGAGCCATATGACCCATTTGAATATGTTTCTAAGGGTTTGAGGACCCCTAGCGACATATGTTGTCATTTAATGGGTCAAAGAGGCTCATAGGTCACCTAATGACCCCCTTTGACCCATATTACCCATTCGAATATGTTCCTAGGGGTTTTAGGACCCCTAGAGACATATGTTGTCGTTTAATGGGTCAAAGAGAGTCATAAGTCACCCTATGACCCCCTTTGACCCATATTACCCATTCGAATATGTCTCTAGGGGTCTTATAACCCCTAAGGACATATGGCATCGTTTAATGGGTCAAAAGGGGTCATAGGTATCGCTATGACCCCCTTTGACCCATATGAACGATTTGAATATGTCCCTAGAGGTCTTAGGACCCCTAGAGACATATGTCATCGTTTAATGGGTCAAAAGGGGTCATAGGTCACCCTATGACCCCTTTTGACCCATATAGCCCATTCGAATATGTCCCTACGACCCTTAGGGACATATGTCATCATTTAATGGGTCAAAAGGGGTCATAAAGAACCCTATGACCCCCTTTGACCCATATGAACAATTTGAATATGTCATCAGGGGTCCCAAGACCCCTAAGTACATATGTCACCGTTTAATGGGTCAAAGAGTGTCATAGATCACCCTATGACCCCCTTTGACCCATATGGCCCATTCGAATATGTCCCTAGGACCCTTAGGGACATATGTCATCGTTTAATGGGTCAAAGGGGGTCATAGGGTGCCCTATGACCCCCTTTGACCCATATGAAAAATTCGAATATGTCCGTAGGGGTCCCAGGACCCCTAAGGACATATGTCATCATTTAATGGGTCAAAGGGTGTCATAGGTCAGCCTATGACCCCCTTTGACCCATATGACTCATTTGAATATGTCCCTATGGGTTATAGGACCCCTAGAGACATATGTCATCGTTTAATAGGTCAAAGGGGGTCATAGGTCACCTTATGACCCCCTTTGACCCATATGACCCATTCAAATATGTTCTTAGGGGTCTCAGGACCTCTAGCAACATATGTCATCATTTAATGGGTCAAAGGGGGTCATAGGTCATCCTATGACTCCCTTTGACTCATATGACCCATTCAAATATGTTCTTAGGGGTATGAGGACCCCTAGCGACATATGTCATCGTTTAATGCATCAAAGAGGGTCATAGGTCACCCTATGACCCCTTTTGACCCATATTACCCATTGAATATGTCCCTAGGGGTTCTAGGACCCCTAGAGACATATGTTGTTATTTAATAGATCAAAGAGAGTCATAGGTCACCCTATGACCCCCTTTGACCCATATTACCCATTTGAATATGTCCCAAGGGGTCCTAGAACCCGTAGGGACATATGTCATCATTTAATGGGTCAAAAGGAGTCATAGGTCACCCTATGACCCCCTTTGACCCATATGAACGATTCAAATATGTCCCTAGGTGTCCCAAGACCCCTAGGGACATATGTCATCGTTTAATTGGTCAAAGGGGGTCATAGGTCACCCTATGACCCGCTTTGACTCATATGAAAAATTTGAATATGTTCCTAGGGATTCTAGGACCCCTAGAGACATATGTCATCATTTAATGGGTCAAAGGGACCTATGACCCCATTTGACCCATATGACCCATTCGAATATGTTCCTAGGGGTCCAAGGATGCCTAACGACATATGTTATCGTTTAATGGGTCAAAGAGAGTCATAGGTCACCCTATGACCCCTTTTCACCCATATTATCCATTCGAATATGTCCCTAGGAGTCCTAGGACCTCTAGAGACATATGTTGTCATTTAATAGGTCAAAGAGAGTCAAAGGTCAACCTATGACCCCCTTTGACCTATATTACCCATTCGAATATGTCGTTAGGGGTCCTAGAACTCTGAGGGACATATGTCGTCATTTAATGGGTTAAAAGGTGTCATAAGGCACCCTATGATCCCTTTTGACCCATATGAACGATTCGAATATGTCCCCAGGGGTCTTAGGACCCCTAGGAACATATGTCATCATTTAATGGGTCAAAGGGGGTCATAGAGTGACCTATGACCTCTTTTGACTCATATGGCCCATTCGAATATGTCCCTAGGACCCCTAGGGACATATGTCGTAATTTAATGGGTCAAACGGTGTCATAGGGCACCCTATGACCCCCTTTGACCCATATGAACTATTTGAATATGTCCTTAGGGGTCTTGGGACCCCTAAGGACATATGTCGTCATTTAATAGGTCAAAGAGCATCATAGGTCACCCTATGACCCGCTTTGACCCATATGAACGATTCAAATATTTCTCTAGGTTTCTTAGGACCCTTAGGGACATATTTGAATCATTCAGATGGGTCAAAGAGCTATGTCATCGTTTAATGGGTCAAAGGGGGTCATAGGGTGCCCCTATGACCCCCTTTGACCCATATGAACGATTCGAATATGTCCCCAGGGGTCCTAAGACCCCTAGGCACATGTCTTCATTTAATGGGTCAAAGGGTGTCATAGGTCACCCTATGACCCCCTTTGACCCATATGAACGATTTGAATATGTCCCTAGGGGTTATAGGACCCCTAGAGACATATGTCATCATTTAATGGGTCAAAGAGGGTCATACGTCACCCTATGACCCCCTTTGACCCATATGAATGATTCAAATATGTCCCTAGGGGTTATAGGACCCCTAGAGACATATGTCATCATTTAATGGGTCAAAGGGGGTCATAGGTCACCCTATGACCCTGTTTGACTCATATGAACAATTCGAATATGTCCTTAGGGCTGCTAGGACCCCTAGAGACATATGTCGTCACTTAATGGGTCAAAGGGGGTCATAGGTCACATATGACCCCCCTGACCCATATGAATGATTCAAATATGTCCCTCAGGTTCCTAGGACCCGTAGGGACATATATTGTCATTTAATCGATCAAAAGGGGTCATAGGTCACCTTATGACCCCCTTTGACCCATATTAACCATTGTAATATGTCCCTAGGGCTCTTAGGACCCCTAAGGACATATGTCATCATTTGATGCATCAAAGGGGGTCAATGGTTGACCTATGACCCCCTTTGACTCATATATATTAATAATATACATATCTATTAATAACATATATATATATATTACATTATTATATTGAATAAAAATATTATGTTATTATATATAGATTAATAACATATATATATATATATATATATTACTTTATTATATTTAATGAAAATATTATGTTATTATATATATATATATTAATATAATAATATATATAATACATATTATATATTTATATTTAATATATTACGTTATTATAAATATATATATATATATATATATATAATATATTATTATACATATTAATATAATAATATATAATACATATTATATTTAATGAAAATATTACATTATTATATATATATTAATAACATACATATTAATATAATAATATATAATACGTATTTTATATATATATATAAATTGCGTTATTATATTTAGTAAAAATAATAATAATATAAATTATATTTATAGATTGTAATAAGATTAACATAATATATTAGTATATATTGTTAGATTATATCTTATATCTTTACATTACGTTATTATATATATAATATATTAAAATACATCTTTACATAGTAATATAAGTGAAATAATTTAGAAATAATAAGTTGTGACATTTAAACCCAATTTTCCCTCCAAAATGGGTTGAGATTTTAAATTTTCCCACCTAAACATATCGATATCTAATTTCAAATTGGATATTCGATTTATGATCGAATATCCGATCAGGCTTGGTAAATACCAAGCCTGTGCTGTCAACCCAAAAGATGTGTTTGAAGAGGGTTTTAGTGATACTCAGACTTTGGGTAGCCATCTAACAATGTTATTTTGATCGAAATTGAATAAAACGAAAAAGGTTTTTTAATATCGATCTCTAGATTCTATAAATATAATTTCTGTCAAATTCTGAGTTCGATAAGTATTTATTAGTTAATTATCAATGAAGATAATTGTAAAGTGCTGATTGACATACTGATCGAAAAATAGCTATAACTTTCAAACGGTATAACATTTTTTAAATCTAAAAGTTGCTTCACATTCTATACTTCGGCTAGTATAAGAAAAATAAGTAAATTTAAATTTGGTAACATTTTCTATTAGTTAGGGTGGTCAGACACGAAATTTTTTTTTTAAAAAATGTTTTGGTAGAAAATTCATAGTTAATTATTTATTTGGAATAAAAATACCAAAAAATATGCATCACATCCGAGCATGAGTCTACTTTTCATATCTATAATTATATTAAAAAAATATTATGATTTGATTTTGATTAAGGTGGTCAGACATACACCTACTTTTTATTTTCGCCTTGAAATTTTCTTAGTACTGCATTAAAATTCAAACTTTTGACCAATTAATTATTTTTTTCTCCTGATAAGACCTGGTAGTTTAGAAACTACATTCAATTTCTTACAAATTACTTTCTTACAACTTTTTGATATAAAGTCTATAACCACTTCAAAATTATGTGTCAAGTTGACATAAACCTGATTTGCTGATTTTTCACTGCCACTTAAGGCCATAGTTTGGTACACCATGATCCTACACATACCCTATAGAGATGTCATTGGGTTTCTGAGACTTGTTGAATACCTGTGAAAAATTCTTTTATTGAAACATAATGTTCCATTTAGTCTATTAAATGCACTTCTAATAGTTTATCTAAGAAACCATATTTTTTATTTTCTGTATGCCTACCAATATTTTTTAGCAAGACAGAGTATTTATGAACTTATTTCTTATCCATTTTTTGCCATTATTTCTGTATGAAAAGTGTATAGATTTTTTTTCAAAATAGAATCATACTAAAATCTTTTGACATGCTTTTTAATGGCTTTGGTTTATCAATATTTCCTATTATAGGTGTATGAAAAATGTGTGGCTATAGTTAAGCTTCCTAAATCAATAATTAAAGGCTCAAACTTACTTCTCATGGGTTTTCTAAACTATGGAAATTCTTATTACCTCCTAATATAATTGGATATGGATTTCAAGCCTCTTTTTACCCTTTTGGAGTCCAAGCAAGACTCAACAAGTAGATCTGGTCTTCTTTCTAGTTCCATCCACATGTTTCATTTCAACAAGATTGATATTAGAAGAATGCAAATGGTGGATCATGAGGTGAACTTGAGCCTTTTAGACAATGTGCAATCATCTCTAGAGAAAGAGATAACAAAAATTTCAAATTTAATGTTAGAATCTGTGTCTAATCTTGATGCATTTACAGATTCTGATCTTCAGGGCCAAGGGTGCCTACACTCAAGAGTTTCATCTCTAGTAGATGATGTATTTGAGTTTGACAAGGGAATGCCATTATCTTGATATTTACCAAAACATAATTTTCTTGTTGAATCTTCACCATCAAATCATCTAAGTGTTGTATAGGGTATTCAGCAAGGAGGAAAGTATGGTCCATCAACTACATGGGATAGGAACTCTCAGTTGTCCTTAATTAATAATACTAGAAAAACTTCTATTGGAAGCTCACCTTTTAACACTAGGTTGATGTCTGAACCAAATCATAAGAATATATGGCTGACTGGCTCAAGCCCCCCAGCTGGTGGACACAATTATGGAGTTAATACATCCACACTCAACCTTGCAAGGATCCAATCTTTTAATAAACTATCATAGCTACAAAGTATTATTTTAACCATGATCTCACTTCTTCAAAGTCTCCATTGCATTTGGAAGACACTTTAGGTTATCCATCAATGGAGGATAATCATCTAAGAAAAGTAATGGATTCTCCAAAGGAGGGGCTCCCATCACATTCTACTCATTGGAAAACTAGTTCGTCATATACAACAAAATTATCATTAGTGCATAGGAATTTCATTCAACTGTTAAGGTATTCTCTTGTTAAGACTTCAACTAGTGGTCAAACACCAAGTGTATTCAAAAGCTTTGCAACTAGCTTTCACATGATCCCCCCAGCATGCAAGTTTCTATTTCTAATTCACTATACTTTTGAGATGGAAAATGGTAGCATGTTGGGTTAGGCAAGTCAATTGTGTCTGTTGTATGCCTTCTATTTTTAACTGAATATCATCTAGCTAATGCATGAGGTATACATCTTATAGGTCAAACATTAGATTCTTTAACTTGTCATGGTAACACATCTAACATAACTCCAAAAATAAGTAGTCAAAAGCATTGCCTTTCAGATATTGTGTAGTCAATTCCATCCTTGCAAGGAATATCAACTTATGGAGAAAATCAGAAGAAAAGAAAGACCTTTGAATTAGTTAATACAAAAAATGCTTCTATTCAACTAAATGCTTCCAACACTTTGGGGAGATTTTCTAGCCATGCATGTGGGAGCATTCTCAGAGAAGCTAATCATGGGAAAGCACCTTCAAGTATATACGTATCTGTTCTTCTTCAAGTGATTAGGCATTCTTCTTTATGTATTAAGCATGCCCAACTTATAGGCCAAATGGAAGTCCTAAATATCCCATATATCAAAGATGTGGGCTTGTGAAATCCCTTTATAGACATATGGTTTTGGCTGCCCTATTCAAAAGAGGATGCATGGCAACATATTTGTTTGTGTCTTGGTAGACCTGGAAGCACCTACTAGGATGTCAAAGTAAATGATGAACACTGGAGGCCTACTCTAAAAGTGGATCTCTCCTCTTTAAGAGTGGTCTTACTCAATAATTCCATATGAATATGTTTTATTTGATTGAATTCATTTATCATTAGTATCGACATGATACCTTCATATCATTTGACTTCTTAATATGATTCCTTATCTTCTAATTCCTCATATTGGTGCACAACAAACTAAAATATTTGCCAATATCTTTCTTAAAATAGTAATGGATGACTAAGATCCCAAATAGCAATGGATGACCAAGTTGCTACAGCAAGTATCCACCAATTAGTGCCAAGACTTTTGAGTGCTCTTAAAGGATTTTGAAGTTATTATGAAGTTATTAGCAACCCAACTTGTCATGGAAAAGATTATCACATGAAGATTTATTGCGAATTTTACTAATATATTTCCAGCTACTCTAATAAGGTTTTGATGAGCCTTCTTCCTTCACAACAATATAATTTAATTCACCATAGCCTCTCCAACCAATAGAAATGGTTAAGTTTATCGTAGTGCCTATGTGGCAATATTGTGGTGCCTAAGTGGCATAGTAATTGTAATGTGCGCCAGTCACTTCCAGGAAACTTTACAATGCGGATCTTTACTAACATTTAAGTATACTATAAGTTGATCTCTTTTTATTGTAAAGGCTTTTGGTCTTTTTCAAAAGTTCCCTAAAGGATACAATTTTTTTTTTGTAATTGGAACCTTTAAACTTCTAAATCAAGTAACAGAAAAATGAGATTGTCTGTTTCTGTCTGTTTATCCATTGTGTAATTTATATGGAGTATTTGGTTTTCTTTATTATCTAGCAAGCACCACAAAATTTTTTAATGAATTAATGATGGTACTTTTTTTTCTCCAACTCCAGCTAAATCAAGTTCTAAAAACTCAAAAAAGGCAAATGGTCCTGATGCTGTAGCTATAAGTCTTACATTCAAAATCAAGAACAAGGTTTCATACAAAATAGTACTAAAAGGTGTGTGTCTTTTTGGGGTTCAAGTTTCAAACTACAAGTGCACATATTTGTATATTATATTGGCACCTTCTATGCTCAAATGGTTGCTGATCTTTGTTTCATGGCTTTCTATTCCAGCACATAGTGCAATTGTGCTGAAAGCAAAAAGTATAACAGATAAAACAGAGTGGGTTAGCAAAATCAGGACCTTATTCAACCTTCAAAAGGCATATCAATAGAAGGACCAGTATTATTGTTGCCTTGATCTTATCCATTATTGTATACTAGGTGTGTTTTTTTGGTAGAAGAGTGGTACTACACATTTTGCAAACATCTACGCCTTCTAGAAATTATAGGATCATTTTAGTTACATTTGAAAACATTAATCAAGAAAAACCATATGTGTAGATATAAAAATTAATCACAACATGTCCAATTTATTTGCAGATATATTTTCCTATGAAGAAAGACCATGCATGACAATATGAATGCTGAACAAAATGAGACAATGGCTACATTGCGGGCTCAGTTTCGAAGAAAACCTAATAAATTTTATTGTCCTTGCAAGAAGTGTAAAGGCTTAAAGACTCAAAGAATTATAATCACAACAGCCCAGAGTCATTGTAGGCAACATGGTCATGTTGAAGGGTGCCACAATTTTTGTCCATTGCTGAATGTAGATTTCCTACTGGAAGAACATGGAGGTGTGAATATCCAAGCTGAGGATAACACTCTCATGAAGGAGATGATAATGTGCTAGAGGACATGATTGAAGAAGATGGTATTGGGGCAAGTGATGAAGAGGCTCACAATGATGATGGTACTAGTGAATATAATAATGATGATGAAGATGGTCTTGATATACCTTTACTTGAGAAGGCACACGAGCCCTTATACGAAGGCTCCCAAACAACTCTACTCTTGGCTATAGTGTTGTTGGTGAACTTAAAGGTTATGAATGGTATATCCAATGTAGCAATGTCACGTATGCTAAGGTATCTCATTTTTGTCATCTTCAATGTTAGCATACAATTACTATTCATTATATTAACAATGCATATTTGTTCTTGTAGGTTGATTAGTGAGATTTTGTTACCACCATCAAATATTTTTCCTCGTTCGTACCGAGAATTATCTAACATTATGGATAAGACTAGAATGAAGTATCAAACAATACATGCATGTTCCAATGATCACATTCTATATCATAAACAATATGAATTTCGAGAAGAATGCCCTAATTGTCATAGTAGTAGATATCGGTTAGATCAAATAACAAAAAAGGTGCCTCACAAGGTTCTTCGGTACATTTCCATTATTCTACGTCTTCAACGGTTATTCAGGTGCACTAACTTGGCACAATTTATGGATTACCATGCACACAATAGAAGTTAGGATGACATTATGCGAATGCCTGCCAATGGTTTTTCATTTCAAGAGATAGAAGAAACATGGTCACACTTTAAAGAAGAACCTCGTAATTTGAAGCTTTCATTGGCAGCGAATGGTGTCAATCCATATGGAGATATGAGATCTGTTTACTCAGTGTGGCCTATTTTTTTTTATTAACAATAACATTCCTCCTTGGATGCCCATAAAGAGGGAGCACATAATGTTGTCAATGATTGTGCCAGGTATTTTTTTCATTTTATAGTTATCTAAATTAATTTATAAATAATGCATGAAAATGGTCATAATAATAATGTAATGTTTATGTTCATTCAATTGCTAGGTAAATACCAAGTTAACGATATGAACATGTATATTGAGTGCCTAATTGACGAGTTGTTGAAGTTATGGAATGGCATCACTATGTATGACATCTCTAGACTGATAGGACATCGACAATTTCAATTCCATGCATTGCTTGTATGGATAATACATGATGCTCTTGGGCTAACTCATTTTTGCGATATGTTATATTGTTTATATCACATATTTTTGGTTTTTTATAGTGCTTACACACTACTATCAAATGTTTAAGTTGCCCATGATAATTTTACATGATCCACTTCTACATGATCTTGTATTTCTTTAGACAAAGGGAAAATTTGCATGTCCAGTTTGTGGTCCGAAGATGAAATCTTGTCATTCGAGAACTTTAAGAAAGTAGGTGTTTGATGAGTTTAGACAATTTCTCCACAATAATCATAGGTATCAAATTTCTAAAAAACATCTTTTCAATGGGAAAGAAGAGACATCATCAAGGCCACGAAGAATGACACCTCATTTATGGAAGTTGGAATATGATTGACTAAATTGTCGAGGTAATATCCAATTTGTCATCCAAAGTTTAAAATTTGTATTTTGATATTGTCTTATATTTACTAACATTTTAATTGATGCTTGTGAAGGTTCTCAAGGCATCAATGACCAACTTCTTAGAGGAATGAAAAGTTATCCTACTCAATTTAGTAGGTTACCTTACTACAAGGATCTCCCAATTGTGCATTTGTTTGATGCTATGCATATTGGAAAGAATGTAATAGTGACACTATGGAAAATGTTGGATGGAAGGTGTGATAGAGAACAAATTGCCAAAATCTATACCGACATTCATGAATCCAATCATGCACTAAAAGCTTCCATTAAATCAAATAGAAATGGAGACTGCATAAATACAAGTGCCCTTCCTTGGTTATTAATGGAGCAACAGAGTAATGCATTAAAAGAAGTCATAAAAAAAAAAAAATTCCAACAGGATTTGCTGCAAATATAAGCACTCTTCTATCAAAGAAAGATGATTCTGGGCCTGGGTTGAAAACACATGATTGACATACCTTCATCAAGGTAAGTCATGTTCTCTATTTATAGTATATTTGTAAGATTGAATGATCATTTTTAATGATTGTAGTTCGTCCTACCTCTATCCCTTCCACAATAGTTTGACAACAGTATTAAACAAGTTATGTATGATCTTTGAAAATACACGAGGTTAGAAGTGTTTTTTCTTAGATTTTTAGCTTTTTCTCTTAAATCTATTGTATAATTTTATTTGAAATCTTGTTTATGTGGTTTTGTGTGTTGAAACTCTTTTAGGTGGTTATCATCTAAAGAAATTGACAAAAAAGATATAAAACATTGGAAGAGAAAAATTCCATAGCTTATGTGTGAAATTCAAAAGTCTTTACCTCCAACCTTTTTAAATGCTCAAGAACACTACCTTATACATCAAGTTGAGGAGATTGAATTGTGTGGACCTGTACAAGCTAGGTCAATGTGGATGGTTGAGAGGAACATGAAATTTATGAAGGGCTTGGTTCGAAAAAGAGCACATCCTGAGGGTTCTATGATAGAGAGATATATGATATACCAGACCATGGTGTACATTACTGAATATCTTCCAAAGTTTACAGTAGATATCCATGTAGATTTCATTTGGGATCCCAACTCTAATGACAAATTTGAAGGGGAGTACTTGACGGGGAAAGGTAGATTGAGGAGGGTGAGAGGTAATTATAAGTTTTTTTTTTTTAGTTTAATAATTATTATTCATCATCAATATATATGAGTTGTTTCTAACTAGTGTAATTGTCTTCTTTATAGTTGGTCGTGAGTGGGATGCACTACACTTGTATATTGCAAACAATCTTGATTGGATGACGGTATGGATTGAACAGTCTCAAGAAAATGGTCGCTCATTAACATGGGATGGTGTTGTATCGTTGGTTAAAGAAACTCATCATAATGGAGATCCCAATGTTACACAAATGGTACTTGATCTAATATATGGCTTAAGAGATACAAAGGTACACATAAGATTACTAATCATCACACATAAGTTTAATATCAACTCACAGATCGATGCAAATAATCTTGACATATTTGAATAATTGTAGGTCAAACACCACAAAGCTATGTACTACCATGGCTATAAATTCCACACAAAAAAGTTAGATAAAAATGTGTCATTTCGGGATAAGTGTTGTCTTTTCGGTCACGAATATGTCATCTAGAACTGACATACATCTTCAACAATCTGAAAATCAATACTATGGCATTTTGGATGATATACTTGAGTGCGACTTTAATTCATTCAAAATAGTTCTATTTTTTGTCAAATGATTCAGGTTACGACTGAATCAAAATGATCCTGATAGGACTATTATTGAACATGATAGTGGATTTACTATGATTAATACAAGGTCATTTGAGCCAGTCGGAGATGAGCCCTATGTTCTTCCAAGCAAGTGCAAGAAAGTGTTTTATTTTGGTGTTCCATAGAAACTAGGTTGGTCATTTGTTGTTAGACATGACCCAAGAGGAAGGCCGTTAAAGTATAATGTGATTGAAGAAGAAAAAATTAAAGAAGTAGAAGAGGAAGTAAATGATTATCAGGAACAACAGTTACCTAGTGATAAAGATGAAGAAGATGGTGATGAATTTGGTCATGCTGACGATAATGGTGATAATGATGATGATGATGTTGATGATGATCATGATCATGGCGATGATGGTCATGATGATGATAGTGATGAAGATGATGATGATGGCGATGAAGATGGTGATGATGGAAAAGAAGATGGTGGTGGTGATGACGACAATGATGGTGATGGTGATGATGATAATGATGACATGGATGAAGGTCATGATGATCAATGAAATTTCCAACTAGGATCAATGTCAACTATGATGGGGTCTTGTACGACCAAACTTTTCTTTCTAAACCATATGTGCACATATAAACATTAATTAGAACATGTCAAATATTTTTTTAGATATACACATTAGTTACACTAAATTTTTAACTTAAGATAAATGATTTACATATACAATCTACTTTATTATTAATTTTTTTTTTTGATAAGTCTATTACTTTAATTTCGCTGCTGATTTCTAAGACTTACTAATTTTTTTCACAAGGCTATATGGATGCACCATCTCAAACACCTTCAATAGAGGTAAACATTAAATATTGTAAATTTTAATGTTAATATAGAAACAAATGTCGTATTATTATGTTCTTTTATTTATGACTTTGGAGTTGTTTTGATGAAATTTTACTAATATTTAATGTCACAAATGATAGGAAAAAGCTAGAATGACCGCTGATCAAATGCGATCTAAAATACGAGCTTCATATCTACATAACATCACCCTTAGTACTAACCTTGTGTTCATCACCCAACCAATCAAGCAAAGATACACTGATGAACTTGTTAACATTATCATCGAGGGTGACAAAAGTGAGGAGAAAGAGGCATTGAGAACAAAATTGGGCCGTAGAATCCAATCTTTGCAGGTAAGTAGTAATCCGACTAAAGCAATAATAGAAGTTCAATAGATATGAATATTTTATACTATCTTATGGATCTTGATCTCTAATTTTATGTGTACTTGTATAGACATTTGTGCCATTTGTGACATCACATGGTGAACATGGTGATGGTCGTTGTGCACAACCTTCGTGTAAGTAGCACTTTGTTTGTTTTCATCAACATTATAACACTTACTTTTCTTTTGTGGACATTTCTAGCTAGTATCCCATTTGATCTTTATCCATGGCAAATGTCTTTGATAACAATATTGTATTCTTCAGCTGATGATGAATTGCAAACTCCTCCTTCGGTTGCCAGTCCACTATTGCCTAGTGCATTGTCGGCAACAAGGACCATGCAAACATCCTCATCTATGCCCACTAGAACTGGTAAAACCTTGTTTTGCTATATTTTGTAATGTATTTGTACAAGTTGATGAACAACAAAGTAGCATATCAGTGCTTAAATGATGTCTACAGAAGCCTGCATACACACACCACACATACATACATGCATACCGGATATTGTATACCCTGCTTAGATGCAATGATTGCTATATGTTCCATTCATGAGAGATGAGTTCTTCTAAACTAACTACTCATAAAATTCTTATAAACTATTGCAAAACTTGATTGTTAAAAATATCTCATTATATCACTATTTGAGAAATTTCTACTCTATTTAAAGATTTATTAAAAGATTAAATAAAAACTATTTTGCATATATTTCTACTCAACCTACTATTTAAGACTTTTTTATATGTGCATTTATGAAAATAAAATTGTGCTACTTTTTGAATTTATGTTTCAGATTCACATGGAAAAAACATTCTAACTTTTGAATCCAAAAGTAAACTGAAACATCATTTAAAAAATATATTTTAATTTTGTCTTTTATGTTTCTCTACGATGTATGTGCATAGATACTTTTATATTCTTGAACTCTCAATGTAATAATAGACCATGGACCATTGAAAGCTATCCTAAACATAGATGATTAAAAATCACACATTATCTTATCATAAACATAAAAAACAATATATCATGAATTCTAAAAATATGGTATCTTTAATACACTATTTTTGTATTTAGTTTTTTGAAAAACTCATTTATTGTTGGTCAATTTATTGAGAAGACTTTTCCAAAGCTGCTACCTAATTTTTACAAATTTATTATTATTAATTTAACATTTCTACTATAGATAAGTTCACTAAAGAATAGAACCCCTATCAAACCATCCATGTGAATATAGCTTTCTCTCTTCAATTCTTGCATGGAGTTCCCTCAAAGACACTGCCATGCCAACCTAGGATATGAAATAAGTATTGTTGAGAAACTTTATAATCATAGGTAACAAAGATAAGTGGTAGATGATGGTTAGACATAGAAACTTGTTAAGTAAATTGAAAATATAAGGTCTATAAATATGGTTCAGGTGTTTCCTACATTCCCTTTCATCCAAACTGGAAGTGCTTGGGGCTCCTATCCTGCCCTTGGTCTACTTTTCCTTGGCTTTGATACCAGGGTAAACTTTTCTATGTACCAGCCAGGAGTCAAACTGAGCACCACCAGGTTGATGCTAGGATGATCTACCACTGAGCTACAAGCCCTTTTGGTGACCAATCCATCCATGGTCACTAGAGAGTAAAGCTATAATTTCCACTAGACTTCTAATGGTTTACCTACCAAAAGAAAATCAATCCCGAAATCCCTTTATTGGGTTTATGTTCTTGAATATTTTAAATTGGTTGTATGTGGGCATTTTATAAATCATTTTTTGAAAATGTACTTATAACTTCATGGATTCTTTAAGACATTTTCTCTTTTTCTCCAGTAGAACTTCCTAGAATGTTAGTTTTGTTGTCACTAGGTCTTGGTCATCCCAATACTATTGTTCTTTGCCTTACCAGGGATAGGCTTTTAGGTTCTTAGTTTCTATTTATAGTTGTTTGATAAGTTTCATGGTTATTTGATTCAAAAATTACATTGTCACATGTTTTCAAGTTTGTCATTCTGAATCCTGTTATGCATGCATGTAACCACATAGAAGATGGAAGATAGGTTGTTGGAAAGGATTATCATGTTTTGGATCATAGAAATGAGCATGTCAGATTGTGCCAGCATCACGTACTCCAGAAGGAAATACATTAGCTAATCAAGGAAATGGATCTCAACTAGCTGGTGTTGCTAATCAACCCACAGGTTTAAATCCATCCTTACTGGCACCTCCCTCTTCCTTGACTTCATTTACAAATTTAGGCAATCCTTCTACCGTTCAGTCACCAAATGTTTTCTTGTCTCTATTTGCCAATGTTTTTTCACCTGTGGACCAACATCAACCATGTTTGCTACAGGACCATATGCACATGAGACTAAATTGGTATCACCTCCTATTTTCTCAACATTTACTACTGAACCTTCAACTGCTCCATTAACTCCCCCACCCGAATTAGCTCATCTCACAACTCCATCATCCCTAGATGTTCCTTTTGCTAAATTACTTGCATCTTCATTAGATGTAAAAATTTTCAATAAGGAGAATGGTGTGACTTTCTCATGCTCTCCTAATACAACATCAAGTTATGTTGCTACAAGTGATCTTCAAGTTGCATACCAACTATATCTAGGGAGTCCTGCTAGTCAACTAGTATCACCAAAGCCAAGAGTTTCTAGTTTTGGTTCACCATTTCCTGAGCTTGAGTATCCCTAACATTGGAATGCATCCCTGGCTTGTCAAGACACCTTATACAAGTATGAACCATCCAAGTTTTACCATGACATACCCTCCCCTAGAAGTTTTCCACTAGACTTCTAATGCACCTAAAGATTAAAACTCATTGACCCATGTTTCATGAGTAGTGAGTAGAATAGTACTTGTTCATAAAAGCCATAAGAAGCATAACCAATTCTCACATTAGTTGAGGAAACAATCTTATGGACTAGACAAATCACATTTTGATCCTAGCATAGAACAGGGTCAGATATATTATATGTAGAGACTAAAAGCATATATATGAGCATTTGTGCAATGAACTGATGAACATATGATCTGTAGATGCCAATCATAGTCTCAGAAGAAGCATTGAGTTGCATTGTTAAATTGTCATTTCAATCAACACAAGGAAACTTAAATCTATAGTGTTCAATCATACAATGGAATAATTTCCAATTAGTCTTCCCCTTTGAATGCATGAAAAAATTGAATCTTGAAATATTTCAACTATTAAGACTTAATTGGAACAAAAAGCAATATCTATGCTAGCTGCTATAAATAGAATGGCCAGAGTGCAGAAAAGATAATTTTCCATAAAACTCATAGTTTTTATAATGAAGAATATTCATATTGCAATTAGTTGGGCTTGCCTTTAACATCCCAAGTCCAACATCTAGAAAATATTGTAATAAAAAACATGCTATCCATAATTAGTTTTCAGCAAGCCATAATATTTTTGTGGATGATGCCTTGCTGGTTGTTAAAAGGTCCCTTAAGTAGGCCAAATGCATTAGAGAGACCCTAAAGGAATACTATGATGTTTCAAGGAAAATAAATTAATCTGGATAAATAATATTTTCTTCTTCAATATAGGGAAATTTATGACGGTGAAAATCTAAAGGACTCTTGGTTTTGTGGTAACTAAAACTCCTAGAAAATATTTGGCCATCCCTTTCTTCCAAGGGGTAAGAAAGTCATCTCATTGGGAAAATATCATACAATTAGTCAAGGATAGAATTGGAGGATGGAAAGCTAGATGGTTTTTCATTGCTAGTAGTATGTTGTTGCTAAAATCAGTCCTTACTACAATTCCAAACTATATCATGTCAACGATTTCAAAACCAAAAGTTGTCCTTGAATCTTTAAAATAATCTTGGAAATTTTATTTGGAATGGTAATATGGCATTGGTCACTAGTCAATAGTGCTTCCCATTATGATTGTCACCATTCAACTTTCGAAAACCAGTCAACCACATGGTCTTGGTTGACATAGGTCAAACTAGGAAAAATACTTGCCCTTAAATTGCATATCCCTTAGTTTCAGAGGTTGCCACCAGTGGATTTGCAAGTGAGGGCTGTATATGTACAAGGTCATAGAAAATAGAGCTGTTCAGACCCCTTGTTACTAAAATGCTCATAACTTGCAAACCCCAACTCCAATTTATGTCAAATAAAAGCCAAAAAACTTATGAACACACCCGTGCAACTAATCCACACACTTAGCAATCATAACAGTACCGTACGAAATCATACAGCACACTATAACAACAAAATTAGCAATAAATTAGAGGTTTTTTATTCATTTTCTCCAAGCATCGACTACAACTTGATCTCCCTCACCTTCTGAGATCACACATGATATATATAGAGGCCTATAGGACCATTGGAACAACCAAGTAGTTGTTCCCCTACTTAAAACAAATAATAACAATGTTTAAACAATATCGAGCAACATTTTTAAAAGTTGTCAGCAACTTTTATATGCAACTTTTTTCATTTTTGCAAATTTGACTACCTAATGAACTCAACAAGTTCAAAAACCATCTTGTTCTCTTGTTCTCATAGATACTTGTTCCCCTGCCTCATTGGTTAGGTGTCCTACACCACAACCGCTTCATGGAAACAAATCCCACACTATCTAGTCAAATATCAGACATCATGTCTAGAATGAATGATTTTCCAAAAATGTGATCTTATTAATAAGATAAATGGAAAGAAAATCTTGAATTAAATCCTTAATGGAATGTGAGGAAAAAACATTTTTGCTAGTCAATTTCTTCAATTTGATTATATCCATAGGTATGCTTTAATTCATTTGGTGTCTGCTTTAATTGTCACGATGATTTAGTTGATAGACCAGCAGAGAGCAGTACTGCTGAAGTTGATCCATTTCCTAGAGCAGTTCATGTGATTAGTACTGGTTCATATGAAGGGACATTATTGCTGAATAAGAAAACTATGTTTCTGTTAAAAGAACGAAAGCTTCCAGGTGCTTTAAAATTGTTTCTATTTAAAGTGTAAATTTAATTTATTTTTATATGACTCATTTTGGACTGATAAATCCTTTATGTTTTTGTAGGTAATAATATTTTCTTTGAACATCTTTTTCATATGACATTGAGACTATTCGGACCCACCATACATAAAAGGTACATAGTTTCATATCATCGGTACATAATTTTTATTTTCTTCCATTTACTATAATATATTAAAGCTATTGATCTAAAAATCTATTTGTTTTTAAAATGGTGGAATTTACAAACCATGGAATTAAAAAATCAGCTCATTGCATCTTTTCACGAGAAATTTGGAAAAAACATGTTTGACAATGGCCTACTTCTCAAAAGAGCAGCAAAGCATATAAAGACTATGAGCGATCAATATAGAAGGGCTCTTAAGGATAACTCGAAGTATGACCGTCTAGCCATGATTCCACCAATGGAGTGGAATGAAATAGTAGAAGATGCAAAGGAGAAAAGGCTATGTGAAGATAGAGATAATGAAGCAGCATAGGGCAAAAAGAGGTATGTCATGATAGTATTAAGTACATTGTAATCATGCACTAATTATTCATATTTGTAAATATATAATCTAAGATGTTTTAAATTGTTCATAGATTGTAGGACACATCCATGGCTACAAAAGCGAGACTAGAAAATTTTGGCCAACACAAACTTGGCTCTAGTGGCTATATGAATCTCCAGTCTCGAGTTGTAAGTAGGAGCAATGATAGAAATAATTTTTTTTAATATAATGTTGCAAACAATTTTGTTTAGTGAAACCATACATACAAAACTGATGATATTAAACAAAAAATATAGGGCATAGAATTAAATGTGGAGGTCATAGATGAAGATAGAAAACTTGCATTGAAGGAAGGCTATAAAGTTGTGACAGCACGCCTATGCGAAGAATCTATAAGCCTTGCCCAAGAATCTAGTTCACCAAATGATATCTCATAGGTAAATTGGTTAGATGAAAAGTAAATGAAATTGAATAGTTGATCCTTTTCTTTTTTGGTATTAATTTTGAATGTAAATTGACTACATAAGAATGTGCATAACATTTTATTGCAGCCTTCATATCCTACCACAGAACCTGCTCATGACAAAGGCCATAATGTACATTATAGTGGTGAAGGTATTAATTTGCTATTGAAAATTAATTATGCAATCAGAAATATGAAATGTTCTCCTGCCATTTATTGTCCAAGCATGGTCTTATCCAAACATATATTCTATGCTCATTGTGCAAATATTTAAGAAAATGTATTGTTTAAAGACTAAAACCTCTTCAAAATTTTCTCCAAGTGAGTGTTCCATGCTAATAAAAATATAATAAAAGACCACCTATTATCATCCTCAAGAATATGCATCTCAAATGACATGAGAGACTTGACTTCCCAGTCTTTAAGATGTGTGTATCTTTATACTTTATAGTCATCGAGAGTCTTTTTGAATATACACCATCTAAGTTCAAATATTGGTCATAGTTGAAAGAAGATAATAGACTGTAATCACTATGAAGAAAATGGTAACAAAAATATAACATGATTTCAGGAAAACTATTATCTCTCCTTACTGTCTACTATTTTTCTGATTTGGGTTAAGTAAACTGTTTGCATTTCTTGTATTATGTATTTCGGATATTCTTGAGCAATGAAAACCAGGTTTATAAATTGGCAAGGCAATTTATTATATGATTTGGAAAATTCACATAGTTTTGCTCTTATTTCTCTAACATCGCTACTTTAAAGATTATCTCTGGTTGCTAAAACATATTCATTATTTTAAAATAGGGATCTTTAAGCTTTTGATCAGTAGTTGATTATGATTTCCAACTCTGTACTTTGAGAAATCATTTGTTCTAAAAAATCTCATAGAGTAAATATTGTGATATTGCTATCATGATTTAATTGTGTAGTATTTGAGTCAAATTTATTGACTCATATTTCATGCACCATGATCAAAATGAATCCATGTCTCATGATAATATTTTTTTGAATATTTTAGAGCATGTTGAACATCATGTCAAAGGAGTGGAACATGTTCCAAGTGTTCAACATGTTGGCATGGTAGCAGATCAAAATGTTAATGTACATGACGTGGCATTGTCAGGTAAGAAAAATGCATGTTATGTTGTACTAGTACTTAATTATAGACTGGTAACAATTAAAAAAAGAAAAAGAGTATGCCAATTTATCCCATTCACTTATTCTTGCAACAGAGCCCCCTTTAGTGCAGCAACCTCTTGTTCCAAAGAGAAGGAGCCATCATAATTTGACATTACACGTGCCAGAAGAGGAGGAGAATGATGCAGATATAGATGCTCCTATGAGCACTTTTCTTAAGAGAGCTCATAAAAACAATAAGAAGAAATGATCTTTTAAAAGTCTTCTTTGATAAACCTTGTTGGATAATGAAAGAACTTTGTTTTAAGTAATTATGTATGAATGATGCATATTAATACTACTTTTTATCTTATGTTAATGAATATTGTTATGTCTTAATCAAGTCTTGATTAGTATTGTGTATTAATGAATTTTATATCATATTAATGAATGTTATAGTTCATAAATGGATGAATGAATCAATGAAGGATGTAATTAGATGATAGTGGGTACTTTAGATTGATGTTAGGGGGAGGGGGGTGAGGCTAGATGAGCTTCCACCTTCACATGGTTGGCCTAGTTAAGTATAGAATATTATAGTATTCTTGAAACCAAGTGAAGCTCAAAATAACATAAAATGGACACTTCACATGTGGTAGGTCTAAAATGATCCATGACTACTGCTGCCCATAACATGAATTTGTGAAATACATTCTAATATCACCAATTTCAACACTCTATTCAAAGCATAGGAGTGGCCTATAGTCTTAGCATGAATTTTGAGTAATGCCTCAGTCCAAATTGCCTCAGAAGTGGCTGGAAGAAGCTTGAATGAGTTTGAGACTATGAACTCTCCCCACCTTGGCCAAGAAGAACTTGCCAACTCTCTACTATTATGGCAAACTATAGAGTGGTGTGGCTGGTCTGCAACCAACCGATAAGTTCACAATTAAAGGAATGAGCCTTCCTTCACCAAGGATTGCCAAGCAATGATCTCAAGTGTACCAATTTGATCAATGCTCCAATCCTTATTGAGAATCTTCTCCCAATCAATCTCTAGATGAAATAGGGACACAAAGTGACTAGTCAAATGGTGAATACAACCTAAATGTCTGAAACTTTCATCCTTATATCTTCCAAGGTCACTCCAGTGAATCCCAACTAGTTCCATTACTTTGTGTTGAGAAATCCCAACATTAACACCCAATCGAGATTGATCCCCAAGACCAATGCATCACATGAAGAAACTACATTCCCAAGTGCCATAAAAAGAACAATGCAGTCTTAGTCTATGATGCAGAGGTAGTGTGTGGTATCCATATTCTTCATATGAGATCGAAAATCCATTTATTTAGCAACAACTCTTTACTCCAATGTTCCCTCAAGGACTTACCTTCCAAGCTACCCCAAATGCACTTAGAGTTTCCCAAACACCATAACTTATTCCAAGGCTTCAACCTTCATTCTTCTTTTGTGAATCATCTCCTCATGGCCTTTCCACCGTGTTCCATCCATCCATTCATTTTGGACAACTAATCTCTTACCCAACATTCATATCTAGCCTTAAAGCTAGTAGCCCTCACCAGTCACTAATTTGGATTTCTCTCCAATAGTTCCCAAAAAACTAGGGAAACTAAAACCTTATTAAGATACCCTTTTTGGATCTATAAATTCTTCCTAAGTTTCAGTATCAACTCTTTTGGACAATACCCAAGATCCGATACCCCTAGCCTATCCACACTAGGCCTAATTCTCCAATTTTACACAACCCACAACTCCACTCAACCCTATGATTCCAAAGGGTGAAACAGTCCTTCTAGGGGTTGAGAAAGAATATATTTTCAAGATTTTAAGGTTCTACCCTTTACACAACACATTTTCCACCAAACCCTTGGTTTTGGGGTCACTAATCTAGGGCATGTTCAATAGGGCCTCTAACCATATCACCATAAAAAAATAATTGTTGCATAAAAACTTCATAACTGATCCCCCCATATGCATTTGATCACCAAACATCTTCAATCCCGAAGTAAATAACTTTTAATATGACTAGTGTCTATCTAGGGCCTATTCTCAGTCAGCAACCAACTATCATTTTAGTTCTTCAAGAATATTCCTTCAATTGGAATTGTATTAGTTGCAATGGCTGAAGAACTAGGACTTGAAATGACCATTCATTCTTTGGAGCATCTCCTATAGTATAGACAACAGAATATTAGAAGAGCAGTCCCATTGGCTCTAGGCCTATTGTCAATATCAAATCATAAAGTAATGTTCATTATTTTGTCCTTCCATTTGCTTAAATACTCAATTCTTGGCCCCTTAATTTTCTTGATTATTTATGTGATAGAAGTTTATTGCTGAAATCTGACATGTAAACATCTATATTAGGTCAATGTAATGGATACTTTGAGTAGGCTTAGTCATGATCCCGATTCAAAAATTGCTATGGTGAGTGGTATTCGTTATAATATTTCTTTGTAATCTTTCCAATTTCCACCGGATAGATTTTTCTTATGATTTTTTTTAAAATTTAACAATCTAAATGACAATGTGTATTTATAGGCTACAAGACTAGCTCTAGGATTAATTGGTGCTAGAAAAAATAATGATCAATGAGCTAGCATGCTACGAAATCTATCAAGCTATTATTACAAAGATCCCAGCCTTCTATTCTATGTATGCTATATTGCCAATTATTAATGTTGATGTTGCAATTTTATTTTCTAAGTTTAACAATGTCTAAAAAATATTAATTTAGGAAATCTAACATAAATAGATATATTGTAGGTCCACATTGCTCAAGGTTTGGTTCATTTAGGAAAGGGTTGTTAACACTGAGTCCATATCATTTAGACTGCTTTTGTTGTCATAGTAAGTACCTACATATTACATTCCTAAAGCAAGATTTTAAAATTGTAGACTTCTGAACCCATCTGCTTGTATTCAATTTGCTTCACTCTTTGCACTTGTTTTATATTGATTTGGATATGTTGGGACTTTAGCAACTTGTTATCTATATAATTGGCCTACTAGGTTCTTTGCACTCTTTTTCTATTTTTTTTTTTTGTGTCTTGCTAATCTAAAACCTAAATTGGTTTGCAGCTTTGCAGTAGCTGGTATTATAACTTTTCTTCATGCGTGTTTGGACATGAAGTTGATTATCTTGGGAAAATATCATTATGTTATTTATTTCCTTGTATTGGCCATGCAGTTTTGTATCATGTATTGGATGCATGTTTTTTATAATTTTAACTTGACATATAAACAAATTCTTATAATAGAATTGTCTTATATTTGCATTGATACAATATTGTTAATGAAATCATTGATTAACCTTCATTGATTAACGTATCAAATTCTCTACGTTAGATGAAGTTTTTGCAATGAAATCATAAGCATATTGGCTATATTCTTTACACCGGTGCTGAAGCGTTGTGGTCAGTGTGATAAAACCTAGTGAAATCCATGAATACCACTAACAATAATAGCTAGCTTGCATTCTCCCTCTCACTCCATTTAGGGGCTAGGGATCCTCTTTCAAGTATAACTCATCATAGCTATGGACAAGGTGGAGGGAGGCCATTCTATACTACTATGCCCTTGAGGTCTCATGGTTCTTTCTCTATCATGCAGGTTCTCAACAGGTCCCAAACTAAAGGTAAAGAAATGGTAGCCAACAAGTCCATAACTAAAACCTATGGGTTATCTTTGTGAATATCTAATGCTCTTGAAAAAGATAGTAGGAATGAATAGTTCTTTTACACATGAACTTGGATTAGTTTTAGGTTATAGAGTGATGATTTGGGGTTGGTTTTGTAAATATTATGTATTGCCAAAACCATAATTTTTTTCCTTTCTTTTGGTTTTGTAGATTGGAATGATTTGAAGCCCCCTGGACTACAACCAACAAGCCTTCAGTCAAAAAAACATGGTGGACGAGAGGTTTTCAAGAGTACAGGCTACACAATATGATGCAGAGGTAGCACTTTGGAAGCACCAAACAAGTCTAAGCACCTTGGAGGTATCAAGAAAAATCAAGTTGCTACTCCAAATTTCCTTAACACCACAAGGTTATTTAGTGTTTGGATAACATCAAAAGGGACTGTATTGTTGTTTACCATTGTCCAATAGGTTTCACAACCCAATACTCCATATTAGGCTGAACCCCAACTTCTTCTCCCTTGCACCAAGCAAGACTCCCTCCACACTCAACTTAAAACAAAGTTTTTTCAACCCCCTCAAACCTTCTAACAATAGTAGGGGCCTAGAAAACATCTATACCAAATAGTGATCAGATTTATGAGTAGCTTGACTGTTGTCAGCACCCAAATAAGAATGCAACATTTAGGCTTGTTTCACAAAGTAGCAAAAGTGGGATTTTTAGACTTTATGACTTCCAAACACCAGAGATGGTTTAAGACACATTCATAATGATCCAAACAAGGAATACCATTGATTAGAACCTCTACAACCAACAAATAATAAACATTGATACCACATACCTAGTAGGCAATTAGGTCTTTCAACACTGTTTTTCACCAACCACTTAATTTTGTTACAAAGGACTTGGCAATCTAAGACCAGTTTCAAATACGCTTTTCAAAGTGCTAAAAGACTCCAGAGTTTTGAACCCTGACTCCACTCTAGCATGCATTAACCCAACCTTGCACTCAGGCCTAATTTGCAAGTTTAGGCTTGGTCTACAAGGAAAATGGCCATGATATGTGTTTATGGATCAAACTCCCAACTTTAGAGTGTCCTTCTAGTCCCAATAAAGGTTCTTTGTCTTCACACCAAGTCCCAACTTCCCTCTTTCACACTGATTCATCAATTTGCATCAAATAAGGTCTAATACATGGACATATTAGACCTAGGTCTTGCTCCCATAAATCCTTGCTGCAACCTCCTACCTCCAAACCTTCAAAATATGGAATTTCATTTCCCTAGCTTGCCCCATACAAATTTGGAAGGATTTCCAATGGTGGGAGTTCAAACTAGGGCCATTTCTTTGGCCAAACCCTTGTTTTGAGGGTTTCACAGGCAACGAGGAAGAAAAATGTGTCACTTTCAAATGGATATTGATCTTCCCTCCAAACCAATGCCAAAATTCTCTAAAATACAACCTCCAACTGAAAAATGCAAAACAGCAACCTTACAACCATTAAAAATTTGTACAGTACAGAAAAAAGAGTGAGAATGCTGTAACAACAGGTTCTCTATTAGATTTTAGAAGCAAAATACATTTGAAAACTTCTCTTGCCCTCCCATTCAGGCGTACAGGGCCTATAAAGGCATTTCCCAATAGTTTTAACCAACCAATGATAATTTTATGGTTATTTGCAAAAATTTGCTAATTTGTTGCAAAAATTGCTAATGCAATTTTGCAATTTTTATGCATTTTTGGAATTCCAACTAATCTCCAACCTAAATGGGTTCTAACCATTCCAAGTGATCATTCTAAGACTCAAAACTACTAAACCAACCTAGAAAACAAAATCTAAATCAAATTCCACCTTTGGACCAATCGATGCCCAGGTTCATAGTGTCACTTTGGACCATTTTTGGTATTTCCTTTTACAAGATTTCTTACATATAAAATTATTTAAGACAGATTTCTTATTGTCACCTTGGACTATTTTTGGTATTTCATTTTAAGAATGATTTCTTACATGCAAAATTAGATAAAGGAGAATAAGTATTATTCTGAGCTTTCTCGAAGATTAAAATGGTGGTTTGTATGCATACACCTTTATAATTGATAGACAACACCACTTAGAAGTCAGCAATGGCCCTATATGTGATTAATGTCTAAGAATGCCCTATAGACTATAGAGAAGGCAAGGCTGGTAGACCTAGAGCTCAACTCCAAGTTTACTGGCTGGGGCAATGCCCTTGCATGCTTATGGTATTAGTTGTTTCCTTTTATAGCTGGCAGAAGAATAGTATATTTCTACTAACACATGTGCGACCTTACCTCAAATTGCCCCCACATCCCTCTTAGATCTGACACGTCCCCAAAGGATATATGATTGTGATAGTTAGGGGCAACTGGCACCACACAGCAATATTTATTGAGTGCCTATAAAACTTTATGTCCCCACTTGGAGCAACTACCTTATATCCTAAGATGAGCCTGCCAAGTCACCTTAATCATTCATGTGTGTTTCCTTTAATTTCTAAATAGTATTCATGTAGAGTGAGTGGTTTATGGCTTTTGCTCCTCCAAGTTTTGGTAACAAGATGTGTTTTTGGTCTAGGCATACTTTTGGGCCATTTTCAGGAGACAACAAGGGATAACTATCAGAAGATAAGGAAAATAGGGAGACAACATTGGTGCAGTAGGAGACAACATGTGTGAGTAATCCATAAAGCAATATTAATCAAATGTTTTAATTGAGTGCAGGTCAAGATGCCAAAGGACTCCATCGACTTGATTGTATTTCAAGAAAAATACCAACATTCAAAGATGCCAAAGAAAATGTTGAAGCTTCCTTGGACTTTGTTGTTGTCTAGCAAAATATATTAGTGATCTCAGAGGTGTCTAGTGCCTTTGCTTAGTGCCCACTTATAGGTAGGTAGTTATTTGTTATCTCTACACACTAAAAGTTGTTTGAGTTTTCAATGAGAGTTTCTCTATGGGAATGTGGCCTGATTCAAGCTTGTACTTTCAAAAGAACTTCCAATATTTTATGGGTCACATTGTCAGACCAGGCTTCATTCCCCTTACAATTCACTCTTATTTCTACAAATGTGTGCTCTGACTACAATAGAAATGAAGAATTTTAGCTTCTATCAGGTTATTGATAGTCTATAGAATAATAAATCTTGAAATTCTAATTTGTTAATGACTGTTTGGAAACTTTGATGATGTATTCATACATTTGTAAGAAATGTATCTTTTATCAAGGAGATGAAGAGATTTCTACAATCTATAATATTAAATATATAATATTTTTGTATACAATTTCTTAGCGTTTATTTACTTTCTACTATAATGAATCATGAAATGTAATCTAAATAATGTTAGAAAGTTGATTCATATTTTTATTGTTGATCTTGATTTATCACTTGATATTGATATTGGGAATTTAACTAAGCCCATCTTCTATACTCAAACATTGTTGCAATATGGCAATATGTACCTAAAGAAAAAAAAGCCATGCCTATATTTTATCCCAGAGACATTTAACAAGTGCTATTTGTGAACCCTATGAATGGGATATTTCTTCTCTACTTCAAATGGCAGTATGTTTTGCACACTAATTTATTTTTAGGATTATGTGTAAGTGTCTATTTGGTATCTAATGGTATTTTGAAAAATGTATTTCCTTGAGCTTATTGTCTACTTTACAGAGACTGAAAGGATTTAATACTATATAAATTATTTTAGTATTTGATGTTATTTTTCTTAACCTTATGTTATGAACAAAGTTGTTTTTATACAAGTTTGTTTTATCATACAATTGTTTAATGAATGATTGTATTTACATTTTATTACTGTTTCTTTGTTTAAAAGCATGTTTATTTTGGGGGGCACATTAATTTTTAAAATATTTTCTTGATAGTTGTTCTGATATGGAATTGGAAGAGATCTTGATATACAGAACTACCATACCATGAATTCCAAACCTGACCTGAGTTTAGTTTGAGTAAAATATGTAAGTCCAATTTTTGTTTATTTAGTTTTGGACCTAATTCAATCTGAATGCTATTTTTAATTATTTAACTCTATTTCTCTAATATCTTTTCCCAAATTCCTATATTGTGAGCACCTAGTGTATTCAATCTCCTATTCACATAGTTGTCTGCTCAAATTATATAACTCAACAAATAATAACTTAAGTATTCAAGAATTCATGCATTCATCTGCTAGTATTCAATGTTTGTGTTCTTTAGGAACAAGAATTTGGATTGGATACACTGATGGGAGGGTGCATGTCATGGAACAAGATGCATGTCATGGAATGAGGAGCTTCTTGGTCAGGGTATTGCATTGAATGGTGAATTGGATCGTGTGCTAGGGAAACACAACTCCATTACTACAGGGTCTCCTGTTACATGAAAAAGAACATCAACTCATGTGGTTCCTCTTGTCAGTATCAATTCATGAAGATTTTTAGATGTTTGATTTGTGTTGTGAAAATCAAGTTGATTGGCAGCTAATGCATTTCAATTTGGATCTATCAAGTTGAATGGCCAAAAGCAAAACCTCTGCTTTGGAACTGCTGTATGATTTAATCAAAGAAGTTTTTTTTGGGTGAATTGTTGATGTTTGATGTTATATTTTTACATGGGTGTTGTTTTCCTCTCCTCTTTTTTCTTGTAGGCATATGCAACTCGAGAGGATACTCTAATTGGGACCTAGATGGTGAGAGAAAGCATAGCATAGTCTGGTCATGTAAGGCTCCTTGATAAAATGCCCTCGTTAAAGAAATCAACATTAGTAGAGTCTACACTTGTGGAAATGGGTCTTTAGGAATGTGCCAACACTCCCATAGGAATTTGGCACCTGAGGGGAATTAGTGGTGGAGAAAAGAAAAGAGTGAGCATTGCCTTAGAAATTCTAATGAGGCCAAGGTTGTTTTTGGATAAACCAACAACTGGCTTAGAAAGGTATGAATCTTTCTAAATTGGTGCCAGATACTTAATCCATCTTCAAGGTTTTTTTTTGTTAGAAGTTTTGTGGATGTTCCTCAGATGATACCATTGGTTCAAATTCATCTAACAAGGAACCTTTCAACCCAATAGCAGTTGGTTGAATTGGTTATATTGTGAAGTCTTATATATGTAAGAGGGAGTCAGGTGTACTTGAAGAGAATGTTTCGAGACTTGTTCGTGCAAGAAAGTAATAATAATTTATACTGTAGTCAGCTTTAGTTTTATCTTTCCATTGAAGCTTTTAGTCCAAGGCAAAACTAACAGCATATAACAACTAGATGCTTAATTGAGAGTATACCACTTAAGCAAAACATTTTCAGATTTTGTTCAATAGTTGCACACTTTTTCTAGATTGATAAACCTTAGATGTGAGGATGAAGATGGTCATGTTTGGTCTTGCAAGCTATAATGGACTATTCCTAAGGTTTTCCAAACTCCTAAATAGCTATGTTTTAGTGATTTTTCATTCTTAGTACTTGAATCTACTTTGAAAATCTTTGGTGTAGCCTTCATTAAGGTGGATTCTGACCACTAAATGCTATTCAAAAGTGTTCAATCCTGCATATGATCAACACCAATAGCATATGATAAAGGTGATGCTTTTATTATGGATGATATAGTTATCAAAGGTGATTGTATCGTAGTTAACTTGTGTTTAAAAAATTGGCAATATTCAAATTGGAAAATCATGAGCATCTTGGAGGAACATTACGTTCAGGCATCTTGTCAAATGGTTCAGATGACTTATCTATGCTTCCATTTTGCAAGCATGTCTCCCAAGACAAATGGTACTACTTCATCTACACTTTCTGAAAAAATCCTTTATGCTTTGATGGATGCCTATAGCTTATCCTAAAGCTCTCATTCAACAATTATGATATGATCAATCAAGAGGAAATAGGTGAGAGCTTAAAGTGACACAATTTTTAGAAGATCATATGAAATAAAATGGGCGTGTGAGTAGAAAGAAACTAGAAAGACATTGTGTATAGATGAAGGCATGAAATGGATGGTTTTTGAGCACTCAACACAAACACTCAACATTCAATACATATCATTTGAGATCAAATGGGTGTGTGGGATTATACACACAATAAATAATAAATGAGGGAATTGAACCCTCCCTGATGCTCACACTTGTTGAGGTCCACTTTAGCAATGGCCCTTCCTGTGAAATTGCTGTCTAAAACTTTTCTAATGAGATAATTTGTAATGAGCTCTTCATCTATGGGATGGAACATGAATCCAGGAGGCACTTGTGCATTACCCATATCATGACTATATATAACTAAAGTTAAAAGCCTCTATTATTGAATTCTCTTCCCTATCACCCATATTCATTTCGTTTTCTATTCATGCTTCACACGGGAGTCTTTTTATATGATGATTTATTGTCAATCATGTCCATTTGCTATGAAACAATTCTTATTCTACAAATTCAAGATACTAGAACTTTTGTGGATGTGCAGGCCATCGAAACATATTGTAGGGAGGATGATGAACTTAATCTCAACTGTCAGACTTAGGCAAGTGATGCAAATTGTAGAATCTTAACATATGGTTGTTCAAATTTTGTATCTCCTAAATGATTTCCTTTTAGTGTATAACTTCTTGTGCATAGTTTCCAAGTTTGGTTATTGTATCGGGCATAGTAATGAAGAAGAATATTAGCTACTATCGATTATTATGACAGTTTGATTAGTTATTGTCGATATTTTTTAGGCATTCTATAAAATAGTTCACATGCCTTCTGTATGATATGACATTTTGCATGCATCCTCCACTCTCTCATCCGACTGATGACAGATTATGGAGAGTGATCTGAAACGATGATGCTAAAAAACACACGATCAAATCCAAAATGAACTTGCATTACAAATGGATTTTGGAAATCTGATATTGTTGATTTTGAATGCATTTGAAGTTGTGATTGTCCAGGTAGACATGCATTCAAAATCAACAATATCAGATTTCCAAAATCCATTTGTAATGCAAGTTCATTTTTTATTTGATCGTGTGTTTTTTAGCGTCATCGTTTTAGATCACTCTCCATAATCCATCATCAATCGGATGAGAGACTACAAGATGCATGCAAAATGTCATATCAAATGCAAAGCATGTGAACTATTTTATAGAATGCCAAAAAAATTTTTACACCTAGGCATTGGTAGAAATTTCTACCTTCATTGGTCAAAATTTTCGACCTTCATTGGTCAAAATTTCTACATTTTTTGGTCAATATTTCCTACCTTCAATGGTCAAACTTTTCGACCATCATTGGTCAAAATTTCTACATTTCTTGGTCAACATTTTTACCTTCAATGGTCAAAATTTTTGACCTTCATTGGTGAAAATTTCTACCTTTCTTGGTCAACATTTCCCACCTTTATTGGGGAAACTTTTTGACCTTTATTGGTCAAAATTTCTACCTTTATTGGTCAAAATTTTGAAAAATTCTAGGCAAGACTTGTACTATGGATATTGAAGTTTTTAGACCAAAGTATTGGTCAAAATTTTGACCAACCAAAAGGTTGGTGGAACTTTCGAATCGGAAAACTTTTGACCAATGAGTTGGTCGAAGTTGGTCGAATTTTGGTTGAAAAGTGGGTCAAAATTTTGACCAATAAGGGTTGAAAAATGGCCTCAAATGTAGTAGTGCTTTGTGGAGAATTTAGAGACCTCTCCTCAATGGAGATTAATACTATATGATTAGGTGACACAATCTATCTAGTATCCGGATTACAGTGATTTATGTATTCATAAATAAATTCTAGAGCTTGGACTACCACCGAGAAACTAGCTACCTCTACTATTCCACTTCCTTAGAGCTTCTTAGTTATGGGATGAATTGGCTCCAACTTTAGCCTCCTTTGGAAATATTTCATATCATAAAAATAGAGTTAAGTATCTATGAAATTTTGCAATGTGGACTTGATTCCATTTAGTCCATCAGACTGCACAAATCTAGTTGCCATTTTGTCTGAGAATGAAGTAAATTGAAATTTTGAATGTACAAGAAGAGCAATATATTGAATTCACAAATACAACATATTTGAAAACACTATGCAATTGAACAAAATAATAGTTCAAGAAAAAGTGATAGTTTGAATAACTATTATGTTTCCATCTATATAGAAGTCTTAATTCATCTGTTAATCTTTAGGATTTGTGCCACACAAATGAATTATAGGATAAATCTATTGAAATAGTAAATATGGTAGCTCTCATGGATATTTTAATGTCTTTTCAATATTTTTGTTGGCCCAACAATAACTTTCCTTTCTTTCATATTTACTTTTCCAATTCCCATTAAGTTTCAGAGAATTATGAATAGAGTACCCTGTAACTAAATATCCGCCTAATTGAATTCTACTTAGATACCTTCCTTGCAATGATTAGATTGTTTCTATTATCATCTTAAGATGTTTTGTTTGTGATTTGTGGGCCCAATCTGCTTACAAAGTTGATTTTCTCTTGAATGCACAAAATTGTCCTCATGAGTTGAAAACCCGCAAAGGAAAAGATAATTGCCATTTTTCTGCCGCGGCCTTCCTTTAAACTTTAGCCTTTGAGTTAATACTTCCTTTGGGTTTGGAAAATCTTGAAAGGACTACAAAAGTTGAATAGAGGCCCACTTCCTTGTTTCTTCCTTTGCAATTTCCTTTGGCAAAAAATGGACTTCATGGGTCAAAAGGCCTCTGAGGAGAAGTCATTTTTGAGTTTTCCACCTAAGATGATTCTAAGCACTATGATGAATCTTGAATGTTCCAAAAACTAGTGTATCATAGTGAAAATAGAGATTTTCCATAAGAAATCTCATTATCTTCTTACATAGTCTTGTAAACATCATTTATTGGTCTTTGCAAAAAATTTCCTTCATGGGTAGGAAACTTGTCGAGGAGAAGGCAATGCTCAAATTTTTGCAAGCTTCTTTCTTTCATTGAATACATGATTTGCCATGAACAAGCCTAGATTTTTGAATAATATTTTAATGTTGTAAGAATCTGCATCAAATTAGGTACTAAGCTACCCATAAATTCACAAAATCAAGGAACACCACCTGGCCATGAAGAGTGGGAGAAGGGAAACATGGAAAATTTGATGGAGACTCTTTTCACCTAAGGGGAATTAAAACTAGACCTAGACATACCTAGGCTTAACTAAGACAAAAAAATTTCCACTTTTGCACAATGGTTATAGGGTGAAAAGACTTCAAAAACCTGAATAATGCTTCTCTGAAAGATAATTATGGATTGCCTAACACAGAGGCTATGTTGCAACAAGTAATTGATTCTGAATTGATGTCCATGATGGATGTATTCTTAGGTTATAATCAAGTCCTTGTGAAGGAGAATGAACAATTTAAGACAACTTTTACAACTCCATGGGCTACTGATGTGTATGTGAGAATGCCATTTGGGTTGATTAATGTTGGTGCAACTTTTCAAAGGGCTACGAATGTAGCCTTCCACGATTATATTAATAATTTTATGGTAGGATACCAAGATGACCTTATAGTGTATTCCAAAAGGGTTGAGGAGCATTGTATACATCTAGAAAAGATTTTCATTAAATCCTTGGAATATGGGGTATCATGAAATCCAAAAAAGTGTACATTTGGGGTGACAAAAGGCCGACTACTAGGACATATAGTGTTAAGGGATTGAGTAAAGATATATCCTAAGAGAGTGGCAACAATTGATAAGGTTCCTAAACCAAAGAATGTGAAGGGAATACAATCCTTCTTTGCGCAAGTTAATTTTCTAAGGAGGTTTGTTACAAATTTTGTAGAAATTAGTAGACCTATTTCTAAAATGCTTAAGAAAGGAGATACTATTAATTGGGATGGTGAACCTTCAAAAGCTTTCTAGGACATCAAAACAACCATAAAGAATTCTCTAGTCCTTAGAACTCTAGATTACACAAAACCCATGCACATATTTTCTTTTGCATCCTTCCATACTATAGCTGCAGTCTTATTATAGAAGAATGAGAAAGGATATGAACAACCAATTGCATTCTTTAGAAAATCCTTGTAGCCTACTAAATTGAAATATGAGATCAATGAAAAATAGGATTATGCCTTGGTAAATGTTGTTAAGGCCTTTAGGTGCTATTTGGTAGGTGCCATTATCATTGGATTTGTACCCAGTGTAGCTATTAAGGACATATTTTCTCAACATGAGATATTAGGTAGAAGATGCAGATGGATCAATAGGAACCAAGAATTTAACATTCAAATTCAGATTACAAAATTGGTAACAGGTCAAGAGTTAGCTAAGCTTATGGCTCAGTCCAACTTGGATGCTAATTGGATAAATTTGGTAGTAGATGACCTAAGATAATATTTATGTGATATGGATAGCTATGAATGGTATGCTAATGTTATACAGTATTTTCAACATATGGAAGCTCCTCCCCAGTGGCTAAAAATGAGAAAAGAAGCACAAAATTACAAGCTATCAAATATAGCATTTTTGAGAAAAAATTATCGTGGACAAACTTTTACGTAGTGCTACTAAAATGTGTTGATCAAGAGAAACCAAGAGAGGTATTAAATGGAATGCATGTTGGAGTCTGTGGAGGACATTAAAAGGCCAAGACCACTACACAAAAATTAATGAGATTTGGATTCTAGTGGCCTTCCCTTTTCAAAGATGCTCAAGTAATGGGTAGAGAGTGTGATGCCTATCAAATATTTGTAGGTAAACTAAATTTTTTAGGGAATACTCCATTAAATCTAGTTGAAGTTCAAGCACCATTCCAAGAATGTGGGATGGATTTTATAGGTGAAATCTCTCCTAAATATAGCACTAGTTACTCATGGATCTTGGTAGCTATTGACTATTTTACGAAATGGGTAGAGGTTACCCCAACAAGGAATGCCACTAGCAAGGTTGTGAATAATTTTCTTCTCAACAATATCATTTCAAGATTTGGATGTCCTCAAAAGATAGTGATAGATAATGTAATGTGTTTTAGATTTGAGGAATTTATAAAGTTATTTGATAAGTATGGAATAACAAGATCAACATCTTCTCCTTATCATCCACAAGAAAATGGAAAAGCTAAATCCATAAATAAAATCTTGTTGAAAGTAATAAAAAGAACCTTGGATGATAACAAGAAGGCCTAGGATTCCAAATTGTAGTTAACAATATGGGTTCATATGGTGACTATGAAAATGGTCATAGGTGTTACACCTTTTGACATTGTGTATGGAATCTAGGCAAGGATGCCTCAGAAAAATTTAGTTGGTCTATATAATTACATTCAAATGTATGATCAGGACATCATTGATGATATGCAAGAGAGGATGGATGAATTAGTAGGGTTTATCGAGACCAAGAAAGAAGCATCCCTTAGAAATCCAAAGATGCAATTACAAGTCAAAGCACTCTATGATAGAAGAAAAGTAAGAAAGAAATTTAAGGTGGAATATTTGGTCCTCATATGGAATGCCAGGATTTAGGAGAAAGGAAACCATGGGAAGTTTTACCCTATATGGTTAGGTCCCTATCTAATTGAAGCTACATTGGGAGAGGACTCTTATATTTTGAAGGATCTATCAGACAACATTGTTGAACTGCCAGTTCTTGAAGAGGTATTTTTGCTAAAAGTACTTGTTTCTCCCATGAATAATAGTTTAGGGTTTATTTACACTCTATAAATCCTTTGTGTCTTCTATTTAGTGCTTGTACATTTTCTTTCTTGATGTATTGCTCTCTCAGAAGTTGTCAAACAAGAAAAATGGTCAAGTTAGTGGTTTTCTTTCCCCAAGGATTCTGAGCCCTCATATGAATTAATACTTATTCATTGTCCCCACATAGAGCCACTGTTGGCTTGGTTTTTCACCCTTTGTGATTTTTTGTACCTCATAGTAAAAAACCTTACGGTTATGTTTAAAATTTGTGAGTTTTTGTTAAAACCCTACTTGAAATCTTTTAAAATTTGATAAACCCATGTTTATTGTGCCCTAACCCTAAAAAATGTTCGAAAGTAATATTTAAATGAAATTGTGTTGGACACACTTATCCTAAGTTCTCATTTTTAAAAATTATTTAATTTCTTCCTACAAAAATAAACCTTTTTCATTTTGAACATACCCTAACCATGGCTATTTTTATTAAGCATTTTTTGCAAAACATCTTAACTATGATGGGTTGGCTTGAAGAGTTGTTGATCTTTCCAAGATCGATGGTGAGCACTTTCCCATAATGTAAAGTTGCATGAGATTTAAGTAATGGGGGTAAGCACCTTTGAGACACATAGAACTTATTGACATTAGTTTATGATTGTGATGCAAAGACTAGAGTTTTTTAGATCTTGTCAGTACTTTTTAGAACTTTTGTAGAATTATCAGTGCACATTCCATTTTTGAGCAATATCATTGGTTAAGCCATGTAGTGGGGTTAATTTTTTCATCATGTTGTTGAGTTATTGATCTTTGGAAGATCACTGGTGGGCATATTAATACTTCATGGAGATGCAAGGATTTTAATGAAATTGGGGAAGTGCCTTGGCAACAGTTGTCCCTAATAATTTCATGAAAGATACTTCACACAGTTCAAAGGACACATGTTGTACACCATTGATCTTGAGAAGATCAATGGATAGAGCATGCATGTAATATGAAAGTAAATGATGTTTATATGATATGACCAAGCACCTCTTTGACATGTGGCATATGATGATGTCATGGGCCTACAGATTTGAAAGGTAATAACATAGTTTTTATTATTGACAATTGCTAGACACACTAGCACAAATGCAATGCATTTATTGGTAAGTCTGATTGATTGGATTTTAAAAGGGCATGGTTGTGTAACATTTTTGATCTTGAAAAGATCAATAGATAGCACTTACTTGCATTATCAAAATGAAAGAAATTTAAGAAAAGCCTGCAAGCACCTATTTCATGCATGGAAAAGTGAGCTATGTCATAAAGGAAACTATTGAGTCACACTGAGGTGGAGAGATGTAGTGAAATGAAACATAGTAATTGGCAAGGTAACACATGTGTTTTCAAGGCTAGAGATGAATGTACTAGTGGGGTCACTTTTTTAGATGCTTCATTTGAAAAGTTTTAATGATCTTTTGTAATCGTTGATCTTTGGAAGATCAACAATCAATGCTTCAGCACATTAGGAAATTTCTCAAAGTATAAGTAATGTAGGAATTCACTTGTTCGATGTGTGGAAAATTTTATAAAGCTTAAATGCAGATTTTTAAATTTAAAAGAAGGTCGTCTAATACTTGAGGATCAATGGTTATAATTCAAATTTTATAACATGGCACAAATTTGTGGTTGTGCAATATTAATTCTGATTAATGCTACTTCATGTGAGCTGCTACAATATAATTTGAAATTCACCATTATTGAGCTACAAAATCACAAAATTATTAGAGTGCAAGTCTTTCCAAAGCTAGAGCAAGAAATTCTCCATGGTTTTAGCAATTTGCAGAGTGATTTGTAGAGAAATATAAGCATGAATAGGTACGTAAGTTGTCTAAAACTCTTCAAGATTGAGAAATTATAATTGCGCTATGTTATATTGGGAAGATGCCTCCTCAGAAGGATTTTTCTAGTAAGGTGGATTACTTAAAAAGATCCATTCATGATGACTTTCTTGAACAAAAGACTCCATCTATCAATGAATTAAGAAAGGGTAGAGAATTCATTCCCAAAAACCCTAGGTTGGTGGTTAATGAGGGTTTTTATGACAAGACTAATTGTTTGAGAGATGTAGAAGTCATAGTGGGAGGTTCGGAATTGTTTAGAAAATTGTTTACAAAGAAAAATTAGGATACTCCTATGAGCAACGTTTGGGAATTTGATATAGGGAAGCTGATGATCCCTAGAGGCTTCTTTGATAGTGACCTATTAGTAGACATGGCTAAAAAATATGATCCAATTACTAGAATTGTGAAAAATCATGTACGAGATAATCTATTTAGGGTTTCTCCCAAATCAATCAGAGAAGTTTTTAAGCTAAATCCTAACCATTCTATGCATGAGAAAATTGATATGGAAGAATTTCAATCTAGGTATGATGCACATAGGGTATACCGAAGGAGAGGGTCATTAAAACAACATTTTCAACATTGGGTCACTACCCTTGGTCACATTGAATACCTCAGAGCCCTTGCTGAAGAAATATTTTAATCCTAGGACACAAGCCTTATATTGTTTTCTCTGAAAAATATTTGGAATGGATGAGAAAGATTATATTCAAGGCACTATTTCTCTCATCATAGCTTACACTCTGTAGTTCATAATGAGATCAATTCTTGATTTTTCCACCTACTTGGTTGAAGAAATTCACAATGGTTTGATTGGAATAGCTCAAGCTAAGGCTAATAGGCCTTTTCTCTAGTATTCTTTATTGATGTATATATGTCTATATATGTTAGAGTAAATAATTAATTAATTATTCTATTACTTAAGCTTACTTAGGTAAATGCAAATAGTTAATAGTTGTAGAGATAAGTTGTTGACAACAAGGGAGTTTGTTCCCTTCTAGCATGTTCCACCCTTTTGTGGAAAGTGTGCTTAGTTTTCAAACTTATCTTCTACCACCTTCCAAGCTTGTTCTGCAAGTTTCCTTGAGGTCTTTATAAATGACCTCTCTATCATTGTAAATTCATACCATTTACATAGCAATTCTAATTTCCTATTCTGAAATATTCTCTTGTGCAGTATTTGCTTCAAGCTCTTTGCTCCCTAGGTTTCTCTTCAGCAAGAAATTTGCATTGTAGGTGATCTTGGCACATTTTCAGAGTTGGATTCTCAACTCCTACATGGTATCAGAGCCTCCCTACCACTTCTTGTTTGAACAATTTTTGAAGCTATAATTTAGTGTCATAAACCCTAGTTTGTTTGTGCATTTTTCTTCAAATTGGGGGTAGAGAAATTTTTTTGAGCACTTTGGGGTCAAACAGACACTGCCATTGGATATGGAAGGCCATTTGTAGTTAGGTTTCATATAAAACTTTTTTTTTTTGGCTACAAGAATTTTTTTGAAAAATTTTAAGCCCCCCTATTTGTAGTTGTATGGTCGTATGAATGCGCAGTTAATTTTTTTTTAAAAAAAGTGCCGCCACTGTAGCAGTGCTCATGAGCCATTGTGGGGTAGCCTGCACACCACTAGCACACCACTGGCAACACACCCCACCTCCTCCACAGCCAGTGCGCTACCCAATCTCTGCCTTCGCTCCACTTGATCCAGCGATGCTGCCAAGTTCTCCTTCAAAGCGCTATTGCCACAAGTGGTCCTCGCTCAGTCACCACCTTTAGTGGCTAACGTCACTTTCAAGCAGTATGACATCATTTTTTGATGCTGACATCATTCCACCTTGCGACGCTACTAATGTCATCTTTCTATCTACTAATGTCATCTTTTTGGTAGACAAATTTTTTTCTGGCAGTGGCCTTTTGATAGCTGTACGGGCATCAAAGTTAACATAATGTCTATAATTTTCTAGCAAGATGCATTCTTGGAGCAGCAATTAGTCTTTTGGCCATAACTTGAGCATACAGAGGTCTTTTTCTAATCCAAAAAAAGTGTTGGAAAGCCAACTGAAAGATGGAGACATTGGTGCTAGTTTCATAAGATTCTAAGTTCATTTGAACTCCCATTTTTGGCATCAAATTAGAGGCTTGCATTTCCTCCTATTATGCATCAACAAATCTAGGTTCTTTTCCAATTTTTTTTCTTTCCATAGTTATTTTTATGGTATTTGAAGGATATTCTTGTATGTTTGTGGTGGGGGGGGGGGGGTGTCTTTCTTTTCTATAATTTACTTTAATTAACACCCTTCTACTTTTGTCTTCTTCTTTCTCTCAATGGTGGATCCATCTATGACCCATCTTACTCCACACAACTATCACACCTGGAAGGCACAAATGACTAGGCTTCTTATGTCAAGAGGTCTATGGTCTTGTCTGGATGCAAATCAGCCTATTCTTACATGACCTTTTGAGGTTCTATAGTATAGGAATAAAATGGATCAAGCCATGGGATTGATTGCACTCAACATTTTAGATAGTCTACTATTTCACTTAGATGGTTTGACTACTCCACAGGCTTATTGGCAAAAAAATTTAACTTTGTTTGGTTAGGTGAATGAGTTTCGGCCACTTCAGTTGGATGCAGAGTTGACTTCTTTATCACCAAGAAACTTTCCCACCATTGAGGTCTTTCTGATGAAGTTCAAATCCCTACATGTAGTTTTACAGGGATGTGGGAAGAACAAAACTAATGATGAGTGCATATTCTTGATAGTCTTTAAGCTAAAGGAGCGGTATCAAATTTTTTCTTCTAATTTCCACTCTACCATGGATGCCCTTAGAGACAGTGCAATGGAGGAGGAATATTCTTCTTCAATGAAGAATCACACATGGGATCTTTGTCCTCTTCCTAAGGGGAGAAAGATAGAGCATTGCAATTGGATTTATCACACTAAGTATGTTGCTGACGGTTCTATTTATAAGCACAAGACTCATCTTGTTGCGAATGGTTTTTCACAGGTTGAGGGTGTTGATTATTCTGAGACATTTTCCTCTGTCTCCAAGATGAATTCCATATGCCTTGTCTTATCCCTTGTAGCTTCATAGTGATGGTTAGTTTATCAGATGGATGTGAAAAGTGCCTTCTTAAACGATGATATCACAGAGGAAATTTATATGGAGCAGCCTCCAAGTTTTGTGTAGGATCCCACCTTGGTTCATAGGCTTCGATATTCATTATATGGTCTCAAGCAAGACCCCAGGGCTTGGTATGAGAAGATGGACTCATTTCTACTATCTATAGGCTTCACTCGTTGCCATTCTGATCCCATAGTGTACATTCAGCATCTTGGTGATGACATTCCAATTCTTGTTTTCTATGTTGATGATCTTATCCTTATAGGTAGTTCATCATCCATGCTCCAAGATGTTAAGCATGCACTGATGGACCAGCTCAAGATGACTGATCTTGGTTTGCTCCACTACTTTCTTGGTCTTCAGATTCATCAGTCTCCTACTGGTATTTTTGTGTATCAGCAAAAGTATGGTCTTCACATGCTTCATTTCTTTAATATGATTTTTTTTAAGGTTGCTCCTACACCATTTTAGTTGGGTGCTACTTTTTCTACCTCCTGCTCCTCACCTACAGTGGATGCTACTTTGAATGGGCAGTTGGTTGATAGCCTATTGTACTTGACACACATGTGCTGGGATCTTTCTTTTGGTATTGGCCTAGTCTCTCGCTTCTCTCAGGACCCTCATGAGAGTCATTGACAAGCTACTAGGTGTATTTTGCAATACATTCAGGGCACACTCATGTATGGTGTTCACTACACTTTGGGGACTCCACACATTGTTGGCTACACTGACTCAGATTGGGCCAGTGATGTTGATGACCCGAAGTCTACTTTTGGCTTTGTGTTCTACCTTGGCTCAAGTCCTATCACATGGTTGTGCAAGAAGTAGCATGCTCGAGCATTTTTCTCTATAGAGGCTGAGTACAGGGCCATAGTCCTTGCTAGTTAGGAGGCTTTATGGCTTCGTCAATTGATGACTGAGTTTGGCTTTCCTCCAAATTGTCCCACTATTTTATGGTGCAATAATCAGAGTGCCATCCATATTTCTTGCAACCTCGTGGAACATTAGCATACCAAACACATTGAGTTGCATATGCATTTCATCCGTTAGTTGATCTAGGATGATTTTATTGCATTGGAGTACATTCCTACCACCAGTCAAGTTGCAAACATCTTCACTAAACCTTTTGCATTGCCATGCTATCTTTACTTGCAATCTATGCTTGGGTTATGGAAGTTGTCCTTGGGGGGACTAGTTGAGGCCTTCCTTCCTTCACTTCATATTTTTTCTCAACATGTTGGTTTTACCTCTTTTTGGTGGAGGGTTTTTCCAATAGGGTTTTCCCTCTTTCTCCATTTTCAGAGGTTGCATTTTCTTAGATTGTACATGGGTACCTAACATGGCCTTGTTGTTGGGACCCATCCTGCATTTCATCTTAGTTTTTGTGAGCTTAAGGCATTCCCCTAAGTTGCACTTAAGGGGGGGTGTTAGAGTAAATAATTAATTAATTATTCTATTACTTAAGCTTACTTAGGTAAATGCATTTAGTTAATAGTTGTAGAGATAAGTTGTTGACACCACATGAGTTTATTCCCTTCTACCATGTTCCACCCTTTTTTGGAAAGTGTGCTTAGTTGTCAAACTTATCTTCTACCACCTTCCAAGATTGTTCTACAAGCTTCCTTGAGGTCTTTATAAGTTACCTCTCTCTCATTGTAAATTTATACCATTCACATAGAAATTATAATTTCCTATTGTCAAATATTCTCTTGTGCGGTATTTGGTTCAAGCTCTTTGCTCCCTAGGTTTCTCTTTAGCAAGCTATTTGCATTGCAGGTGATCTTGGCACATTTTTAGAGTTGCATTCTCAACTCCTACAATATAAAAGATTTACATTCTTCTCCAAAGAAATGAAATTGGAACTAGAGAGAGATGGAAGCAATTCCCAGTTTAGTTGTGGAGCACTAACATGAAATGGGAGGTCACAAATGCTAGCTTTGTTAGCTTTGATAGATATTTTGCTTCAAGACTTAGATTTTTATTTAGAGGGGAGAGCCCTAGAATACCACAACCCTTGTTAGAATTGATAAGACCTAAGGATCATGCCAAAGGGTTGTTGGTCAGTCATAATTGTGGGAATATTATCCCATATTTTGTCTCTACTATTTTCAAAATGTATGGCTTCTTGGGAAAACCCCATTTATTACCATATTAGGTGCCTTTAAAGGTAGGAATTGTAGAATTTTTATGGTAGATTGGTACAATTGATGAAAGAGATTTACTAGGTAAATATAAAGGTACATTCTTCCCCATTGTTACTGTTATGCACGAGTTTATGTTTGTCAAGAAGGGGTGGAAGATTTTGTTAAAATTTATAGATAGATATCAAATAGCCAAATCATGTACCCTTCATATTGATCTAGAGGGATTTTATGACCTCCTTAGGGAAAGAAGTAAGGCTAAGGCTCACACACAAACTATATACTTTCCTGAGGATATAATCAAAAATATGTTTTCATTGTAAGAGTAGGAGGTTAGGAAAGAAAAGTGGATAGTTTACAACAAGGTTTTGGATTTCATAAATGCTTTTGAGCCTCAGTATGACCCTTTGGTAGTTAAGAAATATTGGGGGGCCAAAATGGATATGTTGATGAACAACTTTCCTAGAATAATACAAACTTTAAATGAGAAGATGAACATCTTGGAAACAACACATCTACATAGAGCTTTTGAAGTGGAAACGAGATTAAGTAGCAGAATGGTAGTGATTCTAGGGTAGTATACATTGCAGAGGAAGGTTGGATATATTGTGGCTTAGAATGTGTATTATGTCCCTCCTTAGAAGAGGCCAAGATCAGAGAGCCCATTTGATGCAAGTGTCCCCAAGAAATAGAGGTTAGAACAAGAATCATCCTCTCAAGTGAGAAAGTACTCACCATCCCAGACTCTACTTAGAATAGATGATGAGGCATCTCTAAGAGAATAGCTGAGGAAAATTAGAAGGGAGGGAGACATAATTGTTACAACTACTGATATTGAAGGAGGACTGCCTAGGGAGCCTCCTATGCCATCCTTTGACCTTACTATTTCTGATTATAGAGGTAGGGATATAGATCCAATAATTGCACAAGCATATCAGAAGTTTATAGATGATGAAAATTTTGTAGAGTCTAGGGCCTTTGTACAATTGTTATGGAGAAGAAATATTGGAAATTTTGAAGCAAAATGCAAAACAATAAAAGCATAGCAACCAATAAGTTGGACTCTAAAATTGAGGAAGAGGTTGAGGTTAGTTTCTTACATGAAATTTCACAATTGACCCCTGAGGGGGGAAGATAATTATTGGAAGAGTTAGATGTTTTGATATTACCTGAGTTGGACATAGCTAATGCTATGATTTTTGACTCTATTAGAAAAGAAAAAGATGTTCATTAAAAGAATGAAGAGGAAATCCTACAAGCACATAGAGGAGTGAAATAAAAAAATGTCCACCAAGCAATGGTAATTTGGTCTATTGAGAAGAGAGATAAAACTAGGATACAAGAAATTTCAAATGCTGAGCATACAGACAATCTTATAGTCTATAGAGTAGATGAAGTTGATAGTGAAGAAATAAGTAAAATGACTCAAGAAATGGTGAATTTTGGGACGGTAATTTCTAGAAAAGAGAAAAGTAGATTCCTAGAGCTCAATGCCATGTTTGAAGAAATACTAAAGGTGGAGGAGGAAAGAGGGAATCAAATACAAGTACTAGAGAATCAAGTATCCCAGATGGATAAGCAGCTAGGGAAGAGGAAAGTGGGAGAATCTAGTAGGCCTTGGATTGTTTATCCTTGCCCCCCAGTTGAACCATTCATGTCTACCCCTATTATAGAGCTGCTTGATACTCCGCAAAGGCCTAAATATTATACTACAAAAGAGTTTGAAGAAGAAAAGAATGAGTTGTGGGAACTATAGATTGAGTTGAATAATAAATATGAAGAAAAAATCAAAAAAACAATCTTATATTTAGTAGATATGATTGACTGGCTAGCATTCTATGACCAATTGGTGGGGATCCTAGATATGTGGAATGAGATAAGAAGATATGAAGACACCCTAAAGCCCATTGTGCAAAAATGGAGTGAAAGAGATAAAGATATTAGTCTTATGTATATTTCAGTCATCCATCTATCTTGTGAACAAATAGAGAAGACTTTTTGATATAACCAATAATCTAACTAGATTTGATAAGAAAAGGGTTATTGTTCAAAAGAGAATAATGATTTGATTTTCTAAATATATAGGAGAGAAATTCGATCTTTTTACTATTGAACTAAAAAATATTGATAAAGTAAAAGAAAAGGAAGAGTGGGGGAAAGAATTGGATGATTTACTATGCCTCAGAATGAATGAAGTCATTAATAAAAAAGTGACATTTGTTGTGGGTAATGACCAATGAAGAATTTGTCAAATTATAGTTGTTCTATAATGCCATCAAAAATGAATTTGTTGAAATAGACAAAATAGGAGGCTTTGTAGTAAAAAAGCAATGTGAAATCTTAAATTTTTATTGTCCTGATGATACAATTTTCAACAAATGGAGGGAAGATTTTGTGTTTCAAATCAAATTGAAATAGAAGAAGGTGTAGGCCAAGAAGAGGACCAAACAAATGATACATTAATAGAAGAAGAAAAATTAGAGAAACCAATTATAGTTTCTAGAATAGAAGTCCAAACTAATGATGTGGCAATTGAGGACACATATATAAATGTTATTTTAATAGTGCATGATGAGAACAATGAAGATCCTCAAGTTAACATGAATTTGCATGAATCAAATCTAGACACATCATTAGCAAACTTGATGGCTACATATTCTGAGGAGTCAGAATAGTAGAAGAGCCAATCATGAAATTTATAGCATTTAAAAGTGTAACCAAAAATATGCCCACTAAAAGGAATGTTATAATGTAAAGTTTTTTTGTTACACAAAATTTTGTCTTTTATGATAGCAATAAATGTAAATAACTTTTATCTAAAGGATAGTTGTTAGTTCTCTATGTCTGGAGCTTGTTACATCTCACACTATATAACTGAGATCCTAGGGCTAGAGAAAAGGTCCAAGTCTTTTATAATTTTAGTTTTACTAAGTATTTTTTGTTCGAGTTTCTTGGTGCAAAATTTTTATGATGTATTCCTCTGCAAATATATGAGAATGCATTAAACTTATAGGATCTTAATGTCTTATCTTGAGTCATTCTGAGTTTTTCTTCAATTGTATACAATTTTCAAGTGAAATTAATACAAAGATGAACTATCCCCATATCTATTCTTGTTGAATGTTATCTCCATTTTAATTACTTGGTTATTTTGAAGTTGTATGAGCAAAGCTTGTTCAATTGAATGCAATTAAATCAAGTTGTGTGTCAATTCACTATTGCCTTTAAGTCAACGAATTAAATAAATGATTTAGTGAAATTGATAAGGTTTCCATGGTAATAGGAATGATGTATGTAAGAATGATTTTCAATGAGAATTGTTGATAGTATTGATTGTAATGCAGTCAATTAGATCTAGAAGTTTAATGGACTCTAAATCCCAATGGATGCAACATTGATCTATTAATTTAGTCTATAGATGGAAGGTCATGAATAAGAATCAAGTTTAAAAATCAAAATTAATTTTACTTCACTGTTTAAAGAATATTAAAGCTGGTTAGCACTTGTTTGCATTTAACCTCTGAGTCTTAGTTAGCTGCTATTGTCAAAAGTATTTATTAGTCCTAAGAAGAATTGTGACCAAATCTACTTTAAGGGATGTGTATTATTATGTAGTGTCATGGAGTAAATAAAATGTGTATGTAGTATTAGATTGAAAATCTTCCATCGATCGGTTATACCTACCTTGGTTTTGTAGAGCCTAAAGATTAGAAAATTTGTTTTGATTTTGTTGAATTTGGGTCCAGATATGAAGTACATATAATTGTCTATGGAAAGTAGCTAATCCTTACATTATTTTGATCTTTATTATCTTGGTATTAAATTTTTTTTTTCTTGATATTTGAAAAACACCAATAGAGTTTATAGAGGCATGTTTTGGTAAACTTGTTATATCTCTTAGCAAAGTTTTTATTTTGAGAAGCTGAAATTAAATATGTAGAGAAGACATTCTAGTGATGACATAGATAAGCTCGCTCATCATAATGATACATGTAGGAAAATATATTCAAGTTACAAGTTGGAAGATTAATGTTAGTGCTAAGTGTAATGTGTTCTTAATGTTTTCCTATATAATTAATTGAGAAGGTGTATTAGTTGTCTTAGGAAATTGTGTTATGGATTTGGTTAAAGGAAGGACATTTTCCTTTATCATATATGGAGAAAGAAAATGATTTTAAATAGCATGAAGAGAAGAATGTGAAGTTAAGTAGAGCAGAGTGAAGGTGAAGGATAATTTGTTGCCCAAGTTTTATTGTGTGATCTAAAGTTTGATACTTGGATCCAAGGTTCATAGCCTGGTCTACAAAGTCAAATAGTGATTGGTCCAATTGAGAGGATAGAGGAAATAAGTTAAAGTTTAGTACATAAAATTATTCTACAAGGAATAGAGTAGAGATCAATTGGATAGTGAGTTCAGTGATCTTGTCCCAAAACCTATCTAGACAGTGGGTCCTTCTGTCTTCTGAAACTCCTAACAAGGATTCAAAGTCTCCTAATAGGGATTCATATATACTAAATGTTTTAATAGACTACTAATAGGGTTGATCCTCTAATAAGGAATATTTATATTAGTACATCATCTTATGACCATTATTCTCACTAGCTTTTCCCCTCTGATCAAGGGTTTCCCTAGTTAAAATATTTTTTCTAATTATGTATGTTGTTTAATACGGTGGATAAATGTTTTAATTATTGTATAACTAAATCACCCCCTCCCTTTCTCTCAATTATCTTAGTGGATTATTGTTTCTAACAAAAAGGTAGTCCAACATTAGGTTCTCTAAGCAATGAAATGGTGCCACCTATCTTCCATGATATACGTAGCTAGAAAGTGGACACATATCACAAAGTAAAAGGGTTAACATCATATTAGCACCATGGTTAGATCGAAAAAATATCTACATTTTTTTGTATGTCACTATGTAAAGTTGCTCGATTTCTATTCATAGTGATGTAATGATAGTTCAACATGTTTACCCAAAGGGACCCATGGGGGAAGTTTTAAAGGAACGGTTATAATTTTTTAATCATAATCATTGGTTTAAGATTGATGACCCAAATTCAAAACTATAGTGACCGTTGGAATATGAATAATATAGACTTGGCACAAAACAATAGAATATGAAGAAAACAATTATTTTCTATAGGATTCTTGAGATTGCATGAAGTTGGATAGTCATCAAGTATTTTTAGAGCTACCATGGATTCATAAGCATCGATGGAAAAGATGCCACATCTTCACAATTTCTTATTTTTTTCTCTTTTCTATCTTGTGACTATTGCTCTGTTGAACTGAAGGGTAACAAAACACTATAAATGTAATCTCATTTGACAATACAAAGGTTGAAAAACTTGATGGTGAATTGGTATGTAATTCCATTTATCCTATTTTCTTGTAATGTTTTTTTTCCCATGCATAGATTCATTTTGCATTAAGAGTTTAAAGACAATCATATGTGATTCTATGATAATCATATGGATTCCATTTCATTTTGGTAACTACATTGAAGGTGATTCTATTTACTTTCTTCATATATGGTTTTGTTTCTTCCCTTGTTAATTTCAATCATGTTAGATTGTTTCATTGGGAAATGAAAGATAAATGTGTATGAATCTATTAGTTATATTTTGGATTCCATTTCATTGAAGGCTGATAGTGAGAGAAATTCCATTTTCCCTCATGTTCATATATCTTCATTCATCTTATACATTTACATGGTTAGTCTTCATTAAAATAGAAGTAATAGTTAGAAATCTCAAGATAATCTACTACAGTCATTGCATTGGGTGTGATAGGTTATTCAAATAAATCTCGCCTAAAATTTTTGTGCTTACAAACAATTTGGTTATCCTTTACTGCTCTTAGGTTAAGAGCTTATAATGTCAAAACTTCTAATTTCATAAAAACATATTCATTGCATATCATTGCAAATAATAGGGAGTTGAACCTAATAATTCAGAGGATAGTGATAGAATACATAAACTGACCCATTTGTTGGTAAACATTCTTTTGTCTATCCAAAACATTGGGTATCAAAGAGTCGGGTTATGAAATCTAATAGGAGGACAAAGTGTTAACCAATATGCCAGTAATAGAACCTCTCCAAAAGGTCTTAGGTATTTTTAAGATGAAAGTGCCCACTCATACTCCCATTGTTCTTCTCTTGTATTAAATTTTCCCTCATAAATCCCCTTGGGATGAAAAATTGTTGACCTTTGAATAATAGCCCATTTTGCAAGGTGTATTCAACAAAGTCACTATGAAAATGATTTACAAAGTTAGTACATACATTTTAGGCCTCTAAAAAATCAATTTTATCATCATATAGGCCTTTGAATCCATCCAATCCTATGCTCTACAACTTGACCTCTTGTAATGTCAACAATCTCCTACTCAAATAATCTGCCACCTTGTTATCGTGCCCTTCTTATGTTTAATAGTGAAAGTATAGGACTCCAAGAATTTTGTCCATTTGATGTGCTTGAAACTTAGTTTTTCCTATGAGTTGATAAAGCTTAAGGCTTGGTTGTTTGTGAAGACCACAAAGTCCTTAGGCAACAGGTAATGCCTTCACTTCTCAAGAGCTTGAACAAGTGCATAGAGCTCCAAGTCATATGCTAAATACCTTGTCTTAGCTTCATTAAGTCTTTCATTGAAAAATACTATTGATATGCCCTCTTGGCTTAAAACTACCACAACTACTATGTTATTATCATCACATTCCACCACAAATAGCTTCTGAAAACTAGCGAAAACTAGTATTCATTGATTTTCCACTTCCCTCTTCAATCTCTCAAAACTCTCATATGCCTTGGTCCATGTGAACTTGGTCTTCATGCCTCCTTTGATGGTATCATTCATTGGTAAACAAATTTCACCAAACCTCTTCAAAAATTTCCTATAGAACTATGCTAGGACATCAAAACTTTTTACGTTAGTAGCATATCTTGGAGTATGCCAACTCAAGATTGCTTGCCTCCACCTTGTCCTTGTCCATTTTTAGATTCCCTTGGGATACTATAAATCTAAAATAAACTAGCTCCTCCTTCATGAACTCACTCTTCTCTAGGTTTACTATCAACTTTTCCTCTTGCAGCTTCCTCAACACCATTTCTAGGTGCTTTATATGCTCCTCCTTTGTCTTACTGAAGATGAGGATGTGATCCAAATACAAAACAACAAACACTCCTATGTACTCCTTAAGGACCTCATTCATGACTCTAATGAAGGTACTTGGTGCATTGGTAAGGCCAAATAGCATTACTAACCACTCATAGAGACCCTTATTAGTATTAAATGCATATTTCCATTCATCACACTCCTTCATTCGAATCTAGTAATAGCCACTCTTGAGAAATTTTTTGGAAAGGTACCAAGCTCCACCTAGATAGTCTATTAAATCCTCTATCCTAGGAATAAGAAATCTATACCTAATTGTGATTCTATTGATTTCCCTAGAATTAGTGCACTTTTTTCACTTACCTCCCTTTTTAGGTGCTTAGGCAACTATTATTGCACATGGACTAATCCTCTTCCTAATTAGCCCCTGATCAAGCAACTCTTAGACTTTTCTTGCAATTTCTTTGTTCTTCTTTAGAGTCATCTTGTATGCAACTTTGTTTCATAGTGATGTTCCTAGTATGAAGTCAAATTGATTAATTATGGCTCTCTTTGGGGTTAATGTTAGTGGTGATCCATCACTAATTATATCTGTGAACTAATCCAGTAGATTTTTTACCTCTATAGGTATAGGTGATTGTGAAGATGGCTTCTCTTCCTTGGGCTTCAGGATGATGACATACCCTAATCATTCACCTTCCTTCAAGTATCTAAGGAACTCTTTCCCACTCATTAGAAATTTCTTATAAATAGCCTTCTCTACCTTATCTTCTTCCAATATGGACTGCATTCTATAGGTGACCCTACCCTTCTTGAAGGATTACTTATTTTCCTTCCCCTAATGTAGTGCCTCCCTGTTATACTGCCAAGGTCTTCCTAAGAGAAAATGACAAGTATCCATAGAAGAAAATCATATAGGATCTTATCCTGATACTTTCCAATAATGATGGCTACAACACTTGTTCATTTACTAGTGTATTCGTGATGCAGGAGCATCCTAGGCTTTCTTCCAATCCTCCATGTTTGGAGTGATTTTGGTTGAGTGTTGAGGAGAATCAAGCTTGGGTTTTTGTGGAGCTTTGCTTTCATGGTTAGGGATGTGTTAGAGATACATTGGGGAAACTTTACTCATGATTTCATAGAGATTAAATGGATTGAGTTGAAGTTTGAATTGTTTGAGCCTTATTGTTGGAGCTATGATTTTATGGTTTCTGGGTGCCTGTTACAGATTGTATAAATAATTATTCTCAATGAATGAGATTCTATAAAATTAAATATTTGAAAAAGTTATATATTAATTCCTTTTTTCAAGAGTGCAAGTCCTAATTCATTATAGGTTGGGAGATATGGCAATTCTACCGAAGTATCAATTTCTGTCAGTTTCACATGACAGTCTTTTGTTGGTGACTCTCAGGATCAATGTGCAATTTTCCTTGTAGAATAAGAATTATTTGATTTAAGGGGTTGTTGAGGACCTAGACTTATACCTATTATTCAAACCAAAAGTTCTAATTTGATCGAAACTACGAGATATGACAATTTTACCCAAATATCAATTTTTGGACATTTAATTGTTGTTGCAAGTTGACTTGTGGCATTCAATTTATGTATTTGTATTTAATTTTGATTCTGGGCCAACTTGAGGCTTAGATTAGTATAAGTAGGGGCCTTGGGGATTCTTTTATTCATTATTGAGTTTAGGTATAAGGAAGGATGGATATGAATTTGAAGAGCTAGAGTTGCAGCTTAGAAACTAGAGGATCTCTTGGTGGACCTATGACTACAAGTGTGGATTCTTCTTGGTGTTCTTATCCAGTTGGGTATCAAGACTAGTTGAGATTGGTTGTAAGTTAGATCTTATTGGATCTTGCAGAACTAGCTATGTAATTTTCTATTTGTATTTGTCCCTAACCTAGAAGGTCTTACAACTGAGCATATTACATGTAATCAATTATATATCTATGAATCAAGAATTGTAATTTGGTATCAGATCTTGCATTATTATTTCTTGGTGTTGTGTTTCTACTATGTGGTAATATTTTTGGGAGCTACAATATCTCCTTTAAGGATTCTCCTACCTTGCACTGCATCAGGTGGTATCAAAGTGAAGGTTGTTCCTGAGTGTGCAGATAGATCACCGAAGCCAAGGTAGTTTTGCACCAAGACATGGGTTGAAGAAGGTTGATCTTGTGGCTAATTGATCTTCTAGACTGGTAGATTTATTTCTTAGGGTTTGCTAAAATTTTATAAGATGCCTCATAGAAAATTGGACCCTAGGGTAATTTCTGATCTTAGTGATACTGTACAAGAATAGATCTTAGAAAAGATGAGAGCAAAGTTCAAATCTAAGATTGCATTGATGAAGAGTGACATGATTTCTAAAATTGTAAGTACTTTATGTGGTGTACCTAGACATGTGGGTACTAAAGATGGTTATGAGAAAGTTTTTGAAATAGGGTTGGTTAGTTTGCTTAACCTGGATCTCACTTGAAGCTAAAGCATAAGATGGAGGTTTCTAATTTTTTGGGTAATTTGAATCCTAGAGACCTGATTGATTGGATTGGTGAATTGTACTTTGAGCTTGAGGATATTGAGGATCCACTTAGAGTAAGGTTGGCACAAACTAAGTTAAAGGAACAAGTTTCTCTTTGGTGGAAGGAACTACAAAGAGATAGAGAAGAGGAAGGTGAAATGAAGATCACTTAATTGAAATTAATGGTGACTGAACTGAAGGCTAAGTTTATTCTTGTTGATTATGAACTTGAATTGTTTAAAAGGTTGTAGAATCTGAAGCAGAAGGATATGACTATGAAAGATTATAGAGAGGAGTTCTACAAGTTGACTATTCAGTCTAGGCATATAGAATTGTCAAAAGAGAAGGTAGCTTAGTATATTAATGGTTTGAGATTAAATACGTAGGATGAGGTTAGTATGCTAAATATTTCTTCAATTGAGGATGCTTATCAGTATACTTTAAGAGTAGAAGAGAAGTTAAAGAGGAAGAATCAATGTAGTTCCTGAGGGAAGGAGATGTAGGATAGTTTAGCACAAGCTAAACCAAAAGAAGGTGAACCAAAACCTATTGAGTAGAAAAGAAGGATAGGTGTAGGTGGATTAAGATGTAATTATTTAAAGTGTGGTCAAGAAGGGCATAGATCTTTTGAATTTTTGATTGGTAGGTAAGCTGCTATTGTGAATGAGGTTGAAGTCTAGGGAAGTTAGCCTGAGCAAGGAGAGAGTTTGTTGGCTTGACGAGTACTATTTGGTGAGAGGGTGTTGGAGTCTTGTCAAAGGACTAGTTTTTCTATGACTTGGGGTAAGTCTAGTCCTAAAGTCTATAAGGTGATTGTGGACGGTGGTAGTATTGATAAACTTGTTGCTAAAGAGATGGTTCAAAAACTTGGTTTGAAGACAATGAGACATCCTTATCCTTATAGGATTGGCTAGTTATAACATGAGCATGCTTTGGAAGTGAGGGAGCAATGCCTTGTTGATTTCTAGATTGGGTAGTATAAGGATCAAGTGTTGTGTGATATTGTAGATATGAATAGTTGTCATATATCACTTGGCAGACCTTGGCAATATGATTACAGGGTTGTGCATAATTGTGTTAGGAATGTATTTACTATTGAGAAAGGTGGTAGGAAGTTTTCCCTATTTCCTTTATAGAATGAAGAGCATGGTAGGAGGAACCTAATTATTGGCACTCAAGTTGATTTAAAATTTTTTGAGAAGGTTGGAGATCAACATGGAAAGCAAACCTATCGAACACCTATGGTGGATGTGAAGAAGAAGAAAAACAAGTCATAGAGTGTGCATGTTGAAGATCTGGAGGATGTGTATGGGAAGAACTAGTTTGTGATTTATGTTCTGAATCCCAAAAGATGTTCTTCCATTTACTAGAACACATTTTCAAACCTAGGGTGTCTGATGTAGGAACATCCTAGGCTTTCCTGCAATCTTGCATGTTTAAAGAGATTTTGGTTGAGTGCTGAGCAAAATTGAGCTTAGATTTTGGTGAAGTTATGTTTTCATAGTTAGGGATGTATTGGAGATACATTTGGTAACCTTTCCTCATGATTTCATAGAGATTGGGTGGACTGATTTGAAGTTTAAACTATTTGAACCTTGTTGTTGGAATTATGTTTTTCTAGTTTCTAGGTGCCTATTGCAGAGTATACAACTAATTATCCTTAATGAATGAGAAGATGCACAATTTAGGGTTTGAATAGGGCCTATATTAATTCCATTTTACAAGAGATAAATTCCTAATTCATTATAGGTTGGGTGATATGACAATTCTCCAAAAGTATCAATTTCTGGCAATTTAGCATGACAGTCTACAATAGGAGACTTTCAGGATGGATGTGCACTTTTCCTTGGAGAATCAGCCTTTTGAATATAAGAGGTTTTTGAGGACCTAGATTTATACCTATGGTTCAAAGAACAAGTTCTAATTCAATCAAAGCTAGGAGATATCTTGATTTTTACTTGGATATCGATTTTTGGACATTTAACTGTTGTTGTAGGCTAACTTGTGGCATTTAATTTATGTATTTGTATTTAATTTTTCTTCTGGGCTGACTTTTTTATTAGATTAGAATATTTAGGGGGTCTTGGGGAGTCTTTTAGTCATTATTGAGTTTGGGTAGAATGAAGGATAGATGCAAATTTGAAGAGCTAGCTAGAGTTGTAGCCTAGGAACTAGAGGATCTCTTGGTGGACCTGTAGGTATAAGTGTGGATTCTTCTTGGTGTTCTTATATAGTTGGGTACCTAGACTAGCTAAGATTTTCTGTAAGTTGTATCTTGCAAAAATGAGTTTTTTATTTTCTATTTATATTTGGCCCTAACTTGGAAGGTCTTATAGTTGTGCATATTGCATGTAATCAGTTATATATCTATGAATCAAGAATTGTAATATGGTATTAGATCTTGCATTATTGTTTCTTGGTGTTGTGTTTCTACTATGTGGTTATTATTTTGGTGGCTAGGAAATCTCCTTTGGGGATTCTCCTACCTTGCATTACATCAATTCTACCCATTATTCAACCAATTCACCCTATAAGGACACACATGTGGAATCTTTGTTAGCCAAGTTTTTATACTACCTCCTCTAATAATACATTATCAATAAACCATAAGTCTATGATTACCTTTCATAAATTATGTAGCATCTTTCCAATAATCTAAATAGTTCTCTTCTCTAGTTGGGTTCTTCCTTTAGTATATCATTAACCAAGACTCTCCTGAACATGAGGTTTTCACCCTTCTTTATGTCAAGGTCCACTGCACCTGCTTTGGGATTGTCTTCCACTTGGATATAGGTGAACTTCTTCTCTCCATCAAATGAAAATGCCTTCTCTAGACATCTATAGGAAGGATGCCCTAACTTTCCACAATTTTAAAACTACATATTGTTGAAATGCAAGCCTTCGTTATTTTTTCTATATCTACCCCTGTCACCATTGTTGTATCCTCTACTTTTCTTAGATCCTCTCCTTTGACTAGTCTCACTGGCCTTCTCATTCTACTTGGAATCCCCATAGCCTCTCTACTCATTGGTCCTTCCATTAGAACCTCCCCTTGAGCCACCTCTAAAGTATTTACCTCTTCCTCTATTTTTGGAACTTGAGTCCCCTTTTGTCTTCAACTTATCTTCCACTTTCCTAGCCAATTGAAAACACCTATGCAATGCGGTGAGATGAAACAAGCTCAATTCATCATGAATAGACTACTTAAGTCCATTTAGATACCTAGCCACCTTGATTCTCTCTTCCTCCTAAGCCCTTGACCTTAGAGCCAATTTTTGAAACTCGTTAATGTAGGTAGCCATATCAAGATCATTCTACTTGAGGTTCTACCTCTGCTTGTGAATATGAATCTCATAGTCTTTTGAAAAATAGGTTTCCTTTATCTTTGCTACCATAGCCTTCCAATTTTCTATTGGTTTCTTCCCTTCACTCTCTCTTTCCTCTTGCCCAAACTTGAACCATGTCAATGCTTGACCTGTCAATTCAGATTTTGCAAATCTCACCTTCTAGGCCTCTATTGTCCCTTCACACTGAAAGTAATTTTCAATACTCTCAATCCACTCTAGGATGACCTCTACATTCATCTTACCATGGAATAAGGACACATTTTCAAGATTCATTCCTCCAAATTCCTTGAGGGCTTTGAGGAATGTTTCTTGTTCACCTAATGGAGAATCCGGTTCATGTATTTCATCCTCCAAATTCACCTTCTCTTTACCCTTGTTGAAATCTTCATCTTCCTTAGCTTGGGTTGCATCTTCCATCTCCTTTAACTTACCTTTCATTTCCTCTATGACATCATCAAGAAGACTTGTCTTCTCTTCCATGATCTTCTTTTTCTCATCTACCTCTTTTTCCAACTTTGCATTGGTAACCATCCTTGAAGATCCACTTAACTTAGTGGAATACAACATACCAGCACAAGCCACAATCTTATGGCTCTAATACCACTTTGATGAGGAGGTTCTTCACTTTAGAGCTTTCTTTCTCTACTAAGGCTAGTCCTAGCCTACTTAAGGTTACTATTCTTAACCCCAACCTACAAGACCCCTTCTCAATCCCCTTTCACCAAGAAACTCTCCCAACAATTCAAGTTTCCATCATCTAGCTTCAATTCACCAACAATGCACTATTTTACCTAGTGTTCCAAAGCTTCAAAAAATGTACCTAAAGGGCCAAAATCAAGTTTATACTATCTTTAGATGGTTCTTACCACATTCAATGACATTCTACATCATTTTGGTAAGTCTACTATACTGACAACTCAAAATTGCCTGGTTTTCCCTTGTAGCCCTAAGAGCCCTTGTTAGACCTCCTAAAAATAAGGAACAAGATATAACTCCCAAAAAACCTTAATAAGTTCACTTTACATCTTTAGGAATTTCATTCCTAATGACCTAATCTTGAAGATTTTCTAGGTTTTAGGTTTTTGTCGTGATCATAGAGTACAACTTCAAAAAACCCTTGTTTCAAGGGTTTCAAAGGAAATGATAATGAAACTTAAAAAAATTACTCCACACTCAACATCCAACCTCCTCCTCTAATTTATGTACCCCTAGTAATCTACTCCTTCACTTCCTAAACAAGATTGGCACATGCCAATCCTCTATCTTCACCAAACTCCATTGCAAGCCTTCATTACACATTGCCAAGACTTTCTTGCTTGCCTTTGTCTTGCATGTAAAACTAGTTACTTGACTCATGCAAACCCCAAAATCATTATTTACATAGTATACGTAGACCATCACTTTATTCCTAAAGGACATAGATTTTCAACCATGGGAATTCAAGCTTTGGTAATTTTCATGGAACCTTGTAAAAACTGGACAACAGGAATGAAGAATATAACTAATTTTGCAAACCTAGTTAAATGGTAACTAACAATAAATTTTTTTCACTTAATCTCTACATCAACTGAAGAAGCTAGTTCATTCTAAATAGTAAGTTATTGAATCAAAATCCTTCATTCAATCCTAAAAACTTCATTTTCTATCAATCAAACTCCTCCTTGCATGTGTTGTCCATACAAGAGTGTCTCCAACCCCTAGAAATGAGTTGGGAGATATTAAAATAGGTCTCTTCTTCCATATTTTCCTTTTTTTTGAGTCATAGCTACCCATATAGTTCATTCTTCAAAACTATGCAAATAGTTACTATGCAGTTTTGCAAAAATTGCAAAGTTTTCAATCAGCAACATTTTGACAACTTTTGCAATTTTGTAAGTTGAGCCTTCAAAATTGATTAGTTTTAACCAAAGCCTATATCATGAAACTAAAACAATAAGGTCCATTTTTGAACACATCTTTCCCATTTTGAGGCATTTTTCCACATTTTCCCTTATTGATCAATTTCTAAGCAATTTTTGCCTATCATGACCTAATTGATAAAAATTAACTCGCACTTCAAATCCTACCTAACCAAACCTCCCAAACTTACCTTGGGACTTTATTTCTAGTCTCTATTTACTTAATGGATGGTTGGACCATTTACAAACCAAAAATGAGTTAAGGTTTCACCTTTACTTCTAGGTGCTCCTACACTAGTGGTAAGAAAAATAAGAAGCATTCCCATTACCTTGACTTTCCTAAAAAGGGATCCTTGAACTTTTATATCATCAATTTCATCCATTGAATTGCCTACAACCACACTATGTAGTTAATGTACTAGAAAACATTTCTTACCACACTACAAAGTAGGCATGGCCAATACCAACGAAAGCATAGGGTCAAAGTTGGTGACAATGTATGGATGTATTTAAATAAGAAAGGATGTAAAATAACTAGTAGATATTCACTTAGTATTCTATATCCACATATGCACATATAAATTAAGCCTATTCTATATATATATATAATTTTAAAATTCTAAAAGATTATGTCATTTTGTATCATCATGCTTCTGTCATATTATATTAATCCCCTTCTAGAGGCTGCATGAAGGATCCAATGTGGTTTATGCATGTGCTAAAGTATTTTATCCATAAGGAAATGTTTTGCAATGTTTTTTTTTTAATCATACATAACTTGCAAGGATACCTTTCTTACTCTTGCCATTAGTAGATCATCACAGCTAGTTCTTCTTTAGAAATATTAATTTTTCTTTTGAATAGTCCAATAAATGTATATATACACATTTAGTTGACTTATATCCACTTCCTTGTTTATTTAATTAACCTATCATTTGATATATTTCAGGGCATTATTCCAAATGTTGTTGGTTCTAAGTGTACAATGTGGTGTATTGTTTTATAATAAATGAATTGGAATGATGAATGGATGAAGTGAAAAGGAATGAATATATATATATTATATATATATTCAATCTTTTTCACTTCATCCATTCGTCATTGCAATTCATTTATTATAAAAAAATACACCACATTGTACACTTAGAACCAACAACATTTGGAATAATGCTCTGAAATGCCTTAAGCTATCATTGACAACGCCCACCAGAACCACAAGGGAAGAAATAAAGAGATTTATTAATTTTCCTAGCTGACAAAAATGACCCCTCTTTCATTATTGTAATGAGTGACAATAAAACCAAAACCTCATATCCAAAGACCATTTCCAAGGCTACAATGGACTATCCAATTCAACATTTTCAATTAATAAATAGAATCATAGTGTAGCTATTTGGGAATCAAATCTAACCAAACACATTCACAAGGGATTATAGTCTTTATTTATTTGTATTTACTATTATTATGAGTAACTATATTCACAATATCAACGTGTAGATAATGAATCCCAAAAATGAGGAACTTATTGATCTAGAATAGTTACAATGTGTTTCTTTTGTAAGGAGAAAAAAAAAAGTATAGTGTAAGTAAGAAGAGAAAGTTAAAGGTAATGTTTACAATATGATAATGTTGATGGTAAGAAGATAATGTTGAAAATAAGAATGTGTGTTGTTTCTGCATATGATGAAGGGAATGTGAGGGTTTTATTATTTGGACTTAATGAAGATGGAAAATTACAGTTGAATGATTAGATTATCTATAGTGACTGCACTATTTTTGTATTTTATTCAAGTGTTGCACGGAATGCACACCAATTGGGTACTCATCTTGTCTATATGTGATAAGAAAGGATTTTTATTTTTATTTGTAAGTGTTGATGAAATATTGCATGGATATGGATCTCATCAATCCATTGGAAATGTTGAGTTACAAATAACTACTCAAAAAAGACTTCAAGGTAGGATGAACAATAAGCAAGAAGATACCTTCAATGGATCAATGTATGTGAAGGAGGTGCAAAGTTGATTGGTATCATAAATGGTGATGAAAGTGCAATAATCTTACAAACACTCTTTTGAAATTTGGAAACCATTCATTCTTGAATATTGGTTTTGATAGCTATTATTGATGCATTGATTGAAAAGTATTTCAAAGATGTTTTTTCTTTGGTCAAGTAGCATAGCATAAATTAAAATACAATAGCTAATTACTATAGTTGGAAATTTTTTATGGAAGCTTCCATTGAGTTTTTTCAGCAAGCAGACAACTTAAGTCATATCACAAAATTTTTATGTGATCTAAAGGATGAAAACATTATGAAGACCCTACACAAAAATGTTTTATTTCCATTTTCCTTAGATGATAAGAAAGGTTTGGGAACATAGATTTTCATGCCAGGTAAAAATCCATCTTTCAAATGTAATAATCAAATTTTAAATAGAGTTGCACCATTAGATGAAAATATGGAGGTAAACAAGTAAGGTACCATCTATTTTGGATGCTATAAGAAAATTCGTTGATGAATAGGTTCCAGAATAATTTATGATCATCCCTACTGATGGCCTCACTTTAATCTAATTTCTCACTTAATAGATGAGGATATAATTATTTTCATGCTCTTCAAGCGTACTAGAAATGTAGATATGAGGCTAGGGAAAATCATTCCCTTCTTCATCTTATATTAAAATTTCCTCCTTTAGGTAATGAAAGACTGTTAATCTATAATAATAAAAAACGTTACCATTTCAATTTAACACTGTTTTATAGATGGGAAATTATCAAAGACCTTGATGTACATCAGGAGATATATAACTACATAAAAATCAATACCAAAGGTGTATCTCATGATAGACTATTGAGAGCAATGAAATTATTAAAAATAGTAATAAGTGGTTATAGATTATAGATCGGAAGCTATGGATACAAAGTCAAAGAAGATGATTTTCCACTATGCATACTCTTTCATGAAGAGGTGATGGAAAAGACTTGAGAGGATGTTTAACTTGTCTAACTGATTCTCACTTGATAATTTTGAAGGTGTGTAGAGATAGAGAAAGCTGAAACACAATGAGAAATCCTTATATTGTGATTGCTTTCCCTGATGAATACATCTATTACATCTACCTCTATTTATAGAGGTCTAGAAATAATCCAGAACCATATATACAACACAGTAGGAAATATCTAGAATACATGAAAGTCAAAAATCACATGTGACATGTGAATAAAGTAGCATATCTGAAGGGTGGTGAGAAGCTTCTAAATTAAATGTTTTGTTTGACTATTGTGCCTATTCGATGGGAGAAATTATGCTTCTATCTTACACTTCCCTCTAATTTCTACCACTAATTACATAAAAGTTTACAATATTCATTTGATCTCTTAGACATTCAAATTTTTCTTGTGCTAATTCCTTTGTAAATATATCTACCAATTGATCTTTAGATTTGCAATAGTCTAAGCTGATTTCTCCATTATTGACCGATTCTTTACTGAAATGATATCTAGTATCAATGTGCTTTATTCTCTTGTGAAAAACATGATTCTTTGATAATGTGATGGCAAACTTGCTATCAAAATATATTGTAGTATACTCCTCTTTCTCATGCATTAGATCTTTCAAGACTATTTGCATCCATGTTGCTTGGCATGTTGTTGATGTACTAGCTATATATTTTGCTTCAGCTAAAGATATAGTCATGGTAGGTTGCTTCTTTGATGCTCATGCCACAATACCTATTCCAAGATGAAATGCATATCTAGATGTTCTCTTTCTATCATCAATACTTCCTACAAAGTCATTATCAATATATCCAACCAACTAAAAATCATCTAAAAAAGTATATATTATGCAATAATTTACAGTCCTTGTAATTTATCTCAATATTCTCTTTCCCTCCTGCCAATGTGAGTTCTTAGGTGAATCCATAAATCTAGAAATTATACTCACTACATACATAGTATCAGGCTAGATGTTGTGAGATACATCAAACTACCAATCAAATTTTTGAATTGAGTAGAATCAAATTCAGTCTCATTATCTTCTCTACTTTTTTTTTCCCATTATCATAGGTATAGAGATTGGACTAACAATTTACTATTCTAAACTATCTCATAACATCTTGTGCATATTTATTTTGACAAATGAAAATACCCTTGTCATTTTGTGCTACTTGAATACCAAAAATATATTTCATCAAACCAAATCTTGTAGGAGTTCATGAAATCCAACTCTGCAGTCACCAAGATCACCTACAAGAAAAATAACTTATTGAAGGGAAACCAAGAAGGAATATGTGGAGCTTGGAAAAACTCTAAACGAACATGAGAGAGAAAATATTGCAAAACAATGAAATTGTATTTACAATGAGAATGCAATGTGTTTACAATGAGAGAGCTCAAATATAAAGGCCTCAAGGAAGCTTGTAGAACAAGCTAGAAAGTGGTAGAAGATAAGGTTGACAACCAAGCACACTTCCACAAAAAGGTGGAACATGTTAGAAGGGAACCAACTCCTTTTTTTTCAACAACTCATCACTACATGCATTAAATACTAAATATTAAATAAATGCATTAACCTAAGTAAGCTTAAGTAAATAGAATAAATAATAAATAATAAATTATTTACTATAACACCTCCCCTTAAGTGAAACTTAGGGGAATGCTTTAAACTCACAAAACTAAGATGAAAATGAAGAATGGGTCTCGACAATAAGGCCATGTTAGGTACCCATGTACAATGCAATGAAATGCAACCTCTGTAAATGGGGAAAGAGAAAAAACCACATGGGAAAAACTCTCCCCTAAAAAGAGGTAAAAACCTAGTGAAGAATTGAAGAAGCCTCCAACTAGGGTAATGCCCCCTAAAACAGGAACAAGGAGTGATCATGAAGAGCATCACTAAAGCATGAAGAAGCTACAAAGTCTTCAATCAAAAAGAAACTACTTATTTTGAAGAACCTTCGTGGAAGAAGAAGGCATGAACTGAGCGTTTCTATATGGTAGATGATCCATGTCACCAAAATGCATAGGTAGCCAGCCACTACAATCACCTCGTATATAGGATCAACCATTGAATACATAGTTCACACTATCAAACCATCAAACCATCAAACCAAGGATGCATTAGAACAATAGCATAAACCCCCCCCTTAATTTAGATGGGGTGAGATGATAGGCAACTGAGAAGGTGGGCCAAAAAGCTCCTGCAGATGAACCAAGAACGATGAGAGAGGAAGAGGTACACACACCTATAAAGACATGGTCACAACAATGTTGCATAGGGATAATGTCATGGAAGGGACACTCACTTGACAAAGGGAGAAGGCCTAAAATAGTAAAAAACTATCCCCCCATGGTGCTTTATAAAATTAATGCACGTACAACTGACTCAAAAACAATGTTCATGAACCTGAAATGAAAAAGTGACACTTTATCTAAGTGCGTATACAAAAGAGCTTACAAATGATGTCTATAATGATCAAAATAGAAAAAAAAGCTAACATAAAATAAAGTACAACAAAAAAAAAAAGAAACAATGCCAAGAAAATGATCCTCAGACCTAAAACACCCAAGATATCCACCATAGAGAAAAAATGCCAAAAACATGATAGAAAGAGCATGGGCTAGAATCTAAGGAAAAAGACTATATTTATAAAAAGGTGACAAAACTAGCTTTCCAAAAATACAACATTTTCAAAAAATTGACATGGGATGCAAAAGATATGCATGTCGAAGTCAAGAAAACAACTTCAGACTTCAACTGAAAAAATAAGCAACACAACTACATCAAAACCTAAAAATACCTACACCAATGTCTTTGTCTTGGAACTACCTTTTCAAAATTTCTTTCAGATTAGAAAAATACCTCCATATGCTCAAGTTATAGCCAAAAAATTGAAGGTATGTTAAAAAAGATCTTGGAGATGTGTAAGAGGCCTGCTGATGTAGTGCTGACATCATGCTGATATCAGCATTTCAAGCAATTAAAATTTATAGCCAAACAGTCATCACAGCAAAAAGGGTGGCTACGTAGCAAAAAGGATGACATGGTAGGTGACATGGCAATGGCCATGTGGCAAAGTGCCATGTGGTGCATGTGCCATGTGTCACCCCCATGCAGTGCCAAGTGGCACTTAGCTGTGCTGCCAACAAACCTCTATAGAAATTCATGTGGACGAGTTCAAAAGCTGACACCTAGGTAGAAGACTAGAGCAGGGCTAACTATGCAGAGCTAGGAACATGTAGAGAAAAGTGGTGCTAAGGTAGAAACCAGCATCCAAGAGAGCAGGAGGTAGAGAAAATAGGCAGCAAGGCCACGGTGAAGTGTCAGAACCTAGAGGCAGAGTGGCAAAAGATTTGGTGGAGAACAAAGGCAGAGTGGTGTGGGGAAGCCAAAATAGGTGGTAGTTGAGACTCAGTGGGGGTCGAGAGGAGTGCTAGGGGGAGACTGAGTGTAGGTGGCACTCTAGCTAAGTGCAAGTGACCTTGCAGTGACCGCTGGATAGTGTCATGGTGGCTTGGCCCAAAACTATACTTTTTATTTTTTTAAATCTCTGTTCATTTGTACGATCGTACAGAAGGGCCTATGACTAAAACATTTTTAGCTCCCAGAACTGACAAATTTTATATGGATCCTAGCTTTAAAATGCCTTCTAAATCCAATGGAATGTTTGTTTGGGCCCAAAGTGCTCCAAAAAAATGCTCTTCCACTGCATTGAAGAAAAATATACAAACAAACTAGGGTTTGTGTCTTTGAATCATGGATTCAAAAAGCCTTCAACAAAGCAATAGTAGGGAGGCTCTGATACCATGTAGGAGTTGATGAAATCCAACTCTGAGTTGCCAAGATCACCTACATGAAAAATAACTTGTCGAAGGGAAACCAAGAATGAAGAGGTGGAGCTTGGAAAAACCCTAAATGGACATGAGAGAGAAAATATTGTAAAACAATGAAATTGTATTTACAATGAGAATGCAATGTTTTTACAATAAGAGACCTCAAATATAAATGCCTCAACAAACCTTGTAGAACAAGTTGGAAGGTGGTAGAAGATAAGGTTGACAAACAAGCACACTTCCACAAAAAGATGGAACATGCTAGAAGGGAACAAACTCTTGTGTTGTCAACAAATCATTACTACATGCATTAAATACTAAATATTAAATAAATGCATTAACCTAAGTAAGCTTAACTAAATAGAATAAATAATAATTAATTAATTATTTACTCTAACAAATCTGTCATCTCAAACTCTTTCTTCATTACCAATTTAAACATATCAATGGAAAGATTACCAGTAAAGGTCAAAACATCAACATACAAGAAAACAATCAAATTTGACCTTCCTTATTGACTTTGGTGTATAGTGTTCGCTCACTAGCACTTCTATTAAATCCATTGTTAATCATGTATGAATCAATTTTGCTATACCATGCTCTTGGTGCTTGTTTCAACCCATAAAGTGCCTTCTTCAACCTATAAACCTTTTGTTCATGTCTTTTGAGTTCATAACCTGGTGGTTGTTGCACATAAACTTCTTCTTCCAAATACCCATTTAAGAAAGCTAATTTTACATCTATTTGCTTTGGGTTGCAATAGCTAGTACTATTCTAACAATATCTAGTCTAGCTACGAATGCAAAAGTTTCATTATAATCAAATCCATATGCTTGTGCAAACCCTTTAGCTACTAGTCTTGGTTTATATTTATCAACTTCTCCATTTACCTTATACTTAGCTTTATAAATGCATTTTACACCTATGCATTCTTTATTCTTAGGAAAATCAACTAGTTCCCATGTGTCATTTTTATCATAAGATTCCATTTCATCATTCATTGCATTAATTCATTGTTCTTCTTTGATTGCATATTCAAAATATATAGGATCTTGAGCAAATAAAGCAAAATTTGGTTGTAAATATATCTTATCCCCTTGTTCATAAATCTCTTGCAAACATTTAGTCTTATTTTTCTTAATCCTTGATCTCAATGATGCAAGTGTAGGATTAGATTCATTACTTACTTGTGGACTTGAAGATTCTCCTTCCTCGTCTTCAATTTGTGTGTTATCTTCATATGTACTTCTTAACGAAGTTCCCCCTTGCTCATTTGTTTGATCTACTTGGTTCTCTTGGTCTTTTCCTTCTTGTTCATCATATCATATTGGAGTTGTTTGTGTGATTGTCTTGTCTATATTGTCATCCCAAGATTCTTCTTCTTAGAATACAACATCTCTACTTGTAATCACTTTTCTAGTTATCAGATTAAACACCTTATATGCCTTAGATTGTTCATCATAACCAATAAAAATACATTTTTCACTCTTATCATCCAATTTACTCCTTGTTTCTTTAGGAACATGTACATATACAATACAACCAAATACTCTAAAATGGGAAATACAATGATGCTTACCACTCCATGCTTCTTGTGGAATCTTGTCTCTTACAATCTTTGTTGGATTTATATTCAAGATATAAACAACACAAGCTACTACTTCATCCCAATATTCATTTGGTAGATTCTTATGTTTCAACATGCTTCCTTTTATCTCCATTGTTGTTTGATTCTTTCTTTCAGCAACACCATTCTACTAAGGTGTGTAACTTATAGTGAACTACTTTTTTATTCCATGATACTTGCAGTAATCCAAAAACTCTTTTGACATGTATTTTCCCCCTCTATTTGACCTTAATACCTTAATGGACAGGCCACTTTGTTTCTCAAAAAAATCCTTGAACTCCTTAAACTTGCTGAATGTTTTAGATTTATATTTAAGAAAATAAACCCATGCCTTCCTACTAAAGCCATCAATGAATGTTAAAAAATAAGTGCTCCACCCTAATGATGACACTTGCATAGGACCACATATATCAGTATGCACAATTTCTAAAGGTACCCAAGCTTTATATGACATTTCTTTTGGAAAACTTTCCCTATGTTTCTTAGCTAAGATGGAACTTTTGCATGAACTGAATGGTGCTTCAATTGCGGGTAAGCCTCTTACCATTTCCTTTCTTTGCAATAAACTCAATCCCTTGAAATTTAAATGAACATACCTCAAATTCCATATCCATGATTGATCTTGACAAGTTACCTTGAAACTCACTCCATTCTCTTCCATCACTCAACTTTTCATGTGAAGTAGAAACATTCTATCATTTGTTATTTCAACCCTTGCAATGATCTTGGTACTAGGAGAAATATCAAATATAGTGTAGATGTTATTTTCAAAAACAACTTTATAACCATTTTGTGTAATTTTCCCCACACTAATAAGATTATTCTTTAAACTAGGTACAAAATACACATCAGGAATAGATTTCTTACCAATATTTGTCATCACAACAATTCTACCTTTTTTGCTTACTTCCACTATTTTACCACTTCTCAAATTCTCTTTTGATTTGACTAAGGTATCCAAGCTTTCAAATATATCTCTATTTCCTATCATATGATTTCTACAACCACTACCTAGAAACACAATATCACTTGAGCTCTCTTGAGCTACATGAGATGTAATGAACAATTTCTTGGGACTACTTTCAGAAAAAAAATTGCATTTTATTTGCCTACATCTATTTGCTTCTTCTAACATTCATTTTCTAAGTGACCAAACTTCTTGCAATACTAACATTGGACATTTGATTTGTCATACCTCTCTAATGCTTGATTGTTATTGCACCCCCTTGAGCTTAAATTTTAATTTCTACTTACTCCTTGATCAAAACTCCTTTCCTCTCTTTAATAATTATTGTGTCCTCTTCCTCATCCTCTAAATTCTATATTTCCTCTTCCTTTGCCTCTACCAAATGTTATTTATGTTTTGAATGCATTCTCCAATGAAGTTTTATCATGCTTGATTAACCTATATTCATGGTTTTGTAATGACCCAGACAACTCATCTATAGATAATTTTGACAAATCCTTAGATTCCACAATTGCCACAACAATATTATCAAATTTAATAGGCAACTTCTTAAGATCTTTTCTAAAGAAAATTGATCTATTAACTAATCACCATTCAACCTTATTTGAATAACCACATTCATAACTCAAATTGAAAATTATTCTACTGATACATAATCTTTCATTTGGAGGTTTTCAAAATCTCTTCTTAATGACTGCAATTTAGATACTTTTACCTTGCTTATACCTTGATATGTTGTTTCAAGGATTTCCCATGATTGCTTAGCTATTGTAGCTCTATCAATCCTTGCAACAATAGTGTCATTCAAACCTTGATGAATAATTTGAAAAGTCTCTATATCATTTTTCCTGTTATCCTTGAGTTCATCCTTTTGATCTGAAGTTAATAAAGATTCATTAGGTGGTTCTAAAAATCCATTCAATACAATCTCCAATAACTCTTTGGAATGAAATATTATTTTATTCTAAATGCCCTATGATCATAATTCTTGCTAGAACATATTGGAATCATAAACTGATTCATGCTTGATGCCATACTTTTAAAATTAACTAAAATCTTTTTTAAAATACTTGAATTCCTAAATGTCATAGAAAATCAACAAGATTATTTCAATTTAAAAATTATGATATCCAACTTCTTACAAAACTAATCAATTAAAATAAAATACAACTCATAAGCACACACCTTAAAATTTATAGGAGTGCCTCAACTTCAAAATAAAATGCAATACCTTACGATTGGAGTGATCTCATGTGTCTTTCCATAAACATTAACGACAATTCCATTAAGAATTTGCACCCCCTTTAAACTTAGAACATACCTTCTTTCTTGAAGCAACAATCTCTTATTTAACTTCACAATCTTCTAGGGCTCTGACTCCACAATCTGCCTTGGATGTGACTCCACAATCTTCATGTGATTTGATACCATTGTGAAGGTGTGTAGAGACAGAGAAAGCTGAAACACAATAAGAAATATTTATATTGTTATTTCTTTGCCTGATGAATAAATCTATTGCATCTTCCTCTATTTATAGAGGTCTAGGAATAATCCAAAACTAGACATACAACACAATAGGAAAGATCTTGAATACATGACAGTCAAAAATCACATGTGACATGTGAATAAAGAAGTGTATCTGAAGAGTGTTGAGAAGCTTCTAATTAAATGTTTTGCTTAACTATTGTGCCTGTTCGGTGGGAGAAACTATTGTTTCTATCTAATGAATTTGGCACCTCTTTACTACAACTTCTTTAGAAATATTATTGGCCCTTCACTTGGTAAGAAATTGCACCATAACTAAAAATCCCTAATTCTCATCCAAAACTATAAAAAAAAATGAAATCTGGAGAGCAATAGGTAAGGTAATCAAACAAATTGGTCAATTATGTATGACAACATAAATATTTCCTCTTTAAAAAAAGAAATTTATTTTGATTATTTCATATTTTCAGCATACGCGTGGGTGAAATGAGAGAGGGAGGAAGAGGGTTTGGAATATGCAAAGGTGTTGGAGAAGAAGAGAATAATTGTAGAGGTCAATAATATATCCTTCTTATGATACATCTAGAGAATACAATAGAAATGAAATGTAAATCAGGAGCATCTGTTACAAGTGACTAAGTTCATCTGAGTGTGATGCTCCACTTTTGGAACAAGAGGACCTATTTAGTTAGCATCTCAATATGCATCACACAATATTGCAAACAAATATAAACATGGAAAAAGAAAGGGAAGAAAGCACATGATGGGGCAAAAAGTGAAGTAGCAGGGTTATCATAGATATACATGCAATATTTCTTCTAGTAGAAGAAGCCAACACTCCCAGTTCTATTCTAGCTCTCTCATGCACTCTGAAGAAACAAACATTGTATTAAAAGCCACAAACATGGATTTTTTTAATGCAAATCAATAAAATAGAAACCCATTGAATTAAATAAAGAGTAGATCGACATACCTGTGTAATTGAAGCCAAACTCAAACTAGATTACAACTCTAAAATATGAACCCTAAATTGAGAGGAAATATGAAGCTATTGCAATAGTATAACAAATATGAAGTAGTTGCAGACACCAAAATGATTTACCCTACGTGTATAATCACAGTGGACATGAAAAAATATATAATTTGAATAATCATATTGGGAATACGAATGGCCTATTCCAATAACATATATTTTTTTTCCATAGACATATGCTAATTTTACGAGAAAAATTGGAATATTTCTTCCTATTCTCAATTTTGATTGTGCATACCAAACTAAGAATATAAAACCTATTCTGATTTTCTCTTTCGATTCCAATTGTATTCTAGCAACCAAATGAGCCCTTAAAGAATATCCACTCGATAATAAAGTTTATTTTTACATTTCTACATTCACCACTACTTTTTTTGACTTGCCCATAATTCAGTGTATGTATACTTATAATAGGAAGGGATGTGTCCATAGGCCTTTAATGTGAAAGCATTGTCTTTGATGTCAAAACATATTTGAAGTTTTACATAATAAATTGAACTTTATTAAAGTTTTATCTTATAAATATATTTCATTGTAAAAGGAATTCATGCATTTAGTAGTATTCATTTTGGGTTAATGTGAACTAGGTCTTATAAATTGTGTATAGTGGTTAGCACTATTTGTGTGTACCCTCTCAAATTATCAGTTATTTTACAATAGTTTTTGGGTTTTTTTTATCCTAAGATGGACCATTATAGTTATCAAATTCAACTATAACATATGCTAACAATTTTGTAGGCTTAGAGTCAAAAGAATATAAGTACAATAAATATGACCTCTTGAATAATTTTTTTTTAACAATACTAGCTTCTATCCACAGACTTGTTGTGAGCATGACACATTGAAATATATGTAATAGGACTTCTTAGGAAAGTTGGTTATAGTTATCGACTTCTACAAATTTACATTATGTATTGAGTGCAACACATAGAGAAATAGGTACATTTAGTTGATTTAACAAATTATTTTATCTTTCAAATCTGCATAATTTGAAAATTCTCAACTTTGAAAGTTGTGCAATTTGAACTCTTTTAATCTTCCATTACATTCGTTTAATTAAGATGTCAAATACTTTTCTATGTTTCATAGTGAAACCAATTAGCCAAGTCAAGAAATTTCTTCTTAACACTTAAGTATAAGTGAAAGCTATGGAAATTCAATATAGGGTGGGAATATCATAGACATTTTAGTTATGAGCCAATGTGTTATCCCTCTCTCATATACCATGAAGAAAATGACATTAGTAAACTTATAGAAGTTGCATTGAATAAGGAGAGAAATTTGTATGCCTCAAAAGCATATAATCTCATAAATAAAAGAACGAGTAATCCACATTCAACCAATAGACCAATATTAGTACAATCAACATCTTATTAGGTAAAGTATTGTATAACTCAATAGTATCATGAGAATAACCATACTTCATCAAATTAAGAAATATACACACTTACCTTATGCCTAGATGTGAGAATGTATGTGCTCCTCATAATACAATATTTAAAATTTGAAAACATGAATATTTTAGGCCTTGTAACTCCGTTAAGATGGACATTTTTTTATTTATGAAAAAATGTGTGGCTTGACCCTTGACCTACTACGAACAAGACAAGTATATTTCCATATACTAATTGTTGATTTTCACTTGGGTCTACTACCAAAGTATAGGATCAAGTCCATAAGTTTTTCTTGTGATTTATTTAAATTATAGTCAATCACATCTACTATACATTTTTTATGTCAACAAATAAAAAATAGTTAAGGATAACTGCAAAATAATTGAAGAAAAAATCACCACAAAAATAGTACAATTGAAAATCAAGATGCTAAAGGTATTAACCTCACTTTTTTTTGTCTATGTATTATTAGTTGTACATACTAGCATAACTTCTATTACTTAAGTCAAGTGACATTGTTAACTATAACTACATCTAATAGAGTAATTTTCAATTATTATATTTAGTGTCATTTCTTAAAATGATAAGAGGGAGAAATATTTGATATCATGCAACCAACTAAAAGCCTAAATAAATATATTAATATAAACTATTAAAAGATAACATAAAAATTACAAGTAAATCTTAAAGTAAATAAAATGACAAATTACATAATAGTCAATTATAAAACTATTGAATAATTGAATAAGAAAATACTGCAAAAATAATAAAATTAGAAAATAAAATACTAAAGTTATAAACCTTACAATAATGTATCTTAATTCTACTCTTTTGCAAGACATGATGTAGTCATGTGAAAAAATATTAATAAAAATGTAGGCTAACTAAAACTAAATTTAGTTGTTTAAATGCATAAATGTCCACTTAGTATGTATTTTTGCACCACCCAATTAAGTCTAGATGTGTAGTGCTTGCCATTCTCTGAATATTTTAAACTATGAAAGTCTCACATGCCTATATTTCAACACATTAAAAAACCTCATCGCATATATATATATATATATATATATATATATATATATATATATATATATATATATATATATATATATATATATATATATATATATATATTTATATTTATGAGATATTTGTAATTAATCATACAAAATTAAAGGAAAGTTTAAAACCAAAGAAACTGTTGGAAATGATTGAAAAGACCATGAGGAAAGTTGTTGGAATGATCATATGGAAATGGTAAAGAATGTTCTCAATCATTGTTTTGTCATTAATGTCAAACTTGCTACCTGCAAGAATGACAATTTCTTTAGTGATCCAAATACTATCAATTACTTGATTGACAAGGAGGAGGCAATCAATAAGATGTAACTAGAACACCTAGAGAAAGGTTGAAGTTATGATGTTGTAATGAAGTACAAGGATTAGCTAAGCCATTGATGAAAAAGTGTATTTGATGACATACTATAAGACACAGAGAATGGGCACACTAAAACATATCAAAATGTAAGGCTTTAGCTAAGTCTTTTGTAAAGCCCAACTATTTTCATTAGAGAGAGGGAGCCGAGCAAGCTAGTAGGTGCCGAATAGATTCCTAGTTGAAGCTGAGCAAGTAAACTTCAAATGCGGAGTGATACAAAGTTTATCAAGTGCCAAGAAAATACAAGTGCCAAGTGATATCAAGTGCCAAGCAAATACAAGTGCCGAGTGATATCAAGTGCCGAGAAAATACAAGTGCCAGGAAAATACAAGTGCCAAGCAGATATAAGTGCCGAGTAACAAAGAGGTGCCAAGCACCAGTAAACCAATAGTGTCGAGTAACACAGAGGTGCCGAGCATCAGTAAACCAATAATGCCGAGTTGCTGCATTATTTTGAAAATTGAAGATTCGCCAGATCTAAGCCAACATGGTTGTTATCTAGAAGTTTGTGAATTAAATGGAAGATAAGAATGATGAGCTGGTGGCACAGAACACCATGTAGAATGTTTTTAAAGATACAACTGACGAAGACCAAGATATGGGGTAGATACATTGTATCCTACCTAATCCATTTGAAATGCTAAAATTGGAGAGGGAGAATTGATCGGAAAAGACAAATCAGATCTCTATTTAAGGAGTCATAAAGTCATGAAAAAAAGAGAGGAGAGACAGAGGTGGTCAAGCATGAAAGCATAAAATGCTGAAAGAGGTGCTAAGGAGAAAGAGAGCAAAGTTACTCTATTTCAATAAGAAGACCCCAAATATGGATGCATTGGTATGATGAGTAAGAAGACTCAAGGAGACAAAGCTTGAGAGGAAGACAAGCAGTCAGAGCTGAAGTGATTGAAGCCAAGCATAAGGATCGAACTGTAAGTGTGGTATGAAATCTACAAAGTATGTTGTAAGTTATATCAGATCAAAAGGCCATTATCGTTACTTTCTAGCAATTTTAACAGTTAGTTTAAATCCTATGGACTTAGGTTGGTTTAATAGCCATGAGATAAATCGTTTAACAAGGTGACATTCCAAGTGAATGTTCTAAAGTAATTTAATCAGGCCCATTCCAAACAGTTTGGTAAAATCCTCTAGCAAGGTCACATTTAATAGTGTGTTGTAAGCCCTTAATAGGGCAGGATTTTAACAGGGCATCACTTTAGAAGAGTGAGAATCAAGTAGCATGTTACTATTGGTTTTTCCCAAATTAGGTTTCCACGTAAATCATTGTGTCATGTGTTGATCTTGCATGTTTTATCTTTGCATGTTGATTTACTGTAACTTGCTAATATGGTTGATTTAAGTTTGGATGGATGAAAAGTGTATGGATTCAAAAAAAGTAGTGAAAAAGTATGATTAGAGCATTTGGACCTTGAATAACCGATTCACCAGCCCTCTTAGTTATTCTAAATAATTCTAACAATTGGTATAAGAGCAAGACTGTTGATTCAGTTTAAAGGGACTATAAGCAGAAAAGATCAAAATGCCTAAGAGAGAAGTTCCCAAGATTAACAAAGACAACTTTGTTGCATGGCAAAGCTTGATGAAACTACATCTTTGATCCATAGGAGATTATGCCCAAAATTCAATTGTTACAAAACATGTAGATCCAACTGGTACTCTTAATACAGAAGACATGAAAAACAAGCAGGAACACAATTAGACAGTGCTGGAGATTGCCTCTACACTCAACTATGCTAAATTTGATGATATCAAAGGTTGTGACACTACATTCAAAATGTGGAAAGCCCTATCAGACATCTATGGAGGAGATCAGAATGTACAAAGAGCAAAAAGAGAAAGTCTTAGAGGGAAGTTTGATGATATGAAAATAGAGGAAATGGGAATGTTGCTCAGTATGGCACCAAAATAAAAGTAGTGAGTGAAATAAGATGCTTGAGTGGTCAATTGGATGAAGATACTGTTAATAGTAAGTTCTTAAGAACCTTTCTCCCTATCTATGCTATTAGAGTATCAACAATACAAGAACTAAGATGTGTGCCAGGAAACAATCTAATATTTGAAGGTATAATAGGTAGACTCACTGCATTTGAGTTATCTAACTTTGACAACTACAAACCTGAGAATGTGGAATTTTCTTTTAAGGCCAAGCTATCTGTGAGGCCTCACCTGATCTGTCATAGTACCAATGAGATGATTGTATTACGATGATTTTAATCCTTTGTATTGATACACTTTTGAGACTGTAGGGTTATGTTATTTTGATATCTGAATTTTGATTATCCGCAATTACTTATGCATATTATGACCTAATTGATGCATTTAATGATTCTATTCATGTTTTAAGTTATTGACATTTATTTATCAGATTGAATGGTAGAAATGCTTGTAATGTAAGAATGTAATGTTTAAAGTGGAAATTAGAGTAAAAAGATAAATTTTGTTATGCATTGAGACCTAACCCGCATACCTAGGGATTCAATAGTTGTGCATTCAACATCTTGTCGCAATGATAAAAATAGACTATGAAGCTATTCAAAATATTAAATTGACCATGTTATGATAAGTAAAGTGTGATGTTATAGTATTTTGTGCATTTTAAATGGAAATTACTAGAAAAATTAATTTAATTAAAAAGAATGAAGTATGGAACTCAAATGTCGAAAGGTGATATGTAAGTTTTGATATTTTAATATTTTGAAGGTTATATTTGAAATGATTGAGAAAGGGAAAGTTAAATTGAGATGATGAAATATATGCAAGTCTAATGTTGAATGAGATAATGATTATTTCACTTATGTACTTATTAATTACATGATTTCCTTGGACTACTGATGCTTGAGTTTAGTGTGCAGGAATTTGACCATGGGTTTAAAGGGGAATTAAGGCTCAAACTACTACAAACATGACATAGCCAGGGTTGAATCAATGGAAAAGATTCAAACCTCATTGTAATGTGTTTTATTTTGTATATGTGAATTTATATGTGTGTAATAGCTTAGTTCATGCATTATTGGAGTTAAGTGACTTTTAATGTAATGTGTTGTTTTGTGTGTGTCATTTGACACTTGTGTTGTCCATGTAGAGATGCCATGTCATTCAAGGTTTGACAAGAAGTAACCTAACCTAAACATAACCCCAATGTTGTACCCAAGTTAACCTCACGTAAGAAAAAATGCCATGAGGAGTCTCAATCAAAGGAAATTCGAATTTGGACTTGGCTAGGGTTTTTTAGGGGTCATTAGGTGGTCCCTAAGTGTCTTTTAGGTGAAAATAAGTTACCCATATGATAGTACATCATGTCAGGGACCTATTTTTTATCATGTGAGTGCCTAGATAACCTAGGGAGCCCCTTTACCCATGCATTCTTCCATCAATTCGAATTTGGAGTTGTCATATCCATGTTCCCACTTAGTCAAAAATAGAAAAGTTGGAGGAGACAAGTTTATAAGAAGTGGTGGTTTAGTGTCTTTGCTAAAATAAGATAGTGAGAAGGCTTTATTAGAGAGTCTTGGCCAAACTAGAGGGGTGTCTACCCACTCTCTAATTTTAGAGACTGTTAGGTTTTGGAAGGAGACTAAGGGAGCTATACTGCAACTATCCTCACCATAGCTTTGACCAAGGTTGGTGTCTCAAAACTTGTTTCTTTCTCATTTCTTGCTTTTAGTATGGTTAAACAAATCTAGAAGTGTGAGAGTTCATTAATAGAGTATGCATTTGCATTATAAATCTTGTGATATGGATTTTTGGGTATTCTATGAAAGTGTGGTGTTCTTGTTGCATTATGAGCATTGATTATGTATTGTGACAATGTGAGAATGTGTGATGTTCTTGTAAATTTCTTGGTTCACCTTCTTGGTTTTGTTTTGTTGTAATGGAAAGTGAATGTGTTTTGTGCTTTTGGAGATCCTTTCTTGGTTTTGTTTTGTTGTTCATCATTTGTTTTGCTACTGTTCTTGTTTGAATGTGAGTGTTGATTGTGATTATGGGTGTGAAGGATTCACTCACCCTTGGGAGGGCAGAGAAGCCTTGGGTGAACGGCATAAGTTGGGCTTGACATTGCAGGTGAGAAAGAAAATTTTGTTTTTACCTCATGATGAGGTTGTTATTATGGAGCATGGGCTCCTTCATGGCCATGAACCTTGTTGTTTGGGAGGTACAAGGAGGTTAGGTGGATGAGGAGAAGATGGTTGTTTTGAAGGCGTTGAGAGGCAATGTAGTGGTAATATGTTGTTTATGTTGTGGTGGCCTTGAGAGGCAAAATGTATTGGCAATATGATATTTATGAATTTCTCCTCCTTGAAGAGCCCACCTTCACCCAACATTTTATGATTCCAATGGTGAATCATTATGCAAGCCATGGGAGGGTGTTGATTGTGTTTTGTGTTGTGTCTTCATGCAAAATTTTGTGATGTATGTCTGAAACCCGATTTGAGCCTTATTCCCCTAGCGCGGGGGTGGTCTCTTTGGAGGCCTATGGTTGGGTTGAAAGAACCCATGGTCCTTGTTGTTTTCTTTATGATGCATTTGCAGGTTTGTGCCCAAGGGAGCAATGGAGATGGCTTGGAATGATCACCTTGCAGATTGATATTTGGATGAGAAAACTTGACATTTTGCTCCTCCCTTGTGAAGGACGATTCACTAGCCTATTCATGTTCTCAATGATCATGATGATCAGTGTTCATGTTACTCATTTTTCATGTCTTTCAATGATCATGTTTCATATGATTTCAAAAGGTCACGTGTTGTCTCATTATGATGAAAGGAGATTATGTCATTGTTACCTAATCTATATGTAGAGGAAGTAATGGAAAATGTTGTATATGTATGTTCCTTGTTAAGATATGATCATGAGTTATGGAAGAGTAGAATACCTTGGCATCATTGTTCCATTGGATAATTGTAGAAGGAATATGTCAGTTGGTAATGTTGTTAAAAGAAAATAAAGCTACTTCCTATTGTATTTAGTTGTGACTGTGGAATCAATTAGAAAATTGTATACTGTTGTTCTTGTATGGAAATATGTTCTTATATGGAAACATTGATTGTGAAGGAAGACATGTTGAAATCTGATGCACAAGTTTCTGCACATATGAACTTTTCTTGTTAGTTAAAGCCAAACCTCACAAGGACTTTACATAGGATAATCGTTGTAACATTATGCAAGGTAGATTTAGAAAAAGTCATTGTAAGTTTCACAATTAGAGATTGATGTAATTTTGGAGAAGATTAAGTAATGAGACATTCTTTCATATTAGACACATTTCATAGATTATTGTGAGGAAGTTCTCTTTTCTACTAATATAGTTATGTCTCAATTTGAAGCATAAGTGATGGGCTTGTAAGATCCTATGTTATCACAAGAAAGAATTATATTGTTAATGGAACATTGTATATGCATGGTAGATAATGACATTAAGAAAATTATCAGATTATGATTTAAATGGGAAGAAAAAAATAAAAAAATCTAATAACTTTATGATGAAACTCACCACTAGAACTCTAAACCTGAATGTGCACATTTTCTCTCTGGAAAATGTATGGAAGGAAGAAATAAAATGTTGCCAAGAATACAGAGCAATATTATAATAGAAAGGATATCCTTAGGATCATGTGCACAAATCAATAATAAGAGAATAACTTGACATGGGCAAATCCCCACACTAGCTAGCTCTTAATCATGTAAGAGAGCTTCTCATTGTACCCATGACCCTTGTGTCACCATCCTAGAAAAGAAAATACAAAGAAATATATATTTATAAATTTTTAGGCTCACTAACTAAGACCACTTAACTTTCAAGACTCAAAGAAATAAAATAAATAAGTTAAATAAAGGACATAATAATGAGGGGACTCCCCAAGGTCGACCACCTTGGGAGCCTCCCCATCATGTATTCCCACCTCTCACATGGAACGAGGCGCCAAGCATAGTTTAGTGGGAAAATCCAAAAAGGGCGTTGTTTTGACTAAGGGATCGAATGTACCCTGCATCATTCCAACCACCAAAGAACATGATTACAGCTATGTGTCCTAGGTAGTCACGTGGAACTAGGAAGGATAAGCAGTGAAGAAAAAGTCAAATCAAGCCTTAAACTAATTCAGACACCAGCTATGGGAAAGTAAGATAGGTGCCAGTTTTGAGGTAGGAATCATTAAAGGGGTTAAGTATTAATGCTTGGATTGTAGTATTGTTTAGGGTCAAGTATTATTGAATGAATAAGCACGTTAGATAGGATTAGGGAGTAAAGAAGAAAGTGAGTTGTGTAGGATAGTAGTTAGGTAGGATAAATGTATAGGAGTATTAGGAAGAATGGTGGGAAGTTAGTAGGTAAATAGGATTGTTTCATTTTTATAAGTTTGATATTAGGTTATGTGGGAAATATTTTTATTAATGTTAAGTTAATGATTGTAATGCTTTATTTTAGTTGGGTATGTATAAATTTGGTAATGATAGGATTAATTGGACATATAGAAAAACATTAATATCTTTTTAATGAGATTTGAAATTATAAATAATTAAATATATTGAAAACGTAATCATAACTTCCTAAATGATTATGGGTACTCTTCAAGTATTAAGTTCGTAGAAGGAAGTTGATATACTTGTTAGTATGAAAAGAACATTAGACACATGCATGCCTAGCCAGTTTTAGAATTAGATAATTAAGTAAATAAAATTAAAATGCTAGAATGAATAGAAAGTAATACATTATAGTAATTGGGAGTATGAGTTATTGTCAATTGAATTAAACACCTAGTCCAAGGACACTAATTTAGTTAACAAAGGATAAATATAAGAATTTCAGTAATTAACTATACCTATATCCTATTAAAATGGATCAAAATCGGACATAGGATGTAACAAGTAAGGTCACATATATACATATAGTAAGACGACTTGAGATAAGGGCATCTAGAACAATTAGAGACATATTTTCAATTCACAAACTATTATAGCAACTACATGGATGCAAATTTGATAGGGATTAGATGTGAAATCAAAAAGATAATATTTTCTAGTTATAACTTGGACTTCCAATGAAGGTCAGAAAACTAACCAAATTTCCCTAGAAACTTGAGGTACTAAATGAAAGCAAATTCTTCGTCATAACTAAATTAATTATCTCCCATTCAATGACTGAATAAAGTAACATTCTGATAATATCAAAGGATATAAGTCATTCCTGACATCCCATTGTTTGATAGAATACTCATAACAGAGTATGGGTCTTCTTATGTGCTATCCTTAGTTCATCTTTCAAAAAAATTGGTTGTGTTTTATCTCATAAATTTTGGGCATGACATTATGGTATCAGAGCCAGGTTGTTGAAACACTGGGCATTGATGGGTCCATAAACAAATGTAAAATTTAAATGTTACCTTTAAAAAAAAAAAAAAAAAATCAACAATAAACAAAGATTGGATTTCCATTTAAATGATCAAATTTCTTTAATAGATCTTAGTCTAGTTTAAACAATAAATATAGTCTTTTATTTTTATTAAATTGATTTCTGAATTAAGTTTCATGCTTAATATACATTTTTTTTAAAACTAACAGTAGCTAAACTTGTATTTCTTCATAAAAGAATACTAAATTAATAGTATGTGTCAAAAATCTCCCTATATGCATTCCACAATGTCACTGCATGTAAGAGAACTTAGTGACCATATAATGAATTAGAATGAAGGATTTGTAAAAAAAAAAACATTGTAAGATTTATCTAAGATTTTCCATGCAAGTAAATGAATATAAGCTAGATGAAATACAAATTTAATCTAAGAATTTAGTAAGAAAACATTTAAGCTAGAACATGTATACAATTTAACAACTAAAATGAAAGTATTGAATGAAAATGCAACAAAGCTTTTGAAAGCACAAATGTGGAGTACTGAAATTGATAGAGTTTATTCACTTAAAAATTTCATCCTCTCAAAAGTGAAGCATAAGCTCCCAATTTATAGAGAAATTCAAAATAAATCAATGGTATATATCAGTTAGATGAATGGTGGAGATTGAGTGAGTGTTCATGTTGGAATGGAAGTTTCCATTTGAGAGAGAGTTAATTGATTTGTTTCCTTATTCTTTTTAAAATCACTCAATGTTTCCATATTTAAAAAAAAAAAAACAAATCAAATGAAGATTTTGGAGATTTTGTTAAAATTATGTCTCATATTTTGACTATTTAAATTCAAATAATAAATATATGTAGATATTTAAGTCAAATAAGTAATAAATTCATTTTTTATGTAATCTTAGAAAATGTCAAAATTAATATAATCAAAGTATTAGGAAATGTTAATTAAATTAATTGATTAGTGGGTTTAATAGCCAAGATATCAATATTCATGAGCTTATTTATATTTATTTATTAATTTTTATAGTGATTTTTGTAGATTAATGATTTTTTTACAATTGATATTTAAATCCAGTAGAGTCAATTAGGACTAGAAATTGCCGAATAAATTAGGATTTTGTTGATAATTCAAAAGATTAGGAGCAAGTTAGTTCTAAGACCAATTCTGGGTATTATAAATATAAGAGTACAAGGTATCCTATCCATTATATTTAATGGAATATATATAGTATGCCCTAATTTAACACTAATCCTATAACTAACAACATTAATTATTTATGATTAATTGTACATTTGTGACAGTTATAATTGATTATCATTAATAATAATGTTGAAGGGTCAAGGTGTCATAAAAGTATAGCATTTAAATTAGTGTGGAAAATGATAATAGTTGGAGGGCATAACCATATCAAAACATGATGAAGAGAATTATATAAAATGATATCCTAGATGTGAATACAAGCATAATATTAAGATTTGTTACAATGTAGATAGAAGTGAAAATTGACCTCAAATGATTAATATTGAGGTGGTCATGGAGTACCAAATATACATATAGTAGAGGAATTATCATTTATTTATTTATTTATTATTATTATTTATTTTATCCATTCGTGACACCATTGTGTGGTATAGTCAAAATTGCAAGTGTCAAGAAGTGATATGCCTATATTAGATATAGGATGTAATTGATAGTTGGAACCCTTAGTATGATTGCTACTTATCAGACTATCATATAGAATTCTTGACTTGAGTAGATATTAATCATCTAGGAGTTATGATCTCAGTGTACATGTTGGATAAGCTGGATGATTACTTATTTAGGCACATCCATTTGGACACAATTCAAATTGGGAATCTAGGTTTCAAAAAGAATTACATGTTACTTTATAAATATCATGCTTACCCTCATGGATAGGATGTTCAATTGAATCATTGATAAAGGATATTTCTATAGCAAGGTTGCATAAGCATACGTTCCTTTTTGAGATCAACTATTAGCAGAGTCTAGTTTTAATACTAGGTGCCTAACCCATTATGTTAAACATATGCAATAAATGAAAACTTGGTGTAAGATGTATTAGTACACCCAATTAAAGCACAATCTATGGATGAAGCACTTAGAGACATAGGAGATATGAGACTTCTTACTAAGCCATTAGTTCCATCAAGCACACATTTATCTTCTTCAACATCAAGGAACCTTGGTACAGCCACATCATGCTTGTGAAATTGTTATTCAATGTAAAATTTTGTTAGTCCTTTGTTCAAATTTTGCAATTTTTGTTTTGCTTACTAACAATTTGACACTTATTATTTTTTCTAGGTTTTTTTAATGTTGGTCCCATTGTGCCTCAGGGACATGTCTTGTGTTATTTGGGATTTACCAATGTGGCCACATCTATGTTATTTTTGGTAAAATTGTTACTTTTGTTACTTTTGAGGAAATTTCGTGCAAATTGTGTGGGTAAGAATATTATTGAAATGGCCATACCAAGGAGGATCCTTGAAAAACCATCTAGAAAATTAATGTACCTATAAACTTTGTGATTATCCATTGTAAAGATGCTACACAAGATTTCTAAGACACCACCCTTTGTATGTCATAATTATGGGATATGGACCAACTTCTTTTACCATAGGTATATAATGTATGTTAAATTGGTCAAGCCCCTAGATGCATGTTATGTTGAATACCCTAAGCAAGGACATAAGAAATTTAATAGATAGACCTTAGCAAAGTAAAGCTTTGGATTAATTGGCACCAACAATTGAATACTCAAGTAGGGTCAGCTCTGATAAGTACAACCTAGGCAATAACACAACATTGACACCTAGTTGATGAACTCCAGGAGGAGGTTCATGCCTAGCGGGGGATGATGTGAGGCCTCACCTAATCTGTCATAGTACCAATGAGATGATTGTATTACGATGATTTTAATCCTTTGTATTGATACACTTTTGAGACTATAGGGTTATGTTATTTTCATATCTGCATTTTGATTATCCGCAATTACTTATGCATATTATGACCTAATTGATGCATTTAATGATTCTATTCATGTTTTAAGCTATTGAAATTTTTTTATCAGATTGAATGGTAGAAATGCTTGTAATGTAAGAATGTAATGTTTAAAGTGGAAATTAGAGTAAAAAGATAAATTTTGTTATGCATTGAGACCTAACCCGCATACCTAGGGATTCAATAGTTGTGGATTCAACATCTTATCACAATGATAAAAATAGACTATGAAGCTATTCAAAATATTAAATTCACCATGTTATGATAAGTAAAGTGTGATGTTATAGTATTTTGAGCATTTTAAATGGAAATTATTAGAAAAAGTAATTTAATTAAAAATAATGAAGTATGGAACTCAAATGTCAAAAGGAGATATGTAAGTTTTGATATTTTAATATTTTGAAGGTTATATTTGAAATGATTGAGAAAGGGAGAGTTAAATTGAGATGATGAAATATATGCAAGTCTAATGTTGAATGAGATAATGATTATTTCACTTATGTACTTATTAATTACATGGTTTCCTTGGACTACTGATGCTTGAGTTTAGTGTGCAAGAAATTTACCATGGGTTTAAAGGGGAATTAAGGCTCAAACTACTACAAACATGACATAGCCAAGGTTGAATCAGTGGAAAAGATTCAAACCTCATTGTAATGTGTTTTATTTTGTATATGTGAATTTATATGTGTGTAATAGCTTAGTTCATGCATTATTGGAGTTAAGTCACTTTTAATGTAATGTGTTATTTTGTGTGTGTCATTTGATAATTGTGTTGTCCATGTAGAGATGCCATGTCATTCAAGGTTTGACAAGAAGTAACGTAACCTAAACCTAACCCCAATGTTGTACCCAAGTTAACCTCACGTAGAAAAAAATGCCATGAGGAGTCTCAATCAAAGGAAATTCGAATTTGGACTTGGCTAGGGTTTTTTAGGGGTCATTAGGTGGTCCCTAAGTGTCTTTTAGGTGAAAATAAGTTACCCATATGATAGTACATCATGTCAGGGATCTATTTTTGGTCATGTGAGTGCCTAGATAGCCTAGGGAGCCCCTTTACCCATGCATTCTTCCATCAATTCGAATTTGGAGTTGTCATATCCATGTTCCCACTTAGTCAAAAATAGAAAATTTGGAGGAGACAAGTTTGTAAGAAGTGGTGGCTTAGTGTCTTTGCTAAAATAAGTTAGTGAGAAGGCTTTATTAGAGGGTCTTGGCCAAACTAGTGGGGTGTCTACCCACTCTATAATTTTAGAGACTGCTAGGTTTTGGAGGGAGACTAAGGGAGCTATACTGCAACTATCCTCACCATAGCTTGGACCAAGGTTGGTGTCTCAAAACTTGTTTCTTTCTCATTTCTTGCTTTTAGTATGGTTAAACAAATCTACAAGTGTGAGTGTTCATTAATAGAGTATGCATTTGCATTATAAATCTTGTGATATGGATTTTTGGGTATTCTGTGAAAGTGTGGTGTTCTTGTTGCATTATGAGCATTGATTATGTATTGTGACAATGTGAGAATGTGTGATGTTCTTGTAAATTTCTTGGTTCACCTTCTTGGTTTTGTTTTGTTGGCAAGGAAAGTGAATCTATTTTGTGCTTTTGGAGATCCTTTCTTGGTTTTGTTTTGTTGTTCATCATTTGTTTTGTTGTTGTTCTTGTTTGAATGTGAGTGTTGATTGTGATTATGGGTGTGAAGGCTTCACTCACCCTTGGGAGGGCAGAGAAGCCTTGGGTGAAGGGCATAAATTGGGCTTGACATTGCAGGTGAGAAAGAAAATTTTGTTTTTACCTCATGATGAGGTTTTTATTATGGAGCATGGGCTCCTTCATGGCCATGAATCTTGTTGTTTGGGAGGTACAAGGAGGTTTGGTGGATGAGGAGAAGATGGTTGTTTTGAAGGCGTTGAGAGGCAATGCAGTGGTAATATGTTGTTTATGTTGTTGTGGCCTTGAGAGGCAAAATGTATTGGCAATATGATATTTATGAATTTCTCCTCCTTGAAGAGCCCACCTTCACCCAACGTTTTATGATTCCAATGGTGAATCATTGTGCAAGCCATGGGAGGGTGTTGATTGTGTTTTGTGTTGTGTCTTCATGAAAATTTTGTGATGTATGTCTGAAAAATGATTTGAGCCTTATTCCCCTAGCGCGGGTGTGGTCTCTTTGGAGGCCTATGGTTGGGTGGAAAGCACCCATGGTCCTTGTTGTTTTCTTTGTGATGCATTTGCAGATTTGTGCCCAAGGGTACAATGGAGATGGCTTGGAATGATCACCTTGCAGATTGATGTTTGGATGAGAAAACTTGACATTTTTCTCCTCCCTTGTGAAGGAGGATTCACTAGCCTGTTCATGTTCTCAATGATCATGATGATCAGTGTTCATGTTACTCATTGTTCATGTCTTTTAATGATCATGTTTCATATGATTTCGAAAGGTCTCGTGTTTTCTCATTGTGATGAAAGGAGATTATGTCATTTTTACCTAATGTATATGTAGAGGAAGTAATGGAAAATGTTGTATATGTATGTTCCTTGTTAAGATATGATCATGAGTTATGGAAGAGTAGAATACCTTGGCATCATTGTTCCATTGGATAATTGTAGAAGGAATATGTCAGTTGGTAATGTTGTTAAAAGAAAAGAAAGCTACTTCCTATTGTATTTAGTTTTGATTGTGGAATCAATTAGAAAATTGTATACTATTGTTCTTGTATGGAAATGTGTTCTTATATGGAAACATTGATTGTGAAGGAAGTCATGTTGAAATCTGATGCACAAGTTTCTGCACATATGAACTTTTCTTGTTAGTTAAAGCCAAACCTCACAAGGACTTTACATAGGATAATCCTTGTAACATTATGCAAGGTAGATTTAGCAAAAGTCATTGTTAGTTTCACAATTAGAGATTGATGTAATTCTAGAGAAGATTAAGTAATGAGACATTCTTTCTTATTAGAAACATTTCATAGATTATTGTGAGAGAGTTTTCTTTGCTATTGATATAGTTGTGTCTCAATTTGAAGCATAAGTGATGGGCTTGTAAGATCCTATTTTATCACAAGAAAGAATTATATTGTTAATGGAACATTGTATATGCATGGTAGATAATGACATTAAGAAAATTATCAGATTATGATTTAAATGGGAAGAAAAAAAAATAAAAAAATCTAATAAATTTATGATGAAACTCACCACTAGAACTCTAAACCTGAATGTGCACATTTTCTCTCTGGAAAATGTATGGAAGGAAGAAATAAAATGTTGCCAAGAATACAGAGCAATATTATAATAGAAAGGATATCCTTAGGATCATGTGCACAAATCAATAATAAGAGAATAACTTGACATGGGGAAATCCCCACACTAGCTAGCTCTTAATCATGTAAGAGAGCTTCTCATTGTACCGGTGACCCTTGTGTCACCATCCTAGAAAAGAAAATACAAAGAAATATATATTTATAAATTTATAAGCTCACTAACTAAGACCACTTAACTTTCAAGACTCAAAGAAATAAAATAAATAAGTTAAATAAAGGACATAATAATGAGGGGACTCCCCAAGGTCGACCACCTTGGGAGCCTCCCCATCACGTATTCCCACCTCTCGCATGGAATGAGGCGCCAAGCATAGTTTAGTGGGAAAATCCAAAATGGGCGATGTTTTGACTAAGGGATCGAATGTACCCTGCATCATTCCAACCACCAAAGAATATGATTATAGCTATGTGTCCTAGGTAGTCACGTGGACCTAGGAAGGATAAGCAGTGAAGAAAAAGTCAAATCAAGCCTTAAACTAATTCAGATGCCAGCTATGGGAAAGTAAGATAGGTGCCAGTTTTGAGGTAGGAATCATTAAAGGGGTTAAGTATTAATGCTTGGATTGTAGTATTGTTTAGGGTCCAATATTAGTGGATGAATAAGCATGTTAGATAGGATTAGGGAGTAAAGAAGAAAGTGAGTTGTGTAGGATAGTAGTTAGGTAGGATAAATGTATAGGAGTATTAGGAAGAATGGTGGGAAGTTAGTAGGTAAATAGGATTGTTTCATTTTTATAAGTTTGATATTAGGTTATGTGGTAAATGTTTTTATTAATGTTAAGTTAATGATTGTAATGCTTTATTTTAGATGGGTATGTAGAAATTTGGTAATGATAGGATTAATTGGACATATAGAAAAAAATTAATATCTTTTTAATGAGATTTGAAATTAGAAATAATTAAATATATTGAAAATGTAATCATAACTTCCTAAATGATTATGGGTACTCTTCAAGTATTAAGTTCATAGAAGGAAGTTGATATACTTGTTAGTATGAAAAGAACATTAGACGCATGCATGCCTAGCCAGTTTTAGAATTAGATAATTAAGTAAATAAAATTAAAATGCTAGAATGAATAGAAAGTAATACATTATAGTAATTGGGAGTATGAGTTATTGTCAATTGAATTAAACACCTAGTCCAAGGACACTAATTTAGTTAACAAAGGATAAATATAAGAATTTTAGTAAATAACTATACCTATATCCTATTAAAATGGATCAAAATTGGACATAGGATGTAACAAGTAAGGTCACATATATACATATAGTAAGACGACTTGAGATAAGGGCATCTAGAACAATTAGAGACATATTTTCAATTCACAAACTATTATAGCAACTACATGGATGCAAATTTGATAGGGATTAGATGTGAAATCAAAAAGATAATATTTTCTAGTTATAACTTGGACTTCCAATGAAGGTCAGAAAACTAACCAAATTTCCCTAGAAACTTGAGGTACTAAATGAAAGCAAATTCTTCGTCATAACTAAATTAATTATCTCCCATTCAATGACTGAATAAAGTAACATTATGATAATATCAAAGGATATAAGTCATTCCTGACATCCCATTGTTTGATAGAATACTCATAAAAAAGTATTGGTCTTCTTATGTGCTATCCTTAGTTCATCTTTCAAAAAAATTGGTTGTGTTTTATCTCATAAATTTTGGGCATGACACTATCACTGAAAGATGTTGAATAGGTGAAAGCAAAGAAAGGAAGAAAAATTCAAAATATGTATCCAGTGACAGTACCACTGATGAGGAAGATGTCAAACAATTGAAAGCATTGCTTGCTAGAAGATTTCTCAAAGGTAAAGGAAAATTCAAAGGTAAGATGCCTATCATTTGTTTCAATTGCAATGAAGTAGGTCATATTTCTCCTAGGTGTACATAGAAAAAGGATTACAAGGAAGGCACCAAAAACAAATTCAGAAGAGATGATGACAAAAGAGATTACAAAAAAAAAGACAAGAAGTGTTATATTGTTGAAGAAAATTTTGATGATAATGATGATGAAGTTGTTTATGTAGCCATGAAGGATCAATGTAATGAAGAAGAGCCCACAACACTGGTAACATGTATGAACAGGAATGACAGTTGGATCATAGATAGGGGATGCTTACATCACATAATAGGAGACAAAAGTAAGTTTGTTAACTTTACTCAATATGATGGAAATAGTGTTAGATTTGGTAATGATACTCCATATCAAATCAAAGGAAAAGGTTCCATTAAGCTCAGAGAGAAAATTTCATGTGATAATGCAGACTATGTTGAAGGATTAAACTACAATTTGCCAAGTGTCTCACAGTTAGGCAATATAGGATGCAAAGTAGAATTTGGAAACAAAACTGCAAAAATATATGATACTGATGGTAAAATGATAGGAAAAGGAGATCAAACAAGGAATAATTTGTTTTACCTTGATATGGATGATGTTTCTTGTTTTATTGCAAAATTTGATGATGAATGGTTATGGCATAAAAGATTATGTCATGTCAACTTTGATAATATGGTCAATATTAGTAAAATGAAGAAAGTCAAAGGTATACCAAAATTGAAGAAGCCTGACAATATCATGTGCAAACAATGTCAGCTAGGAAAGATGACATAGTCAAGTTTCAAAAGAAAAAACTATACATCTAAAGAAATAGTTGAGCTAGTTTATATTGATTTATGTGGTCCAATCGAAGTACAAAACTATAGAAGAGATAAATACATAATGTTGTTTGTTGATTACTATTCCAATATGATGACTGTTATGTTCTTAAAACAAAAATTTGATACTTTTCAAATGTTTAAGTGGTATGTGGCTAGAGTTGAAAAGGAAATAGGAAAAAGCTTGAAATGCCTAAGATCAGACAGAGGTGGTGAATTAACTTCAAATGAATTTGAGATATTTTGTAATGATAAAGGAATCAAAAGACAAACGTTAGCTCCTAGAACTCCCCCACAGAATGGAATTGCTGAAAGAAGAAATAGATCTGTGATTGACTGTGCCAGAACATTAATGATGGAAAAGACTGTTGCTCTAAAATACTGGAGAGAAGTTGTAAGTGTAGTTGTTCATACACTGAACTAAGTACAAGTCAAGAAAGGTACAAATACAACACCTTTTGAATTATGGTATGGTCACTTACACAATGTAAAACATTTCAAAGTGTTTGGTTGCAAATGCTTTATCCTTAAAGATGATAGAAATGGAAATTTTGATGCAAAAAGTGATGAAGGCATATTTCTTGGTTACTCCACTAGAAGTAAGGCATACAAGTGTTTGAATACTAACACTAACAAAATTGTGGAAAGTGCAAATGTAAACTTTGATGAGCACATAGAAGTTCAAACTGAAGAACCAAAAAAAATGAAAGAGTACAGAACTTTTGTGTATTATTATGAAGGAATGCCTATTGACGAGGATAATGTCAATCAAATTCAAGTTCAACAACAAATTTTAGTCTCATCTGAGTCCCAACCAGTGAATGTCGAGTTGCATTCAGAAGCCAAGTTGCAGAATGAAGAAAATGCACAATCTGATTTTGAAGATATTACAGATGAAATAGATGAAGAAAAACCTGACAATGAAGTGCATAGTGATCCTGAATCTGAAAGACCAAACATGGAAACAAGGATAGAGCCAAGATTATCCAAATATGTAAAAATACATCACCCTACTAAGCTGATAATTGGTGACAAAGATGCAAGACCAATGACAAGGAACAAACTGAGACATGAATCATGTCTAATCAAAAAATCTAAACCTAAGAAAATATATGGTGCATTACAAGATGATGACTGGTATAAAGCTATGGAAGAAGAGATTGATAAAATAAAGAAGAATAGAACCTAGAGTTTGGTTCCCATGCCAGTTGACAAGAATGTGATTGGCACCAAGTGGGTATTCAGAAACAAGCTAGATGAGAATGGTAAGATTAGCAGAAACAAAGCTACACTAGTATGCAACGGTTATGCTCTAGAAGAAGGACTAGACTATGGGGAAACATTTGCCCCTATTGCTAGAATGGAAGGAGTAATAACTTTACTTGCATATGTTGCATATAAAGATTTTAAAGTCTATCAGATGGATGTAAAGTCTACTTTTTAAAATGGTATACTAGAAAAAAAAGTCTACATTGAACAACTAGAAGGATTCATTGATGAGAACAATAGGGATATGGTTTGTAAGCTACATAAAGCACTCTATGGTTTAAAACAAGCACCTAGAGCATGGTATTGGAGACTTCACAAGTATCTAGTGCAAAGAGGATTTGAAAGAACTGATGATAATAGCAACATGTATATCAAAGAAAAAGAAGGAAGGGATATTATTGTATCTGAAATCTTTTTGGATGACATAGTGTTTGGTGGAAAGGAAGTGCTTTGCAAAGGCTTTGTTGACAAAATGAAATATGAATTTGAGATGTCTATGTTTGGGGAAATCAAATTTTTTGTTGGATTGCAAGTACATCAACTCAAACATGGTATATCAAAGAGATTCTTAAAATGTTTGGAATGGAGGAGTCCAAACCAGTTAGCACACTAATGGAAATAGGAAATAAGCTGTCCAAAAATGATGAATCAACTGAAGTCAATCAAACAATGTATAGATCTATGATTGGAAAACTAAAATATGTTGTACATAGTAGACTAGACATAGCATAAGTAGTTGGAATAGTGGCTAGATTCTCTGCTAATCCTAAAGAAAATTATCTCATAGCAGTAAAAAGAATAATGAGATATCTTAAAAGAACTGATAACTTTGGTCTATGCTACAAAAAGAATGAAAAATTTGAGCTCAATGCATATACAAATTCAGATTGGGGAGGCAACATTGATGATAGAAAAAGCACAAGTGGAGGTGCATTATTTTTAGGCAAAAGGCTTATTACCTAGACTAGCAAGAGACAAACATGCACATCCCAGTCCACTACAAAGTCAGAATATGTGGTAGCAGCAGTCAATTGTACAAACATTGTGTGGCTCACACATCTATTGAAAGGAATGAAAGAAGAGGTAACAAAACCTGTGATATTGTATTGTGATAACACAAATGCTATAAATATATCCAAAAATCTAGTAATGCATGCAAAAGCCAAGCATATCGCAATCAAGTATCATTACGTCAGAGAATTGGTAGAAGACAAACAAGTGAAGTTGGAATACATTCACACAAAGGAACAAACTGCAGATATCTTCACCAAACCATTGCCCAAGGATTCTTATGAATATGTTAGAGGCAAGTTGGGGGTAATACCCCTAACTCAAGTAGTTTAAAGCAACAAGGAAGCTTCCCTGCATCACCAGCAATAAATCATTGAAATATCAATAGATTGATGCAGAGGATAACAACAGGAGCAGAAACTCCAAATTAGTCACAAGCATGGTGACAGAGGGAGAAAACAACAAGAAGCCAAAGCTTATATTTTACATGATAAAGATGCGACATCTTTGGCATTTATGTGTAAGAGGGAGAAATATGCAAAAACCTGATCAATACAAAGCAAGAGGGAGATATATATGAAAGAGGGAGATACATGAGATCAGTAATAAAGATGTAGCAGCCAAAAAAAGTAGCAAACAATGTATACAATCTTGGTGGTAACTAAGTTGATCAATTGATCAGTTTGGTTTGCCATCAATGCCAAAGTGGGAGATTATTGGAAATGATTGAAAAGATCATGAGGAAAGTTGTTTGAATGATCATATGGAAATGGTAAAGAATGTTCTCAATCATTGTTTTGTCATTGATGTCAAACTTGCTACTTGCAAGAATGACAATTGCTTTAGTGATCCAAATAGTATCAATTAGTTGATTGACAAGAAGGAGACAATCAATAAGATGTAACTAGAACACCTAGAGAAAGGTTGAAGTTATGATGTTGTAATGAAGTACAAGGATCAGCTAAGCCATTGATGAAAAAGTGTATTTGATGACATACTATAAGACACAGAGAATGAGCACACTAAAACATATCAAAATGTAAGGCTTTAGGTAAGTCTTTTGTAAAGCCCAACTAAGCTCATTAGAGAGAGGGAGCCGAGAAAGCTAGTAGGTGCCAAATAAATTCCTAGTTGAAGCCGAGAAAGTAAACTTTAGATGTCGAGTAAAATTCAGATACCCAGTGATACAGAGTTTATCAAGTGTTGAGTGATATCAAGTGTCAAGAAAATACAAGTGCCAAGCAAATACAAGTGCCGAGCAGATATAGGTGCCAAGTAACACAAAGGCACCGAGCACCAATAAACCAATAATGCTAAGTAACATAGAGGTGTCGAGCATCAATAAACCAATAATGCCGAGTTGCTGCATTATTTTGAAAATTAAAAATTTTCCAGATCTAAGCCGACAAGGTTGTTATCTAGAAGTTTGTGAATTAAATGGAAGATAAGAATGATGAGTTGGTGGCACAGAACACCATGTAGAACATTTTTAAAGATACAACTAACGAAGACCAAGATATGGGGTAGATAAATTGTGTCCTACCTAATCCATTTGAAACCCTAAAATTAGAGAGGGAGAATTAAGCAGCAAAGGCAAATTAGATCTCTATTTAAGGAGTCATAAGGTCATGAAAAAAGAGAGGAGAGAGAGAGGTAGTCAAGCATGAAAGCATAAAACGTTGAAAGAGGTGCTAAGGAGAAAGAGAGCATAGTTACTTTGTTTCAATAAGAAGACCACAAATATGGATGCATTGGTATGATGAGTAAGAAGACTCAAGGAGATGAAGCTTGAGAGGAAGACAATTAGTCAGAGCTGAAGTAATTGAAGCTAAGCATAAGGATTGAACTGAAAGTGTGATCTAAAATCTACAAAGTATGTTGTAAGTTATATCATATCAAAAGGCCATTATCATTACTTTCTAGCAATTGTAACAGTTAGTTTAAATCCTATGGACTTAGATTGGTTTAATAGCCATCAGATAAATCCTTTAATAGGGTGACATTCCAAGTGAATGTTCTAAAGTAATTTAACCAGGCCCATTCCTAACAGTTTGGTAAAATCCTCTAACAAGGTCACATTTAATAGTGTGTTGTAAGCCTTTAACAGGGTAGGCTTTTAACAGGGCATCACTTTAGAAGAGTGAGAATCAAGTAGCATGTTACTGGTGATTTTTCCCAAATTGGATTTCCACGTAAATCATTGTATCATGTGTTGATCTTGCATGTTTTACCTTTGCATGTTGATTTACTATAACTTGCTAATATGGTTGATTTAAGTTTGGACGGATGAAAAGTGTATGGATTCATTAAAAGTTGTGAAAAAGTATGATTAGAGCATTTGGACCTTGAATAACTTGTTCACCCCCCTTCTTAGTTATTCTAAAGAATTCTAACAATTGGTATCAGAGCAAGACTGCTAATTTAGTTTAAAAGGACTATAAGTAGAAAAGATCAAAATGCCTAAGAGAGAAGTTCCCAAGCTCAACAAAGACAACTTTGTTGCATGGAAAAGCTTGATGAAACTACATCTTGGATCCATAGGAGATTATGCCCAAAATTCAATTGTTACTAAACATGTAGATCCAACTAGTACTCTTACTGCAGAAGACATGAAAAACAAGCAGGAACACAATCAGACAATGCTGGAGATTGCCTTTGCACTCAACTATGTTGAATTTTATGATATCAAAGGTTGTGAAACTGCATTCAAAATGTGGAAAGCCCTATCAGACATCTATGGAAGAGATTAGAATGTACAAAGAGAAAAAAGAGAAAGTCTCAGAGGGAAGTTCGATGATATGAAAATGGTGGAAAATGAGAATGGTGCTCAGTATGGCGCCAAAATAAAAGAAGTGGTGAGTGCAATAAGATGCTTGAGTGGTCAATTGGATGAAGATACTATTAATAGTAAGTTATTAAGAACCTTGCTCCCTATCTATGCTACTAGAGTATCAGCAATACAAGAACTTAGATGTGTGCCAGGAAATAATCTAAATTTTGAAGGTATAATAGGTAGACTCACTACATTTGTGTTATCTAATTTTGACAACTATAGACCTAGAAATGTTGAATCTTCTTTTAAGGCCAAGCTATCACTGAAAGATGCTGAATAGGTGAAATCAAAGAAAGGTAGAAAAATGAAATATGTATCCAGTGACAGTAGCACTGATGAGCAAGATGTGGAACAATTGGAAGCATTGCTTGCTAGAAGATTTCACAAAGGTAAAAGAAAATTCAAAGGTAACATGGCTATCATTTGTTTCAATTGCAATGAAGTAGGTCATATTGTTGCCAGGTGTACACAGAAAAAGGATTACAAGGAAAAGAACAAAAACAAATTCAGAAGAGATGATAACAAAAGAGATTACAAAGAAAAAGACAAGAAGTGTTATATTGTTGAAGAAAATTTTGATGATAATGATGATAAAGTTGTTTATGTAGCCATGAAGGATCAATCTAATGATGACGAGACCACAACATTGGTAACATGTATGAACAAGAATGACAGGTGGATCATAGATAGTGGATGCTCACATCACATGACACGAGACAAAAGTAAGTTTGTTAACTTTACTCAGTATGATAGAAATAGTGTTAGATTTTATAATGATGCTCCATGTCAAATCAAAAGAAAAGGTTCCATTAAGCTCAGAGAGAAAATTTCATGTGATAATGCATACTATGTTGAAGGATTAAACTACAATTTGCTAAGTGTCTCACAGTTAGGCCATATAGGATGCTAAGTAGAATTTGGAAAAAAAACTGCAAAAATCTATGATACTGATGGTAAACTGATGGGAAAAAGAGATCAAACAAGGAGTAATCTATTTCCAAACTACTAGAGCTTATCTCAAAAAAAAAAAAATTGATTGGTCAAAATTTTGAATTTTAATGCAATATTACAAAAAAATCAGAACAAAAATAAGAAGTAGATGTATGTCTGACCACCTTATTCAAAACTAAATGATAATATTTTTTAATAATATTCTAGATATAAGTAGTAGATACATGCCTGGATGTGACACATATTTTTGAATATTTTTATTCTACATAAATAATTAATAATTAATTTTTAAATTTAGTATTTTTAAAATAAAAAACTCTAATGTCTGACCACCTTAACTAATTCAAAATTATGTAAGATTTCATTTTTCATTTTTTACTTATAGTAGAAGAAACATAGAATGTGATGCATCTTTTGGATTTAAAAAATATTGTACCATTTGAAAGTTATAGTTATTTTTCAAGTAGTGTGTCAATCAACACTTTATACATAACTCTATTAGAAAATAAGTAATAATTACTTACTAAATTCATAATTTGAAAAAATTTACATTTATGGAAAGATAAGAACATGATTAAGAAACCCTTTTCATTTCATCAAATTTTGGTGAAAGGAAGTCATTACCTACATGCTTGAAGTAAAAATCACATAAAATTAGACCAAAAGCACATTTTTAGGATGTTTTTAAAGTTGACCATATAGGTTTTGTATCAAAAAATATAGTAGACCTTATAAAGATATTAAATTTTTTCATTTAGTATCAGGGTGAGTGGGAAAAAAGTTGGAATAGATTTTGAAATGGTTTGAGATATTTCAGAACTAAAGACTTTTCGGATTGCCACTTTTTGGCACACCATGATCTTGCACATACCCGAATCTAACCCTCATTTAATTCCATTCCGTTCTAGAAACTTCTCCTTCAATTCTCTTTGATTTCATCTCAAAATGGTTCATCTTAAATTCTATACCACTAGCTCATCAATCTTATCTTCCACATGGTTCACACAATCCAAGAAATCAAACTTGTCGACTCAGATTCATCAAATTCACAATCTTTCTCATAATACTGACACTCGACATTAACTAACTTCCAATGCTTATTACATATTGTGTTTCTTGACATCCACTATCAAAATACTTGGCACAAACAAATGTTTACCGGTGCTTGACATCAATGAAACTTTACTCGCCTTACACTGAAATTGACTTTTCTCAACTCTGACTAATTTTTTGCTTGGTTTGCATTAAATTTGCTCAAGACCTACTATGCATTCAGTTAAGCTTGGTAGACAAACTACATTTAACTTATTCTTCTAAACTGAATGAGTGTATCCAACCTTTGTAACCTTATGTAGATTATAAATGCACTATAATATCACTATCTTAACTATGTCTTATACTCCTTTTCATATTATAATTCAACCTTTCCTCTAGGTTCTATTGTTACCTCATTTGATTAAATATCCTTCATCAATCAAATAAATGATAGTAATTAACTCATATAAGCAATTGTCTTACCAACAAGTAGTAAGTTTGACATCAGTGACAAAACAATGTTTGACACACATTTATCATACTTATATCATTCTATTTTCAACAATCTCCCTCTTTGGCATTGATGGCAAACTAAACTAACTAGAATTAATTAATAAGACCAACAAAATACCAAAAATAAAATAATTCCTTGTATTGAAATCTCTCTGTCTATCGACAATTTCCATCTTCTAAATAGGTTACAAAATTTTATTCTGATCAACAAATAATCAATCAACTCATCCTTATGACTACTTATATCTCTCTCAACATTATCTCCCTCATACTAAGTATTGTACACTTTCTCCCTCTAAGTAGATATTTCATAATTTTATATCTTCTATATCTAGATTTCTTCCTCTATGATTTCCTAAACTCAGTACACTTTTCTTGACAACCAGTCTATTTCTCCCTCCTTGACAACAATTCCTCCCTCTTTGATAATAATTTCTCCCTCTTTGACAATAATGCCAATGACGTGTCATCTTCATATGCAAATTTTCAATTTCTCTCTGAGTCACCTTTCTTTAGATAGATTTATAGCTCCAACACTTTAATTACTTTAGGTAGCTCCTAAATTAAGATTCATTACATCAATGTGTATCATATGTCAATCAACTTGTTTGATGCAAGGCACTCCTTATGCTTCTTAGATAGCCTTTGATAGGAGTATCACCCCTAGTTTACCTCTTAGATACTCATGAGCATCCTTAGGTAATGCTTTTGTGAAGATATCATTAATTTGTTCTTTGGTGTTGACATATTCCATTTTCACCTCTTTATCTTGAACTAATTCTCTTAAGTAATGATGCTTGATTGCAATGTGCTTAGTCTTTGTATGTATCACATGATTCTTTGATATATTTATAGAACTTGTATTATCACAATATAGTATCACAAGTTCAGTGATTTCTTGCTTCATACCATTCAGTAGCTATTTGATCCATACAATATTCATAAAATTTATTGAATCAACAACATATTCAAATTTAGTACTAGATTGAGAAATGCAGTTTTGTTTCTTGTGAGTCCATGTAACCAGCCTTTTTCCTAAGAAAAATTATACTCCACTGGTGCTCTTTCTTTCATCAACATTTCCAGTCCGATCAGCATCAGTATAGGTTCTCAATTCAAATTTCTTATCTTTTTTGTAGTATAGACCATAATCCTCTATTCCTTTTAGATATCTCATTATTCTCTTTACTATCATTAAGTGATTCTCCCTGGGATTAGTAGCAAATTTTGCAACTATCCCTATAGATAATGCAATATCAAGTCTACTATGTACTACATATTTTCACTTACCAATCATAGACCTATATAATGTTTGATTCACTTTAGTTGAATAATCTTTCTTTGAAAATTTATGTCATGTCACCATAGGTGTACATACTAGCTTGGAATCTTCCAATCTAAAATTTTTCAGTATCTCCTTAACATATTTTGACTGAGTGATGCCTATACCATATATCATCTGATGTACTTGCAAGCCCAAAAATAACTTGATCTCTCCAAACATAGACATCTCAAATTATTTATTCATTTAATTTGAAAAAGCATTACATAAAGTATCTTTACCTCCAAATATGATATCATCAACAAAAATTCCAGATAACAAAATACCTTTTTCCTTTCTCTATCTTCAATTACATATTGTTGTTACCATCAGTCCTTTGAAATCCAATCTTCACAAGATAATTATGAAGTCTCTCATACCATGCTTTTGGTGCTTTCTTCAAACCATATAAATATTTATGTAGTCATCATAGCATGTTTTTCTTGTTAGCATCAACAAAACCCTTCTTGTTGTTCTATATAAACCTCTTCCTCCAATATACCATTCGAAAATGCAGACTTAACATCCATTTGATAAACATTGAAACCTTTGTATGTAGAGTAAGCAAGTAGAGTTCTTACTCCTTCCAATCTTACAACAGGGGAAAATGTCTCTCCATAGTCTATCCCTTCTTCTTGTGCATATCTTTTACACACTAATCTTGCCTTTTTCCTTCTAACCTCACCATTTTCATCCAACTTGTTCTTTTATACCCAATTGGTAGTAATCACATTTTTGTCTTTTGGTCTAGGCAGTAGAGTCCATGTCTTATTTTTCTCAGTTTGTTCAATCTCTTCTTCCATGGCTTTACTCCAATCCACATCTTCTAAGGCATCTTTCACTATTTTAGGTTCTTGCATGCTTAACAAACATGTTATCATTTCTCAACTTGTTTCTTGTCATTGGTTTGGCATCTTTATCTCCAATTATTTGTACATTAGAGTGATGTCTCTTGACATAATTAGACAATCTTGATTTAGCTCTAGCTTCTACATTTGGTCTCTCAACTTCTCAATTTCTATGTACCTCTATGTTAGATAGTCAAAAATCACTTTCATGTACACTAATTGGAGAATCAAAATGTGCCTCAACTTCATTCTATAAATTGACACCTGAATGTAGCTTGGTTCTTAAATGCAACTCGACATTCATTGTATGTGACTTGACAACCACTGAAACTCGTTGTTGGTTTGTAACTTGATTTAAAATATCTTCATAAATAGGCATAACTTTATAAAAGTATACAAATCATATACTTCTATATATTCATCTAATTTCACATTTGCACTTTCCACAACTTTCTTAGTTTTAGTATTTAAACACTTATAAGCTTTACTTCTCATGGAATAACCAAAAAAATACCCTCTTCACCTTTTGCATCTAGTTTACCATTCCTAAAATCTTGGAGAATATAGAATTTACTTCCAAATACCTTAAAATATTTTAGATTGGGTGAGTATCCATACCATAGTTCAAAAGGTGTTGAATAAGTACATTTCTTGACTTGTACATGGTTCAAGGCATAGATAGTTGTACTTATGATTTCTCTCTAGTATTTTAAAGAAAAAAATTTCTCCATCATGAGTTTCCTAGCATAGTCCATTACAGACCTCTTCCTCCTTTCAAAAATTTCATTTTGTGGAGGGGTTCTAGGGGCAGATGTCCATCTTTTGATTCCTTTATCATTACAAAACATCTCAAACTCATTCCATGTAAATTATCCTCCTATGTCAAATCTCAAACATTTTAGAGTTTTTCCTATTTCCTTCTCATATCTTGCTAACTACCACTTAAACATTTGGAAAGTCTCAAATTTCTATTCCATAACTATAACAATCATCATTCTAGAATAATCATCAACAAGCAACATAATGTACTTATCCTCTTTGTAGTTTTTCACTTCAATTGGTCCACACAAGTCAGAATGAACAATCTCTGATATTTCTTTAGAGGTATGAGTCTTTCTCTTAAAACTTGACTTTTTCATTTTCCCTAACTAACACTGTTTGTACATTATATTATTAGGCTTCTTGAACTTAGACAGACCTCTAACTCTTCTCATGTTACTGATAATAACCAAGTTATAAAAATTAACATGACATAACCTCTTGTGCCATAGCCACACATCATCAAATTCTAAAACTAAACAAGTAGCATCCTCTATATCAAGGTAGAATAGATTATCTCTAGTTTGATCACCTTTTCCAATCAGTTTCCCATCAATATCATATATCTTTGCAATTTTATTCTCAAACTCAACCTTGCATTCCAAATTAGTTGTGACACACTCAATAGAAAATAGTTAAGTCCTGCAACATAGTAAGCATTTTCACATAAAATCTTTTCTATGAGCTTGATAGAACCTTTTCCCTTTTATCAAAAATGGTGCATCATTAACAAACCTTACACTATTTCCATCATAATAACTCAAGGTAATGAACTTACTTTTATCTCTAATATTGTGATGTGAACACCCACTATCAATGATCCATCTATCGTTCTTATTCACACTAGACACTAGTGCAGTTGCCTCATCCTTATTAGATTCATCTTTCATTGAAACATACACCACTTCATCACCATGATTGTTAGATCCATCTTTTGTTTCCTCTTCAATAAGGTAGCTAGACTTCTTACCTTTGTCTTTGTAGTCTTTTCTATCTTCATCTCTTCTACTTTTCTTCTTGTCACCACCTTTACAATTCTTTTTCTCTAGACATCTAGTAGCAATATGAACAACCTCATTGCAATTGAAACACATGATAGGTAACTTACCTTTAAAATTTCATTTACCTCTATGGAATCTCCTTCCTAATAGTGCTTCAAGATGATCTACATCTTCCTCATCTATATCACTATTATTGTACACATATTTTTCCTTTTTCTTCTTCTTCTCATCAGGTCCTTTAATGATAGCTTAGCTTTAAAAGCACATTCCATATTTTCTAATTTCTAATTATCAAAGTTAGATAGCTCAAAAGTAGTGAGCCTACCTACCAGACCTTCAAGACTTAAAGTATTCCCTAGTATACAACTAAGTTCTTGCATTGTAGAAACTATAATAACATATATAGGCTTCAGTGTTCTCAAAAAATTTATTAGTACTATATCATCATATATTGTACTAGTAGATCCTCTTATTTCATTACCAACATCTTTTATTCTCAAGAAAAATTGAGCAATATTTTCACCTTCTTGCATTCTCATATAATCAAACTTACCTTTGAGACTCTCAGTTGTGGCTCTTAGAACATTCTTGTCACCTCCATAGATAGTGTGTAGAGCATACCACATTTTCTTTACACTATCAAGACTTTTGATATCATCAAAATCAACATAGGTTAGGGTAGATGCAATCTCCAACATTGTTTGGTTGTGTTCTTTCTTATTTTTTGGATCTTCAATAGTTAGGGCTCCAACAGGATCAATATGCTCAACATTAATGGTAGATTTTGCATGATCTCCAAGACCTCCTAGGTGTAGCTTCATCAGACTTTACCATATAAGAAATTTATATCAATTAAGATTGGGTTCTTCTCTTTTTGACATCTTGATCTTTGTGCTTCTAGTACATTTAAAGTAGTCCTCTTAAGCATATGGCTTTGATACCAATTGTTGAAATTATTTAGAATAACTGGGGGAGGTTGGGGGGGGGGGGACTCAGTTATCGAAGGTCTTGAACATAAAAAATGAGAACATAAAAAATTGTAGGTTATTGTCAAGTCAATTTGTAGAAATGTAAACATTAAACATAAAAAATTCAATAAAACATTTGACACAATGATTTAACATGGAAACCCAATTTGGAAAAAACCACCAGTAACATGCTACTCATTCTCAGTCTTCTAAATTTATGTCTTATGAAAGGCCAACTCTATTAAAGGTTACAATGCACACTCTTAAATGTGACCTGGTTAAAGGATTTCAATCACCCTGTTAGGAGTGAGCCTTGTTAGAGAAATTTAGATCATTCACTTCCAATGTCACACAGTTAAAGGATTTAAAAATGACTATTAGGTTGACCTTAATCCAAAGGATTTACCCTAGATTGATATAATGATTAGAAGGTAATAGTAAGGCTAGATCTAATAACAACTTAAAATTCCATTTGTAGATTATAGATCTCTATTTCAGTCCTCCATTATGCTTGGCTTTCATAGACTTAATCTCTAATAGCTTGTTCATCCTTTAAGAATCCATACCATTAAGCCTCCTTGCTTTGCTTGCCAATGCAACCTCTTCTCTTAGGTCACTGAATGAAGAAATACCCTAGACTTCTTGTCTTCTTTAGGTTCTCACACATGACAACCCTTACTTCTAACTAGCCATATCTATAAATAGAGAATTAAGATATTTTGTCATTCATCCCCCATTGTCCAGTTTAAGCTTAGGTTAGATTATGTAGGATTTAATGAATTTAACCCTCATTTCATTTCATTCCCTTTTAGAAACTTCTCCTTAAATTCTCTTTGAATTTACCTCAAAATAGTTCATGTTGAATTCTATGCCACTAGCTCATCAATCTTATCTTCCACACAGTTCACACAATCCAAGAAATTGAACTTGTTGGTACAAATTCATCATATTCTTGATTTTTCTCATAATGTTCACACTTGGCATTAAATGGCTTCTAATGCTTGACATATACTATGTTGCTCATCATCCACTATCAAAACACTCAACAAGAAATAAAGTTTGCTAGTGCTCGACATCAACAAAAATTTACTCGGCTTACACTTTTTCACTCAACTTACACTAAAATTGACTTTTCTTGGTTCCAACTAATATTTTTCTTGGTTTTCACTAACTTTTCTTGGCACCTATTGTCCATTCGGTCAAGCTTGGTAGACAAACTCCATTTAACTTTTCTTCTAAACTTAATCAATTTATCCAACCTTTTCAACCTTAAGTAGATTATCAAATCACTATAATATCACTATCTTAACTAATTCTTGTAATCCTTTTCATATCATAACACAACCTTTCCTCTAGGTTCTATTGTTACCTCATTTGATTAAATCCTTTTCATTAATCAAATAAATGATAGTGCTTGACTCATATAAGCAATTGTCTTACTAGCAAGTAGCAGGTTTGACATCAGTGACAAAACAATGATTGAAACACATTTATCATATTTATATCAATTTATTTTCAACTAGATCATTATTTATATTTATGCAAGTAAATAAATTTTCTATGCATTTCATTTCTAAAATTTACACAAATTTTGTAATAAGAAATTCCTAAACTATGCCAATCTTTGAATACATATGTATTTTTATTATAAGAAAAACATATATTTACATATAACAACAAAGAGAACTTTAGGAACAATTAAGAAAAAACTAAAGCTTAAATGTTCATAACATCAATAAGGCATGATAAATACACACTTTGATTTACTTATAAGAAATAATCATCAAGAATTATTAATGTAGAGCTCAAATGCTTTAGGTCACAAATAAATTATTATTTTGTTACAAATTGTGTAATTTTGTACCATATTACAAAAGATAAATTATAATCTAATAAAAAATAAATTATTAAAATTAACTATGACTATCTACAAGATATATAAGAGGTGTTTCACACTATGATCACAAGTGATTTCTCAACAATTACGTTGGTAGGAACTAGATGATATGTGTCCCTTGTTTTATTATAGGGAAAATATGACAAGTAGTCAATTTGGTAGTTAGATTAACAATTGAATAAGTTAATGAACAAATTAATTAATAATTTTTTTTTAATATAAATTTATCAATACATAAATCTATAATTAAAATATAATTTGATCATTCATCTTTGTATATAATATAGGCTCATTTTTCTAATTAAGTTGGTCCAAAAGGGGCCTAAGCTATAGCATAAGGTAAAACAATAGATCAAAAGAGTGTTCACAAGGATTGAGCTCAACTAGGAAAAATCCTAACAAATAACCTAATGAAAGAGCCAAAAAGGAAAATAATAAGACGAAGACCCATAAAACTCCAAAAACAAAAAGGCCCAATGACTAAAGATAATGGGACATAACCTCCTTCCTCTCTCAAATATATTTCTTTAGTGTGTTTAATAAGGAACCTTCCTTCTGAGTTCATTTCACAAAGGCCAAAGTAGCAGGACCTTCCATCATCCTCATCATTGTCATTTGTTTAATCTTCTTTTTGGATTGTCTATGTACAATTTCATCTTGTAAAATTTGGAGAGAATCCAAAGTCCTAGATCAATATCTCCTTTCTTAAATTGACAATCTCTTAGGCTTCTTGTTAGCTTGATACTAATTTTTTTTACATTGGCAATATCATAAAATATTTATTTATTTTCTTCTTTCAAAGGATTTATCTTGTGGAGTTCCCTAACTCACTCCTCGATAAATGACCAATTATCCAATCTAATAGAGAGCTCATCTATGAATTCCCAAGTTCTTTCATGTTAGATATCTTGAGACCAAATACCTACTCGAGCATCCAAATCTGTGAGGCCCTCAATCATGTTAATCTTCTTCTTGGTAGTGTAGATCCATTCTTACAACCATCCACCAATAAACTCACCAATGAATTCAATATTCACTCCTCTAACTCAAAAATCCCAACTATGTAGCTTTTTAGCCTATCAAGCCAAAAGTCCACCAAATTCTCCCAGAAAGGAAAAACCAAGCTTAGACCTATTCTTGCTCTATTACGCCTTGTAGCCCAAAGAGCCCAAATTAGCCCTCCTAAAAACAAGGGTTCTTCAATAACTTGTTAAAAATATTAGGAATCCCTATTAATTCCTTGTAAAATTTGTTTCTAATTGACCTAGGCTCAAGGATTTTCTAGGTCTTAGGCCTCCATAGTGTCTGTACAATGCTTTTTTGGAAAACCTTACTTTTAAGAGTTTTAATGGAAATGATAGAAATCCAACTTAAAAGATGGCCTAAAATATGCATCAAAAATTCTCCTATGGTTTTTGGACAACTAAAACTATACTCTACCATTTCCCAACCAAGATTGGCATGTGCCAATCCACTATTCATACCAGAACTCTCTTGCAAGCATCACTGCGCCTTGCCAAGCATTCACTAGCTTTCCTAGGGCTTTCTTGCAAAAATAGAAACCTAACTCTTGCAATGAAAAAAATTGATATCTACATAATTTACATAGTCCATTACTTGATTCCTAAAGTTCATAGGTTTTCAATTGTGGGAGCCCAAGCTTTAGCCATTTTAGTGCAACCATATCAAATCTAACCAACATGAATGATAAAACAAAATAATGTTTGAAACTTAAAGAAATGAATGATAAAGACCCAATAAATATTGTAAAAAGTCACTAAATGACCTCAGCCTTCTATTCCATTCAGAATAGTGAGTAAACCAATGCAAGAAAATAAAGCTTCCAATCAAAACCTTGTTTCCTGTCATCAATTTCTTGTTATTGTTAGAGTAATTATTTGTTCTAACTTATTAATTAAATCCCTTTGATTTAATTAATTAAGTTGCCTATTACTCTAGTTTTCTTAAGCTATCTTGTAGGTGCATATAATTAATATTTTATTAATTATATTGTGCAACCCTAGCTTTTTTAGGCTTTAGTTTCCCTTTTTGGGTTTCGTGATTCCTTTATAAGGATTCACCTCTTTGTATTTTATTTATTCACTTATTGGATTATATGAGATATTGCTCTTTGCATGTCCATAAGATGGATCTGGCTTTTTGGCCTCCTTGATTTTTCCTTGCCTCTGTTCTTTGCTTCTTCCATGTGACAGGGTTATGCATGCAGGTGTTCTTGGGAGATTAGTTTTTCACCTAATCTAACATGGTATCAGAGCAAGCTTGCTGCTCGCTGTTCGTGGTTTGTTGAAGCATTTCAGAAGTTGCATTTTTCAGAGGGTTTCAATTTTAAGAGTTATTTTGTATTGGATTTGGAGGGGTCATTTTTTTCGGTGCATTTTGAGCCCAAATGGACCTCACCGTTGGATTCGTAGCACCCAAAAACCCCTGTTTCCATATAAAATTTGTCCAATTTGGACACAGTTGAAATTTGATGCAAAAATTTGTTACCAGATTTGGGCACGCTTTCCGAAGAAAAGATTTATTTTTTTATTAAAAAAAGGCTCATGAGTTTTTATTAAAAAAAGCATTTGCTTTTTTTGCAAAAATTCTTCAAATTTTTTTGTTTTTTGTTTAAAAAAACATTTTCAAAATCTTCCAAAAAAGGATGCTGCATCAGCAAAGTATGACAGAGAAGTGACATCAGCAAGGTACTGAAGCAGGTCTGACAGCCGCAGGTGCTGACGTCATCCATCTTTGGGCTGAAATTTGACGGCTTTCAAATCATCATTTCTATAATTTGTTTTGTTTTAAAAGCTGTTTGTGGTTTTTTGACCATATCTTTGTCATACGGAGGTATTTTTTGATGAATCTTATATCGTCAGAAAGCTCTTTTTGAGCCCGTCATGATGGTGCTAGTTATTTGGACTTTTGATATAGTTTGGTTGCCTATTTTGGCAGTCAAAGTTAGATGTTCTATTTTGCACTCTGGGAGGCGTATCTTGAGCTTTCGATCTCCAATTTTGGACTTCTTTATATCGTTGGAAAGCTCTTTCTATGCTCTTTCCAGTGATGCTAGTTGTTGTTCCAGATTTTGTTCTAGGCACATCCTATTCAGTCTTTTGCATTTTAGCATTCTGGTGGATATCCTGTTTGTTTCAAGTCCGGGGATCGATTTTGTTGCTTCAGTTGCTTTGTTTTGGGCTCTACCTTCTGTTGTTTCAGCCTTATGTCTTTTCTGATCATTGTTTATATTCATTGTAAGCATTTTTATGCAACGCACTGAGATAAAGTGCCACTCTTGCGTTTTAGGATCCTTTTCATCATTGTGATTCGTTGTACTCGCACTATTATATAAAGTGCCATGGGGGGGATAGTTGTTTGCCGCTTATAGGCCCTCTTTCTCTAATTCCTCATGTAGTGTCGATGACACGTGCCTTTGTTTGTGTTTGTACCTCACTCTCGATGTGTTTGGCTCCTGTGTTGTAGGAGATTTTTGGCCCATCTTTTCAGCTGCCTGTCACCTCACCTGCCTTAAGGGGAGGTTATATTGCTGTTCTATGCTTCTTTGGTTGATGGTTCGTGCCTTCTATTTCCATGGAGGTTCCTTTGGTTGATGGTTCGTGCCTTCTATTTTCATGGAGGTTCTACAGATCAGCATTTTGACAGAGTTTTGCGGTTCTTCATGCTTCAATGATTCTCTTTTGATCTCTTTGTTCCTTCTTCTGGAACATTCTTTGCTATCTCTTTTTGGAGTAGGGTTTTTCCCATGTGGTTTTCTCTATTTCTCCTCTTTATAGAGATTTTGTTGTGATTGGGTACCTGATCTAGCCTTGTTGCCGGGACCCAATTCTCTTTCATAGCTGTGCTAGGTTAGCTTCCTCCCAAGCTTCGCTTAAGGGGGGGTGTTAGAGTAATTATTTGTTCTAACTTATTAATTAAATCCCTTTGATTTAATTAATTAAGTTGCCTATTACTCTAGTTTTCTTAAGCTATCTTGTAGGTGCATATAATTAATATTTTATTAATTATATTGTGCAACCCTAGCTTTTTTAGGCTTTAGTTTCCCTTTTTGGGTTTCGTGATTCCTTTATAAGGATTCACCTCTTTGTATTTTATTTATTCACTTATTGGATTATATGAGATATTGCTCTTTGCATGTCCATAAGATGGATCTGGCTTTTTGGCCTCCTTTATTTTTGCTTGCCTCTGTTCTTTGCTTCTTCCATGTGACAGGGTTATGCATGCAGGTGTTCTTGGGAGATTAGTTTTTCACCTAATCTAACAGTTATTTCATGAATTGTCCATATGTTCACATAACCAACCCTTATTAATGAGTTGGATTATGATTATACACACTTCTCATAACCAATCAACCCCCTTTGTCAAGTTACAATCTCTCCCTTTTCCTTTTCTTATAAAAATGACAAAAATTTGTTATTGCAACTTTGCAAAAATTGTAATGTTATCAATGAGCAATTTGACAATTTTTTGCAATATGGCTTCTTGGCCTTCTAAACTGATTCAATTTGATTTCAAACCTCGTAGAATGTTCCAAGAATACCTAAAGACCACTCCAAATCACTCCTTATGCCATTTTAAGTTTATTTTCCATATTTTTCTTCCTTGATAGAATTGTGCCTTCTAGTCATACTTAGGTCCTATATTCTAAGTTCATGATTAGGACTTCACCTCTATCTATTTACATGTCCTAGACACACTATGGGACATCATCATTAGTCCTTATTCATCAAATGGTTGGAAAGACCATTTAGAAGCCATAATTTCTTTAGAGTTTTTCCCTTCCCTAAGGTGCTCCTGCACCATATACCCCTTACAAGAAGAAGAGTAAGGAATCTATGGTGAGAGGAACTCCTTGTTGATGCCATTCTTATTGAATTCACTCTCAACAATCTAAGTTGCCTCAATTTCATGGGTATCTTTCCATTTCCTTAGATTCTCCTTGTGCTCTTCTTTGCCCTAGAGTCCAATATCTTCTCCACTTATGGTTGCTTCCTTTCAGGTACCTATATGTTGGATATGTCTTTATTTAGCTTTTCTTGATACTTCACTTCATCCTATCTAGACCCTTGTAAGGTATCAAGTATTTGACATTCAAAATAGGAGATATGGACATGTCTTTCTTGCAATTCCCTTCTATAGCACCTTGCATGGCCCAATCCTCTTCATTTGTAATTTTCTTGCAATTCCCTTCTATAGCGTATATTTTTTCAAATGGACCATGACCAAATCTCCTATTTCAAATTGCAAGTATCTCCTCACTGCATCCTTCTTTTCCTTCAACCTTTGATTTGCTTCCATCAAGATCTTCTTAACCTAATCATGTATTTCTTTCATGGACTAAACAAAATCCTCTGCATGTCCATTGATGGTGTCATGTGTTAGTAATTCTCTCAAATATATTATCCCCCTTGGATGTTCCCAATACACTATTTGAAAGGGACTTAATCCAATTGTTCTATTCTTCATGCTATCATTATAGGAAAACTCTTCCTGGGGAATGACATGTTCCCAACTCTACCCATATTCTTTAGTAAGATACCTTAATAGGTTGTCTAGGACCCTGTTAATGAAATTATTTGCCCATCTATTTAGGGATGGTACACAAAACCATGCGCCAAGTTTGTACCCAATCTCTTCCATAGGGTCTTTCAAAAATACTCCATAAACTTGCATCTCTGTAAGCAACTATACTAATTGGTAGGCCATGAATTCTAACCACCTATTTGAAGAATAGATTGGCTATATGGCTAGCATCATGTGTTGTTTTATAGATTATGAAATAGCTCATCTTGTTGAATATATCAACTACCACAAATAAACTATCTAACCTTGTCTTAGTCCTAGGTAAGCCCACTATGAAATCTATGCTTATGCACTCCAAAGGCTTATTAGAAATGGGTAGTGATTGGTAATTTCCTACATTAGATGAGGTGCCCTTTTCCTTCTGACATATGCCACATTGCTCTACATATCTCCTCACATCTCTTTGGATCTTAGGCCAATAGTAAAACTTTTCTACTAGGTCTAGGATCTTGTTGAGTCCAACTTAAGACATACAACTACTAACCTTTAAACAACAAACCATTCTGCAATGTATATTTAGAAAATTGACTATGAAAATGATTTTCAAATTTATTATATAGCTTGTATTCCTTTGAAAAATTAGTATCCCCTCCATACATGTCCTTGAATCCTTCTATCACTATGCTTTGCATCTTAACATCTTGAACTATTAATAATCTATTGCTTAAAGCATCTACCACCTTGTTATTGGTTCCCCTCTTATGTTTTATTGTAAAGGTGTAGGATTGTAGGAATTCCATCCATTTAATATGCCTAAGACTAAGTTTCTCCTATAAATTAATGAAACTTAGTGCTTGGTTGTTAGTGAAGACAAAAAATTCCTTAGCAAGTAAGTAATGCCTCCATTTCTTAAGGGCTTGGAAAAGTGCATAGAGTTCCAGTGATATGTTGAATATAGTTATTGAGTCTTTCACTTAAAAATATTGCAATCCTCTCTTCTTTGCTTAATACTACCCCCACTACTATGTTACTAGCATCACACTCTACCACATGTGGTTTCTCAAAACTTGGCAAGACCAATACTGGTTGGGTTGCCACTTACTTCTTTATCCTTTCAAAACTCTCATCTACAACCTTGGTCCATATGAACTTTGGTTTCATGCCTTCCTTAATGGTATCCATCATAGGTGCACAAATTTCACTAAACTTCCTTACAAACTTCCTATACAATTGTGCTAGGCCATGGAAGATTCTTACCATAGTAGAAGATCTAAAATTAGGCCAACTCAATATTGCCTCTACCTTACTCTTATCCATTTTAATACTTCCTTGAGAAACTATGAAGCCCAAGTACACTAGCTCTTCCTTCCTGAATTCACTCTTCTCAAGGTTCACTATCAACTTCTCCTCTTGAGGTTTCCTCAACAACATTTCTAACTGCTTCATGTGCTCCTCTTTTGTCTTATTGACGATGAGAATGTCATCTAGGTAAACAGCTACAAGCAATCCTATATAATCCTTTAATACTTTATTCATAACTCTCAAGAAGGTGCTAGTTGCATTGGTAAGACCAAATTGAATTACAAACCACTCATAGAGACCCTTAGTGGTTTTAAATGCAAACTTCCATTCATCACCCTCCTTCATCCTTATTTGATAATAGCCACTCTTAGGAATAATTTTATAAATGTATCTAGCTCCACCAAGATAATGCATTTGATCCTCTATCCTAGGAATAGTGTACGTGCAAGATCACGGTCAACCAAACCATGCCCTTAATTGGTAATGAAAAATCAACAAATCAGGGTTATGTCAACTTGATGTGCAATTTTAAACTTGTTACGTACTTTCAATCAAAAAAATTTCAGAAAATAATCTATAGGAAATTGAATTTGGTTTCTGAACTACTAGGCCTTACCTAAAGAAAGAAAAAAATGATTGGTCAAAATTTTGAATTTTAATGCAATAGTAAAAAATATTAAGGATGAAAATAAGAAGTGGGCGTATGTTTAACCACCTTAATCAAAATCAAATGATAAAATTTTTCAATAAGATTCTAAGATATAATAAGTAGACTCATGCCCAAATGTGATACATTTTTTTTTGGTATTTTTATTCCAAATGATTTATTAATTATTAGTTATCTATTATAGTATTTTAGGAATAAAAAACTACCATGTCTGCCCTCCTTGACTTATTCAAAACTTTAAAAAAATTATTTTTTCTTTTATTTTACTTATACTAGAAGAGGTGAAACATCTTTTTTATTTCAAAAATATTTTACCATTTCAAATTTATATTTGTTTTTCTATCAATGTGTTAATCAATAGTTTATGTGTAACTCCATTAGGAAAGGAATAATAATTACTTATTGAAATCGTAATTTGACAAGAATTAAATTTATGGAAAGATAAGAACATTCTTAAGAAAGCTTTTTTATTTCATCAAATTTTGATGGAAAAAAGTCATTAGACATGTTAGGATTTAACCACGGACAGAAATAACAATTACATGCAAATATAAACAATATGAAAAAGTAATAGATCACATAGAAAAGAACAAAAGACACCAAGATTTAATGTGGCTCACCCAATCCCTAGGCTATGTCCACCAAACAACAAGTCCAATATTGTTATGATCTAGTGATTACAACCTAATTATGATCCATAATCCCTTACAGCTCAATGTCGCTGCAAGAATCAATTTTCACATCACACCTTATCAAACAATACATAACCCTAAGCCCTTTTGATACAAGTATTTTTTCCACTTTAGGGTTAAAATTAATTACAACATGTTATCCATAAATTGGTGAGTAAATAATAGCCAATTGGCAAATATTAGCCGTTGGCGAATAGTAGCCCAAAATTGTTTTTCGAGCCAATGCTCTCAACCCCAAAGAATTTACGAAGTATGTATAGTACTTCCCTAATCAGTCACTATAAAATAAAAATCTTCCACTTGGGGATCGGTCAAACTCCACACTAGACACCAATCTCCCAATTGGAGACTGATCTTGTAGAAATGCCATTGCCACATGGGGCTCCCACTAGATCAAACCATCCTAAACTCCATTGTTCTTTTATTTTGTTTAGTCTAAAAGAAAAACTGAAGTTTAAGAGGAATTCAATTTCTCCCTTGTGAGAACCTTTGTAAACATATCTGTTGGATTTGCATTTGTATGTATCTTGTCTAACTTTAACTGTCGTTCATCCAAAATTGACTGAATGAAATGGTACCGCAACTGTATTTGTTTTTTTTTTGGTGAAGAGCTAAATTATTTGCAAGGTGAATGGAACTCTAACTATCTATAAAAGTAATAATTATCCTTTCAAGGGTGTCCCAAATCTATCAAGAATAATTGAAGCCATATAATCACCTTGGCTGCCTCTATAGCATCAATATACTCTTCCTCTATAGTGGATAAAGCATTAACCTTCAATAACCTAGAAACCCAGCTCACTGCTACCCCACCAATAGTAAATACATAACCTATAGTACTCTTCCTAGCATCAATATCTCCTACCAAATGTGAGTCAACATAATCTTGTAAAATAGTAGTAGAGCCCCCAAAGTGTAAACACTTACCGAATGTTCCTCTCAAATATCCAAAAATCCATTTAATTGCATTCCAATGCTCAATTCATGGATGACTCATATACTTGCTAATGATTCCCACTACATGTGAAATATCTAGCCTTGTACATACCATAACATACATCAAGCTTCCTACAACTGAAGCATAGGGTGCCTTGGACATATTATCCTCCTCTTCTTGTGTCTTGGGACACATCTCCTTAGTCAACTTCAAATGACTAGGTAAAGGTGTGCTGACAACTTTAGCATTCTCCATAGATAAATGTTGCAACACCTTCTCAACATAATCAGCCTGAGATAGTGTCAATTTCCTATTCTTCCTATCTTTGTAAATCTTCATACCAAGGATTTGTTCCACTACACTGAAATCCTTCATAGTATATGCATGTGCTAACTAGTGTTTCAACTGCTAAATGTGATCCATGTTAGACCTAGCTACAAGCATATCGTAAACATATAAACATAAAATAATGTAGTTGTCATCATCCAACCTCTTAAAATAAACACAATGATCTAAATGACACCTACTATATCCATTCTCATGCATAAAGCTATCAAATTTTAGATGCTATTGCTAAGGTTCTTGCTTCAAGCCATATAAACTTTTCTTCAATCTACACACCATGTTCTCCTTACCTTTGACATCAAATCCCTGTGGATGAGTTGTATATATCTCTTTATCTAAATCAACATGAAGGAATTTTTTTTTAACATCAAGTTGGTCCAAGTGCAAATCTTTAGTAGCCACAATACTTAAAATAGCATGGATAGAATTCATTTTAACAACAGGAGAGAATATCTCATCAAAATTAATGCCTTTTTTATTTGCAAATCCTTTTGCAACTAACCTAGCTTTAAATATTTTCTTACCACCATCCTTTTCATTCAAACTATAAACCCATTTATTCTACAAAGCCCTTTTACCCATAGACAACGTACATAAATCTCATGTCTTATTTTTCAACAAAGAGTCCATTTCATCTTTCATTGCAAACTCACACTGAATCTTAGTATCCACCTACATAGCTTCATCATAACATTCAGGTTCACCAACATCAGTTAGTAAAATAGAATACAAACAAGAACAAAATATTTTTGGAGGTCCACTTAGACTTTTTGACCATCTAAAATTCACTAGGATGTGTGGTATTTTTTGTTGTGGTTGTTGCACATCATGAGGAATTTTTGGAACATTGTCTTTTGGAGTATCATCTAGCACTACATAATCATCTTCTTTCTTCTCATGTCACTACAATAGATCTTTGCACAAAATTTTCTCATTGAATATGACATCCCTACTTCTTAACATTTAATGATTTTCAAAATCCCAAATTCATTAATTCCATATCCAACAAATACACATTTCTTTGACTTAGCTTCTAGCTTGGTTCTATTTTCAGAATCTATACAAGAAAATGCTTCACAACCAAAGGTCTTGAGAAAAGAATAACTCACCATTTTCCCAATCCATGCTTCCTCTAGAATAACATAACCTAAAGGAGTAGAGGGACCTATATTAATCAAATATATAGTAGTATTGATAGCCTCTACCCATATGTTTAAGGGCAACCTAGCCTGTGACCTCATGCTCCTTGCACACTCCATTATAGTCATGTTCATATGTTCAGCCACTCCATTTTCCTATGGAGTCCTTGGAAAATTTTTTTATGTAAGAATACCATTAGTGGAGAAATAATATTCAAATTCATGACTATAATACTCACCACCATTATTAGATTTGAGACATTTTAATTTCTTACTACTCTCATTTTCAACCAAGCATTTTGATTTCATAAAAGTTTGAAATACATCATATTTATTTTAAGAAAATAAACCCATACTTTTCTAGTTGCATCATCAATAAATGTAACATAATAATGAGAACCACTAAGGGAAGATACCTGAGTTGGTCCCCATACATCTATATGCACAAGCTCTAATTTCTCACTTTTATTTTCCTTCCTAGTCTTCACAAAATTCATTGTCTTTTATTTTCCATACAAACAACTTTCACAAAAATCCATATTAACACATTTTAGACCTGGTAAAACTTTCTTGGAATGAAGTACTTTCATACCATTCTCACTTATGTGCCCAAGTCTGTTGTGCTAGAGTGTTGTATTAGAATCTATAGCATCTATTTGTTCTCCCTACTCAACTACAACTATTATTCCTTAACATTCATTTTTTTCTAAAATAATAAAAGTAGAAGGAATAATATGACATATAAAAAGATATAAGGTTCCTAGTTTTACACATTTTTTTACTATTAGGGAAAATTTTGAAACCTTTCAATTTATCATTAAAAGTAACTATACAACCCTCATCACCGAGTTGCCCTCAATTTGACCTAGTTTGTGCCCATGCAAGTACACCATAAAATTAGAGTTCAAAGAAGAAAAGAAAGAATTCTAGTCTCCATGATCATCAAATATGCATGAAAATGGAGATACAAATTAATCTAAGTGATAACAATGAAAGGCAATGCAAGAAGGGAAATCTAATCTATGAAAGGAAATAACAATGCAAAATTAATGGTGCAGGAGAACCACCTCCACCTTTGAATTTAAATCATTTTAGAATATCATTTAAAATAATTTTCTAGTAAAATTATAATGGTTTATTATTCATATATCCTTGGGAATACCCTAAACATTGAATTATATGTTAAATGTAAAAGGGTAGATGTCAAAATCATTTGTATTACATACTAAATGTGATTAGTTAGATGGACAGTTTTATAACTACCCATGAGATTCTTCTCTTTAAAAAGAGACATCATTGTAATAGAAAAAATATAGAGAAGGATATTAATAGGAAGTGAAATCAATTTTAGGGTAATTAGCTAGAATCTGCAAATGGCTCTCTAGCAGCAGCCAGAGAGCTCCATACTTTTCTAAATTTGTAGATGATTAAATGAATGGAAATTTATGTTTATAGTATTTGGTGTTTCAGGTTCTAATTCCTATCATTATTGGTTTTGATATCTTATCCAATAGAAATTGGAGAAACCACTTCTTGTTTTAACCTAATAATGGGAGAGGAATTGGGATGAAGTTTGACCAATCATGCAAAGCCTGAATACAAATCGATTTTCCAAGCAAGTGAATCTGGCTTTTCTTTTCTGTTTAAGCGTCATAACATCTTACTTGTTATGGGTGTGATTAAAGAATGACTAAATATCTTCACCTCTTTATCAACACTAGATTGATGTCTTCTCTGCTTTCTATATCTCTTTTAGTTGTGACTCCTATCCATGGAGTTTATACTGGTCACCTTGAAAGGTGCTCAACTATTTGTATAATCCACTCATCCATGTTGCATATGTCCCTTTCCTAGGAGTTATATCATGTCTCTCTCCCCAAGACTATTGGTGACACAAAATAGACCAATTTCTAGCCTTGGATCGTTTCTCATGACCCTCTTGGTACACATTCTTGTCCACCCGCAGTAGCTAAATGAACTAGCACCAATCTACAACAAAAACTTCATAAAAAAAGAATCTAAAATAAACCCAACATAGGGTTAGGTCCTTGTGTGAATCCTCACACTCTCAAGAGCTTCTAGCTTTGATACCACTTGATGCAAAGAGAAGAGTCTCGTGGGTAGTTATAAAATTGCCCATCTAACTAATTACATTTAGCATGTAATACAAATGATTTTGACATCTACCCTTTTACATTTAACATATAATTCAATCTTTAGGGTATTCCCAAGGATACATGAATAATAAACCATTATAATTTTACTATAAAATGATTTTAAATGAGATTCTAAAATGATTTAAATTCGAAGGTGGAGGTGGTGCTCCCACACCAATTAATCTATGAAAGAAAATATGATGCTAAGATAATATGAAAATGCAAGGATGAAGCATGATGATGGAAGCCATGGATGCAAGAGAGAAGAAGACAAGAAAAGAGAAGTTGCAATGAAGCTCCAATGTCCAAACCATAATGCTCAAACTCCTTCTCCAAAATTGCTCTGCAAACCTGCAACATAACAATACTATAGCAACTAACATCTATCAAAATGAGAAGGACAGGGCTCCTTATATATTCAGTTGTTGACATAGGAGGCTTCTCATAACCAATATGAGATAATAAAGCTTGATCTATGTGAGACAAAATTACACCAATGAGGAAAGAGGAGTGTTTGATAAAAAAGAGTGGAAAGAGGAAGTTAAGGAATCCCACTTCAAAATATGTGCATTTCAGGGTAGAGAAACAATTATTTATTTATTTATTTTTATTTACTTTATTTCCTTTTTTCATCATAAAGAGATATTTAAGTGCAGATTTTATTTAATTAAAACTAAAGTTTTCTTTTAATTAAATAAGAGATAGAATAAGATGATCAAACCTTAGGAAATACTAAAATAATTAAATTAATTGTAACTTGATCAAGGAAAATGATTTGAATTGATTCAATAAAATATTGCAATGTATTGATTCAAGAAATTGATAAATCGAAGAATGGAGGCCTAGAGTCTAGGTAACCATTTTAGGGTGCATAAATTGGGTGAACTTTAAAGTTAGGGTTGTGAAGAGAAGATTAACTAAAGTTTGAAAAGTTGTGGCTTGTGTTTGGCTTAAGAGATTTTACATCGTGATGATGTGAATCATAACCATGATAGTCAAGTTTGAAATCATCAATATATCATGGGCAGTTAGCATTAACCTAGGGTTATAGTAGAGAAGTAGGCATAGCTCGTCATCACACCATCCCAAGGTTTTATCATGAGTTAATTTCTATGGTTGTGAAGCCCTAAAAAAATGTAACTATTAATCATAACAATGTTCACTATACTGCAAGGTTTAAAGTTGTTCTATGTTTCGTAGTTGTGAAGTAATGATAAGGTTAATGTTGGAGTTTTCACAACATCACAAGTGATAAAGATGTTAAATGATAAACCATTGAGAAGTTCTGAGAAAGTTAGTTCAAAGGGTTTCACTACTTCAGAAGAATAAAGTGATAATTAAGAAAAGAAGAAGCGATGTGAATATAAGTAGTTTCACATCATCACAGGTGTTAAGCCATGGTTGGATTTTGAGGTAGCGATATTGTGAAAAGATGCCAAGTAACCATTTTTCTATGTCACTTTGGTTAGTAAAGTAAATGGTTAAAAGGTTGTGAAGTTGCAAAATAGTCAAATTCTATAAGTTTGCTACTTCACGGGACGGTTTTAAATAATTTGTTTTAATTATTCGATGCAATGTTAGTGTTAGTTTGAAGGTTATTGCTACATCTCCTTGGTTAGTGAAATGGAATAGTAAATAGTTGTGATGAGGCGATAAAGGTTTAAATAAAGACTTTGTTACTTCACAGGTCCACATGGTAAGTGAGAAAATAAAGTTGTAGAGTACAAATTGACATGAAGCGCGACACCATTGGGTTAAATATGCAATTAAATAATTAAGTGGCAAGGCTACAAAATAGTCAAATTTTCATTTTTACGTGGTTATAGCCAGAAGAAAGGAAATTCAAGAAACCAATGAGAAGTAGAGATAAAGAGTTGATCACCGCTTCACAGCGCTCAGTTTTTAAAGAACATAAAATAAAAGCCCATGTCTAACCTACAAAATGGGATTGTGAGCTAGAGGTATGAACATTTTAAAACTAAAGATAGGGCAGCTTTTGAAGGACTAAAAGGATATTGAGAATGAAAACTTTAATGCTATTAATGCCACACTCCAATTTGCATAAATGGTTAAATTCTAGAGAAAAGAAAAGATTTCATTACCAGTTATACAGTGTTTGAATTTTTAGAGTGAAATTTTAGTCTTAGAGCTATTTTAGCATACAAAGCTCAAAGTTAATGTGATATTTTGATCCTATGGCACAGAGAGAAGGAGAACTAATCTCCTAGGCTCAAATTAAGAAATATACATAGAAAGAAAAAATATCTAGCCCTTTCATTGATAAATGGCTAAAAATATTACCAGGTTTTTTGAATCTCCAATCCACAAATGACCATGCATTTAGAAACCCATATAATTTTTACAGAGATGCTGAGGTGCTAGACATAAATGGAAGTGAGTTAATTTGGTATTTTAATAAGAACATGGAGGAAAATTTTCCTATATCGAACCCTTGGAATAGGAATTTGAGAAAATTAATCATGCCAAAGGTTTTTGTAGATGTTGATCTGGTCAAGGCATTGATAACGTCACACAACCTTGTTAGTAAAGCATTCCATAGGAGAGACAAGAGTATACATTGTGTGCTTGAAAAAGAAACATTCATTGAAGCTTTTGACTTGGGAGGACCTATGTCATCTCCAATTGATATGGAGAAATTAAATGAAAATTTCAAAAATCAAAAGATTTTCTACACTAGTAGAACTGTGACAAGGCATATTCCCATGGAAAAAAGGAGAGAGGAGATATACCAAAGAAGGTGGGAGACATTATGCCTTTAGAGTTTTTTTAGAGGTACCTTTAGTATATATTTTTTAGCCTAAAAAAATTCTTAGGCTTAGATGGGATTATGAATGCTCTTGGTGGACATTATATCATGGCATTGAATATTCAAGACCCATATACAAATGTTGGCTATGATTTTTTCACCTATATAGTTAGAAGAATTAATGATGAGATTGTTGCAACACAAGAGGGAAAACTTGAAATTTTTAGATTTCATCACTACTCTCTGATCATACATTTGATTCTATACAAGAATGTGCAATTCATTGATCACAGTTTCTTTTAAAGTACAAAGGAATGGGGAGACAGATTGCCTATGCAACACTAGAAAAGGGTATGAAAAAGATTCTACCCTAACTCAAATACTATTTCTTTTTATAATGATTTAATGTACCCTATTTTAAACATGATAGGGGCTAAAATAGAAAGAGTGCTTAGAAATGTTACAAAATTGATTAAGCCCAATTAGTGTTATGCTAAACGAAAACAATTAAGGCATGATTGGGGAAGTGTATTTATTTTTAAATATTATAAATTCTTTAGGATTTATGGATTCCCTTAGCCACCCCAACTTCTCCCAAAATATGTTCCAACAAGATTAGGAATTGTAGAAATATTCTAGAAATTGATTACATTAAATAGAGAATACTTAGGTTGAAATGTCGAGAAGGGCACATTTTTGTGTAGATGCTCCAAAGTTGCAGATTTTGAAATAGGAAAGAATGCAATTGAAGAAATTGATGTCATTCTAAGAAATTAAAAATTTCCAAGTGTTCATGCAAGAACATATGACCCTTTCAGTGTGGTTAGGAATGACTTAAAATAGATGAGGGGATACAATCTACCTACAACCAAGGGTTTATGGGAGGAGGATGTAATAGCAGATTACTTTGATGAGAATGTATGTAGAGAAGGAATGATAAAATTCAGAGATGTGATGAGTTTTGAGAAAGAAATAAGAAAGATAGATCCATCCTTCAAGGGATTTTATCATGAAGATGACTATTGGTGAAGGTTAATTAAATGTATTGAAATTTTCAATGAGATTGCAACTCAAGTTCCTAATGCCATCAAGAACATAGTAGATTATTTGTCTCCTAATTAGAACATTATTGTTGAAGTAAGTGATGATGAAGACTAGCCAGAAATCTTAGCATGGGCTCAACAAAAAAGGAAGAAGCAAAAAATGGTAGAGATTCCCAAAATGTCCAAAGAGAAAGGCTTGCAAATTTTTCCAAGGAATAGCCAAAATTTTGATAGTGCAAGGAGAACCTTCCTAATGGATTAAGCCACTAAGAATGAGGAAATGACAAAGAAGTCAGAGCTTCAAGACAAAATGATTGATGATAGAATTATTGAAGCTAGGGAGTTCATGAATGATGAGAACTTCATAAAGATGGAAGAATTCAAATCTTCGTATTTAAATTGAAAAAAAATGAACTTTCATTGCAAATGAAACTAGGTGACTCCAATGAAAAAGTAGCATAAATCATTAAGAAGCTATAGGAGTATGATTGTGCGAGTGAAAAATTAACTATTGAAGAATGAAGGGAGCTGATACATAGGAATGGTGTGATAGTGTTCCCAGGATGGAAATCAGTTCATCTTTCCTATTAGATCGAATGAGAAAGAAAGAAAGAACTATCTCATTTGAAGATGAGAATCAGCAAGGGAAATTGAGAGGGTCAAGTTATAGCATTGATACTCAAACCATGGAAAAATGGAGTTTAGCTCCAAAGAATCAAAAGCCAACCCTCATGGAAATCAAGGAGTCCCCTAGGGGGAATGTGATATTTTGGAATATCCATTCCACTTCAAGCAACAAGATCTATTGGTTGTTGACTTTAGCATTACTGTTAGGTAAGAATAGAATTGATGTTCTAGAAGAGAAGTTAGATGGAGCCTATGAGAGGTATATTAAGACCAGGAGGCACTATGAAGAGGAGATGAAGAAAGCATATGTTCTAGAATAGAAGACTCTCCATTTAGAAAATGAGATAGTTTCCTTGAAAAAAACTATTAGATCTACTACTAAGATTGAAGATAAAGGTGTACAAATAGAGGTATATACACTTGAAGTAGAGGATATGGTGGGCCAAGCCATGGCTACTGATGAAGATGATATGAAATCAAATGATGTGATAAATATTAGAACCATAAAGAATTTCTTGATTCATAAAATAAATTGTTTGAAATATGCTTCTCAAAATGTACATAGCAATTATATTTTCTTGTAGGGGGTAGAGTATCAGTGTTCTAAGGAAATATCTTTATTGTCTCCCTTATTCACGACATGGAACCCTTACACCCAACTTTTTGAGAACCTTATATCCATGTTGACACAAAAGATGGACTTACCAAAAGTGGTAATTATTTCTATGAGAAATTTGATTCATAGGGTGAAGGAATTAAATGGTTTCTTTGTAGGAAAATTGTAGTTAATTCAAAATAAGCTGAAAATAATTGCTATAGGTGTTGGCCTAGTTTTTCACCATTATGGTTTTGTTGCATTTAGCAATGAAAAACCCTAAATGTGAGTTTTAAAATCTTGAAATTAGGTCAAGAACCTAGGTAAGATTCATGAAAAACCCTAAAGCCTTTATTCTATTTTTCCCTAGCCCTTGAAATTTTCAAAAAATAATATTTCAAAAAAGATTTAATTGGGACAAACTTACCCTAAAGTTTCATGTTGCAAGGATTACTTTATAAATTTACATGATAAACCTTTGCTAACCTTGTTTTTAATTGTAGTTATTATTTTGAATGTTTTATTTAAAATTCTTAATAGCAAGAACCTTTTTGATTAATTGTCAATCTTAATAAAATCAATAGGAGGCACATCCCCACTATAAGAAAATGCAAGGTATTTAACCAAAGAAGGCAAGTGCCTTTGCACCACATAGCCCTTGTTGAAAATGGAACTTCAGTGTGCCACAAAGTCTATAGCTTGTTAGAATTTGTTAGACTCTTTTTATAGAGTTGTCAGTGCTAGTCAATGCATGTTCAAATTTCTTTTGATGTTATTGGTTGGCTCATTTAATGAAGTTATTACTTTCCATTAAATTGTGATGCATCGTTGATCTTGTTAAGATCGATGGAGAGTACTTCCCCACTATAAGAAAATGCATGATAGTTATATAATGTGGGGAACGCCAATGTGCTGTGTGGCACATAATGAAGTCATGGACACACCTTTTCAAAAGATAGTAATGACATTTCTTCTATGGTAGTTGTCAGATGAGCTGGAGCATAAGGGAAGTATTTTAGTGGTAAGTTTGGATGACTAGGTCCTCAAAAGAAAAGATTTTGATTCACCATCAATCTTAGTGAGATCGACGGATAGCACTTACCTACATTAAGGAAATGACTGGACTTTAAGTAATACAAGAAAGCACCAATACAATGCATGTCACAATGGGAGCAAGCTTTAAGAAGGCTAGTGAGTCATGTTAGGTTGTAAAGCTTTGATGAATTGGATCACATTCATTGGTGGAACATGACATGTATATGCCAAGTCAAAAATGATGATGTCATGGGTATAGAAATTCTACGAGTTAATATTGTAGTTTGTACCACTATCAGGCTTGTCAGAACAAGTTTGATTTTTTGGTGATATCATTGGTCAAGAGAAGATAGTGGGCTCTTTCTTAATGTCATATCTCCATGCTATCAATCTAAAGAATATCAATGGTGAGCACTTCATTGCTTCATGAAAATGTGAGGAGTTTAACCAAAGTAGGGAAGCACTTGTTTGATACATGGCAGGGAATTTAAAAAGCTTTAAAGTTGTTTGCCTTTTGAAAAAAAGTCATCCAATGTTGTGAGATTGACGGATGAAATTCAAATTTGAAGCATGAAACAAAATTAACGGCTAAAGGGAATTAATATCCCTCAGAAATCCTTTGTGTCAATTTAATGCCCTAATATAATTCATGAATTTACCATTATTGAATCACATAATTTCCATAGGTTTTCAAAGCACAAGGGTTTTCAGAGCTAGGGCACAAATTCTGCAAAGTATTTAGCAAAATTACAGCAAATCACATAGAAAAAGAAGGACAATTTAGTGGGTAAGTGATTTGTAACCATTGAAAATCAAGAAATTAGCATTGTGTGAATTTAAAATTTTCAAAAGATGACTCCACAAAAGGAATTCCTTGGTCATACTGATTATCTTAAGAGGTCTACACATGATGATTTTCTTGAACAATTTCCATTGTCTACAAATGAAATAACCAAGGGGAGATAGGTTATCCCAAAGAGCCCTAAGTTGATTGTAGCTGAAGGTTTTTATGAGAGGGCTAATTGGGTAAGAGATGCCCAAGTTTCTATGGGAGGATTAGAATTACTCAAAAAATGGTTTGTTGAGAGAAACCTAGACACCCCTATGAGTAATGTTTGGGAATTTGATATTGGGAAACTAGTAGTCCCTACGATTTTCTTTGACACTGATCTACTAGCTAACTTGGTTTAAAAGTATGATCATATTACTAAGGTTGTGAAGAATTATGCTAGAGAAATCTCTTTAGGCTTTCTCCTAAATTGATTAGTGAGGTTTTCAACCTCAACCCTAACAATGTTGTTCATGAGCTTATTGATATGGATGACCTCCGAGCAAGGTATGATGCACAAAGAATGTATCTAAGAGTAGGGCTTTTGCAGCAATATTTTTCTAGAATTGGTACATTACCCTTGGTCACATCCACTACCCTAGAGCCACTAATGAGGAAATAATTCAATCCTAGGGCTCAAGCTTTGTACTTCACCCTCTGCAAAATTTTTGGGATGGATGAGGAGGAATATTCCTTTAAAAGATAAAAAATATTGGGGGGCCAAAATGCATGTATTAATGAATAATTTTACTGAAATGATGTAAACCATGAATGAGAAGAAGGCTACATATGTTAAAGCCTATCCTGATAAAGTATTAAAGGTGGATAGAAGAATTGATAGTAGGATAATTGTTGCTCTGGGGTAGTACATGTTGCAGAAGTGGGCAAGGTGTATTATGGTTTAGAATATACAATAGGTTCCCCCTCACAGAAGGCCAAGGCCAAAAATCCCACCTGCAACTAGTGCACCAGAAAGATAGAAGCTAGAACAAGGGTCCTCTTCTCGAGTGGAAGAGTATTCACCAAATCAATCCGCAATTTGAATAGAGGATGAGGCATCTTTAAGAGAATAGTTAAGACACATAAGTGGGGAAAGAGATATAATTGTTACTTCTGCAGATGTGGAAAGAGGAGTGCCTCAAGAGCCTCCTATGCCCTCCTTCGACCTCATAGTTTCTAACTATCAAGGTAAGGATATAGATCCAATTATTGCTGAAGCCTAACAAAAATTCATAACTGATGAAAATTTTGTTAAATCTAGGGCTTTTGCACTATTTTTGTGGAGAAGGAATATTAATAGGCAAGAATTGTAGCTATATGGAATGAAATAAAAGGAGATGAGGATAAATTAAGACCCATTATATAGAAGTGGAGTGAAAAACATAATGACATTTCTATTATGTACATATCTATTATCCAGTTACCATGTCACCAAATATAAAAGATTTTTGATCTACTTAGTAGGCTGGAGGATTTTGATAATAAATGGGTTTATGTTTAGAAAAGAATAACAATTTGCTTCTCCAAATACATAGTTGAAAAGTTTCATCTTTTTCCTATTGCTCTTAAAAAGGTTGATAAAATAAAGGTAAAGGAGGAATGGAAAAAGGAATTAGATGAAATATTATGCCAAAGAATGAATAATGTAGTAAATGAAAAAGGGCATATACTATGGGCAATGACCATGAAGAATTGATCAAAGTGCAATTGTTTTACAATGCTATCAGAAAGGACCTCGTTGAAATAGATGCAGTTGGGAATTTTGTGATAAGAGTACAAAGAGAAATCCTAAAATTTGATTGCCTAATGACACTGCTTTTAATGAGTGGAAAGAGAAATTTATGTCTATAGAACAGATGGTAGAAGATGATGGGGTAGAGGAAGATGCAAAGGTAACTGTTACCTTAATAGTTCATGATGAAGATAGTGAGAAACACCGAGTTGAGGTGAGTTTACAAGTAATAGAACAAGATACATCACTTTCAAGGTTGATAGCCACATACTCCAAAGAATCGAAATAACAAGATAGAAAATCATTGATTTTGCAATTTTGGAAGTGTAATAAAGTGGTTCACCCAAAAGAATATTTTGATGTAAAAAAATTTCTGTTACACACCTTTTTGTGTTTTATGATAGCAAACACTTTCAAAAAATCTTTTGTCTATAGGAAAACTATCAGTTCTCTAAGCCTAAAGCTTGTTGCATCTCACTCTATATAAGTGAGATTCCAGGGCTAGAGAAAGGGTTCAATTTCTAATATAATTTTAGTTTATATTGAGTATGGTTCGGTCCAGCTTATTGGTGCAAAACTTATGATGTATTCTCTCTGCAAATACTTGGGAATATATTGATGTTACAGGGATCTAATGTCTTTTTTAGAGTCACTCTAAGTTTTATTACAATTGTATACAAATCTTCAAAGGATATTAATACAAAATTGAACTGTCCTCATATCTGTTCTTGCTGAATTTTGTTTCCAATGTTATTACCTAGTTATTTTGATAATATGTGAGCAAAGCTTGTCTAGTTGAATGCAATTCACTTAGATTGTATATCAATTAATTATTGCTATTGATTCAATGAATTAAGTAAATGCTTTAGTAAATTTGGTAGGGTTGCTATGGTAATAGAAAAGATGTCTGTAAGAATGAATTCCAATAAGAATTGCTAATATTATTGGTTGTAATGCAATCAATTAGATCTATAAATTGAAGTAGACTCTGAATCCCAATGGAAGAGGCACTGATCCTAGTTAATCTAGTTTGTAGATAGATATATTATGAATAAGCACCAAGTTTAAAATAAGAATCAACTTTATTTTATTGTTTGAATATTTTCAAAGATGGTTAGCATGTGTTTGCATGTAACCTCTCAACCTTAGTTAGCTACTATTGCTAGAAATATTTGCAAATCTAAGAAGAATTGGGACCAAATTATCTTATAAGTGATGTATATCATCTACCAATGTCAAGGAATGGATAAACTATGTACATGTAAGAGATAGAAGATGAGAATTAGAATGAAACTAATAGGATTCTCATACAACATCATTCATTTGAATCATCCCCTAGGTATACCCACCTTGGTTTTCCAAAGCCTAGAGAGTAGAAAATTAGTCTTGGTTTTGTTGAAGTTGGATCCAAATAATATGCATACATAATTGTTAATGGGAAGTAGCTAGTCCATAGACTTGTGAGTATTATTTTCTTGGTATTGAGCTTTTTTTGTTCAATAGTTGAAATACACCAACAAAATGGTGACTCTACTAGGGAGTTGTCCAACACATGTGTAAGAAGTACTTCAATTTCTTCGATCTTGCTATGTATGTGTTTATTAGATCTTTTAGTACTGCTCATGGTCATAGTGGACATGTTTTAGTGACAAAACTTGAGAATTTAACAAAGGAAAAAGAAATCCAAATGCCATAGATGTGCACTAATGTATACAACCCTTCCAAGTGTCTTATCTGTCAAGCAAGAGTTGTAGTCTTATGATCGTAGTGATTGGTTCATCTATATGTTACATATTTCTATATTATCTTGTGTCCTTTCCTTAAAGTTTGGAGTAATTTTAATTGTTGTATTTTCCCTAGAATAGCATGGCGACTCAGTCCAGGTTTTGAAGCTAGTGCTTATTTATTAAATAGTAAATATGGCTAACAAGAGAAAAAACATAAGAGCTTACACAAGAGCCAATCCTGATATACTAATGTATATTGACTTACCTTAAGGTGGTCGGAAGAACCCAAATAAGAAAAAGGAAGATCCAAACCCTACCTAGATACCAAGAGGTACAGTGTATCAGTTAATTCTCAATACCAAGTAGTGGAAGGGAGAGAATCTTCTTCACTCAGCACTGAATCAAAAAGAACAAGACTTGTAGGAGGATTATTTAGTGCCCCGTTACTAGATGAAAGAGTCTATCAGGACAAGAATATGTCACCAATAGGGAATGTATCCCCTAGGCCAAATCTGATAGTCGAGATGAATCATAGGCTAGGATTGATGAGTCCATTTGAAGATCCTTTTAATCCTACAGTAGTCCTATACATAGAAACTAAGCTGATATATTTGGATGATCCTGCTAATTCAAAAGCCACTTCTGTAGATCCTAAGGAAGTACAATCAAAGATAGGATTTTTGAAGAAATGGGTCATTGAAGAAGAAGCTAAACATGCTCATTTAGAAAAGGAAAGAGAGCAAGCCCCTCTAAACGCCATTTTTGAAAGAGACAACTTGCTTAGAATGATGGCTCCCCTAAAAGAAAAAAACAAGATGTTAGGAGAAAGGACTTTAGTCGTTCATGCTGATATCTTTGGAGATGTAGATAGTTTGAGAACCAAAGTTCAAGAGCAAGAAAAGATTCTAAGCCAAAGACAAGAACCTGTTATTTCCCAAATTAAATCCTACAAGCCTATCCAAAGTAACTAGGAAGAACCTACTATCAAGCTGATAGATAAAGGAAAAGGAAAAGCTATAGGAATCTAGATAAACGAGGCTCAAGTATCAGAAAATAAATATGTAAACCTTCCTATGTCAAAGTTAGACCTAGATCTAGAAAAAGCTATGAAAGAAAAAGAAGATGTTACAAAGGAACTTAAAAAGATTGAGAATGAAGCCCAAGCTATAGAAACTAGGAGAAAAAATTAGTTCATAAAGTCTAATTCAGTGTTATCTTCCAATTATAAGAAGTTCATGCAATTAAAACATTGTGAATTTCTTGTTCAATGAAGATAAGTACCCCTGTCAAGAATTGGACTGTAGTAACTTGGTTGAAACCATAGATGGGAAGGGAACAATATTTTTTTAAGAGATTATACAATTAAAGACTAATAAAGTACCTAAGGGTCTAGTTGTTTTAGAGAACATGTTTGACAACCAAGATAGGGTAAGGACTGGGGCATAAGATTGTAAACCTCAAGAGCTAGAAGAGATAAATCTGGGCACTAATGAGGCCCCTAAGAAAGTTTATATTGGTAAAAATTTGTTAGCTAAAATTAGAAAGTCTTTGACTAACCTATTGAGAGAATATCGACATGTTTTTGCATGGTCATATGATGACCTAAAGGCTTATAGAGAAGATCTGTTTCAACATGTTATACCATTAAAGGATAATGTAAACCTTTTAGGCAGAAGCAGAGACTAGTAAATCCTACCTTAGCACCCAAAATTTAAGAAGAATTGATGAAACTAACAGATGGAGGGATAATTAAGCCTATTAGGCATTCCACTTGGGTCTCAAATCTAGTACCTATAAAGAAAAAAAATGGGCACATTAGACTGTGTGTAAATTTTACAAACCTAAACATTGTTTCTCCAAAAGATAATTATGGGTTGCCAAAAATGGAGGCTATGTCACAACAAGTGATTGGCTCTGAGTTGATGTCCATGAAGGATGGGTTCTCAAGGTATAACTAGGACCTGGTGAAAGAAGAAGAGTAGTTTAAGATAGCATTTACAACTCCATGGGGAACTTATGTATATGTGAGAATGCCACTTGGATTTATTAATATCGATGCCACTTTTCAAAGGGCTATGGATGTAATTTTCCATGAGTACATCAATAAGTTCATGGTTGTGTACCAAGATGACCTTATAGCTTATTCCAAAAGGGTTGAAGACCATTGTAGACATTTGGAGAAGATTTTTAACAAAGCCTTGGAATATGAGTGTCATTAAACCCAAAGAAATGTACATTTGGGGTGATAGAAGGTAGGTTACTAGGACACATAGTATCAAAAGATGGTGTAAAGATAGATACTAAGAGAGTGGTAGCCATCGATAAGGTTCTTAAGCCAAAGAATGTAAAAGGAATACAATATTTCTTTGGGAAAGTTAACTTTTTTAGGAGGTTTGTTACTAACTTTGCTAAGATTAGTAGACCTATTTCAAAAATACTTAAGAAAGGAGCTACTATCAACTAAGATGGTGAACCTTCACAAGCATTTTAGGATATTAAAACTGCCATTAGAAATGCTCTAATCCTTAGGACTCTAGGTTGAACAAAACCAATGCACATTTTCTCTTTTTCATCTTTCCATATTGCAGTTGTCGTCTTATTGCAAAAACATGAAGAAGGATATTAGCAAACTATTGCTTTCTTCAACAAGTCACTACAGCCTATTGAACTAAAATATGGGATAAATGAGAAACAAGCATATGCTTTGGTGAAAGCTATTAAGGTTTTTAGATGTTGTTTAGTAGATGCCATTATCATTGCTTTTTACCAAGTGCTGCTATAAAGGACATATTTTTCTCAACAAGAAGTATCACGTAGAAGATGTAGGTGGATTAAGAGGATCTAAGAATTTAACATTGAAATATAGATAACAAAATTTTTAAGAGGTCAAGGATTAGCTTATCTTATGGCTCAGTCTAATTTGGATGTTAATCAGATAAATATGGTAGTAGATGACCTAAGGTTTGATTTATGTCATATGGATCACTGTGAGTGATATGATAATATTATATATTATCTACAACACATGGATGCTCCTTCCCATTTGACTAAAAATGAGAAAAGAAGTACTAAGTTACAAGTTAGAAAATATATTATTGTCAAGAATAATTTATGGTGGAGAAACTTTGAGGGAATACTGCTAAAGTGTATTGATCAAGAGAAATCAAAAGAAGTGTTCAATGAAATGCATGCTAGAGTATGTGTAGGGCATGATATGGCCAAAAATACTACACACAAGGTAATGAGAGCTTGATTTTGGTGGCCCTCCTTATTTAGAGATGCTCGAATAATGATTAGAAAATGTGATGCTTGTTAGAGATTTACAAGTAAGTTGGAATTCTTAAGAAATACTCCATTGAAGTTAGTAGAGGTTCAAGCACCATTTCAACAATGGGGAATGGACTTTATAAGAGAAATTTCTCCTAAGTCTAGTATACGTTATTCATGGATCTTAGTTGCTACTAATTATTTTACAAAGTGGGTAGGGGTGATCCCAACAAGAAATGCAACTAGTAAGGTTGTAAATAATATTCTTCTCAACAACATCATTTCAATATTTGGTTTCCAATAGAAAATTGTGATAAAGAATGCAATGTGCTTTAGATTTGAAGAATTCATAAAATTTTGTGACAAATATGGAATCACAAGATCAATGTCTTCTCCTTATCATCCACAAGGAAATGGACAAGCTAAATCCATAAAAAAAATCCTATTAAAAGTTATTAAGAAAACCCTGGATGATAACAAGAAGGCATGGGATTCCAAGTTGCAATTAGCAATATGAGCTAACATGGTAACTGTGAAAAAGGCCTTTGGTATAGCACTTTTTGACATTGTATATGGAATCTAGGCAAGGATTCCTCAGAATAACCTAGTGGGCTTGTATAACTACATTCAAATGTATGATGAAGATATCATTGATGATATGCAAGAAAGATTGGATGAGTTAGTTGGACTAACTGAGACTAGGAAAGAGGCATCAATCAGAAATTAGAAGTTGCAACTATAGGTCAAAGCACTCTATGATAAAAGGATAGTGAACAAGAAATTTGAAGATAGAGATTTAGTCCTCATGTGGAATGCCAAGATGGAGGATAAAGGAAAACATGGTAAGTTTTATCCTATATGGTTAGGTCCCTATTTGATTGAAAATACATGTGGAGGAGACTCTTATATTCTCAAGGACTTTTCAGGAAACATTCTTGAACTCCTAGTTCATGGACAATTCTTAAAGAGATATTTTTTCTAAAAAAAACTTGTTTCTTTCATGAACAATAGTCTACGTTCCCTTTTATATCTTGTAAAATCTTTGTATCTTCTATATAGCTCTTGTATATTTTCTATTCTATGTTTATGCTCTCTCAAAGTTGTTAGAAGTAAAAAGGTCAAGCTTGTGGTGTACTTCCCCCAAGGATTCTAAGACCTCATATGAATTCTTCTTATTCATTATCCCTAGATAGAGCCATTGTTGGCCTAGTTTTTCACCATTCTGGTTTTGTTGCATTCAGTAGTGAAAAACCGTAAATGTGTGTTTTAAAATCTTAAAACCCTAGGTAAGATTCATGAAAAACCCTAAATCCTTTATTCTACTTTGCCCTAGCCACTGAAATTTTCTAAAAATAAGATTTCAAAAAGGATTTAGGTGGAACAAGCTTACCCTAAAGTTTCATGTCCCAAGGATTACTTTATAAATTTACATGATAAACCTTTGCTAACCTTGCTTTTAATCACAGTTATTATTTTGAATTTTTTATTTAAAAGTCTTAACTACAAAAACCTTTTTGATTAACTATCAATCTCAATAAAATTGATGGGAGGCATATCCCCACTATAAGAAAATGCAAGTTATTTAACCAATGTAGGCAAGCACCTTTGCACCATGTAGCCCTTGCTGACGATGGAACTTCAGTGTGCCACAAAGTTTGTAGCTAGTTAGAATTTGTTAGACCCTTTTTGCAGAGTTATCAGTACTAATCAACACACATTAAAATTTCTTGCGATGTTATAGGTTGGCTCATTTACAAAGTTATTACTTTGCCTTCAATTGTGATGCACCATCAATCTTGGTAAGATCAATGAAGAGCATTTCCCCACTATAAGAAAATGCACAAAAATTACATAATGTGGTGAAGCACCAATGTGTCATGTGCCACATAATGATTTCATGGACCCTCCTTTCTAGAAGATCATATTGACATTTCTTTCGTGGTAGTTGTCAGATGAGCTGGGGCATAAGGGAAGTATTTCGTTGGTCAGTTTGGCTGACTAGGTCCTAAAAAGAAAAGATTTTGATTCACCATTGATCTTAGTGAGATCGAATGATAGTGCTTACTCACATCAAGGAAAGGACTAAAATTTAAGTAATGCTGGCAAACACCAATACACTACATGGCATAGTGAGACCAAGCTTTAAGAAGGTTGTTGAGTCATGCTAGGTTGTAAAGCTTTGATGAATTGGAGCACATTCATTGGTGGAAAATGACATGTATATGCAAAGTTGTAAATGATGATATCACGGCCACAAAAATTCTAAGAGTTAATATTGTAGTTTGTACCACTGTTAGACTTGTCAGAACACATTTTATTTTCTTGTGATATCATTGATTGGGAGAAGATAGTGAGCTCTTTCTTAATGTCATATCTTTATGCCATATATCTAAGGAAGATCAACGGTGAGTGCTTCATTGCTTCATGAAAATGTGAGGAGTTTAACCAAAGTGGGGAAGTGCATGTTTGACATGTGATAGGGATTTTAAAAAGCTTTAAAGTTGTTTGCCTTCTAAAAGAAAGTTGTTTGATGTTGTGAGATCGACAAATGAAATTCAAATTTGAAGCATGACATGAGATTAATGATGGCTAAAGGGAATCAATATACCTCAAAACTCCTTCCTATGATTTTAATGCCCTAGTATAATTCAAGAGTTCACCATTATTGAATCACATAATCATGATGAGTTATATGAGCACAAGGGTTTTCAATGCTAGGGCACAGATTCCATAAAGTATTCAGCAAAATTACAACAAATTACATAGAAAAGGAAGGAAAATTCATTGAGTAAGTGATATGTAACCATTGAAAATCAAGAAATTAGCATTATGTAAAGTTAAAATTTTCAAAAGATGCCTCCATGAAAGGAATTCTATGGTCATACTGATTATCTTGAGAGGTCTATGCATGATGATTTTTCTAAATAATTTACGCTGTCTATAAATGAAATAACCAAGAAGAGAGAGATTATCTCAAAGAACCCTAGGTTGATTGTAGCTAAGAGTTTCTATGACAAGGCTATTTGTGTAAGAGATGCCTAGGTTTCTATGGGAGGATTAGAATTTTTCAAAAAATGGTTTGCTAAGAGAAACCTAGACACCCCTATGACCAATGTTTTGGAATTTGATATTGGGAAATTACTAGGCCCTAGGGTTTTCTTTGACAATGATCTACTAGCTGACTTGGCTAAAAGTATAATTATATTATTAGGGTTGTGAAGAATTATGCTCGACAAAATCTCTTTCGAATTTCTTCTGAATTGATTAGTTAGATTTTCAACCTCAACCCTAACCATGCTATGCATAAGCTTATTGATATGGATGACCTCCAAGTAAGGTATGATGCATAGAGAATGTATCTAAGAGTAGGTCTTCTACAACAACATTTTTCTAGAATTGGTACATTACCCTTGGTCACATCCACTACCCTAGAGCCACTGATGATGAAATAGTTCAATCCTAGGGCTCGAGCTTTGTACTTCACCCACTACAAATTTTTTGGTATGGATGAGGAGGAATACATCCAAAGATTTGTTGTTCTTATTATGGTTCAAAAATTATAGCTTAGAATGAGTAGTATTCTTGATTTTTCCATTTTCCTTGCATAAGAAATTCATAATGGTTTGGTGGGGATATCACAAGGAAAGGTAAATAGACCCTTTTGCTAGTACTCCCTACTTATGCACATATGTATTAATGAAGGCATTACCTTTTTCTCCAAAGGGATGGAACTGGAGTTAACAAAAGATGGCAAAAAGTTACTGGTCTAGTTGTGGAGTGTTAACATGACTTGGGAAGCCAAGAATGCTAGTTATGTGAGATTTGACAGATATTTTGCATCTAGGTTCAGATTTCTTTTGAGAGATGATAGCCCTAGAATTCCATAGTCTCTATTAGAGTTGATTAGACCTAAAGATCATGCAAAAGGACTGTTGGTTAGTCACAATTAGGGGGATATAATCCCATATAATGTTTCCACAATGATTAGAATGTATGGTTTTTTGGGAAAACCTCATGTCCTACCTTTTCATGTGCCTTTCAAGATAAGGATTGTAGAATTGTTGTGGTAGATCAAAACTATTGAAGAAAGAGACATGATTGTTAAAGGTAAAGGTACTTTCTTCCTAATTATCACTCTGGCACATGATTTTGTTTTTGTAAAGAAGGTATGGAGGCACGTCAATTTTTTTTTGGATAGATACAATATGGTAGAATCCCATGTAAGGCATATTGATCCAAAGGGATTTTATGATCTTTTGAAAGAGAATTCAAAAAGCCTAAAGTATTGCACAACAAGTATATTTCCATAAGGATATTATTAGGAATATTTCCTCATTATAGGAGTACGAGGTTAGAAAAGAAAAGTGGATAGTTTTCAATAAAGTTCTAGAATTCATTAATTCTTTTGACCCTAATTATAATCCTTTAAAAGATAAAAAAATATTGGGGGGCCAAAATGCATGTATTAATGAATTTTTTTTTTGAAATGATGCAAACCATGAATGAGAAGAAGACTACATATGTTAAATCCTATCCTGATAAAGCAATAGAGGTGGAGAGAAGAATTGATAGTAGGATGATTGTTTCTCTAGGGTAGTACACATTGTAGAAGAAGGTATGGTACATTGTGGTTCAAAACATACAACAGGTTCCCTCTCACAGAAGGCTAAGGCTACAAATTCCACCTGCAACTAGTACACCAAAAAGACTAAAGTTGGAACGAGGGTCCTCTTCTTGAGTGGAAGAGTATTCACCAACTCAATCCCCTATCTAAATAGATGATGAAACATCTTTGAGAGAACAGTTAAGATAGATCCGTGGCAAAAGAGATATAATTGTTACTTCTATAGATATGAAAAGAAGAGTGCCTCAATAGCCTCCTATGCCCTCCTTGGACCTCATAGTTGTTGACTATCAAGGTAAGGAGATAGATCCAATTATTACTCAAGCCTCACAAAAACTCATAAATGATGAAAATTGTGTTAAATCTAGGCTTTGGTATAGTTTTTGTTGAGAAGGTATATTGAAAAGTTTGAGAAAGTGTGTAAGAAAATAAAGGCAGAACAACTCGACAAACCAGATTTTGATATCAAGGAAGAGGTGAAATCCAAATTTTTGAGTGATTTTGCCCAGTTAACACCTGAGGCTGGGAGGCAACTAGTTAGGGATTCAAGAGTTTTAATTTTTCCAGAGTGGGACATAGCTAATGCTATGATTTTTTATTTAATTAGAAAGGAAAAGAATGTGCACTATAAGATAGAAGAAGAAATTCTAGAAGAGCATAGGGGAATCAAATTTAGTAATGATCATCAAGCCCTAGTTATTTGGTCAATGCAAAAAAGAGTCAAGAATAGAATACAAGAAATTTGTAGTGCATAACATATTGGTACTCACAAAGTATTTAGGGTTCATGAAGTGAGTAGTCAAAAAATCACTAAATTGGTTGAAGAAATACTAGAGTTTGGGGATACAGTGTCTGGAAAAGAACAAGATAGGTTCTTAGAACTCAATGCCAAATTTTAAGAAGTACTGAAGGCTTATGAGGAAAGAGGAAAATAGATGCAATTAGTAGAAAATCAGATATCTCAAATGGATAAGCAGTTTGGGAAGAGAAAGATGGGAGAATCTAGCAAGCCAAGAATTGTGTATCCTTAGCCACCAATTGAGCCATTTTAGTTAACTCCTATTGTTGAAATACCAAACACCCCACAGAGGCCTGTGTTCTATACTATAGAAGAATTGGAAGAGGAAAGAGACAAATTATAGGAAATGCATATAGAATTAAATGATCAATATGAAGAAAAACTTAAGCGAGCTATTATGTACCTAGTAGATAGAATTGAGTGGTCAACATTTTATGATCATTTGGAAAGAATTATAGCTATATCGGATGAAAAAAAAGGAGATGAGAATAAATTAAGACCCATTATATAGAAGTGGAGTGAAAGAAATAATGACATTGCTATTCTATGCATATCTATCATCCAATTACAATGTCACCAAATAGAAATTATTTTTGATCTACCTAATAGGCTAGAAGTTTTAGATAATAAATGAGTTTCTATTTAGAAGAGAATAACAATGTGCTTCTCCAAATACATAGCTAGATAGTTTGATCTTTTTCCTAGTGCTCTTAAAAAGGTTGATAAAATAAAGGAAAAGGAGGAATGATAAAAGGAATTAGATGAAATATAAACCAAAGAATGAATAATGTAGTAAATGAAAAAGGGCATACACTATAGGCAATGACCAATGAAGAACTGGTCAAAGTGTAGTTGTTTTACAATGCTATAAAAAAGGACCTCATTGAAATAGAAGCATCTGGGAATTTTGTGACAAAATTACAGAGAGAAATCCTAAACTTTGATTGGCCTAATGATACCTCTTTCAACGAGTAGAAAGAAAAATTTATGTCTGCAAAATAGATGGAAAAGGATGATGGGGTAGAGGAAGATGCAAAGCTAACTATCACCTTAAAAATTGATCATGAAGACAGTGAGAAACCCTAAGTTGAGGTAATTTTGTAGGTAATAGAATAGGATACATTAATTTCAAGCTTGATAGCCATGTACTTCAAAGAATTAGAATGACAAGATAACAAATCATTGATTTTGCAGTTTTGGAAGTGTAACAAAAAAGTAGTTCCCCCAAAAGAATATTGATGTAAAAGTTTTTCTGTTACACACCTTTTTGTCTTTTATGACAACAAACACTTGTAAAAAATATTTTTTCTATAGGACAGTTGTCAATTCTCTAAGCCTAAAGCTTTTTGCATCTCACTCTATATAAGTGAGATTCTAGGGCTAGAGAAAGGGTCCGATTTCTAATACAATTTTAGTTTCTTTTGAGTATGGTTTGGTCCAGTTTATTGGTACAAATTTTTTATTTTTATTTTATTAGTAAATGGCCAAGGCCTTAATTGATTTTAGTAAAATAAATAATAGTTTAGGATATCTTATCTCTATTCAAATGGGCACTGGTAGGAAAGAACATAGAAGAAAACCTCCAGTATAGCCTGGGACAGATGTCTTATATTATTACATTTTAAAAGGCCATATCCCAATGGAATTTTATAAATAAATTAACCTTAACTTTTTCATTTATATATACATTGTGGATAGGGGCATACCCCTAATGTAAACAGACGTTGACCCATAAATCACATCATAGACACAACTTGAGCCCTAATAAGAAGAGAACCTTTGAGTGTGAGTATCTTACTTAGATCAATCCCTCATCTTGCCTGGTCAAGTTAAAACATTTTTTAGAAGAGCATAGAAATAAGCCAAATAAAACACCTCACCATCCTTATTACCAAGGGGACTAAATTCCCAATTTAAATGGATTATAATTACTTATGTCATAGGACAAAGTCTTAGGAAGAAATAAGCAAAGGAAACAATATAATAAAACCTACCATAACTATCAAAAAAGAAAAGGAAATAAAGTTAAAGAAATCTTGAGAAGGACTAACAATCAGTCCCAAGGAAAGAGACCTGGTAAAATAGGCCAAAGATACCTAATGGGAGGATAATAGTTATCTTCATGTTTCTAAAAAAGCTACTAAAACTACTAAGGCATATAAGCAACATTAGTGCATCTATGAAATGTCAAAACACCACAAATCTAGGAGAATAGAACACTCATTTTATCTAACTACAATAACAACAAATCACCATCAATAGATAATGAATAACCATAATACTACCATAGTTTTCAATCCTCATAGTCCTCCAAATCAGATTGCTTTCTCACATTGCACATAAACAAATTTTTTAATTCATTTAAACATTACTTTCATTGGATTACTAAGATTAATTTAAGACTATGCTAGAGACTTCAAAATACAGTGATAGAGCATGGACTCTATTTCACATAGATAATCTAGAATTCTAATCTTTTAGAAATATAGAAGAAATTTAAAACTTCATTAGTGCTTATTTTGAATGAAATACCTAGCTTTGTCATAAAGATTGAATAGCCAAAGTAAAAATGATATAAAGACTATCATTTATTACCCTTTTCAAATCTGTTTGCTAGGGAGGTAGGGTATCATTTGAGCTACCTTAGAATACCAAGTTAGGGAGCTCCATAATACACCAGCTAGTCCTAGCAAAGGGGATTTGACAATTTAACATTCACAATTATGAAAAACCAGAAGGAAAGAGATCACCAAAAATGGTAGACAAGCAAAGACCTCAATGACATAAAATGAATCCATACCCTGAGAGAGGTCTAATTTTAATCAACTAAAAAATACTCCTAGCTAAACCATATAATCTATACTGCTAGCTAAAAGGAACTGCAATCCTACCTAAATGGAACCAGCCAACTAGATAAATACATATCATATAATATGAAGAGTGAAAATTAACCCTAAATAATTAGAATGAATGCATAAATCAAGAAACCATTAGGAAACTAACACAAAGACCAAATACCAAGTACTATATATTAATATTATTCACAGATATACATAACATAGAGTCTTAGGGATTTAATTCGAGAGAAAAAAATGTCGTGCTTTTGGATTTAATAAAAAAATGGACACTATCATAGATAATTAAGCTTACTAATAGACAGATAGCTATATGATAAACTAAGAAACCCTATAGTACTAACCCTTAACCATATCAAGCTTTCCTCGATCAAGCCAGACCCCTGCCTTGCTTCCAGTACTCCATAATCACTTCAGGGATGTCATTGGGCTGCTCCACATAGTAGGTTGGAGGAAATTTGAAGTAAAACTTTGCATAGTTGGTTTTCTCTGCATTCGATGTATAGAAGTCCAGGTCATCGAGGTTGTCAAATATCACCCCTGATTGAATGTATGCATTAAAGATATGAAGATAGTTGAGAAGCCACTCCTTGCTTTCATCTGCAATGATCCCCTACCACCTAAGGAGAAAGTTCAAACTGGCCTCCATTTTAGGCCACTCTCAAGAAAATGCTAAACCCTTCTGAATGACTAGGGAAGGATGAGGATAACAGGTTTCTAAGTCTGGAAGCCCCAAGGGTAGATTCATATACTTCTCTAGAAGGGTAATCCTAAATTTTCTATCCATGCTATATATTGCTTGTTCCAAGTTCTTTCTCTAGGTAGGAATAAACATATCTCCACATAGCCAAATAATATCCTCTACTTCCACTTTGGTTCTTACTAGATAGCTGATAAAAGACACTATGATATCGCTATTGGTTCTCCAAGTATATTCATAATTGAAGACTCCTTCCCCCAAAGCTCAGCTAATTGCAATTTAAAACATGTCATCCAGAGCATACAGAATTTGATTCCACCTCTTCAATTTCACTGACCCATGGAATGCCATGGTTCAACTTTTAGTAGTATGAAATAGATAAACATTTGAATCCATGGTTAACAAAAATAATGAAAATGAAAGGTTCTGATGGGGGCCCCAAATAAAACAAATGGAAATGTCTTGAAGCAATCATGTTAACTATAATAATGATGTCATTGAGATGAAATCATTAATTTTTGATAGAGTGTAGAGTACCAAGACACAGGAATCACCATAAGAGGAGGCATAATTATATGGTACTCAATGAAGCCTAAAATTTTGGCTTTCATAGTAATGACAAGGAACATGCTAAAATCAGTCAAGGGATGTAAATTATAAAATTAAATGTAACTTAGGTTGAATGATTATGTATAGTATTACACTTAAGAAGTGAAATAAAGATGACCTACCTAATGTATAAAGTGTGAAGTCCCGCCCTTGACATAGAACTATCAAGTAAATATTAAGCATTTTAATTTTTATTTAAAAATAGTTTATAAAAAGAGAGGACATAAATAGAGAAAAAGTACAAATTTAGAGAGGTGGAGAATAGCCATTGTTGAAAATCAATGAATTGACTCCATCTACTCTCGAGTTTGCTAGTTGATCCACAAATTGGTTGCCTTCCCTATATATATGACAAATCTTATGGTCTTCAAGTCTTTCTATTAAGACAAGGACCTTCTCTAGTTGGGAATTGAAAACCCAATTAGGGGTTGACCTTTTCTTTATGGCATTCAAGATTATTTGTAAGTCTCCCTCAATGACGACTTTGGTTAAGTTAAGCTTAAGACATAATTGAATGCCTTGATAGAGGGCTTCATGTTTTTCACAGTTGTTGGAGGTAGGATGTATTGATATATCTTTTTAGCTATTCAAAACACACCATCATTATTTATAATGCATGTGATGCCTGCTATACACAGGTTACCATGAGTAGATCTGTTAAAATTTAGTTTGGCCTAGCTGGTAGGTGGCAGCTCACATCTACAGTTATTCCTAGCCTCCCTATTATTCTTTGAGTAGAATAAGGGAGGATTAATCAAATTAGGCCACTATTTCTTCATGAGTCCATCCCAATTCAAGAAAGAACCTTCCTCTAGCCACGAGTTTCTAAAATAAGAGTTGGTGGATTCTACAATACTGGCTTTTATATTGGTGCAAAACTTGTGATGTATTCTCTCTACAAATACTTGGGAATATATTGATGTTAGAGGGGTCTAATTTATTTTCTATAGTCATTCTAATTTTAATCACAATTGTATACAAATCTTCAAAGTAGATTAATACAAAATTGAATTGTCCTCATATCTATTCTTGCTGAATTTTGTTTCCATTGTTATTACCTGGTTATTCTGATAATGTGTGAGTAGAGCTTGTCCAGTTGAATGCAATTCACTTAGATTGTATGTCAATTCATTATTTCTATTGATTCAATGAATTAAGTAAATGCTTTAGTGAATTTGAAAGGGTTTTTATCGTAATAGAAAGGATATCCATAAGAATGAATTCTAGTAAGAATTGCTGATAGTATTGGTTGTAATGCAATCAATTAGATCTATAAATTGAAGAAGACTCTAAATCCAAATTGAAGAGGCATTGATCTAATTAATCTAGTCTACAGATAGATAGATTATGAATAAGTACCAAGCTTAAAATCAAAATCAACTTTATTTTACTATTTGAAGAGTTTCAAAGATGGTCAGCACTTGTTTGCATGTAACCTCTCAGCCTTAGTTAGCTACTATTGCTGGAAATATTTGCAAATCTAAGAAGAATTGTGACCAAATCTGCTTATAAGGGATGTATATCATCAGAGAATGTCAAGGAATGGATAAATTATGCATATGTCAGAGATAGAAGATGAGAATCATAATGAAACTAATAAGATTCTCATACAATAAAGTTCATTTGAATCATCCCCTAGGTATATCCACCTTGGTTTTGTAGAGCCTAGAGTGTAGAAAACTAGTCCTTGTTTTTTCGAAGTTGGATCCAAATAATATGCATACATAATTGTTAATGGAAAGTAGCTAGTCCCTAGATTTGTGAGTATTATTATCTTGGTATTGAGATTTAGTTGTTCAATAGTTGAAATACACCAACAATAGGAACACCAAATTTTGTGCCTAGTATATTAGATCAAAGTGGACCAATAAAAAATTGGCAAGAATGGTCATCCCCTTTTGATGGAATTTTGAATCACTCTACATTTTTGGCATATTGTAATGATGAGGTAGATGTTGTAGTGGTGTATGACTTAATTGATGTTCTATATAAAATAGAGTCAGAGATGGGAAACATAATTGTTGAGGTTAAAGCCATCCCAAATTATAAGTGGAGTAAGAGCCTTGAGGAATTAAAGGGGATCAGAGATACCACCTAGCCAGATGTTGAAATTAACAAAGCTATCTAGGAGATCATAGCTAGCATAAAGGCCTTGCCATCTAGGGAAAGTGATTAAGAAGTTAAAGTCACAACCAAAAGGTAGAAGAGAAAAAGTGAAGAGAAGGCAATGAAAATGAAAGGTTTTTAAGGTGAAAACATATCCATATTGAACATCTAAAGAAAGTGCCACCTGCCAGTTTTAGAACTTCTTCACCAATTTTGTGCAAGTACAAAGAATGTTTGTAAAGGAAATGTATTTGAAATATCTTTTTCTTTTTTAATCATGTTTTGACAAGTGTCCCCCCATCCAAAGCTTTTTGCAATCCTTTCCTTTAAAATGATTTCCAAGGTGTGGAGTGAGGGTCCTAGTTCTGGATAATTTTTAGAGTTTATAGTATTTGTAGTTAGTCTAGTTTTTATGTAAATTGTATGTTGTCTCAATTTTGTAATCTGAGAATACAATAGATATTGAATGATAAAATCTATCATATCTTAAGTTATATCTCTTGTTCCATATCAGTAATGTTTTGTTTTCAAGTAGGATCAATATAAAAATATTTTTTTATATTTGCATCTCTAAATTTTTGTCTCTATTTTCATATGCTTTTGACCTTAAGATTGAATAGGCAAGGTTATTTCAGTTTGATGGAGCTAGGATAGGTTATGCATCATTTTGGTGTTTCTTTTAGTTCAAGGAATTAAGTAAATGCTTCCATGAGCTAATAGGGTTTCCAAGTGTATGGGAGGGATATCATAAGAATGGGTTTTAGGGTTAATTGTTGATAAATTTAATTGCAAGTCAATTAAATTGGTCAAGAATTATTATTATGACTTTGTCTAGAAATGGAAAAGGCATTGGTAATCAATTTAGATGAAAATTTATAAAGTCATTTGTTCTCATATTTCAAACTAAAATCGAAACCAATTGTTTATTTTTGTAGCAAAAAATGATATTGTGGGTCATTCACTTATTTATAATAGCTTTTCTCTGAGTTATAGTTGGCTATTTTACATCAAGGAGTTAATTAAAATTTCAAGAAGATTTTTTACCATTTTCTTTTATAGTGGATAAATATTTGAGAAAGAAGATCATAAAGTAATAAATATTGTCCCTAGGTGCACCCGCCTTGGCCCTACTGAACCTAAAGTGTAGAAAGTCCTTGTGCTTTGTCAAGCTGGTCCAAATCTAAATGAGTTCATGTTAAATATGGGAAATAGATAAACTCTAGACATCCACCTTCATTTTGCATCCTAGTACTCATTTTTAGAACCTGTAGTTTTAAAACACTAACAAAATGGTGACTCTATTGGGGAGTTGTTTGAAAAACCCATGTTCTAAATCACTGCAATCTCCTATGTTTTGCCTCTATTTGTATTGTTTCTTTTGTAGTGAAAAATCTTGAGAATTTAAAAGGAAAATTCCAAATCAGTAGGAGACACCTTGAGAATTTCTTTTCTAGTGACAAGACTTGTCTACAAAGTAGAGTTCACCTTTCCTAAACTGTAAAATATTAAAGTCTTTTTGGGTTGGGCCCTTGTGTCAGATAGATTTTCAAAAGTTGATTTTCCCATGAAATTTCCTCTCCTTTAGCCATAGTAAATTTCTTTTCTCCTAGTGGGTAGTGACTTGGTCAAGGTTTTGGTATCTAGTAATAACATTATAAATAAGAGATGGTTGAGAGAAGAAAAAACATGACAACATATGTGAGGGAAAAAAAAAGATTCCTTTGTATACAAAATTACCAAAGGATGGTATGAAAGTTTGGCCTAAGAAAAAAGGGTAGTCTAGTCATACATGGAATCCTAGAGACAATGCACAATACCATCCCATAGTTGAGAAAAATAAATTTATCGCATAGTTCAGAATCTGAGAGTACTAGACTTTTGGGTAATCTTTTTACAACTCCTTTTCAAGAAGAGAAACTTTACCAAGATTAAATGGTGTCATCCATGGGAGATAATATTTTTAGACCTGGCAATTTAGGAGGAATAAAATATTCATAGTTGACTAAAGGAGATATGTAATTATTGTAATTTATGGCAACACATGATATACATGCTTACAGGAAACCTCAGAAATAAAGATACTTAGCTTTTGGTAATAAGAAAAGTGTCTAAGTACGAAATTTGGTATACATCAGTGTATTGTTTTGTTTATAACTTGTTGTTGATGTGATAGAAAAGTTAGATGGAGATAGTATACATGTTGGTAATGAGATGTATAACCTCAGAAGTTAGTACAGACTGTATGGAACAAAGATATTCACATTTTAATGAAATAGGACATCAGAATTAAAGGAAATGATTATTTTGTTTACAAAATAATTACTTGTAAAATTAGAGCCGACATCCTAGATGTTTACTCTAAGTTGGAAAAATATATTATGGTCTTAGCTGACCTAGTAGAAATTTGTGTAAAAGCACGGCATTTATACAAAGGATATTTTGTGAAGAAGTATGAAAGAAAAAGTGTGCAAGTATTGTGAAATGTGAACTTACTATGAAAGCAATATATGTGAAGTTTTTTGAAAGCTATTTTGTGATTTGAGATCGAGCTAAAGATCAAAGATCAATAAAGGAAGAAGTTATAGAACCTATATTCTAGAAGTCTAATTACTTGTTTGGGCATTGAGCTCTTCTTGTAATTGGAAGTGCATGTTTGCACAGTGGGCTCATCTTGTATCCAATGTACTACAACTCCTAACAGGGTTGGAATCTACTAAAATAGATTCAAAGTCTCCTAACAGGGATTCCTTATGCTGAATTTTCTCATTGACTCCTAACAGGGTCCATCCTGTAATAAGGAATTTATATATCAGTATATTATCTAGTGCATATCATCCCCACCAGGGTTTTCCCTTGGCTAGGGTTTCCCTAGTTCAAAAAATATGGTGTTATGAGTTATCTTTGTGCATTGTTACTATTACTATTCAACATTACTTTATTACTTTGTTATGCATGGTTTAAAGTAAGAAATAATATCTAGTTGGTGAATAAAGTTTGTAGATTATTGATTCACCCCATCTCTCTGCAGTAATCCTTATTTCTAACTATTGGTATTAGAGCCTATATACTTTGAGGAGGCTTAAAAAAATGAGTAAGATCCCTATGGATATGGAATAGTTGATGAAGAACCTTGAAGAGGCTCTTGAACAAATTGATCTCCTTACTGAAGAAAGAGATAAGTTGAAGGACGTCTATCAAGACTCCAAAGTATACATTGGACAATTGAAGGAAAAGATTGAACATCTCCAATCCAAGCCTAAATCTACTAAATCCAAAAGTACTGATGATGACTATTTGAAGCTAAAGATAATGTACAAGATCTTGAAGCATGAACTGAAGATTATGAATCTAAAGTTGACTTTGAGAAATGATCTTAGAAAAGTTGAATCTAAATTGAACACTAAGAATGCAAATCTTACAATAAGTTTGGCAAAGAAAATATCTAAATTTTAAACATTGAAAGAACATCATGAAGTACTTCATAAGTACAATACTATTGTGAAAGATGAATTAGCTCAGTGAAAACAATAGCTTGAGAAGTTTTATTCTAGTAGAGAAAAGCTTGATGATTCAATGTCAATATAGAGACCTACTTATAATAAGACTAGTCTTGGTTATCTAATTAACATGTCTACAAAGAAACTTGAGATTAGATTAGATTCAAAAGAAAAATATAAGTTTTATGATAAGATTCAATCCCATAAATCTTCTAATAAAACCAAAGAAGTTGGACAAGACAAGGAAGTTGAAATTTTGGATGAATCAAAGAAAGTGGAATCTCCTAAGAAAACCAGGTATGAGTTTAGAGGTAAGTGTTTTTTATGTAATGAAATAGGTCTTATGAAAAGAGATTGTACAAATAAGTCATTTAATCATGTTAAGGACTTTTATTGTCATAATTGTCATGGTATGGGTTATAAAGAAATTGATTGTAGGAAACCTAAGTATGATAATGATAGAAGGAATAGAATAATGTGTAGAAATGCTAACCTTTTAGATGGAAGAAGATCTAATGAAAGGACATCAAGAGAAGGAAGATCTATTGAAGATAGAAGATAGATCATGTGTTATAAGTGTAACAACTTAGGACACATTGCTCAGTATTGTCATCCACCTAATGATCAACAAAATCCTAGAAGCAGAGGACCAGTATGTCAGTTATGCAACAACTCTAGACATACAACAAAGTATTTCAGAATGGACAAAAACTTCAGAGATAGAAGGAACAATAGAAGAAGCTTTGAGAATAGAAGGAATGACAGAAGGACCATCAAAAATCACATAAGGAACTCTAGAACTAAAAAATTTAATGAGGAACAAAGAAATTTAGTTGGTGAACTTTGAGAAGAACTCAACGAGGCATTTTAAAATGGATTAGATATCTCTAAAGAAAGGCTAGATGATGATGTGATAGGAAAATCAAAGCTAGTTATCGAGTTTGATTCAACCAAGTTGAATTAAGCTTGTTCACAACACCAAAATTTGAAAACTTCATTTAGAGATTGAATTAGAGGCATCAAAGTTGGGAAATGGTGTGTCTAGTTAAGTTTAGATGGTACCTAAGCTCACTTGTAATTTGGAGCTTATCTAAACAAGTTATGAAAGAATTAAGAGTTACTGATATTATAGAAAAGGATAATTTTGTAGCAGAATATGGAAACTATGTTTTTATGGAGAATTTTGTGAAGTGAAGTCTTCAAGAGAATTTTCATGATGAAAAGAGGCTATAGTAAACCTTGGGTGGCATTTGAAGATCGGATATATGATCTTGAGCAATTATTTGATTTCAGATTGTAATTGACAACTTTTTCATGTTTACAAAGTATGCAATTAATGCAAGTTCAATTTGATGGAATAAATGGAGTACACAATTCTTTTTCACTTCATTGTGAATACATCCAAAGTGAAGAGCACTCAAAAGTGACTTGTCAAGATGAGTTTGAAGAAAACCCTATTTTTAAAAAGAGGTATTTTATCACTTTTTTGAAAATTTATTCGATAAAAGTTCATATTTGATAGAATCATGGATATGTTAGTAGTGCACAATGTTGAGAATGAGGACATACCTAAGTTGAAGATTCTTTCCATGAAACCTACTGAAGGAAACCCCAACTTAGTGTTATCCATTACTCCAAATAATGTAGTACATTTGGAAGATGTAGGAAGTTATGTTAATAGTAATTTTGAATCTATTGGGAGTGAGTACATGAACAAGGATATGGAATTAGTTTTCAATCATGACATGACTGTGAAGCCTAGATTTGAATATTTGAAGGAACTAGACCTATTCAAATATCATTTCTACCATGAATTGGACACAAATGAATGGACACAGATCATATTAGGTAGGATACATGATGGAAAACTATGGATGCAAGATAATGTAATTTATATTTCTTCCAACCTTATTCATGAGGTAATTGGTCTTAGTACAACAAGGAAGTGTACATATAGGTGAGAAAATGGTCAAGAAGATAGTTGAAAGTTATACCAAAGTAGTGTATAATGGAAAGGCCATGGTGATCAACACCATCAAGCAAGATGATTTAAGATTTTTGAGTGGAATCATTGTCTACTCTATATGTGCAAGCTCTAAGATTGATGAATTATCAACTGGATTCATCTATGTAGCATATAAGATATGTGTAGAGAAGGGACAAGTTAACCTCAATAAAATTCTGACAATGCAATTACTTGAGAACCTAGAAAAGATCAAAAGGACTAAGAATAGTGTATTTAGATTTCAGTCACTAATCAATAACATATTCTTTAATGTACTTAAAATATTTCCATATTTATCAGTCATGGATATAATTAGCAATGATAGATATACAATGGAGAAGATCATAGAAGTATGCAAAAAACATCTTGTAGACAAGATAATGGATAGTGGGAACTTGATAATGAAGACATTTTAGAATGAGATGAGACAAAGATTCATAATTGCACCTACAATTATAGATAGATTTAAAGAAGAAATTTGTGTTATGGTTGAGACAAATTATACTTATATTCAAGTAGTAGAGCCTTGAAAAACATTTCTTGATCCCTTCAGTTATGAATTGAGTGATGATATTACAGTTGTATATATTGATTTATTATTGAAATCAGAGAAGGATAAAGTAGAATACAGATTTGGAACTTATGATGAGACTACCCAGTCAGCTCATCAAGTATCCTTGGAGAAGGCATCACACAAAAAGATAGAGTCAATCATGAAGAAAGCTTTATCGGAGGTTAGTATGACTAAGAGTGAATCTGAGGTAGTTAGAAAAACCATGAAACAATGAATACTAAATGTGCAACCTTTTCATTATCTATTGTAGAGACATCTATAGAACAAAGAATTCTATATGCAATAGTGTTAGGTGTGCAACCTAGTGAGACAAAGAGAAAATCTGAGAGAATAGTGGAAGTAATGACCACAAAGACAAAAAGGGTCAAGCACAAAACCACTAGACTAGGCAAGAGGAAAAATACATTGTTGATGATTGTTGAATCTATTGATGAAGAAGAAGAAGAACAAGAAGTCAAAAAAGTAGATAAAGTAACAAAGAAATCAGTAGGAAAAGCTCAGCAACCCTAGAAGCTAAATATAGGAAAGATTAACATAGGTATTGCTAATGAAGGTAACATTATTCAAATGAACAAATTTTATGACTTGTATAACAATTTTGAAAAATATCGTATTGATACCTCTATTATGAGATACATTATAGGAAACAATTTGAAATTGAGGGAATAGTAAACTAGAAAGTCTATGATAGACTTATTGATAAGAAGGCACCTACAAGAGAAGAAGATTTAGAACTTCAAAAGTCTATGCTAAGAATTATTTGTAACACTGATGACAAAGAAGAGATTAAAAGATTATTGAATAATCTTGCATCTTACTTGAGAAATAAAGTAAGACCATTTTTGTTTATGGTGGGTGAGAAAGATAAATTAAGAAGTGAGATTGCAGCAACAATAAGTCAAATATTGACAGAATCTGAGGTAGCATCTCCTTCAACACCTAGAACCTTAGAAGTGTCAATGAGTGGTGACACCATGCAAATAGATCAAACCAATGTTACCATTAACATTTATAATATTAATCCATTTGAAGCTTCCAAAATTAATGAACCTAATACCAAGGATATCGAAGAAAAACTAAGACTAATTGAAGAAGAAAAAAGGTTACTTGAAGAAGAAAAGAAGAAAATAGAAGAGACCAATTAGAAATTTCTTGAGGATGAGAAGAAAAGGAAGGAAGACAAGGAAAAAAAAAGAATAGTAGAAGAAGAAATAAGAAAGAAAATAGAGGAAGAAAAGAGAAAAAATGAAAGAAAAGAAAAAGAAAAGAAAGAAGAAGAAGAGAGAAGACTGAAAGAGGCAACCAAGAAGCAAAGTGAGGATAACACTAAACTTTCTAGTTCATCTACTTCACTTTCACTTTCTAGCTTAGCAAGTGATGATGATGATGATAACACTAATTTGATCTCATCCCTATCAAAGCTTATTCAGAAGAATAGAACAATGAAAAGTTGGTAGAAGACCTTGAGTGAGGTTACTGATAGACTACACAATACTTTGGCAGTATGATAGATAGAAGTAGATCTAGAACAAAGGGAACATTTAGTGCTAAATTCATTTGAAGAAGAATTTACTAACTTGTTGAATGTTGTAGAAGAAAAGACACAAATTTCACATGATGTTAACTTGTTTAGCACCATTTGCCAAAATATTAAAATTATTTGATAAGTCTTGATACTTGTATCAAGGAACTTTAGAAGCATAAATAGAATTGCAAGATATTGTACATTAAGTGTACTTTATCATATAAACTAACTAAAGACTTTGACAGTCATATTGGAAGTACGATGAGTGAACTAGAGGCTTTATCTAACCAAATTTAACATCCATCTTGTAAAGTTGATGATTTTTAAGGATAAGTGGCCAATGTTGACAATGGTATCAAGAAATTGGAACTTTGAAAGGAACAAATTTTGAAGAGGATATCAGATTTCAAAGAGTCTATTTCTCTAAAAATATCTTTTTTTGAGAAATAGTTGGAGGAATGTGTCAAGGCCAAGGACATCTATTCTAATTTTTTGTATTCATATCTTAATGTAGTTGATATTACTTCATATGCTTTATGTGCAATTCTCACCTCTTCTGAATCCACCAAGGAAACATTAGCTAAAGGTATGGATGGTCTTAAGGTAAATTTTGATGATTGCATGAAGATTCTATCAGTTTAAGGCAAAAGGACAATATTTTTTTTCTTTTTTTTTATAGTTTTTGGACAAATTTTGAATTTGGACCTTTGTCATTGATGTCAAAGGGGGAGAAGTACACATGAAAATTGTTAAGGAGAGAAGTACATTTAAGGGAGAGATATAATAGGTAAAAAGGATTGTAAAGTATATTTTAAGGGGGAGCATATGTAAAGATGGACAATTTGTAATAGATGCAGTATAGATTTATTTTTTAAGAGATTTTGTTACTTTTCAAATTTTCCCTATTTTGATGCCATCAATGCCAAAAGGGTAGATTATTGAAAATTTGCTAAAGGAGATATGTAATTTTTTTTCATTTATGGCAACACATAATGTAAATACTTATAGGAAACCTCAGAAATAAAGATACATAGCTTTTGGTAATCAAAAAATTGTCTAAGCATAAAATTTGGTATACAACAGTGTATTGTTTTGTTTATAATTTATTGTTGATGTCATATTATGCCTAGTGAAGCTAGATGGAGGTAGTATACATGTTGATGATGACATGTATAACCTCAGAAGTTAGTATGAATTGTATGTAACAAAGATATTCATTTAATGAAACAGGACAACAAAATTGAAGGAAAGGATTATTTTGTTTACAAAATAATTACTTGTCCAATTAGGGCCAACATCCTAGATGTTTACTCTAAGTTGTAAAAATGCATTATGGTCTTATCCAACATAGCAAATTTTGTTGTAAAAGCATGGTATTTATGCAAAGGACATCTAATGAAGAAGTATGAAAGAAAAAGTGTGCAAGTATTGTGAAATGCAAAGTTTTTTGGAAGCTATTTTGTGATGCAATATCAAGCTAAAGATCAAAGATCAATCAAGGAAGAAGCTATAGTAGCTATATTCCAGAAGTCTAATTACTTGTTTTGGTAGTAAGCTCTTCCTGTAATTGAAAGTGTATGCTTGGGTAGTGGGCTCATCTTGCATCTATTGTACTACAACTCCTAACAGGGTTGGAATCTCCTAATAGGGATTCAAAGTCTCCTAACAGGGACTCCTTATAATGAATTTGTTCATTGATTCTGAATAGGGTCCATCCTCTAACAAGAAACTTATATATCAGTATATTATCTAGTAGGCATCATCCCCACTTGTGTTTTCCCTTGGCTAGGGTTTCCCTAGTTAAAAAAATGGTGTTATGAGTTATCTTTGTGCATTGTTACTATTATTGTTCAGCATTACTTTACTACTTTGATCTACATGGTTTAAAGTAAGAAATAATATCTAGTTAGAAACTAAATTTTGTAGATTATTGATTCACCCCTCTTAGGAATCCCTATTTCTAACATAAACTAGCATCTAAAACCTAGAACGAATTAGTAAAATAGATCTCACCCTAGGCATGTTCCTTTTATTGAGTGAAACCTCATTTACCTAGGTGATCCTATAGAGTGAGAAACAATTGTTATTGATCCCAATGACCTATTGATAGAATTAGAAGCACTTAGAAAAAGAGTTGTTGAAGAAGATGCCAAAAAAATCCATTTGTAGAAGGAGAAAGATAAAACCACCATCAATTCTTTCAAAGAAAGAGACAAGCTACTTAGGAGAATGGTTTCCTTGTAGGAACAAATAAGAAATTAGAAGATATGTCTACTACTTTGCATCTAGATATGTTTGGATAAATTGAGGGTATGAGAGCCAAATTCCATGATTATGAGTGGACTATACAAGAAAAAGAAGATCAAATGGTTGTATAGATCTAGCCATATAAGCCTATTGGAAAGGAAAGTGAAACCCAAGTAATTCAACTTACCACTAAAACCACTGATAAAGGTAAGAAAAAAGTAACTATTGTCAAAATAAATGAACATGTAGTTATATCAAAAAATATCACTACCATCACAAAAATAGATCTAGAATTGAAAAAGAGTAGAAAGGAGCAAGAGGATTTAGCTAAGGAACTTGAGAAGGTGGAGAATGAAGCCCATTCAACAAAAATGAGGAAGAAAATTCAATTTCTGACATCTACCTCTGGTTCAAATATAAACCAAAGTCAAGCCTATTGGAAGTATTTAGAAAGGCTAGATTACTAAGAGGGGAGGGTGAATTAGTAACCCTATAAAAATTTTAACTTCAATTATCCAATTAGCATCTAATCCTTCCCATATAAGCATGCATAAGAAACTAATTGCATGCATAAGAAACTAAAAATTTGAAAGCATTCATAACACTTTGACACATAGATTTGGTGACCCAAAAACCTTCCAAATAGAAAGTAAAATTGGGGTGGGGATGATACCCAAAAGCTTTAGTGCTATAGTATAAAGTTGGCCTGTTAAGGCTTACAGTGATCACTTCTGATGATCTGCCCTATTAGGAGCAATAAGGATAGCTAGGTCCACCTTGTCAAAGGATTTACAAACATAAAATGAAGTATGCACTCGGTAAAGAGATTTTTCAAAAGACTATTAGGTCTACCTTGTTAAAGGATTTGACTAACCCACCTATTAGGATGAAGCAGTAGTTGATCTCTGATCTGCAACTTCATTTGTTGAATGTGATTCCTTTATGTACTAATCACCTTGTCGTGATAGATATGTCTTTGCCACTCCTTATACTGTTGTAGCCTTTGTAATTAACTCTTTTCTACTCTTCTCTAATTATATTCAATTACATTACTTTGAAACATACACTTGGATATGATTCAATTCATTACATGTATAACAATCCAATTATACAATTACAAATTTAGCCACTATACAAGTTTTCACAAATATTAAAAAGTCTACTTAAGTGTAGATAATCAGGCTCTGAAGACTGACTAGGTGAAGTTTTGATACATGAAATCCACTATCAATGCTCAACATCTTCATGTACTCAGTAGACATAGAAGCTTGGTCTATACTAATCAATTTGAAGTAGTCTTGAACTCGGTCTACATTGGTGACTTGGTAGATACTATGAAACTCATCATATAAATTGAGTCACTTGGTGAACACTAAGTAGCTCAGTTAACACTTGACTTGCGTCACATAAACTGCAAACTCAGTAATCACTGCACAACTCATTTTGCACTGGTAAACTCAACATATAGTGAGATGCTCGATTTATAGTGTTGATCTTCATGGTAACTATAAATTCTTAGTAAACATTGCAATTTTTCCAAAGGACTCAGTAGCAACTAAAGAACTTGGCAACAACTAAAATGCTTGGCAAACACTATTAACTATATAATAAGCTTGGTAGATACTTAGAGTCTGATTAAGTATATATCACTAATAACAAACTTGCTAATATGTCAACAATCTCCGACTTTGGCATTAGTGACAAAAACACTTATCAGCCGAAATTGAGTTCAAAAAGTTTCCTGAATACTTTAATCCATCACCTTCATGATTCATGGCTCAGTAGAGCATACTATTTTTGAGATTTTTCAAAATTGATTTTGTAAGATATATATCTGTACATGATAATGTTCTTTCATACAATATACTACACATCTTCTTGCTATATACAACATATACTTACTATACATATCTTTTCTCCCCCATTATTTTTACAACTTATTACATTTTCTCCCCCATAACTCTTTACATCTTTTTCCATCTTCCTTCTCCTATACATGTTTCTCATATCTTCTTATTCATAGTATATACTCTTCTTATACATATATCTTTCTCCCCCTTTTCAACATTAATGCCAAAGATTTGGTCTATTTATTTACATAGTAACACCAAAATGAGATAAGAATTCTAAGTGTACCTTGAGTATGATAGCCAAAGATTTATCCCAAATGTCTTGTAGGTCCTTACATGTGTGAAGTACAATCTACACTTCTGCTGATAACTCTATCATGTGCTCTACTATGGAGAAGTTGTTTCCATGGATGAGAGTTTTAGAACGTACAATGTGCTTCTACAGTGCATCCATGTAATTTGGAGGAATGATATTTCCATATATCTACCAATGTAGAGATCCTTACTTCTTCTCTAAGTAGTTCTACTTGCATATTTGTCAAAAGCCTTATCTTCTTGAAGTGTACAGAACTTGAATTAGGGTCAAGTTACAACTATTGAGCACTTGACTTGAGATCTTCATCTATTTTGGATTATTTGTCCTTTATTTCCTTGGTAAAATTAGAAACATCACATAACTTACCAAAAAGCGATGAAAATTTTGTACAAGATGTTTCTAGAGAGCCCAAAATTGTAGAGAGTTCTACTTGATAAATTGCAATTTTTTGAGCAATGTGCTCTAACACTTTATTATCAAACTTCTTTTTTGCCTTCTACACTAGCTCATCCTATCCATTAGTATCTTCATTGAACTTTTGAACTACATCTACTAGTTGATATAGAATTGGTTATGAAGAATCAACCTCAATGCCTATGGCCTCTACCAAAATGTTCATTGCATCATCAATAATTTTGAATTCTTTATCAATTTCCTCTCTTAATCTCTGTTGTTTGGATTTCTTTTGGAGGAGTTCACAAAATGTCTACATTTTATCTAGATTAAGCTTGGAGATGTCCTAATTAGGGATTAAAATTTTCTTATCTAGGTCTATTTCTTTCTCCATCTGTTTTCCTTTACCCAAAAAATTTGTGCTCAGTTGAGACTTGGTCTCAACTATCATTACACATATTGCTTGTGTTTCCAAAATAAAAATAATTGTAGACATACTAGGACTATTTGTCAAAATTGATATTGCACTTATTGAAGGAATACTAACAAAAATACCAAAAGAATCCAAAATTGATGTGGCAACCATAGATGTGTCCAAAACTATTGTGCTCAAAATTGATGTAGCCAACTTGGTAGAAGAGGGAAGAGTTTGCAGCTTGGTAGATGAAGTGGAAGTTACTTTAGTCAATGATGTACTGAGATGAATCAAAGTAATGAGCGATTGGATAGTTGGGTTGTCACTAGTGGTAAGAATCAATCTTCTTGGGGCTGTCTCCACACTTGATGTTGTCATTGGTTTTCTTGGAGACTAAGGAAGTGAGGCAATGACTTTTGCAGCTACCTTAACTGGATCATATTTCTCATCATCTTGTGTTTCTTCCTTGGTAGCCTCTTTCTCTTGTTCCTCTTCATCTTCTACGTTATCAAAATGTGTTGCCTCTTCATCATTTCTTTCTTCATCCTTTTCCTTATCCTCTTCATCATTATCATCATTTACATTCATAAGGACATCACTCAGTTTATGTAAAAGATAGACATTTTTCCTAGTGTTTGTTACATTTATTACAACATGTTCAATATCTTCCATCAAAACTAGGCAAGTATTGAACTTAAGCATCATTTTTTCTTCATTTTTCTTTAGTGACTCTTTTAACTCTATATCTAATATGCTCAGTATAAGCTACCTCAAAGTTTTCCCATAGATGTCTTTGATAGTCTGCATGGAAAATTCCCATGTTGGCCTTATTTTCTCCATCAAAATATTAGGAATCTAAGAAGCAAGCTGATCTGGTGAGTACTTCCACTTACCCTTTTTTCCATCACCAAATCTTGTATTTTCTTCTTCTCTTCATTAGTTAAAATCTCATATTTTAATGCATTAAAAATCCTTATACCAACCCCAGCTTCTAGATCTTTCAATCTATCTTGGAAGGTGGGTGGAGGGTTTCTAAATATAATGTCTCCTCCTTCCTAGTTAGCTTTCTTCCTGGAGGATCTTCTTGTAAATACTTTAGTGGATGGATTTGGTGGCTCGGTAATGATTACCTTGTCCTTTTTCTTTAGTGGTTCTTCTTCCTTAGATTCTTCCTCATCCTCACCTTTTCCTTTGGTCAACAAAAGAGTAGAACTTGTTTTTAGTTTACCAATTTTTTTTCTTTCCTTTGTTATCTGCCTGAGGGATCTTTATCTCTAGTTCTATCTTGGCTTTTGCTTCATTATATGTACCTAAATATGTAGCCTTAGGATCAACTAGTTCATTAACAAGTGTCTCAATGATATCTTTTGTTTCATCAATATTAACCTCATATCCAAGAGGTTTCATCCATGCAATTCTAGGCCTAACTACCTGAATATATACTTTCTCACTATCCACCATGAAACATATATCATCCCTATAATCTTCAACCAACTTCTTGGGAATCCTAAACCTATTGTTCTTATTTTTCTTGAATGCATCAAAGTAGTTGTCCATGACACTATTATAGTTCTCACCCATCTTAGTAATATACTCATTGATCTGATAATGCACAAGCACATATTTTCTCCAAATAATAGTTCCTATTGAAGGAAATAATTTTTGAACATAAAAGAATAGACATGTTAATAGGGAGCCAAACTTACATGGATTATTCTTTGATGTCATGATGCTCTCCATATTCTTTTTGAACTATTTCAATAGTAGCTCATGAAGGTCGAAAGACATATTATTCTTCAGTCTCTTATATTCAAGGTCAACTACTTCACATGATACACTATTTAATCTACTCAAGTTGTAAATCTTATGTGCAATAATATGGATTTTGAATTTTATCTCCATGTCTATGACACTACTAATCTTCATTCTGCAAGGTTTTTCTTCTCTAGTTCAACCTAACGTAGGGTTTTGGTCATTTTAGCTTTGGCTAACATTGGGAGACCAATGATTCGATGAATCATTTTCTTTGTGATCAATACTAGTAGCTCCAACCATAATTTCCCATTATGCACCTAACTAAGGATAAACATAATTCATATTACTTGGAATTCATGGGGCATGTGAGGAATGTGAGTTAAATCTTTAGTTTCCAGGTGTTGGTGCTCGAGTTTCAAAACAACATTTACACAGTTTATCTAAAGCATCATCCATTTCCAAAGTTCCAATCTCTTGTATAACACATTTAAAATGAGTGTAAATATCATTGATCAATAGTACCTTTAGAGGGATTTGAGACTACAGTCCACTTGGATCTAGAGTTTCAGTGATTGCAAGAGTGAGCTTGAAGTCTACTGCCTTCCATTCCATTCCACAAACCAACATATCTAATCCTTGCTTTTCCTTACTACTGCTAGCTATCATCTTCACTTAGTAGGGTTTAAAATAATTCAAAATATTTCACTAACAATTCACTCAAATTTCTTAGATACTTTGTAGATTGAACTTCACATTACTTCTCAAAAATTTCATGGTAAGAATGACTTTGATTCCATGCCTTTTATCAAAATTTCACCATAAATGCTTGGTACGAAAGGTAGATTGATTGACAACATTTTGATAGACTATCATCCACTTTTTTTTGCATTGAACACATAGTTAATACTTCATGATTTACTAACCATATGCATCTTCATCACTCCCAACCTTGCTCGATATAGTCTTTTGTCATTGGATAACCATGTAGAATTTAGTTACTCATGACCTCACACGATAAGGTTTGTAACCCAACCTCAATTGGTAAAGAAGGTAACTCAGAAGAGATTGGTAACCTTTTACTTCATGATCCCTTTCTATCTTAAATATAGATATGGATTTTCTATCTTTTCAATATGGAACTCTTTTGAATGTCTTCTTTGGTAGCATAGTCCTAGTTTCTCCTTTGAAAAATCAAGTAGAGATTGTGGAGTCACTCAATTCTTGAGTGACTTGTCCATCATTGTTTGGTCTTTCATTCTTGGTAGACTTTGGAACCCATTGCTATCTCATCTATTTTTAGACTTTATTAGCTTTTGCCTTCTTCTCATCTTCAATTCTACCAGTATTCATGTAGTTCTTGGCAAGATGACCAAGTTCTATACAAATGAAATATCTTTTAGTAGTATCTCCTTTCCTCAAATGATGTTAAACACAATTCATACCAATGTGTCCAAATTCTCTACACTAATGACATCTACACCAGGTGTTGTAGTCCCAACTAAATATTTCTTCCACAATTTGTTCTACCAAATCCAATATCTTGGTTTTGCATTTTGATGATTTTTGTCCATACATATTGCATTTGTGACATTTGCCTTCAAATCTTGGTTTCTCTTTTATTCATTAGCCTTATGACCATGATGATTGCAATTTTAGCACTTTCCATTGAATTTTTCTTTTTCATTGTTCCAACATTTGTTTGATGTATGACATATCTTACCACAATTGTTGCAAGTAGGTTTTTGATTCCTTTGAGCTACCAGTTTGGAAGATTCACCTTCTTTTTTATATAAAATTCCCACTTCCCCTTTTTGTCTATAGAGATTTTTCTCATTCAACTGATTCATGTCTACTTGGGATTTCATCATGTTTTCATTGGTTTACCTTTTGGAGTTTAGATCATTCTACAATCTTTCATTTTCTAACCTCAGATTCATGATCTCTCATTTGCATTGGTGAGTTGATTAATGAAGCCAACTTGTTGAAGGGATAGATGTTGGATCTCATTGTCTTTTCCTTCCAATTCTACTTTTATCTTGTTTGTCTCTTCCATGAATTCACACAACCTAAGTGATTAAATTTCATGTTCTTTTCTTAGTTTCCTTACTTCTTCTTGTATTGAACCATTCTTTTCCAAGAGTTGTTTGATTGCATCGTTTTCTTCATCTGAGCTATTTGAAGGATAAAAGTCTTCAATTCTTTCTTCAATGTAGAGATGATCATTCATTTGAATTGCAAGATAGTTTCTTCTTTTTATGGATTGGGAGAGTTGTTCCTTTGGTTTCTTCAGTTGGGCAATAGCCATTTTGAAATCCAACTTCTCATTGTCAATAGCTTTGTCAAGTTTCAATATCTCCATGGCCTTGATCTTTACTCAAGCTATTAAACTTTCTCCTAAGAACCATAATGCTCTAATACCAATTGTTGGAAATATTTAGAAAGGGTAGGTTACTAAGGGGGAGGGTGAATCAGTAACCCTACAAAACTTTTAACTTCAATTATCCAATTAGTATTTAATCCTTCTCATATAATCTGATCTAATTGCATGCATAAGAAACTGAAAATATGAAAGCATTCATAACACTTTGACATAGATTTGGAGACCCAGAAAATTTCCAAATAGAAAGATGATACCCACAAGCTTTAGTACTATAGTATAAATTTGGCATGTTAAGGCTTATATTGATCACTTCTAATGATTTTCCCTATTAAGAGCAATAAGGACTATTAGGTCCATCTTGTTAAAGGATTTAAAAACATACAATGAAGTATGCACTCAGTAAAGAGATTTTGCAAAAGACTATTAGGTCTACCTCGTTAAAGGATTTGACTGATCCACCTATTAAGATTAAGCAATAGCTAATCTCTAATCTACAACTTCATTTGCTAAATGAGATTCCTTTATGTACTAATCACCTTACTGTGATAGATATGTCTTTGCTTCTCCTTATACTATTGTAGCCTTTGTAATTTACTCTTTTCTACTCTTCTATAATTATATTTGATTACATTACATTGACACACACACTTGGATATGATTCAATTCATTACATATACACCAATCCAATTATACAATTAGAAAGTCATCCACTATACAAGTTTTCACAAATATTACAAAGTCGGCTCAAGTATAGACAATTGGGCTTTAAAGACTGACACGGTGAAGTTTTGATACATGAAATCTACTCTCAATGATTGACATCATCATGCACTCTATAGATGTAGAAGCTCAGTCCATACTAATCACTTTCAAGTAGTCTTGAACTCGATCTACACTGGTGACTTGGTAGATACTGCAAAACTTGTCATATAAAATGAGTCACGTGGTTTACATTTTATGACTTAGTAAACACTATCTCCTCAAGCTTAGTATAAACTAAGTCACTTGGTTAACACTGAGTAGCTCAGTTGATACTTGACTTGCATCACATAAACTGTGAACTTGATAATCACTGCATAACTCAGTTTGCACTGGTAAATTTGGCATACACTAAGATGTTTGGTTTACACTGTTGATCTTCATGGTAACTATAACTATTTGGTAAACACTAGAATTTGTCCAAATGAATTGGTAGCAATTGAAGAATTTGGCAACAACTAAATTGCTTGGCAAACATTGTTAATTGTACAATAAGCTCAGTAGATACTTATAGTTTGATTAAGTGTACGTAACTAATAACAAACTTGACTAATATATCAACAAACCCTAACTAGGGGTGCCTTCTACTAAAACTTGTGGACCCATAAGAAGCAATGTTACCACCTCCTATCTTGGCCCATCCTCCTCTTCTACCATAGTAACACAACAAATTAGTGCTTAACTAGTAAAAACAAGTGTTTAGAAATAAGTTATTGTATATAGTTCTATTGGTCTCTTAGGTTTTATAAAAAGACCTGTGTATATGGACATAATACTAATGATAGATTTATATTGAATGAGTTCAAAAATATGAATAAAATTTAGAATGAGTCTACATTTGACTTTAATGTCATATTTCAAAAAGGGATGTACCAATTATCCCAAGTGATCAGGTTGGAGGAGAATTTTTTCCTTACAACATATTTTAATTATTTTCACAATAAGATGGCATACATTTTGAGGGATAAGGATCCTATAACATTAAGAGATGCCCTTAGAATGACTATAAATATTGAGAGTAATAGGTAGGCCTCTGGAAAGCTAGCAAGAAGAGATGATCCTAAACTTTTTAATCCTCACAGAAATAAGAAAGAAGGTGATAAGCCTACTACAAATAAAAAGCTCAAGGAGGATAAAGTGGATAAGGTGCTGAATATATTAAAGAACATAGATCCTCAAGTTGGAAATTCCCACAAAGAAAATACTGGTGATAAGACATAGTAAAACAATTTCAGCAGATAGAATAGAATGTAGAATTTCTGTTATACTACCCAATGGAAAGGTGGGAAACCTATGGTTGCTCCTATGAAAAATACTAGTGAGAAGAATGAACCTAATCCTCTACAAAATTCATCTATAAATATGGTTTATGACCCTCAATGGTGTGTAATTTTTCAGTAACCCCATGCACTAGAGTATTGTGTTGTTGCATTATCCTTTGCTACAAATCAAGATGGAGATGTGGAACATCCTAATCATGAGAGTGGTGTTGAATATGTTGGATGTAACATGTTTGATTTAGGTTATGATGATGTCTCTAATTATGATGACAATGATAATGACATTCATGAAAAAAGATAGTTCCATAGTGCACTACATCAACAAATCTTCTCAGATGAAGTTGAAGAGGAAGACACAACTTGTAATGTGGTAACATCAAATGACGGGGTAATTTTAAAGATTCATACTAAATAAGAGATTGATTAAATCATAGAAAATATGGTTGCCAAAGCACAAACTAGGGGTATGTTGCAAAATAGTAAAGGGAACACAACTTCTAGTATTTTTTTCAAGAAAACTAATCCAAAGAAGGCATAAGTAAATAAACCTAAGGACAAGTGTAATATCAAGGTTGAGACTATAAGTAAAAAGTGGAAAGCCAAGAAAGGGGATATGGAAAGAGATCCTAAATCTCAAACTAATGATAGTAAAAAGGATGAAGGGAAAACACTAATAGTTAGTACTATGAATGAAAAGTAGAAGAACCATAACATAGAAAGTTCATCTAAAAAGAAAAAAGAAATAAAAGATATGTCTATAAATAACCCCATTGTTTTTCTAGTTGACATGTTGTCAGCATTATCGCAAATCATAGTAAAATTTCCTTTATCAAAATTGTTAAGCATCCCTGAACATAAGAATAAAGCCATAACATGGGCTAAGGATGTATATGGCAAGATTTTTTATGACTATAATTCAAACCAAATCCCTAATAGTCATGAGAAAGAAATAGAAACTAAATTTTTTGTATCTCAAATCCTACCCATGTATTTAAATGATTCAGTAAATCAGTGTTTGGGAAGTATTGATCTTTTTTTCTTAAGCATCATTGTAAATGGAAAAACATTGAAGAATTCTATGATTGATACTAGAGCATCAAATACAATAATGCGTTTTAAGATAATTAAAGAATTGGGATTAAAAGTGGACACTCGTTAGGGTAGATGATGTGCTATGGATAAAAGAGAGGCTACTATCATAGGAACAATAAATGCAATACCTTACAAATAATCTTCTTATTCTGATAAAGAACAAAGATTGAGTGTACTAGTTGCAGACATCCCACCCCAGTATGGCATGTTGTTGTCTAGGAAATGGAGTGCAACAATGGGGGAAGTCTTCAGTGTGATCTATCATATGTAACTTTTCAAATTGATGATAAGTTGGTAAAAGTAAATAGAGAGCCTAAGGTTGTCTACATGAGCAAGAAAGAAGTTGAAGATGATATGACATGTTTTGTAGACACTGATGTTAATGTATTTATGACTGAAGTGATGATACTAAAGAAAGAACAAATTAAGTCACCCATTATAGTGAAAGCTAAGTCAAAATCAGAAAAAGGATATCTATGGATAATGTATTTTGATGGATCCTACTACAAGGACGGATTAGGAGCAGGTATTATATTGATTTCCCCTGATGTTTACACTTATAAGTTCTCTTTTACTCTAAATTTCCCATGTACAAATAATGTAGCAGAGCATGAGGCCTTACTATTAGGGTTGATATTGGCTTATAAATACAACATAAAGTGCTTACATGTTGTTGGTGCTCACAACTGTAGTCCAAATTTTGAGCACTATTGAGAAATTGAGCCCTATAAATGCTTTTAAATGCATATGTATCCAATTTTACCTGTGAGGCCCAAGATGTGTTTAATACTTCTAACACCTTTCATTCAGCCTTTCCAGTTGTTCCATGATGATAAATTGACATTCTGAATCATTTGGCGAAGTCCTATTTTGAGCAAATGTCAATTCTGCATTTTTTCCCCCAAGTGTCAAATAGTGATAAGAGGTTGTGTTTGCAAGTGAATATCTCACACCCAGAAATGTGTCATGACTCACTGCTTTGAAAGTATATAGTGTCCATACCCAAGAACCTATGTTTTAGATTTTGAGGCATTTTGAATCCATTTGACTAGGTTTTGAATCCCTCAAAGTTGGTAGTTTACTATTTTCATGCTTTTGCAAAACATTCAAAATTCTAGGAAGCCTTGTTTGATGGGTTATAACTTTGACCCAGTTGACTAAAATGTTAAAATTCATTTTGTGTTGCATTTTAGACATTAGAGGCTTGTTATGTTTCAATTTTTAAATCTTGACGAATCCATTTGATTAGTTTTCAAATGCGATTCCAAATGCAATTTATATCCTTTTACTGGTGTCAACATTTGCAGATTTGTTGGAACCCCTTGCTCGTGACATTATATTTTGAAATCTGTCATTGGTGAGATCAAATGGATTGTACCATTTTATTGTACTCCAAAAATTATTTAAGTGTGTCAGTCTTTAAGTCATGACGAATCCATTTACACACTTTTCCAGGTCATTTCCATTTGCAAAAATTGATTTCTTATCATTCTTTCCAGTCAACAAATCCAAGTAGCTCACTTTGACCACTCACCAAATGCATCCCATTATTTTTCATGAGCCCAAATCATAGATCCACAATGTCCTCATGATAGAGAACCAATGCCCCAGTTTTTGTCTTCCCAAGTGTCAGTTTGACCAATTTTTGAAGCCGATTTCGAATGCAATTTAGTGTTTTCTAACATGTTTTCTTGCAGGCAGTTCCAAGAGGGCAACTTTGACGGTCAATATCTTTTGAAACTGAGTTCTTCATGAGACAAGATTTGACAAGGTACAAGAGTACAAAGAAAAGAATCAGTGTCCCAATTTTTAGAGCTTGGTCAAGTGTTTGGGTCAGTTTTTAAGGCTAGTAAAACGACCTCCTAACGTAAAAGTATCAGTTTGTAGATCGGTCGTAAAATGAGTTTTAGTTGATTGATCAGTGGTTGAACTTGGTTCTAATCAATATGATGTGTTCCATGGATCAGTTTGAAGTCTCAATTGTTTGGAAACAAATTTTTTTGGCTGGACCCATCTAAGGCCCAACTGATTCCATTCAAATTAATGAAATATCCCTGGCTCCCATAGATGCCATGAGCTTTAGATTGATATTGATTTATAAAGAAGTAGGCTGAGGTTGAGGGATCTGGAGATAATGCTAACAAAATGGGTTCTAAGAAGCAAAAGAAAAGATGAAAGATGCAGTTAAGGTCATGCTTAAAAATTGCAAAAAAGATGGCTAAGATAATGATTCTGATGATTTAGCAGAGGATGAAAGAAATTGGAAAGAATAAAAGAATATTGTTCCTCTATTGATGGGAGGAAGGCTAAAGCCTTTTTAGATGAAGGGAGTAAAGTGGTTAATTCCTCTGTGGCAAAATGGTCTCAATGGAATACTTGTAGATTAAATGGGTCTAGGAAAACTTGTACAGACCATTGGTTTACTTGCTCACTTGAAAGCAAAGGACATGCACGGTCCCTTTCTAATTATTTCCCCCATTACCATTCTATCAAAATGATTAAATGAAATTGCTAGATTTACTCCAAGCATGAAAGCTCTCCTATAGCATGGGTCAAAAATTGAGTGTGATGAGCTGAGAAGAAAGCACATGATAGGAGAAGTCAATCCAAATTTTCCTATTATTGTCACATTTAATGAGGTTTCCATGAATGATATAAAGGCACTTGCTCGCTACAAATGGAAATACTAGTTGTCAATGAGGGACACCAATTAAAAAATTTTAAATGCAAAATTGCTAAAGTTGCCATGGCATTAAAAAAATGATCATGTAGTCAAGAAAGAGGGAGCTCGTGTGAAATACATAGGATGCTCTGCATTTAAAAGGCCAAAGCTATGGAAATAAATATGAGCAGCCCATGCCTTGTTAAAAAGGGAAATTGATAGGAGAATCCAAGTTTCCATAAAGATAGGGAGCTATCTAAAGACCCACATGGTCATTGAAGCCACCAAGCGATGGAAGCGACATAAGAGATAGAGGTAACTCAAGCTAAAACATAGGAAACAAGAGATCCATAAAGAAGATGAAGATATCCATGTAGGATTCCATGCTTTACAAAGAGCCTATGATGAAACAAGGAGGTAGCAAGTAAAAATAAAGCCGTCAGAGCAAAGACATCAAAGATAAATCACAGACAATTAGAAAAGAGACAACATGCAAATGAAGCCACTACATAAAAGGAAAATTGCCAGCTAAAATAGGAAGTGTGAAGCTTCACGCCAAAGAAAACCACAAAAATGAGGACCAACTCCATGGAGAGCTGGAGATTCTATGGGAGCATCAAGAGATTGATAGATCATATAAAGAATTTTGAAATTGATTGCTGACATTTAGAGTCTATCCTTGCTGGTTGATCTAGATGGCCTTATGAGGCTTTTGAATGCTGCTAAGAGGGGTGGGATTAGTAGTGCCCTCAATGGTGATTGCATACATTCTTAGGTCTGCCACTCTGAGAGGCCTTAGAGATGCATGCAAGGTTCTAACAAAAATTGTGCCAAGTTGAAGGCAATATTAAATTTTGAAGCACCACAGAGAAGGAGTTAAAGGCACAGGACAATATCCCACATGCCTTGTGGGTGAAGATAATCAAGTGTTTAAATACTATTGTAGACAACATAGAGGTGTCTTAAAAGAAAGATGCTTTAGTGAAGCCGTGTCATGGGTGGTGGGTTCGACTGGATAGTTGGCAAGTCACCTAAGTCGAATTCTGAATGAAAAAGTGAATATTTTGATGTGGATCTAGGCAAAGACATGGTGCTACATGGATGATTTCATGGGTGTCACTATCTCACCAACCGAAAGTGCTCAGTCATTAACCATAGCAAGGTAGCGATGCTAAGGTGGTAATGACATGTGGAGCGAAGTGGTAGCTGGTAGCGTGATTGAGCAATAATGTGGAGCTTTGAACCAATCACAAGGTGCCATATGGCATGAGTTCCAAGGTAGATTGTGATGTGGAGAGAAGATATTTTAGATGCTCTAGATTTTTCCATGTGTTAGATCAAAGGGTCGTTGCTATGTCACTAAGATGAAGTTTCTCACTCGTTAGTATAGTGACATAGAGAGTATGACATGGCATCCAAGTGGCATGATGACGTGGTGATGAGCATGATAGATAATGTGGTGCCTTGTGGCACTAGTTGTACAAGCCTAATCCAATCACATGATGAGACATGTCGCAGATGGTCAAACCAAGTTTGACCTGAAATGAAACTTGTGAGGGAAATTTCAAGAGTTTTAAAAAAAAAAAATTTAAAGATTTTTCCTCCAACGTGCAGATCAGATATTTAAATAAAGTTTGAAACTTTATATAATTCAAACTATATAAAAGTTTAAAATTTTGCAAAATATTATGTGCAAACCATGGAGTCAAAGGCCTGATTTTAAAATAGTCATAATTGGAGCATTTTTTATCGAAAATGGGCACTCCAATATACCACCAAAACTAGGAAGATCTGAATTTTCTAAATCTAAGGTCAATTTTTGCATAGGTGCTCACTAGTTCATGCTCTAGTTTAGTTTATAAAATTTTGGGCATTCTCAATAGAATAGGCAAAACTCACCATTGATGATCAAGAGTGGTTAAAGGGTGTAGACACCTAAATTTGATTGCATCGCTTTGGTAATCCTATTTAGTTATCTCTAAAGGCATCATTAATTAAGTTCCTATTTAATTAATCCCTTTCCATCCCCTAGCTAATTAATTTAATTAATCATCTATAGTCCTAATTGATAAATCAAATAACCTATTATTTATCAATTAAATCCTATTCTTCTATCTAATTCCAAAATCCTCATTTATTAAATAAATCTATTTGATAAATAAAACCCTCAAATCTAATAACCCCTAACCTATCCCTAACCCTTCATTTAGCCTAATCCACCCCATCCACCCATACTAACCAAGCTTAGCCACTAACTCACCCACCCTCATGAATTCCATCCACTTACATATCTCTAACAAGCCTAATCTAATTCTAAACCATCTTTAATCCCCTCCCAACCTTGTCACATTCCCTAAGTAAGCTTAAGACTTTCCTAAGCCAAGCAAAGTCAACAATCTCAACTCCCTCCAAAATATCCCAACCACTTAGCCAGGAATGCTCTTACAAAGCCATAAAGAGTCTTACAAGCCCATTCATTGCTCTTAAAAGCCATTTATGAAGGGTCTTTATGAAGATATTATATCCCTTGAGCCTCCTTTGTTGACTCGTCCATCCCCTTTCCTCCATCCACTCACCCTGTGACATGTGTCACTCCCTAGTTGGTGCTAAACAAGCACAATCCATGTGCTTCCTTTTAAGTGCATCCTAGCCCTCCTTAAGATTTTATCTCTCCTTGCATCTTAGCCCTCAATCCCTCAAGCCCTTAGCCTATAAATTGAATCCCCTCCCAAGACATTTCAATCACAACCTTTGAGCTAAAGTTATAATGCTAGTTTGAGAAACGAAGCCTTTAACCATACCCTTATAATGCCAAATTGAGAGCTCACAAATCTACCAATTTACCATTTCCATCTCCATTGAAGCATAGTTTTGAGCATCTTGAGCATACATCCCATGTCCACATAATAGACTCATCCCCAAATGAATAGAACAATCTCATTGAGAGAGCCCTTTAATGGCTCGCATTCTCATTTGAGTTTTGTTTCCTCTTAAGTCTCTCTTAAAGTTTATATTAATCTTTTTTAGTTAATGCTTTGTTCCTTTAATAGATTAGTATTACTTGCTAACATATTAGTATACACAAAGGGTAGATGTGAAGGCTTGTTGAATCCTAGGTATGGAGGAAAACTATTCTAAAAAGTTTATTTTTCCTTTTGGGGTCATATAACTGATTTTCACCTTTTACTTTGAGTTGAAATTCGACATCAAAAATCAGTTATTTGTTCCAATAAAAATATCTGAGATTCTTTATGCCTTTAAGAGCTAGAATGATGGGGATTTGATAGGCAGTTACAGAGAGAGGGTAGAGAGATTCTTTTTAGCTTCTTGGGAAGGAATTTTGAGGGTACACTTGTCAATTGCAGATTCAATCCAAGTTTTGTCCCCTTTTATTTAGGTTTTCTTCTTCTCTTTTGTAGAGGTTGGAAAATATTAGAAAGTTTCTCTAGAATGAAGATAGTTAGTAGAACTAGCCCTAGAATTGATGATGTCTACACAGAAGATCTAGGATGTGCTAGTTCCAGACCATGAAGCTTTGCTTTGGCTGTGATACCCCCTTCCCATCCCATCAGTTTCTCATTCTCGCCATTTTCTCTCTTGTATGATAGCATTTGTTCATTGAATAGTCTAGTTTATTAGATATTTTGTGAGTCAATTTTATGCATTTTCATGTATTATTTCAAGGAAATGAATACGAAGAATAGTAATGGTTGAATTTTATTTTAAATCTTGTCTCCACTCTCAGTGAGTTGTAATGTTTTATGATCTTTGCACAAAGAGCTTAGGTTATAGTTGCAGTCCCTTAAGGTTGTATGTTTCTTGATTGTTGCTTGTAATTTAAGGAATTATGTAAATACTTTAGAGATTCAACAAGATTGCAAGTTTATTGAGGAGGATATTAGGTAAGAATGAGATTTAAGTTTAACATTGATGTCTATTTACAAGGTGAATGGATAGATCATATATATGAATATATGAATAAGTATCAGATATCCAAAATGCATGAGGGAGATTCATGCATTGCCCAATGGATTAGGCACTGATTAGCTACAGGATCATTAGTTTGTTGTCTATACTTGGTTTTCATCTGCTTTCCCCACCCACATAAAATCAAATCAAATTTGAATAATCTTTACATTTTATGTTGAAGAGCTAGAATAGTTTAACCCTCACTTAGCTTATGAGATTCATAGATTTGCATTTAGCTACTTTAGATTTGTGTCATTTCATGAGTTATTAGGAGATATAATGGGTCTTCATCTGCTAAATAGATTTAGGGATATGTTTTGGCATTGGTATGATATCAATTGAATCTGAGGTCTACCTGCCTAGGTCTTGCAGAGCCTGAAGTAGAAGAAGGGTCAAAGCCATGTGTTGAAAATGGGAGTTAGTTGCCCCTAGATATGTCATATTCTCATTGGGATAATTGAAAACCCTCCAAAAATTTTTAACATCAACACATGTCACTGGTGATTTTGAGTTGATTGTGTCCCAAGTAAGAGAAGTATATGTCTCCAAGAATAAAAGTCTATAAGAGTATAGAAATGTTGTCTTAGATATGATAGAAGTTTTTGATGTCTTTGGGATAATGTGGAAAGATAGGAGTAATAAAAAGATAGAAGACTTGTTAAAAAATATTGCTATAAATCTTGATAATATAACCTGTGTTGGTTCACCCAAAGTAGAAATACGAACCAGACCCTTCATTCTTGGTAATATTCAGAATTGGTAGGTTTTTTAAGAAGAAAAAGACATTATAAGGTTTCCAAATTGTGAGTACAAATTTTGTGGATAGGAGATTGATTGTGCAACACTTGTGGAAACAATAGATGATAAGGATACTATTTTTGGTGAAGAAGTTGTCCAATTAAAAATAAATAAGATTCCTAAAGGGCTAGTTATATTAGAAACAATTTTTTACAACCATGATAGTTTCAAGACAATTGAAAATGAACGTGATGCAAAGGACTTAGAAGAGATTAACCTTGGGACCAAAGAAGAACCTAAGAAAGTGTATAAATGGAAGAAATTGTCTCCCAAAATTAGGAAGAGTTTGATTAATTTACTGAAAAAATACATGCATGTATTTTCTTGGTCATATGATGATTTGAAAGCCTATAGAGAGGATCTTTTTTGTCATGAAGTCCCATTGAAGGAAGGAACTAAACCTTTCAGATAGAAACAAAGGCCTATTAATCCAACTTTGGCACAAAAGATGCAAGAGGAGCAGATAAAGTTGAGGAATGCAAGAATCATCAAGCCAAGTAGACATTCTTCTTGGGTATCAAACTTGGTCCCTATTAGAAAGGAGAATGGTGACATAAGACTATGTGTTAATTTCAGGAATATGAACACTTCATCATTAAAGGATAATTATGGTTTTCCAAATATGTAGGTTATGTTAGAAACAATAGTCCACCAAGATAACTGAGAGAGGGTGGGTGGGTTTGAATCAGTTATCCAACAATTAAAACTATTAGTGTAAATACTTATTCACTATTTATACTTACTTAAGTTTACTTACGTTAATGCATATTGAATGTATATATCGTCATTTTGATCATACTCTCTATTTCTAGTCTACAATTGTGCTTTTGTTTGAGTTCTTAGTTCCTGGGTGAATTTTTCCCTAAGGAAAATTCTTACACGGTACTAGAGCTTGGATATTTTCTCATCACATAGCCATTCAAGACCAGTGTTGCTTCAACACCTCAACCCAAATCCAAAGTACTATAGAAATTGGGAGCATCTAGAGCCAAATCTAACCTCACCATTGCATCCAAAACACTAATTTGGTGAAGATCAGCTATAAACTTGGCTATTTTTTACCAAAGTTGACCATGAGAATTTTATTTTTTACAAATTGGCACCTGGAGGCCCCGATTTGTAGTTTGGGTATGGTCATTTGCGGATCTATATTGATTATTTTTGGATTTTCATTTTCTAATCGTCTACATTTTTCATCATTTTTGAAAAAAAAGAATTCCCTTTGGGTATCCAACAGAGAAACATTTTTAGCAGAACTAGGTAGTGACACCCCAGTTCTACCATTTGCAGGTTGTGCTTGTTTGTTTCCAGAAAATTTATTTTAATTCAGGTAAATAGTAATTAGTACAATGGGCATATTCCTCTAGTTTAGGAAAATATTCATCGTCCATGGCTAAAGAAATCCAGCTTTAACTTTTTGGCCACTTCCCCATTGGACTAGCTAGCCCTTAAACCTCTAGTGGCTCACTTTTTTTAAATTATTGTGGGTTATTTCTTTCGCAAAGTGCTTGAAGTGCACTTCTAGCACATGTGGGATTTTCTTTAAAAATCTCAGCACTTGTGAACTTTGTCTGACGATGCCAAAAATAATTTCAATGTGGTTTGAATAGTTCTGGCACATAGAAGAATTCTAGTGTCACATTAATATTTTTTGTCAGGGACTGGTATATTCCAGTGTCACTTTATGAGATTTAGGCAGTGACTATTTTAAAAACTCCAATTACATTTGCAAATTATGGCACCGCATGGTGCACTTTCTAAATTCTACATAGTTCCTGCAAATAGACATGTTGCACATGGCACATTACAATTGTCATAGGTGCTTGACCTCATGCATATGTGGACATCGAAGAATGCCAGATCTGTGCCATGCAGACCAAACAAACTTTTCCCTATGGACTAAGGTGCTAGCTCAGATCTGAGACATATTGGTACTAACTCATCCACCTCAAAAAGACATGTCAGCTACCTACTTTACAACTTTTGATAGAGCCATAAGGACATGTCAACATATGGACAACCAGTCATCCTGACACATCAACAGGTTGCCCGATTTTTTTTTATGTCAGCATTTCACTAAGTTAAAGTTGACAGCCATCTGACTATCAAAACTAGGGATTTTATAACTACTACAACAATCGTTTGACTATCAAATTTAATCATGAAATTTTTCGGCCAGACTCCTATCCAAATTGCTTTTCGATTTGGCAACCTGACTTTGTGAGACCATAACTTGGACATCCAGACTCTGATTCAACTATAATTTTTATTCAAATTGGGTAGAATTTCATGAATTTTATAGTGGTGGTATTATTTTCTAGTTTTTGTGCAAAGATTTTTCAAAAATTGCATTTTTGGTGACTATACCTGCATAATCCTACATTTTGGAACTTTAAATGCTCTATACAGGCACATCTATTCACTTTTTTATGTTCCATTTTTTTTTAAAGTGCATTATTTTTTGTCTACTTTCTAGATCTATAGTCAAATTCTAGGGTTGTGTGGATAAAATTCTCACTTTCAGAACTAAGGCCTTTTTTATATTGTATTGCCTTCATTTATTTTCAAATTTTTTGTATCTTTCAGCTATAGTGTTAAGTTCTAGATTTAGGCCTCAAAAGGTAGTTGCATTAAGAAAAATTAGAAGTCCACTTTGTTCATTTTGACAAGTGGCCCATTGTACATGCACTACTTATAAAGTGCCCAAGCATCTTTTTTTTGGGGGGGGTTTCTTTGATTCTTTGTAGATTACATTGATTAGTCCATCATTGAAGAGGAAGATTTGATTTACTTGACCCCAGACAACTATCAAGAATGGAGTCAACTTGTTATCAAATTTCTCAGTCATTACAATGCACTACCATATGTGAGAGACCTTCAATATGATATTGACCAGATTGACATCACTTGGCGTACTCTCTTTCCATTTATGGATGATGATATTCTAGATACAATGTTTGATATTAAGTCATCTAATCCATATGTTTTTTGGATTTATCTTTGGGAGACATATGGAGATCCAAATATTCCTCCCTTCCCAAAAGATCTCCTACCTCTAGTTGCAGTTGACTCCTCTTCAAATGAGATCACACCTTCATCTCCTTTTGCTCCTACTAATCCTATTCTAGTCACAGATACTTTAGATTCAGTGCAACAAGACTCTTTATGTCTTCCTACTTTACTTTCATGTGATGACTTCCTTTTCACCCTTGTAGGCCTATTCATGGAGTCTCACACTGAAGATGTGGGAAACACTATTGATGATATTCATCTTCTCTTTGAGGTCAATAATTCATTCATTTTTGTAGTAAGATATTCTTATACTTCAGCAAAGTAGGGTACACTTGTATTCTAGGGATGACTTCTTGTTTGGCATTTAAGCTCTATTCGTGGAGTCACACATAGTATATTTGGAAGAATTCTTTGATGATTTACTACTTCTCTTTGTTGAGGATATCCTTTTATAATTGTTGTGAGGGCCCACTCTAACCCTCATGCCCATTCTCTCCATGATCAGTCATTCCAAGCTGATGTGATTGTGGATACTTATGTACAACATCTACAAAAAGTCTCTTTATCATTAGAGGAGATAGACAGTTCTTTCAAATAGGTTTAACAAACATCCTTTCCATATTTGCATTCATTTTTTTCAGCACTTTTTGAAGGAGTGACCACTAGCATCAGCATAGGGATACTTGAGCAAGTTTTAGGAGGACCATACATCCTAAGGATTGTACCTTTGCCATTGTTTCTTCCAAAGGGGGGGAACATCATTCAAAGGTCACGGATCAGCTTCTATGTTAGAGCATTTCTCACTGATCGACACACTACCTTTAGAGGTGGGGGGACTACCTCATCTCCTTCTTCTCCTTTTTGGGCTGGACTTTTTCCTCTTAGGGGGTTTTGTCCTCCATTTTTCTATTGTATATATTGAATGTACATCATAATGGGGGGTCTTGATTACTCCATGCATCCCTTTTTATCTCTCCTTTTGGGGAGGGTTTTTCTCATGAGGTTTTCCCTCTTTCTTTGCTTCATAGAGATTTGCATATCATTATGTACATGGATACCTAACATGGCCTAGTAGCCGAAACCCATCTTACATTTCATCCTAGGTTTCATAAGCTTACGGACATTCCCCTAAGTTGCACTTAAGGGGGGTGTTGGCATAAATAATTATTCACTATTTACACTTACTTTAGTTTACTTAGGTTAATACATATTGAATGTATATATCATCATTGTAATCATACTTTCTATTTTTGGTCTATAGTTGTGCTTGTGTTCGAGTTCTTAGTTCCTAAGTGAATTTTTCCCTTAGGAAAATTCTTACAAAAATAGTTATCTTCTTTAAAAAAACTTATCAATTCAACCAATGTAAAAAATAATCATACAAAGATGCACATAAAAAATTACAGCAAATATGTTGACTAGGGAAACCCTTGACTAGAGGGAAAACCCTAGTGGGAATGATGCCCACAAGCTAATGTACTAATATAAATATTCCTTGTTAGAGGATGGACCCTATTAAGAGTCCATTAGGATACTTTGAATCCCTCTTAGGAGATTCCAACCCTATTAGGAGTTGTGGTATAATGTATGCAAGAGGACCCCACTACCCAAGCATGCAATTTCAATTACAAGAAGAGCTCACTGCTCAAACAAGTAATTTACTGGTATCTTCTTCTCTTCTGGGTTCTTTCCTCTATCCTACCAACCAGACCAATAATTGTCAAACCTTTTAGACCAAGTCATGAACTTTAGATCAAAATACCAAACATCAGATCACTCAGCAAAACCTCTGCAATGAAGTTTCCTTCACTTCCACACTGCTTTGCTTAGCTTTGCATTCTACACTCTCTCCTACTTACCGAACATTCACAATTTGCATATACCCATTATATGATAAAGGAGAATGTCCTTCCTTTATATTAAGTCCATAAAAAAATTCCCTAAGTTAGTTGTTAGTCCTTCTCAATTAATTGTTATAGGACCACATTAAGAACACATGACACTTAGCGATAACCCAAATATTCTACCTTGCAACTTGAATAACTTTATGTATATGAAGTATTATGATGAGTGAGCTTAGCCATGTCATTTTGAACATGTATTCTCCATGTCCTCAACCTCAATCCTCAAGATATCAACTCTTCTAGGAGTTATAACAATTTTACTAGAACATTCCTTTGTAAACTCTATCTCAGAGTAGACATCACCAAAACTTACATAACTTCTTCTAGACTTATCCTTTCTGCTTTTGACATTTATTGCATATTCCAAATACTTACAAGTATCTCCCATAACCTTGGGTGGTTATCATGCTCAACTATCCATCTATACCAACATAATATTTCCATTGTTCTTCTACCAGATACCATAGAAGACATCAAACATGCTATGTTGACATCAATGACAAACTCAGTCATGAATGTAACATACCATCATCAAAAAAATATGTCCAATCTTCCAATAGGCTATTTTGCAAAGTTTCACTAGATTAGAGTTGATGTCCATGATGGATGGTTTCTCTAGATATAATCAACTTGTTGTAAAGGAATCAAAGTAGGACAAGACTACATTTACAACACCTTGGGGAATGTATGTTTATAGTAGAATGCCCTTTGATCTAACTAATGTTGGTGCTACTTTTCATAGAGCCATGGATGTGGCCTTTGTAGACATAATTGATGAGGTTTTAGTGGTCTATCAAGATGATTTGACAACCTACTCAAAGGAATAAAATGACCATTGCATGCATCTTGAAAAGGCATTTATCAAATCTCTTAAGTGTGGTATCTTTATGAATCCTAGAAAATGTGCCTTTACTATTACTAAAAGTGGATTTTTAGGCCACTTGATTGGGAAAAGAAGTAAGAATAGACCCAGAGAGGGTGGAAGCTATAGATACAATTCAGAATCCCAAGAATGTAGAAGGCATTCAATCTTTATTTTGGAAAATCAACTTCCTCAGAAGGTTTGTCACAAATTTTGCAAAAATAAGTAGACCAATTTCAAAAATGTTGAAGAAAGGTTCTCAAATTAGATGGGATGATAAGCAAAGCATGGTTTTCAAAATATTAAACAAGAAATAAAGGATTCTCATGTTTTAAAGGACCCTTAATTATTCTAAGCCAACGCACATATTCTCATTTGCATCACTCCATATCATTCTAGTAGTTTTATTGCAAAAAAAGAGGATGAATATGAATGACCAATAGAATTTCTTAGTAAATATTTTCATGTTGTAGAGTTGAAGTATGACATAAATGAAGAGAAGGCTTACACATTGGTCAAGGTAGTGAAACCATTTAGATACTAACTGATGGGATCTACTATAATTCCTTTTATGCGTAGTGTTGCAGTGAAAGACATCTTCCCACAATAAGAATTCTTAGGGAGAAGATGTAGATGGATCAATAAGATTCAAGAATTCACTATAGATATCTAAATTACTAAGTTGGTGAGAGGACAAGGGCTTGTTAATCTAATGATAGAGGCTAATCTTGAAGAAAATTAGATAATCAACTTGATGATGATTGTAGGGATGGATTATGTAATATGGATATCTGTGATTGGTATAAAGATATAATATTTTACTTGAAATACATGAAGAATCCATCAAGATTGAGTGAAAATCATAAAAGAACTTTTAACTTACAGGCTATTAGATATGTTATTGTAAGTGGCTAGTTTGGTGGAGGAGAATGGAAGGTATCCTACTCAAATGTGTTGATGAAGATCATTGAATGATAATCTTGAATGAGATACATAATGGAGTATGTGGAGGCCATTATATGGCTAAGAAAATAGTTCACAAGGTGATCAAAGAAAGATTTTGGTGACCTTAAAATTTTTAAAGATGCACATAAGCTTGTGAAAAAGTATGATTCTTGTCAAAGATTCAATGGAAAATTAAAAGTTTCTAGAAATTTTCCATTAAAAATAGTAGAGGTGCAATCATCATTACAACTATGGGGAATGCATATCATATGTTAACTTTCAAAAAAGTCTAGTACTAGTTATTCACGGATATTAGTGGCGATATATTACTTCACAAAATGGGTAGAAGCCATCCTACCAAGAATGCTACTACTAAAGTGGTAAATAAGTTTCTGTTGAATAATGTTAAAACCAAATTTGGCTATCCCAAAAACATTGTCATTGATAATGCCATGTATTTTAGATCAAAGGAATTTAACAAGTTTTGTGACAAATATGGTATTACAAGATCTACTTCATCCCCATACCACTCCAAAGGAAATGGATAGGTAGAATCAAGCAATAAAAGCTTACTGAAGATCATCAAGAGAATCTTAGATGAAAATAAGAAAGCTTGGGACTTCAAATTTCTATTGGCATTATGGGTTGATAGGGTAGCAATAAAGAAGGCCATAGGATGTGCACCATTTGATCTAGTATATGGAATAAAAGCCAAGGTACCCCAAAATAATTTTAGGGGGATGTACAACTTTTTTGAGCAATATGATTAGGACATCATTGATGAAACGAAAATCAAAATGGATGATATTTTGTAGTTAGATGAGACAAGAAGAGATGCCATTGTCAAAAATGTAAAGTTTCAGATTCAAGTTAAACATTTATACGACAAGAAGACAATAGCAAGGAAATTCTAGCATGATTATATGGTGCTACTATTGAATGCTAGGATGGAAGAAAAGGGAAAACATTGGAAATTTGATCCCATTTGGTTAGGTCCATATTTGATCCATGAAAATTGAGGAGAGAATTGTTATTTTGTCAAAGAGTTATTAGGAGATGTTCTAGAGCTTCCAGTTCATGGACAATTCCTAAAAAGGTATTTTTGTTGAAATACCTTTTCTCCATGAAAATTAGTTTAGGGTTTGTATATTATGTAAATCTTTGTACAATCTTGTTGTTCCTATTTGTTATGTTGGTTTCCCCTTTTTTTTAGACATTGCTCTCCAATGTTGTCATGTGTTATCATGTATGTGATCTTCTTAACCCACAAATTCTAGATTCTTGCATGGATACAAGTTATCCATCATTCCTAGATAGAGACACTAATGGCCTGAATTTTCATTTAGTTTTAAAATTTGTAATATCTTGTTAAAATCAGGAAGAAACTTTGTTTCCATTGCATAGGGTTTCTAAAATGTTGTCACTCCTCAAGTAGAAAACCCTAGAACCATAATCATACCCTACATTTTGATGAATTATTCATAAGTTGATATGCAAGTGTAAAATAGGGATACAATTTAACTTTGGTTATACATTTGATTTTTATATCCCTAAGTCCATTGATCTTTTCATATGTTATAAATTCATGTCCCTAATTGGATTTTGAGATGTGATGTCATAAAATCTTCTTAATAGCTTCATCTCTTCATTATGATATTTTATTATATTGGTAGTTGTGAAACCATGACCCAGTCATCTACAAGATCATCACAATATCATGGGCATCATTGCTAACTTTCAAATTAGGGCCATGAAGAGGAGATTAATTAAAGATCATAGGGTTATGGCTTGTGTTTGGCTTAAGAAATTTAAATTTGCAATGATGTGAATCATAACCATGAAATTCAAGTTTGAAATCATTGCTACATCGTAGTACTTTACCATTAACCTGGGGTTATAGTGGAGAAGTAGAGAAATCTTGTCATCACACCGTCACAAGGTTTTATCATCAGTTAAGTTATATGGTCATGAAGCCATGAAACAAGATAACAGTAATCAAGATAGTGTTCTCTATACCACAATGTTTAAAGTTGTTGTGTATTTGACAGTTGTGAAATAGTGACGAGGCTAAAGTTGGATTTTTTGCAAAATCACGAGTGATAAAGATATTGAGTCATAAATCATGGAGAAGTTGCAAGGTAGTCAATTCAAATGGTTTATATACTACTGGTAGTTCAGAAAGTAAGCAGTGATGTGGAGATAAGTAGTTTTGCATCGTCACAGCCATTAACCTACAATTAGATTTTGAGGTAGTGATGTCGCAAAAAGATGCCAAGTAACTATTTCATTGGGTTGCTACAGTTAGTAAAGTAAAAGGATAAAAGGTTGCAAAGTTGCAAGAGAGCCAAATTTTATAAGTTCTCTACTTTGCAAGATGGTTATAAATAATTTTTTTTAATGTTGTGATCCAACATTAGTGTTAGTTTTAAGGTTATTGCTACATCTTCGCAATTAGTAAAATAGAAAAATAAAAGGTTATGACAAGGTGATAAAGGGTTAAATAAAGACTTCACCACTTCATAGGTCCACGTGGTAAGCATGAAAATAGAGCTGTAAACACCTTGGAGTTAAATTGGTAGTTAAATAATTAAATGGAAAAGTTGTGAAATGATAAAAATAGTCATTTTTGCATGGTCATGGCCAAAAACAAGGATAAGAAAGAGATCATTAAGAAGTAGGGATAAAGAGTTGATCGCCAATTCACAACTATTAGTTTTTAAAGCAAAAAGCAAAGTTAAAATCCCATATCTTATCTAGAAAAAGAGATGGTGAGTTGGAGGTACAAACATTGTAAAATCAAAGATAGGGCATCTTTTGAGGGACTAAAAGGATTTTGAGCATGCCAATTTTAATGCCGTTAATGCCACACTCTAATTTATAGAAATGGATAAATTCTAGAAAAAACAAATATTTCATTACTAGTTAAAAAGTGTTTGAATTTTTTGAGTCAAATTTGAGTTTCAAAGTGATTTTAACATACAAAGTTCAAAGTTATTGTGACATTTTGAAGCTATGGTTCAAAAAGAAGGAGAATTGATCACCCAGGGTCAAATTGAGGAATTTTCATCAAAAGGAAAGTCCTTATCCCTTTCATGGATGAATGGCTAAAAATTTCACCAAGTTCATCGAATCTCCAATCTACAAATGACCATGCATTCAGAGACCCATATAGTTTTTGCAGAGATGCAAAGGTGCCAGATAGAAATGGAAGTGAGTTATTCTGGTATTTTTATAAGAATAGGTTGGAAAAGATTCAAACCCTTGGAATATAAATTTTGGAAAATTGATCATGCCTAAGGTTTTTGTAGATGTTGATCTATGCAAGGAATTGAAAAAATCATACAACCCTATTAGCAAAGCATTCCATAGGAGAGACATGAGTATACTTTGTGTGCATGATAAAGAAACATTCACTAAATCTTTTGATTTAGGAGGACATATGTAAGTGCAAATTAATATGAAGAAATTAAATGAAATTTTCAAAAATCAAAAGATTTTCTACACTAGTAGAAATGTGACAAGGAATATTCTCATGGAAAAAAAGGAGAAAGGAGATATCTCAAAGAAGGTGGGAAAATTTATGTCATTAGAGATTTTTTAGAGGTAGCTTCAGAACACACTTTTTGGCCTAAACAAGTCCTATTCTCAGATGGGACTATGAATTCTTTTGGTGGATATTATATCATGGTGTTAAACATTTAGGAGCCATACAACAATCTTGGGTATCATTTTGTCTCCTACATAGTCGACAAAATTCATGATGAGATTGTTGTGACATAGGAGGGAAGACTTGAGAATTTTAGATTTCATCACTACTCTCCCATCATGCATTTGATTCTATACAATAAAGTGTAATTTATTGATCAAAGTTTCTTTGAAAGTATAGAGGAATGAGGAGAGAGACTAATTGTGCAACACTAGACAAGAGTGTGGCAAAGATTCTACTCATACTCAAACACTATTTCCTTTTATAATGATTCCATATACCCTATTCTGAACATGTTAGGGGGTATAATAGAAAGAGTTCCTAGAAATATTATAAAATCGATTAAGTGCAATATGTGTTATGATGAAGGAAAAAGTGAGGGCATGACTGGGGAAGTGTATTTCATTTTGAAGATTATATAGTCTTTGTGGTTTATGGATTCCATGATCCACTCCACCTTCTTCCAAAATATTTTTTAGAGAGATTAGGAATTATAGAAATCTTCTAGAAATTGATTTCATTAAATAGACAATACTTATGTCGAAATGTCAGAATGGGTACATTTTTGTGTAGATGCTCCAGAGTTGGAGATTTTGAAAAAGGAAAGAATGCAATTGAGGAAATTGATGCATTTATGAGAAATTACAAATTTCCAACTATTCCTTCAAGAACATATGACCCTTTCAATTTGGTTAGGAATGCCTTAAAAAAGATGAGGGGATACAATTTGCTCCAACCAAAGGTTTATGGGAGGGAGATGTAATTGTAATTTACTTCATCAAGAATGTACACAGAGAAAGAATGATAAAATTCAAAGATGTGATGAGTTTTGAACAAGAAATGAAAAAGATAGATCCATCCTTCAAGGGATTTTATCATGAAGAGGACTATTGGTCAAGGTTCAATAAATGTATTGAACATTTTGATGAGATTGTAGCTCAAGATCCTGAAGATATCAAGAATAGAATAGATCTTGGGTCTCATGATTAGGAAATTATTGTGGAAGTAAGTGATGATGAAGACTAGCCAAAAATCTTAGCATGATTGTTGGAATTCTTTACAATAATTGAGAGGGGGTGTGAATCAATTATGCAAGGTCTGGCTATACAAATAAAACTTTCCACATCCTAGTGAACCCATATCCATAAAACATTTTCATCATGTATGCATCACTTAAACTTGTAGGTTACTATCAAATCAATTTTCAGAAATGTAAACATGAAACATAATAGATTTAATAACACATTTGACACAATGATTTCACATGGAAACTCAATTTGGGAAAAACCACTAGTAACATGCTACTCATTTTCACTCTTCTGAAGTGATGCCCTTTGAAAGTTCAAACCTATTAAAGTTTGTAATTCACACTATTAAATGTGACCCAATTAAATAATTTCAATCACTTTGCTAGGAGTGAGCCTTGTTAGAATACTTTAGATCATTCAATTGGAATGTCACCTAATTAAAGGATTTACAAATTACTATTAGGTCAACCTTAATCCCAAGGATTTACCCTAGAATGATACAATGAATAGAGAGTTCTAGTAAGGTTTGATGTGATAACAACTTACAAATCCATTTATAGATTACACATCTCTATTTTAGTCCTCCATTCAGCTTGGCTCTCACACTCTTTAGCTCTGAGAGCTTGTTCTCCCTTCAAGCATCCATACCCTTAAGCCTTCTTGCTCTTCTTGCCAATGTAGTCTCTCCTCTTAGGTCACTAAATGAAGAAAATACACTAGACTCCTTGTCTTCCTTAGGTTCTTGTACATAGCAACCCTTGCTTCTGACAAGCCGTCTCTATAAGAGTTAAGATATTTTGGTGTCCATCCTCCATCATCAATTTTAGGGTTAGGTTGGATTAGGTATGATTCAATGAATCTACCCCTCATTCATTACATTCCCTTCTAGAAACATCTCCTTTCAATCCTCTGTTGATTCACCTAAAAATAATTCATCTTGAATTCTATGTCATTAGCTCATCTAGCTTATCTTCCATATGATTCACACAATCCAAGAAATCAAACTTGTAAGATTAGATTCATCAAATTTGTGATCTTTATCAAAATATGGACACTGAGCATTAACTAGCTTCTAATTCTTGGCACATACTGCATTGCTCGGCATCTACTATCAAAACACTCAACATGAACTAAATTTTACCAATGCTCGACATCAACTAAACTTTACTCAGCTTACATTGTTTCACTCAGCTTACACTAAAATTGACCTTGCTCAGCTCCAACTAATTTTCTACTTAGCTTACACTATCTTTTCTTGGAACCTACTATGCAGAATGTTAAGCTTGGTAGACAAACTTCATTTAACTTGTTCTTCTGAACTTATTTAGTATAACCATCCTTTGAAACCTTAAGTAGAGTATTAATGCACTATCATATCACTATGTTAACTTATCCTTATACTCTTTTTCATACATAACTCAATATTTCCTCTATGTGCTATTGTTCTCTCATTTGATCAAATCTTCTTCATTAATCAAAAAAATGATATTACTTAAATCATATAAGCAATTGTCTTGCTAGCAACTAGTAGGTTTGACATTAGTGACAAAACAATGATTGAAATACATTTATCATGCTTGTATCAATCTTTTTTCAGCAACCTCCCTCTTTGGCATTGATGAAAAACCAAACTGACCAAACTTATTTAGTATCACCAATAAGAATACCAAAAAGAAAATAATTCTTTGTATTGAAATCTCTCCCTCTATCACCAATTTTTATCTTCTAAATAGGTTACAAAATTTTGTTCTAATCAACAAACAATTAACTTATCCTTATGACTCCCTCTTTATTACTTCTTATATCTCCCTCAATATTATCTCCCTCTTACTAGGTAGAGGTAATCAACCACTAGTACAAAAACAACAATATATGATTAAATAAACTACTAAAAATTGTAGATATATGACTATTTTGATCATGTGACCAATAGTAGTTTATTTGTAGACATCTATCTCACAACCAAATTAATGACTAAACTATTTAAATCCTTGATTTGGTTGTTGATTTAGTCATTAATTTTGTTGTTAATTATTGTTAACTGGTAGTTTATTTGCTCATTAATTATTGGAAATTGATTGTGTATTTGATCATTTATTTGGTAGTTTATTTAATCATTTATTTGATAGTTTAGTTGATCATTTATTTGGTACTTTAGTTGGTAGTTGATTTGATAGTTTATTTGGGAGTTGATTTGATAGTTTATTTGATAGCTTATTTGGTCATTTAGCTAATAATCAATTTAGTCATAATAGGGCATGATGGAATCGAACCATCATCCTCCTACTTATAAAGTAGGTGCTCTTCCATTGAGCTAGTGTCCTTTAAAGAATAATATAAAAAATTTCAAAGTAAACATGATATAACAATTATGTAATCAAGAAGAAATCTAAATTAGACAAAACTACTGTAAGGCCACTAGCATGAAGATGAGTAGCAAGATGCTCATGAGATATATTCTCCAACACTTTAGAGAACTACACATCATCACTGAATAGGACCAAAAAAATGAATCAAAATAGTTACATGTCAAATTATACATGAAGCATGCCAATTTAAACAAAAATATGGCATGCTTGTACTTGTAGCTCTTTCCTTTCTCTTGCTTTATTTTAATCTTGTAAATTCTCTCACTAAGGCACCTTTTAAACATTCTATCAACACAAATTTTATTACAAAACATGTCACAATAAAATATTTTAAAATAACTGCTAGTTTTATAAATAAATAAATACTAATATTTTATGTTTCATATTGAATTTCAAACTTGTCCATTCAAAGAGATTCATAATATAATATAAAACTTTTGGTATGGTTTCTCATGATTTCTCCCTCTTAGAATGGAACCCTTTTATTTCAAATAACTAAAATATTAAATATTAATAATAATATGACATAATAATTAATAATATATAACCAAAATTTAATGCGCGTGTGCACACACACACACACCAAATGATAATATTCTTGAAAAAAATAAATAAATAATAATATAAACAAGTTTAATGCCAACCCCTTTTGGGTCAGGAGCCCATGTGGTATTGACACATGACCCATCAATTAGTCATAATGTATGGCATGAGAGGCATATAAAAGGCAAGATATGATTTTTATTCAATTAGTCAAAAATAATAATAATACACAATACACAAATCAAATACAAAGAGGAAACTTTTAATGAGTTCATAAACAAAAAATTTTGTATGAATTCTTGTAGAAGATTCTCCACAACACTTAACATATTAGATTGAAATATATATAGTAAACATACCTTTAAGCATGTGTCTATTCCATCTTGTGTTTGGGTGCATGTTCATGTATAACTATCAAACACTATGGCATTTGATACATTCTTTTCCTTTTTATTGGTTATCAAAATAGAACTATTTTCGAATAGTGACTTTGTCATGTTCCCTTTTCAAATAATTAAAAAATAATAATCTTTGCTAAGGTAGGCAGGCCCAAGAAAGTGAAGTTTCAAAAAAAGGGGGTTAATCTTTGGAAACCATTGGACTAATAAATGAAAATTATTATTAAAATATGTTTCATTAACCTCTCTTGGACGTGAGTTACATTTATGCCCTCTTTTAAAGGGTTTGGAGGCATTTTGGGCAGATTCCAGAACTTGATTTTTGCTCATTCTTTGTTATTCTTCAGAGGCTGCCAAACCTGTGGAGAAGGAGACCCAAGAACAAGAGTTTGCAGGTTTCCAGGGAGACCCAAGAATGGGAGTTTGCAGGTTTCCAATAAAGCTAAGGATGGGAGTTTGAAGCCATTCCATGTGCATGCTCATATAGAGTTTGCCTTTGTGCTAAACAGTGCAAATTTGTGGGTTTTCGGGTGTGTTTTTTTGTATGAGTTTGGTGTTTTCAGTTGAGTATTTCATATCATTTTGGGTTGCTGTTGTATTTTAGACTTTAAGGTGTTAAAATAGAGCTGAATATATGTATTGGGACGTTATTAAACTTCCAAGATAGATTATTAGTGTTTTTGTGGTGTTTTCGGGCATTTTTGTGTTAATTTCGGGAGCCCGATGAGCATAGTTTTTGTCTTACATTTGAGAACTGTTGTGTAAAGGCTATACGGATCTGGTAATGAAATTTTGTAGAATTTTATGCTGCTGAAATTTCTGTAAAAATTTTCACTTTCAGATTTATTAATAATAGGTGAAGCTGTGAAGCTTTTGGCACAATTTCTAGCATACCCGATTTGGGGTTTCTTGAGAAATTTGGTGGATCTTTGTGATATTAGTTGTTTGATCTTGAAAATCTGATTAGAGGTTGGGAATATCATATAAAAGAAGAAAAGGGACATTTCAGTGGTATTAGAGCCATGATCTTGCCAGCCTGAGGGTTTGTAGAAGTTGCATGCCAGTTTTGACAACTACCCAGATCTTGCATTTCAGTTTTTAGAACTACCCAAATCTTGCATGTCATAATTTATGGTTGAATGTTGCTTATAATTAGCTGCATGTAAAAATTTATGGTTGCATGCTACTTATAATCATTTTCATGTTTGTTCTTGGTGAATTTGGTGGTTGTGGAAGTTAGCATGTCAATTTTGACAACTACCTAGATCTTGCATGTCAATTTTGACAACTACCCAGATCTTGCATTTTTTACAACTACCCAGATCTTGCATGTCATAATTGATGATTGCATGTTGCTTCTAATTAGTTGTATGAAAAAATTTATGGTTGCATGCTACTTCTAATCATTTGCATGTTAGTTCTTGGTGAATTTGGTGGTTGCATGTTGCTTCTAATTAGTTGCATGTCAAAATCTATGGTTGCATGCTACTTCTAATCATTTACATGTTAGTTCTTGGTGTTTGAAGAAGTTATATCCTATTGGGTTTACAATCTACTTTATCCAGAATGGACAGGTATAGTACAGAGTCTCAGAGGACACGATCTTGGAAAATTGATATCCAGAGTCAAAATAGTAGAAAGGATGGTTATTTAGACATTCAAGATAAACTTATGAAAATAAGCCATGACATGTCTGAACAGTTGATTGAGCACCACCGTATAATGAATGACATGTTGTCTGACCCAGCTAAGGTGGATAAGTTGAGTGGATCTCTATTTGGCAGATTTTCTCACAGGGCAGATGACACAATTACCAAGAACTTGCATGAAGAGTTTGAGGAACTAGCTGATAGCCAGGTAGAGGTCTCAGATTCTACTCTACCATAGGAGGTGGTGGGAAAGGATATTACACAGATTGATAGTAATGGTCAACTTGATACTCAAATTGAGATAATTGTTTACAGGTCGTCAAAGAGTGATGCCACAGGTATTCAGGATGGTATAGTTACAACAGGTAGTGACTATAGTGTAGTGGGTTCAGATGATGATTATGAGGATGTTGTTGTGCAGGATGGTGAGATACCTGGTAGAGATGAGCAGACATTGAGCATTCATGATTTTGCTGAGAAAGAGTACCAGGCACAGTTAGATGCTTCACCACATGAGGTTGAGGCTGGTAGTACTTCACATGATTTGTCCAGCCAGCTGAAGGTGAACAAAGATAGTATTGTGACTTCATTATCTCATCATGATAGGTATGTGGAGTTAGTTGGTATTGGTCATATTACTCAGGTGAGGAGTTTTCTTGAGTTACCAGTTGATTCTAGTTTACAGATATGGACTAGAGATTGTTATATTAGCATTTTGGATTCATTTGACTGGAGATCTTTAACACTTTTTGGTAGCAGTGTTTGTTTGGGTGCTATCATGGATTTAATTAGCAGATTACATGGTGTTGTCTTTTCTTGTGCCGGTATCTTATTTGATGTTGGTATAAGTTTTTATACACCGGTGTTGGGCTTTGTTCATATATCCAGTCGACCATACTTGCTAGAATGTGTTGATGATATTTCATATTTGGTAGTGTGTACAGATGAGTCCTAGGATCATATTGGCATTGATGACATCTAGGAGGATGCAGTGGGCAGTTTTGAAGACTTAGTTTCCTTGGGTACAGAGGAGTTGGACAGCAGTGCTAATGTTTTTGATACTCCATATGTTGATATGAGCTTTAGATTTGATTCACAGGATATGGATGGTAATACTCTAGAGACTAGTAACTTTGAGGATACTCCTTTAGATAGTGCATCAGAGGAGGTTTGTAGGAGACAGTCAAGCCAGTGCCATCATGTGTCTAATCAGTTGAGAGTTAGTGACCGAGACATTGCTGTCACTTGCCAGCATTTTGATGCTGCTCGTCAGTTGTTAATAGTTTATGGATGGGGTTCTCCTACTAGTGATGAGCAGGAAGGCAGTTATGTTTCCTTGATAGAGATCCACTCTTTATGGGAGGCTATTCAGATTTTGAGACAGAATTATATGCACTTGGTAGCCGATAGAGATTATCTTATGAAGTGGGGCAATACAGCATATGATGCATTGTTGGCCAAGGAAGATGAGGTGAGTAAGCTTACTGAGCAGCTTGAGGTTACTTCTAAGATTCTTGAGAGTACATAGTTGGCTTTCAAGGAGGCACAGTTTCATTTGGCTAAGGTGACCATGGAGTTAGAGTGGCTATAGTCTTTACCTGATTCTATACAGTCACAAGCTATGGTGTTTGGTGATCCGAGGATTTCCATGGCCGAGATTATTAGAGACAGTGGAGATGGGGATGCATCCATCCTTGATACTAATATTGGCCTATCAAATTCATTCCCACTAGAGTCAGGTTCAGTTGAGGTGGGTGTTGTAGTAGATTGTTGTATGCCTAACATGGTGGTGGCCTCTAGTATTGATGGCACAGAGACTAGAGATGTATCAAAGATCATGTGTGATGTTGGTGAGTTGACAGTTGGCATGGTTCCTGCTAGTAATACTACTCCCTTGGTGATCTCTTTGGAGGTAGTAGTCAGTTCCAACATGGTTAATGATCAATTGCAGTTAGTTTCATTTGGATTATAGTCTGAGCCACTGACTGAGATTGGCACATTCTATCAGCATTACACTATGAGGTACGCTCATCAATTTACCTTTGATGACCATGTTGATGAGATTATGATACAGAGATGTACTTTGGTTCCTAGTGCTTATCATTAGTTATGGAATAGTTTGATGCCTCGGGATGAGAGTTGTGATGGGCATGACATGGCGATAGGTCTTGCAGTTGATAGCTTGATAATACATGACTTAGAGCAGGAGTTTTGGAGTGATGCTTCAGCAGGTGTTCTTATTGATTCTACTCCTTTGGCTATGACATCTCCTGACTTAGCTAGTGATCAGTCACAGTGGGTTATATCACTTGTTCATGGTGAGCTGTTGACTGAGGTTGGTTTTTTTTATCAACATTATATTGTAGGGTATGTACATCAGTTAGCAATTGATCCTTGTGTTGAGGAGTTGATGGCAGGAAAATTTGGTTTGGGTTCCATTTCTTGTTGTTTATCTTGTGATGGTTTTTCACCATCAAGGGTGCATGGGAGTTATGGTTATGAGATAGTGGTCGATGATCTACAGAGTTGTGTTGACTGCAAGAGTTGTACAATGTGTGGATTCTCCATACTTGGTATAGTTTCATTTGAGAGCATTCACCATTGTTGCAGAGTTGGATTGTACATTCCGTATAGGCCAGTGGAATGCATTGATGGTATTTACTGTATTGGTAGTCAACTTTACTTGGGTTTTGATGTTCTAAGAGGTTGTTTCTTGTGGGTTTCTGACTATGGAAGTTGTGATTTTGGAGTTTGGTTGAGCTATAATTGTCAGTTTGATTATGGATTCCTCTTGGTCATATTGCAGAGGATATTGCAAGAGCCTGTGTTAATTGGTAGTAGTATAGTTCATGACTACATTTGGGATCCAGGTGGATTGATTGGTTTATTGTTTAGCCATTGCTTGAGGACAAGCAATTTTTGGGAGTGGAGGACTTTTCATGTCCCCTTCTCAAATAATTAAAAAATAATAATCTTTGCTAAGGCAAACAGGCCCAAGAAAGTGAAGTTTCAAAAAAAGGGGGTTAATCTTTGGAAACCGTTGGACTAATAAATGAAAATTATTATTAAAATATGTTTCATTAACTTCTCTTTGACATGAGTTAAATTTATGCCCTCTTTTAAAGGGTTTGGAGGCATTTTGGGCAGATTCTAGAACTTGATTTTTGCTCATTCTTTGTTATTCTTTAGAGGCTGCCAAACCTGTGGAGAAGGAGACCCAAGAATGGGAGTTTGCAAGTTTCCAGGGAGACCCAAGAACGAGAGTTTGTGGGTTTCCAAGAAGGCTAAGGACATGATTTTGAAGCCATTCCATGTGCATGCTCATAAAGAGTTTTCCTTTGTGCTAAACAGTGTAGATTTGTGGGTTTTCGGGTGTGTGTTTTTGTATGAGTTTGGTGTTTTCAGTTGAGTATTTCATATCAGTTTGGGTTGCTGCTGTATTTCAGACTTTAAGGTGTTAAAATAGAGCTGAATATATGTATTGGGATGTGATTAAACTTTTGAGATAGATTATTAGTGTTTTTTTTGTGTTTATGGGCTTTTTTGTGTTAATTTCGGAAGCCCGATGAGCATAGTTTTTGTCCTACATTTGAGAACTTTTGTGTAAAGGCTATATGGATCTGGAAATGACATTTTGTATAATTTTGTGCTACTGAAATTTCTGTAAAAATGTCCACTTTTAGATTTATTAATAATAGGTGAAGCTGTGAAGCTTTTGGCACAATTTCTGGCATACCCGATTTGGGGTTTCTTGAGAAATTTGGTGGATCTTTGTGATATTAGTTGTTTGATCTTGAAAATCTGATTAGAGGTTGGGAATATCATATAAAAGCAGAAAAGGGACATTTCAGACTTTCAATATAGATACAATTAGTATTGTAAGAAAGAATCATCACAAAATGTCAGAACCTTATAAAATGTTTTATAAATGCTCTCGAGATTTCTTTGAACATTATTCATGCAACTCTGCACCTAGGGGTTTTCTTTCTTCAACCAAATAATCAGAACAAATATTTTTTACTGTCAAAATTATGAAAAACAATGTGATCTTCCTACTAGGATATCAATTCATTTGTTGTATACATCACCACTTATATAAGATCACATGAAAATAAAAACCACATGAATCTAACACAAAAATAACAAAAAATAAAAAAACTTTTAATAGTTCAATATGTAGGTAGAAAAAAACCCTTGTACATATGGCAATAATTCACTTCCGATTATCCATTGATGGATGTCCATACCATGTTTTTCACCTCCCACTATGGCACAGGTTGGTAAGATACTGGAAAAGGTTGTAGAATCTAGCATTACACAAGCTATATGCATTTGTTGAAATGTTACTAAGGCTCTTTCCAGGACCCATATTGTACATATCCATCAACCATAGTATTCCATAATGCCACATTTCTTTTAGACATTTTGTAAAATAGTTCACATGCCTTGTATGCTTTCCATATTTTATGTACATGTCTATGAGGGTATTAATAATTATATTATTTTTTAGAAAGCAATTGTAGATCATGCTTTGTTGGATGTCCATACCCTAATCTAAAGCTTTCATTTTGGCACATGCTGGAAGGATGCTAACAAACATCTCTCTACACATATACAATCGTCACATTCTACAAGACTGAGTTTGTTTGAGGCATTTTGTCATGTATTTTACATGTCTCTTGTATTTTTTTGCATTCACATACATGTTTGTCAGGGTATTTGCAGCTAAAGCATCTGATATAAACCCACTTTGTATTATTCTTTTGTGGTTGACTAGATGTTTTCTGACTTTTTCCTAGGCTTTCATGCTATAGATGCAGTGCAGAATAACTACTTCTTTAGTACATTTTTTTGCACATTTTTATGATATAGATGTAGCACATTGTAGTGGATCCCTTTCATAGTAAAGTCCCCAAGTAATTTTCCAAAGAAGTAGAAATGCATACTTCCTATGTTAATAAATACTATCTAAATGCTACCATTGGCTTGAGGATATGCAATAATGTTTGCTAGGTGAATCTTTGTAACCAAATAATAAATCTTAGATATTACTTACATGTTGCACCACTCAACACTAAATAAGTCAAATCTGACGTATCCAATTGGGATTAAAGGGTGATAAGTGAATGAAATAATTGATGATGATGATGTCAACACTTCAAAAGATTGTCACATGAACATTGTTGATGTATGAGAATCACCTTAGTGTGAACTAGAATGAGAAAGAAATTGCAATATGTGCATATAGCTTATTAGTTCTTATTGAAACTATATCGTAGATACTTAAATGTGAATATTTGTAAGCATGGATTGAATATATCAAGAACACTTTTCCTCTTGAGAATATATATTAAATTTTAGTATTTGTAAGCATGGATGGAATATCTTGAAAACATTTTTCCTCATCAAAAAATATATTAAACTAGACATCATGCTCTTGTCATAAAATGTTATCTTTATCTCAATTGAACATCATTTTATAGATGAATAGCATTGCTAGCAAGTCACCTGTACTTGGTTAGGCTTCCTATGCAGTTTTCGAACATGTTGTGAATGGGTACTTTCATACCTTATGATTTGAGGTACATTCATGATGCACACTTATAGTATTTATCCTAGAAAAGTTTAGTATAAGAAGTCTATTTGTTCATGTCATCAACTTTTGGTTTAGATTTTTTTATGGTAAATGAGAAAATCATGTTGCTAGCAATGTTATCACACATGGCTAAAATTGGAAAACTTACATAGCTTTATAGATAAGGTATATACACACCATTTCAAACTTTCAAGGCTTCAAGTTTAATGTTCTGATTTTGAGTTAAACGAGTGCAAAGATGAGTTATAGAAGTGTGAAGTGATAGAAAGTACACATGCATAAGAATATTGCATTCCAATTTGTCTATAAAAGAGTGCCTCGGTAACATTCATTGTGGAAAAGAAGTACATGAAAAATAGATCATCATATTATTATACAAAGATGTTACAAAAGTGTATTTACAAATGCATCTTTTTAAGTTGATGTCTTCATTATATTAGCAAATGAAAAAGTACATTACAGGATTCCACACAACTTGTTAATAGCTTAATAGAACAGATATATTTAATAAAAATTAAAAATATAGATGTCAAGAAAGAGAGAGTAAAGGGAGATCCTCCACTTCCTGGTTTGAATGGTGGCTAATCCAAGATGAGACAGCTGGTTGAAAGGTTGATTCTATCTTCATGAACTAAAACTTGCAAGATGATAGAGATAATGCCAGTCACATGCATGACTAAATAATGATAGATCCACATTAATCCTTCTAATTGGCTACTACATTCATACATTGCACTACATATGTCAATTCCATTAAGTAGAACAACCAAGAAAAAATAGAATTAAGTATTAATATAAAGGAGATACAATGCAAAGTTTAAAACATGCCGATCATGGAAGAGAGAAAAGAGGAATTAGACTACTATCAGAAAGAAGGGAAACTCTATATACTAAGGCAGTTATAAATCAAGGCAACATGCTTAACCTAATGGGTTTGTCTATTGTGTGGGTAAAGGTACTATATAATTTTCCTTGACAAAAATTGTAATATTAAATGCTCAATAAATCACAATGCAATTAGTAGAAGAACAGGGGTCATCATTTGCACATGAAGAATAAAGTAGCATATAGCTGAATTGGTCAAATAAGTTGTAAATAGAAGTAGGGCAGTGAAGTAGATAACAACATCTCGAGGGTAAGGGACACTTGTACTAATAGTGAATTGTCATATATGAAGAATTGTTCTACAATATCTGAATATTAGTCATAGCAAGGGTATAATATTTAATAGATATTAGGTTATTGGTGGTGACAAGAATAGGTAAATATTTGTTGGTACAATGAAGAAACACAATCAGCATGAGCATTTATATAAAGGAGTTGTATCGATAACAACTTGAGCATGTGGAATAGTTCTTAACAACTTTTTCAATCAAATCTATTATGGATAGCCAATGAATATGCTTGTTATAGTAAAGAATAATAATAATGTTCATGTACAAGATTGGTAGTTGAAAATAGAGTCTGATAGCGAAATAGTTGTTTAAGGTTCAAATAGCTCACAAAAAGAAAATATAATGGTGTTACAGCACTATAATATTGCATAAGACATCATTTCATAAAAGTTGTAATGATTGTGAAATTATCAAAGAGTTACAATACATCTATTGTAAACGCAAAGGAGTTTAACTTTATTTAAAAGTATAAACAATCCTAAGCATACAAATTCAGTTCAATCTTTTCCTACTACAAGTGACCAAAGAATGAAACTGATACATTTTTTATTAAATGACAGATTGAGTCAGAATTATGTATTAAAGGTCTTTATAGTGCAAAGACTAATATCTCCAAAATGCTATCTTTAGGAAAAAATTTAAGCCATAACCAATCAGAGAAGAAATTCTCATAATATCAATAGGGTTTCCTATGCCTAGAAAAGTACATTTTAGCAGATTACAATAACAACAGAGAAAATAGAGATAAGATCGCTTGTCATGTTTTTGCCATTTCTCCTAATTTAGGAACTGGGTAGGGCTAAAATTTTAACTAGAGTTTGAAGAAAGCTAAACAAGAAAACCCTTTAAATTTCGTGCCAATCAGAGTTGCATCACAGAATTTATGGTGTTCTATGTGCAAAATTAATCTATAAAATAACAATATGTTTGAGTCAAAGCAATATCAAAGGAAATGTTGACCAGTGAATACAATAAAAGAAATCCAGGTATACACAATTAGAAGAATGGAAGTAGAATGCATAGTATATAGAACTTAAAAATGGAGTAGTTGGCTATACATGTGCTGAAAGAAAGGTATTGCTGCAATGATACTAAGCATCTATATTCTACGACAAGTTTACATAAACAATCTGCCAAAACGTGTACCCAAGGTGTATATAGAGGAAAAGAATCAAAATTCTTGGTAAATAAAAGAAAAATCCATTATATCTTCAAGGACCATGGTACATATTCGTGGTACTGCTAGTTTAAAGCAAAATATAGCAATAAATTTTCTACAGGGAATAGCATTACATATGGTAGATCTTTCAGCTACATCATTTCAAAGTTCAGCAAATAGAATGGACATTCAAGTAGTGATTTATGTTTAAAAGTATTGTAGGCATATACTGCCAATAGGAAAAAAATAGGTAATGATTTCATACATAGGAGGCTATCATTTCCAACAATGACATAGTATATCTAATAAAGAGAGCTCCAGTAAGGAAAAAATATAACAACCAAGAGTCAAAGCATATACTGAACAAAGAGAAATGGTGGCATGATAGTTAAGAAAACCTCATTCAACTTTTAGACATCGATTTTATTTTTGGAAAAATATAATGGCAAGATTTTTTTTTAAGATAATGCAATGCTCCAACAAATAATGGCAAAGGGGAAAATAGGCATCATATATGCAACTCTTTAATTAGCAACTCTTTTCTACAGTAAGATTACGATAGTTTAAGGTAAATGATCCATAATTATGAATAAAGAGAAAAATAACATCATATTGCCATATAACCTATGGTCAGGAAAATAAAAATAAATGATTATATAGCAAAGACCCTCTTGCTTGGAAGGCAAGAAAAAAAATATCGAGAGAGTTTGATTTGAATCAGCAAAATGAAGCGGCTATACAACCAAATCATGTAAAAATAGAGTCAGAAAGCTGTGTGAAGGGTCGTGCTCTTAGCAAGTTTATTAGTTTTCCATTAGATGCAAATAGAGAAAACAACTTTTTAACAGAAATTTTAATAGTATGCTTCATCGGAGATCCATGCACAATACAAAGCCTTCAAGAGTAGGGACCCAATAGCAAAAATTTAATAGGAGAAAGCAAAAAATGATATAAGAAGCCCTTGATGCTATCTTTTCCAATTGTGAGAGGTTTCTCATAGAGGAGACGAAATTTTTTTTAAAAATAAAATAGGTCAGAAGTACCTGTCGATACAACAGAGAGGTCTTCAATAAAGCCCTCTACAGATTGTTTAGAGGAAGCCATTTTTCCACATCTCTACTTCAAACCCTAGTGTCAGAGAGTTGCCACTTGAGTATTGAAAAGAAATAAAAGTAAAGAAGGAATGAAAGGTGGATAAGGGATTTTAGCCCTAAAAGTGATTGGACTTTATCTTAACAATTTATGGGTTTTAATTCTATGATGTCCGTTTTCTTTTGCCTTGTGAACTTTTGAGTTTATACTAAGGTAACAACCTTACAAGTAACAAGTAACAAAGGAATATTTTTGTCAAAGGATTAGAGTAGTTTTATTTTATTATTTCTAATAAAATCTAGATATTACTCTAGTGTTTGGTTATAAGTATTATATTTAGCATCTTATTTTAAGAAAAAATAAATTGAAATACTTCTATGCTAAATGAGAGCCATGGAGTTTCCATACCATCTAATGAGAACGTCTAATATTTTTAATATTTGTATACTATTTTCTATTTTATGATTTAATTTTAATAGATATGTATAACATCTATTAGAACTATAAACTCATAAATAGAAGTACAATATCTAATATAAATTGATATTAACTTTAATTTAGCATATCCATTATTTAGTAAGTTTAACTATTTGTTAATTATGAATATTTTAGATTACATATAGGTGTTATGATGTAAATTTTTTTTATAGATATATTATCAAAATATCAAATGTGATTAATAATATATGCATGTAGAAATATGGAGGGTTGATTTTATTTGGTATTTGACATGCATGAGAGAGATTTTACATACATATTTAGGCTGTCTTGCAGAGGTTGAAGGCTATTTTCACTTTTTTACATACATATGGTACTCTCAAAGGGAATTTTATTATCTCACAATTTTACTAAGCATATAGAGGGGGGATTTTTTAGTTTTTGAGTAGTTTGAGGGCAATTGAGGCCTATTTTTGGGTTCCATATCTTTTGATATGCAGAGATAGATTTGGAGTTTTCATTTGAGTGCATGGAAGGTTTGTATTTTCTTCAAGAGTTAATAGATAGATCTTGAGGATTTTGACTATAGATTGGGTTGATTTTGAGTTCATTCTAGTTCAATAATAGTTGAGAGGATATCTGAGGAATTTTATAACTAATACTAATTTATTCATAGAACAAAAACTCCTTCTGTGAGTAATAAAACTTATAAAAAATATTAAAGAACATACTAATATGATAAAAAATTCATCAATCATTCATCTAGTAATCTGTTTGGGTGACTAATTAGTAGTGACCGACTATATAATCATCTATTTGATCATTTATTTAGTTACTTATGTTTGTCTAACTTTGTTTTTTTACTCGATGATCAAATTAGTCATTTGTTTAGTCACATATTCTTATAAATTAAAAACTATTACTAGAATTTGATCAATTTTAGGCACATGACTATAATTTTTAGTTTTGTGACTAAATTTTTTAGTCACATAGTCATTTATTTGCCAAAAATCTACTAGTGAACAAGTACAATTTCTCCCTCAGCACACTTACTCCCTCAATGGTCAGGATTTTTCCTTCAACGGGATTAGATAGATCAAGATTTCTCCTTCACATTTCAATTCATTTATCTCCCTCTTTAACAACAATTCCAAAGACTTGTCATCTTAATATGCAGATATGAATATTTTCAGTTTCTCACTTTGTCACCTTTCTTGTGACTAATATATAGCTCTAGCTTTTTTATTACATTAGGCAGCTCCTAAAGTAGGATCCACTACATCAACATGTAACATATGTCAATCAACTTTTTTGACATAGTGAACTCCTCATACTTCTTAGATAGCATTAGATAGGGGGATCACCCCTAGCTTACCTCTTAGATACTCATGAGCATCCTTAGCTAATGGTTTTGTGAAGATATCAACTATTTGCTCTTTTTTGTTAACATATTCCATCTTCACCTCTTTATCTTGAACTAATTATCTCAAGTAGTGATGCTTGATTGCAATGTACTTGGTCCTTGTGTACATTACATGATTCTCTAATATATTTATAGCACTTGTATTATCACAATAAAGTATCACAAGTTCAATGATTTCCTCCTTCATATCTTTGAGTAGCTATTTGATCCATACAATGTTTATACAATTTACCACAACAACAACATATTTAGCTTTAGTAGTAAATTGAGAAATGCAAATTTTTTTATCTTGCTTGTCCATGTAACCATCCTTTTGCCTAAGAAAAATGCTTCTCCACTGGTGCTCTTTCTGTCATTAATATTTCCAACCCAATCAAGATCAGTAGAGGCTCTCAATTCAAATTTCTCATTTTTCTTGTAGTATAGACCATAGTCTTTTATTCCTTTGAGATATCTCAATATTCTCTTAATAGCCATCAAATGATTCTCCCTGGGATTAGTAGATAACCTTGCAACTATCCCTATAGATAATGCAATATCAGGTCTGTTGTGTAATACATATTGTAATTTTCCAATCATAGACCTATATATTATTTGATTCACCTCAACTATATTATCATTCTTTGAAAATTTATTTTCTATCACCATAGGTGTACTTACTGGCTTGAAATCCTCCAATCCAAAAATTATCAATATCTTCTTTACATACTTTGAATGAGTGATGTATATACCATATTTCATCTGATGTATTTGCAAACCCACAAAGAACTTGATCTCCATAATTATAGACATCCCAAATTATTTCTTCATTTCATTTACAAAAGCTTGGCATAAAATATTTTAACCTCCAAATACAATATCATCAACAAAAATTTCACATAACAAAATACCTTTTCCTTTCTTTGTCTTCAAGTACAGATTGTTGTTATAATCAGTCCTCTCAAATCTAATCTTCAAAAGATAATTATGAAGCCTCTCATACCATGCTCTTGGTGATTTCTTCCAACCATATAAAGCTTTGTATAATCTACATACCATGTCTTTGTTGTTAGCATCAACAAATCCTTCTAGCTATTCTATATAAATCTCTTCCTCCAACACACCATTCAGAAATGTAGAATTAACATAAATTTGATAAACTTTGAAACCTTTGTATGCAAAATAAGAAAGCAGAGTTCTTACTCCTTCCAACCTTGCAACATGAGCAAATGTCTCTCCATAATCTGTCTATTCTTCTTATGCATATCCTTTATAGACTAATCTTTCTTTCTTCCTTATGACTTTACCATTTTCATCTAACTTATTTCTATACACCCACTTGGTACCAATCACATTTTTGTCATCTATTCTAAGAACTAGAGTCCATGTATTATTTTTCTCAATTTGTTCAATATCTTCTTCCATGGCTTTACTCCAGTCCACATCTTCTAAGCCATCTTTTACTATTTTGGGTTCTTTCATGCTCAAAAAAAATGTATCATTTATCAAGTTGTTTCTTTTCATTGGTCTAGCATCTTTATCTCCAATGATTTGTGTTGTAGGATGATGTCTCTTGACATACTTAGACAATCTTGGTTTAGCTTTGGCTTCCACATTTGGTCTCTCAACTTCTAAATCACTATGTACCTCTATATCAGGTAGTTCAACATCTCTTTCATGTACACTAATCTCATAATCAAAATGTGCCTCAACTTCATTTTGTAACTTGGCACCTGAATGTAGCTTGGTTCTTGAATGCAACTCAACACTCATAGTATGTGACTCAACAATCACTAAAACTTTTTGTTGGTTTGCAATTTGATTGACAACATCATCTTCAACAAGTATACCTTCATAAAAGTATATGAATGATTTGTATTATTCTAGTTCCTTCATAGGTTTAGCCTCATATACTTCTATATATTCATCAAATTTCACATTTGCACTTTCCACAACTTTTTTAGTGTTAGTATTTAAATAGTTATAAGCTTTAGTTCTTGTGGAATAACCAAGAAATATACCTTCTTCTCTTTTTTCATCTAGTTTACCATTCCTAAAATCTTTGAGAATATAACACTTGTTTTCAAATACCTTAAAATATTTTAGATTGGGTGAGTATCCATACAATAGTTCAAAAGGTGTTGAATGAGTACCTTTCTCGACTTCTACACGATTCAACATATAAATAGTTGTACTTACAACTTCTCTCGAGTATTTCAAAGAAATATTTTTCTCCATCATGAGTATCCTAGCACAATCCATTATAGATCTATGTTCCTCCTTTCAACAGTACCATTTTTTGGAGGGGTTCCAGGAGAAGATGTATGTCTTTTGATTCCTTTGTCATTACAAAACATCTCAAACTCATTTAATGTAAATTCTCCTCCTTTTTTAGATCTCAAAAATTTTATACCTTTATCTATTTCCTTCTCAACTCTTGCTAAGTAACACTTAAACATTTGAAAAGCATAAGATTTCTATTTCAAAAACATAACTATCATCATTCTAGAATAATCATCAAGAAGCAACATAGTTTAATTATCTCCTTTGTAGCTTTGTAGTTCAATTGGTCGACACAAGTTAGTATGAACAATCTCTAATATTCCTTTAGAGGTAACAGTCTTACTCTTAAAAATTGACTCTAAAGATTTCCATGAGGGCTAGCTTCTGATTCTTTGGAGTTAAACTCCATTTTTCCATGGTTTGAGCATCAATGCTATAACTAGAGCCTCTTAATTTCCCTTGTTGATTCTCATCTTCAAATGAGATAGTTCTTTCTTTCTTTCTCATTTGATCTAATAGGAAAGAGGAACTGATTTCCCATCCTGGGAACACTATCACACCACTCCTATGTATTAGCTCCCTTGCTTCCTCAACAATTATTTTTTCACTCGCAGGATCATACTCCTATAGCTTCTTAATGATTTATGCTACCTTTTCATTGGATTCACCTTGTTTCATTTGTAATGAATGTTCATTTTGTTTCAATTTAAATAGGAAGATTTGAATTCTTCCATCTTTATGAAGTTCTCATTATTCGTGAACTCCCTAGCTTCAATAATTCTATCATCAATCATTTTTTCTTGAAGCTCTGACTTCTTTGTCCTTTCCTCATTATTAGTAGCTTAATCCATCAGGAAGCTTCTCCTTGCACCGTCAAAATTCTAGCTATTCCTTGGAAAAATCTGCAAGCCTTTCTCTCTGGGCTTTTTGGGAATCTCTACCATTTTTTGCTTCTTCCTTTTTTGTTGAGCCCATGCTAAGATTTCTAGCTAGTCTTCATCATCACTTACTTCCACAATAATGTTCTAATTAGGAGACAAATATTCTACTCTATTCTTGATGGCATTAGGAACTTGAGTTGCAATCTCATTGAAAATTTCAATACATTTAATTAACCTTGACCAATAGTAATCTTGATGATAAAATCCCTTGAAGGATGGATCTATCTTTTTTATTTCTTGTTCAACACTCATCACATCTTTGAATTTTATCATTCCTTCTCTACATACATTCTCATTGAAGTAATCTGCAATTACATCCTCCTCCCATAAACCCTTGGTTGTAGGCAGATTGTATCCCCTCATCTATTTTAAGGCATTCCTAACCACACTAAAAGGGTCATATGTTCTTGCACGAACACTTGGAAATTTGTAATTTCTTAGAATGACATCAGTTTCCTCAATTACATTCTTTCCTATTTCAAAATCTGCAACTTTGGAGCATCTACACAAAAATGTGCCCTTCTTGACATTTCAACCTAAGTATTCTCTATTTAATGAAATCAATTTCTAGAAGAATTCTACAATTCCTAATCTTGTTGGAACATATTTTGGGAAAAGGTGGGGTGACTAAGAGAGTCCATAAATCCTAAAGACTATATAATATTCAAAAATAAATACAATTCCCCAATCATGCCTTAATTATTTTCATTCAGCATAACACTTATTGGGCTTAATCAATTTTCTAACATTTCTAGGCACACTTTCTATTTTAGCGCCTAACATGTTTAAAATAGGGTACATGAAATCATTATAAAAAGAAATAGTATTTCAGTAAGGGTAGAATCTTTTCCATACCCTTTTCTAGCATTGCATAGGACATCTCTCTCCCCATTCCTTTGTACTTTCAAAGAAATCATGATCAATGAATTGCACATTCTTTTACATAATCAAATGCATGATCAGAGAGTAGTGATGAAATCTAAAAATTTCAAGTTTTCCCTCTTGTGTTGCAACAATCTCATCATGAATTCTTCTAGCTATGTAGGTGAAAAAATCATACCCAACATTTGTGTGTGGGTCCTAAATATTTAATGCCATAATATAATGTCCACCAAGAGCATTCATAGTCCCTTCTGAGCCTAAGACTTTGTTCAGGCTAAAAATATATATATTCTAAAGGTACCTCTAAAAAAACTCTAAAGGCATAATGTCTCCCACCTTCTTTGCTATATCTCCTCTCTCCTTTTTTGCCATGGGAATATGCCTTGTCACAATTCTACTAGTATAGAAAATCTTTTGATTTTTGAATTTTTCATTTAATTTCTCCATATCAATTGGAAATGACATAGGTCCTCCCAAGTCAAAAGCTTCAATGAATGTTTCTTTTTCAAGCACAGAAAGTATACTCTTGTCTCTCATGTGGAATGCCTTGCTGATAGGGTTGTGTGATATTATCAATGCCTTGACTAGATCAACATCTAGTCAAAAGTAGTGAGCCTACCTACCAAATCTTCAAGAGTCAAATTAGAACCAGGTATACATCTTAGTTCTTATATTACAAAAACTCTAATAGCATAAATGGGCAAGAACAAAAGAAACTAAGAAGAAAATATGTGGCCCAGCCAAATTCTATGGAAGAGAGGAAAAAATTAGATGACAACAGCCAATTCAAGGTGGTAAGTCACAATCCTCTCTCAAATCTTGAGATCTTATGTGAAAATGTAAAGAACAATGTAGATTTATCAGGGTTTTCACATATTGATTTTTATGAATTGGGTAAAATAGAGAAAAACCAAGTGGAAGAGGCATTATATTCCATGATGTCAAAGTTCAAGAACACTCCACTAGAATTTTCCAACTCAATACCTAAAATCTTATATGATATTGTTGAGAAAAAATGGCATAATTGTCTAAATGTGGAGAGACAAATCAAGGAAACAACATTAGCCCAAGTAATGTTAGAGTTGACAAAAAGATAAATTGTTAACGCAGTCAAGAAATATGTAGTTAGGTTCACACCTAAATACAAAGCATTCGGCATTCTCCAAAATAATATTGAAGATGTTGTCAGAAAATCAACTCAAATATGGAATCTCATTTATGGGTTAACCATTGTCAAGGAAGGAGAAGCTAACCCTTCAGAGGGTAAAGATGATGATAAAGATGATGGCAAGGAAGATGATGACAAAGACAATATAGTTGGAGGAGAGGTAGAAAAGAAAGATGATGACAAGGCAACAACTGAGCAGTAGCAAGAAGAATAGATTATGCAGGACACACAAGTGTCGAGTGTCAGTCCTCCCCATGACACAACCAAAATCATTGAAACTATAACTATTAAGGATTTCTCTGACCCATTAGTTTAGAACATCAATCCTCTTAATGCATAATATCTAAAGAGGATATTAGATCAATATACATTACAAGCCAAATTATGTGGCAATCCTATTTTGGTCAGTGTTGAAGAACTACAAAATGCAGTAACTAATGTTACAAGGGAAAAAGTGAATCCAAAAGAACCACCTTCCATCATCCCTTTAGTTACTCTTGTAAAACCTTTTATCCAAATGACAATAGATGCATCTACTAAGGTTGATACAGGTAAGAAGAAAGCAGAAGAGCAAGACACAACTATAGGACAACAAAAGGAAACATGACATATAGATTCATCTATACCTACAACACAAGAACAAGGTGCCAACCAAGTCATAGTAATAGATGAAGGGAAGCCTAAAGAGACAAAACCAAAGATGAAGGAAAAAATGGCCATCCAAGCACTGGTAGATTTACCTACATATGGCATTCTTACACAAACTCTTTAGAGACCAAGCAGAAATGCTACTCCACTGCAGATCTTGGTGCCAAGCCCAAGTTCATCAAAAGTAGAAGAGGTAATACATTATGAAGACATAAACCTTGATCAAGACATTTTTATTTGAAAGTATGATTATGATACTATGAAATTGGAAGAAATAGGCATTTTACAAGAAGCCTTAGAAAGGAAGAAACATCAAAAAATGCTTAGGAGAGAACATAGGTAGATGAAAGCACTTCAAGATATCAAGGACATCTTTCTAGATGCATTTAATCTACCAATTCCTGAAGAGTCCAAGACACTAATATAATAGCTGATAGATATGGTGGAGATCATTAGCAATGAAGACCTTGATACAGATCCAAAACTCTTAGAACAGTCTGAAAAGAACTTTCAAGGCAAGGTAAATGAGAAAATATCTAGTAAGATAGCACTACAACAAGTTGCATTAGCAACAAAGGTTGAGGATGTGAAGAAGGTACTTGAGAATATATTCTCAATCTACATAAAACTATAAAATCCTACACTCTTCACCCAAGAGACCAAAAGTCACATTCCAAGACTAAAAAATCAAATATATGAATTAGGTGCAAGACTATCATCAAATCCAGCTTAGAGAGAGAAGAATTATAGAACGTTACATCAAACAAAGAGTTACTTAGCTATCTTAACAATAGATGAGGCTAATATTAGAGCCAAATTGACAAGTATTCGAGCTACTCTCACCCCACATATGGAGATAATGCACAAGGAGCAAGGCTATGTTGAGATTCTATGGAAGAAAGACCTCGATCTTTCTACTTTAGATGGTCTAGTACACCTTGCTGTTGAGCTTGCAATCCAAATTAAATAATTGGATGTTGCATGTGATAACTAGGATGTAGCTCTAAGGATAATAATGGATTTCCATAAATCCTTTTTGGAAAAACACGCCATAGGTGTATAACCCATTTGACATAAGTGTTAAAAAGGGGGAGATATAACAAAGGGGGAGAAATACTATGAAAAGGTATCAACTAAGGAGGGAGCATATTAGATGCAAGAGTATAAATAATACAAAACATTGAATTCAAAGTGTATTAGCACAAACACATTTACTCAAGAGGAGCACAAATTTTGGTATAATATAGACATATTAACTTAGGGGGAGTTATCAAATTTTGAGGTATACAAGTTAGTGCAAAAAAATTGAAAATTTGAAATTTTGTATATAAGTCAAGTCATGGATATGTTATGCTTGAGAAATTAAGGATAATATCATATATTTAAGTTTTTTGACACTCATGTCAAAGGGAGAGATTATTGATCTCAGATTTTTTTTGATAAGTGAGTGTCAACACACTTAAGTCATTTACTCAATACATGTTGAACTAGTAATACATGCCAAGAACAACATGTAAATATTAGACCATGTTGAGTTGCAATGGGTGTCAAGTCACTCATGTGCCAATTCACTTAGCTGCCAAATAGATAGACCATGCTGAGTGACTTAGGAGCTGAGTAAACAGTGGATGCCAAGTAATGCAAGTTTCGAGTCAAATTATACAGAATAGTGCATGGTGAGCATTAGGGACTTCATATGCCAAGTGACATAGTTTCGACATATTTGTTTGTAATGGTATGAACAACTATGTAAACCATTTTTTAGCAAACTTCAAGATAGATTTTGATATTTTGGAGATAAGAATGAATCTCTATTTAGATTCCCTATGCAATTACATGTAGCTAATTAGAAAATGGGAAGGATTAAGTAGAAAACTAGATGAATCTTAGTCGTAGATTCATACCTAACCCTAAGCCAACAGGGTCTTCTTAAGGAGGATGAAACCCTAAACTCTTTATAGAGAGATTATGGAATATTTGAGGAATTGAGGGAGCAAACAAGATAGTTTGCATGTAGAGCATTCATGGTGACTTAGAATTGAGAGTGATTTGCAGAATTAGTTATAGATGAACAAAGGACAGAGAAAAGGATGCAACATTGAGACATCTAATCATAAAGGATCAGTTACACATTTCTTAAAGGTGATATGTTATCAAAAAAGAAATTTTTAACCTCAAGATCTATGCTGATACATTTTAACATGTGATTTTAGTTAAATCTCTTATCAAAGTAGTCCTGACAGGTTGTATGAAATCCATTAACAAGGTGCTTACTTAGTTGTAAGTTGAAGTCCTCTAACAAGGCATACTTCTAAAAGGGTGTTGAAATCCTCTAACAAGGTGAGACCTAATAGTCTTTGTAAGCCTTTAACAGGGTAGACCTTTTATAGTGTAGATCATGTTTCATTGTCAAAACATTGTAACTTTCATTGGATACACTTTATTACTGCAATAGTGAAGATTTGTGGGTGTTATCCCCACCCCAATTTTATCCTCTCATTTGAAGGGTTTGTTTAGGTAATCATATCTGGTGTTATGCGTGTGATTTCTTACATGTTTACATGATTTAGATGTATGTGCTTTACATGTTATTTTAGTTTATCTATTGAATGTACGAGATGGATGTATGGTGAAATTTTTATGAGTCCAAGTTTAAACTACTGATTCACACCCCCCCCTCCCCCCACCCTAAGAACTTTACTCTTTCCCCTTTTAACTCCAATAGATTGATCCCATACAACCATTATTGTCTACCATTTTCTCATCATTAGGAGGAATAACCTAAGATACATCCTACCTCATGGAATCAACCAATAAGGATGATAATGTTAGTGGGTTAGCTTACACTATTCATTTCATTCCAAAGCCCTGTTGGTGTTTTAAAAATTGCTGACCAACAAAATGCTCAATACCAAAATGATATTAGTCACACAACCTAAGGATTAGCCAATTCATATTAACAAATATATGTGCAACCTATTTGGACCCAACTTCAACAAAACCAATGGTGGTTTTCTACTATTTACACTGTACAAAGCTAGGGTGGGTATACCTAGGGATGATTCAAGACTAGAAAACACTATAAGAGAATTACTTTAATTTCATTTTGATTCTCATCTCAAATCCACAACTACATGCATAATTCTAACATTTTCATAAACACATCCCATATAACAGATCTGGCCATAATTCTTCTATAGATTTGCACATGTTCTCAACAATAGTGGCTAACTAAAGCTAAAACATTCCATGCAAACAAGTATCGACCAACTTTGAAGATCTTCAGGAAATAAAAGTAAATTTGATTATAATTCTGCATTTGAAATATATTTATGATATACTTCTCTTCCAATTGAATCAACTTGACCAGTGCCTAATCCATTAGGGTTTAGAGTCTACTACAAATCCATAGATCTAATTTGTTTCCTTACAACAAACATTATCAGCAATTCTTATCATAATTTATCATTCTAAGCATCCTTCCTATTACTGTAGCAACCTTATCAAATTCATCAAAGCTTTTACCTAATCCATTGCATTAATAGTAGTGATGAATAGATATACAACCTAAATGGATTGCATTTAATTGCACAAGATTTTACTCATACAATTTTAGGATAACTAGGTAACAAAAAGGAGACAAAATTCAAAAAGAATTGATATGGAGACAACTCATAATTTGTATTCATTTTCTTTGAAAATTGTATACATTTGCAGTAAACTCAAAATGACCTTAGGAAGAAACACATAGATCATTCTATATTAATGTATTCTCAGGAACTAACAGAGAAAATACATCATAAAACCTTTTCAAACATTGGACTGAAAATAAACTAAGTATACCACCTAGAGCATTAGAAATCGGATCATTCTCTAGCCTTGGAATCTCACTTATATAATGTGAGATGCAACAAGCTATAGGCTAAGAGAAATTGACAAGTGTCCTCTACAAGAAATAATTACATAAACCTATCATAAAATGACAAAAATATGGTTAATAGAAGATGTCTAGATCAAACATTCCTTTTGGTGGGTCCGCTTCTATCACATTCTTTATTGTTATTGATTTGGCTGCTATTTGGATCGCTCTTTGTATGCAACTACCATGCTAACCAATGATGAAGTTTGTTCTGATGATTGCAAGTTAGTCTCCACCTATGGGTTTTCACCATCTTTATCTTGTACGATGGGAATAACTTCTACTTTTCCCTCTTCTTTGGTTGTATTAGTGTCTTGTGGGCCCGGGTCTGTAACTGAATGTGACTGAGCATTCTTGTCTTCTTCTCCCTGTTGGCCTTGTATAGTGATGGTGTCAATGATTTGGATCTCATCACTCTGTACCTCATCACTATCAGTTTCTACTTCCTCAAACTGTTCATAAGACTATTTCTACCATCCACTTGTCAAACAGTGTGTCATTTGGCCAATTGAATTGCAAAATATCACTCTACCTCTTGAGTACATACTCAGCCTCATTATCAATAGTAACAAAATTTTGTTTCAAAGAATCAAAGAATATTTGGGCTTTCACTATTTCTTTAGTTTTTGTGGCCCACCATGCATGCCCTGTTTCATTGATAACTTGATTCATTCTTAAACAAAATAAATCATAAAGCTCCTTAGCCCATTCATCTTTTCTTTTCAAATTATTCTTCTTATCTAGGGAAAAGGGAAAAAAACTAAACTTTTGGCTCTTATACTTATTTAAGTAGCCAACTATTATTCTTTGCAAATAAATTCTCTTATTGTCAAAGTTAGTAAGATTAGAAACAATATCAAAAGTTTTCTCAATTTGATCGCAGGAAACTTTTATAATAGAATAACACAAAAATGTCACTTATTTCCTCCTTCTTACCCCCTTATTTACAATAGGCTTCAAAGCCTCATCACTTTCACTTGTTTCCTCCTTCTTAACCCCTTATTTATAATAGGCTTCAAAGCCTCATCACTAGCTTTCATTTCATCCCAAATACTGATCACCCTGGCCAACTGATCATAAACTAGTGGGCACTCAATTTTATCCCCCAAATATGTAAGAGCCTTTCTTAATTTTTCCTCATATTTCACATTCAACTCCACATGTAAGGTGCACGGTTTATTCTTTTCTTCTTCAAAGTCCTCAATAGTGCAATACTCTAGCCTTTGGGGTGTATCTAGTACTTCTATGAGGGGGGTGGATTTAAAATTTTCAATTGGGGGGTGAGGGTATGTTATTCTTGGTCTTGTGGACCTCCCCATTAGCTTGTTCTCAAGCTCAATTCTCCTCTTTACCTCTTTGTTATAGGCATCCACAACTACCTCATACTTGGCTCTACAACTCAATCATTTCTTTTTCCTCCCTGTCTACAGTAGCCAAGGCAATTTGAGAGTAATCTAGATTCATGTGGACTACTTGTACATGTGAGGTATTGGCAACTCTCCTCACAATGATATTCCCTTTTAGTCCTGAATAATCAAGCTATGATGGAACAGCCCTGGATCCTCTTCTCAATGACCACATGACAAGAGCAACTTGGTCATTACTAAATGCAGTTCCCAAGAACTCTTTTTTATTTGGATCTTGCAATCCCAAATTATTTGACACAGAATTGAAAATTAAGGCATCAGTAATGTCCCAATTGGGCAACAATAAAATATTTGCATCCTTTACCATCTATCTCCCTTCTTTAGGGGTTATATTATGAAACTCTTGAATCATTTGTTCCTTTATTTGATTTTGGATGGAGGCTTCATCCATTTCTGGATGCTCTGCTTTCACATTCTTACATCTTTCCTTAAAATTGTGCATGTTTTCCCTCCAAGCAAATTGATGGAAAGCCCTAGACTTTACAAAACTGTCATCAAACAAAAATTGTTGAATCACTTGTTCCAAAATAGGATCCAATTCCCTTCCCTTGAAATTTGCTACAGTCAAATCAAAACTTGGCATAGGAGGCTCCTGGGGGTTCCCTTCATCAATCTCTGTTTGGGTAACAAAAAGTACCCCTTGTGATCCAATTTGTTCAATTTGCTCATCAGTGAGCTGCTCCTCCTCTATTCTCATAGGGTTTTGGGAAGGTGAGTAACCCCCATCTTTAGATTCCTCTTCCCTTATTATCTTTCTCCTCTTAGGAGAAGGTTCAGGAGGCCTTTCTTCAAAAATAGCACTAGTAGTGTCAACTATCTATTTTCCTTTATCCACCATGGGCCTTTGATTATGAATCATAGTATATCCTAGCTTCCTTTGAATAGTTAATGGACCTATCCCTATATTGGGAGTGAAGCCCAATCTCCTCATTATTTCCTTGGCCTTATCTAGAAAAGAATTAATAAAATATTTATTTTTCTCATTCATTACCTCCATTATTTTCAAGAATGTGTTTATAAGCTTATTAACTTTATCTGTAGTAGTTACAAAATTACTAAGACGACTATAATATTCATAAAAACAATTAATAAAATTCAAAACTTTTGCATAGACTCTCCATTTTTCTTTCTTTGTCTCTTGCTCCTACAAAGAGTACTCATTCCTTATTACATCTTTAGGGAAATAAAACTCATGCTCAGCTTGACGAAGCTTGATCCTATGCCTAAGAGCCAAATTAAAGAAACTCTCTACATCAAAAAAATAAGGTTGAGATACAGCCATCTTATATTGATCCAAAAAATTGTAAAGGGAAACACATCCTTCCTTGGTTATTACAAACTGGTGGGCTATTGTGCAAGTGGGAAAAATTGATCCCATCCCCCTTTTGTGTAAAAAAGCATCTTCTACTCCTCCCAACTACCACAAGAATTTAGCTACTCCTACCTTTAGGGGCACCTGGTAAGGTAGTACATGGGGTGCCCCTTTGAATCCATAAATTTTGATAATAGTTGAAACTGAATATGGGATGATATCTCCCCAATTATGTGAAACCTTCAAATTATGGGGTTTATCCATAGGCCTAACAAGGTGCATTAATTCCTTAGGGATCCTAGGATTGTCACTCAATATGAGGCACCTCAATTTGGAGGTGAAGTACCTATCAAATCTAACAAAACTAGCATTTTCTACTTCCCCAGTCACATCCGCACTCCATAACTGAACTAGCAATGCTTCCCTTTCTTGTTCTCTATTTAAAACCATTTCTTTACCAAAGTACGTAACCCCCTTAAACAAAAACATGTGCATTAGCAAAGAGTAATGGCCCCAAAACTTCTCCACATTACCCTTAGCAATCCCAACCAATCCACTGTGAATCTCATCAGCCAAGTAAGAAGCAAAATCAAAAATTACTTCCACACCGAAAGAGGATATTTGAGTGATCATATACATGAAACTCACAAGGATAAAGTCTTCTTCACCCTCTCCAAAAACTCGGCATAGAGTCCTATATATCTCTATTGCCCTGGCATTGAAGCATGTTTTCTTGAAAGGTTCTTTAGAGGATAATGTTATTGCTAGTAGGGTTCCAATTCTGCCAATGTGGGCCTTTAGTGCACCTTGTCTAACTATGTCCTTTTTAGACATATATTCTTTTTCTAAAACTATCAAATTAATGGGTACATGATTCCTAGTGAGAGGTCCCAAATGAAAAACTTCCCTAATCTCTTCTGGACTGATGGTGATTAGAATTTCACCATCTACTCTTCTCACTACCCTAGTGGCTTGATCATAATTCTTTGCCATGACTTCAAGGAGATCATAATCCATAAAAACACTAGGGACCACTAACTTTCCTAGGTCAAAATTCCATATATTGGCATGTGGAGCAAACAGTTTCCTCTCTGCAAACCATTTTTGGAACAAATTTAAACCAATTTCTGAGGTATGAGCATCCTGGACCCAATTACCCTTATCAAACAATCCATCTGCTATCCTCAACTTTCAGTTTAATGAAGTTAGCTTCTTAACTTGTATTGTCTCAATAGTAGCCTCAAGAAGCAACTCAAGAAAATCATCATGTACATTTCTATCCAAATAATTTTCCTGACCTGAAAATCTTTTCTTCGGAGACATCTTGGATTATGCTTTATAGAACTTAAAAAACTTACAGAGATGACAATGTAACTACTTACTTGAATTCCGCTCTCATTCTCTCTATATTTTTGTAATTTCTACATGAATCGGTTGCTTCACAATCTTGCCAAGTTCAACACAGTCTTCTTAGTAATTACTTCTACTTAGAATGGCTTGAAATCTTTGTGCGCGTAAGGTGGGAATGAGAAAATCTTCTGTATTATACTCTATTTTTCCTCACACATGAAGCTTTGATGTCTAATTAATACATAGAGTGGCACCACCTTCTGCATTTAAATCTGTGCTGTCGATCTTTAAAAATCCTACAATCAAGGGATGTAGAGAAAGAAAACTTGGCGTTCCACTTGACAAGTTGGCTAGTCAATCCAATGAAAATTGACCATGTACATAGCTTCTTCCTTGATGGAATTTTTTTCTAGACCCACTGGCAACTAAGGATGCATGTCAATAGGTCACTACTTCACTATACATAAAGAATAAGCACCTTGCCATGGCGAGATAGCAATGGTCATTAATCTGAGATCAAATTAAAGGTAAAGAAACTGCACAAAGTACCCTGAAGAGTGGTGGGTCCCATACTGACTATGTTGCATGGAGTAAACAACTTGCAACTTTCCATAGCGAGATAGTGATGATTTTTTATTCAAGTTTGATCTGATGATTGAAATCCCTTATATGCTTTATAAATGGGGGTGGGCCCAGGGCTTTGATGACGTAGGAAATTTTGTACCACTGGCAACAAATAAAAGCTTTCTTTAATCTTAGTCATCTTTTGACGTTGCTTGAGGTCCCACCATGTGCTCATTTCATGATGCCTTGCTATGTTGCTAATGGCGAGATGCCAAAAATTTCCAATAGCGAGGTAGCGAGCTTTGGTGATTTCAACAAAACTTGACATCAGAAAAATAAAAACCAATGAAATCACCATCGCCTTTTTTAATTCCTTCTGACAATATTAGTTATTACTCATCATGCCACTTGGACAAAGTATGATTATCGAGAAACTTGGAGGTCACCGTGCTCTTTGATTTACCGACTACTCACTACTTTGCTAATGGTGAAATGCATATTTTTTTCGATAGCGAGGTAGTGAGGCATTGGAAAAACTTTTGCTCCAGCACTATTTTCTGGATATCTTTTACTAGGCCCCTTTTCCTACTTGATGGTACTAACAAGGTGCACATGACTAAAAATTTTTCCATAGCAAAAATCCCTAACTGTCGTCCCTCCATTTTACGTTCCCATTCTTTTAAAAATTTTGATGCTCACTACTTCTCTATGCATAAAAAGTGCACATCTTTCTATAGCGAGATAGCGATAACTATAGATCTTTCCAAATTGGATGGTAAGGAATCATGAGAGAAAGACTATCTCGAAGGCGTGAAAAATAGAATATTCGCCAAAGCTCCCCTTTTTTTAAAAAGGATTTTACGCCCTAAAGTTTTTTTTTAAAGGAATGAGACACAAGGTTTTAACAAGTACTTTCAAAAGCTAACAAATGGATGATTAAACTAGAAACCCTATCCACCATTAATGGATTCCAATCTGATTTTTGTACTTGGACAAAAGAAAAATTTTCATGTGAAAAATCATACTAACAAGCCCAACTCACCAATCCTAGGAATTCAACATTTTTCTAGATCCCATTTAATCTCTTCATTACCTAGTTTCCTTAGACAATAAAAAAGCTTCACAATCCCTTTAGAAAAGGTGTAGCCTTCCAATAATGTATAATTTTCCTTAGCATAACATTGGTTTTATTTAAGGGGGGATGTCACTCCCCGAAATAGCTACCAAGTTCAACAATCCTTGTTGTTATCACCTTCTCTTTATTTTTCCCTTGGTGCTTCTCTTTCTCCTAGTGCAAATTTGTATAATTAGAGATGATATTTCCATAGGTAGAGAATTTATTATAGTAGAGAGTTGCATTCTCATTAGAAATAGATTCAGTCCATGTTCCTCATTTATATTTCAAGACCACTACACTAGGAAGGGTCTTATTGATAGTGACATTGACACAAAATTTGGCAAAAACCAACCTATTGTTTTTGGAGGTAATGCTATCCATTTTGATTGGCGAAAAGAGTCTCTTATCCATCTAAAGATATTTTCATCCTAGAATTCCAAGGATAGACCATAAAGTTTCATCCACACTAGAGCCATACGGTTTAAGTCTCTACTCACATTAAACCTAGGTTTCCATTTACCCGAAACTAAAGCATGCTTATTGAGACTCCAAGAGCCTGCAAAAATGGTGCTCCTATCCTCTACCAATGCAAAACTGAAAATAAAAGGAAAAACAAAATTTTAGAGATGCTAAATGATCCCTTGAGCCTCCACTTTGAGGTGCACTATTTCCTAATCATTTCAATGGATGGTTGACAACATGGAAAGTGACCCACCAAAGCTTGATCAAAGCCTAGAGTTATATTCTTGATCAAAAAGTTTGGCAGACATATATTTGTGTCATCATTTCAATAGGAGATCCTAGGTGCCTCCTCAAGAAACGTAGAATCCTTGTGACCAAGAAAGACATTTTTCTAGCCCAACTTAGGGATCTCCACTTTGTTTCGGTTAACATTCTCCCGTGTCCCCTTGGGAGCAGAAATGCCTAGGCAGGCCAAATCATTAGGTGGGAAGGGAGTCCCAAAAGGCAGCACTTGAGCCTTAGATATTGGAGGAGGCTCATCTAACATTGGAAGAAATTGAGAGGAATGGACAAGGAGCATATCCAAACACTCTTGCACTAGATTCGGAGGGGAGGAGGCTCTATCGAAGCACATGCATCATGAGCGGGAGTTGCAGTGCATTCAAAATTTCAAAATTATTTAATTTTTGACAATTTAATAAAAATATATTATTAAAGGTAACTATGATAATTTACAGATGGCTTAAACATCACACATTAAGGCTTGATCCTAAACTAAAAGTATCAAATAGTTAAAGCTTACTTCTTTTTTTCAAGCTTAATTTCTTTCTAGTGTGTGATGTTTAAGGGTAGTTGGTAATTTATAAGGTATATAAGAGGTATTATTACAACTTAGTTTTAGAAAACTTAAAAATAGACTATTGTAGTCTAATCACACACAATTTCTCAATAGTTATATTGCCAAGAACTAGTTGTTATGTGTCCTTTATTTTATATAGGGTAAATAGGATAAGAATTCAATTTGGTGGTTGGATTATTAATTGAAGTAGTTAATGAAAAGCTCATTAATAATTTGTTTTTGAATATAAAGTTATTAATAATTTAAATGTATAATCAAAACATAATTTTAGCATTCATCTTTGTATATAACACAGGCTCATTTTTCTAATTATGTCAATCAAGAAGGGTCCTAAACCTTAACTTTAAGTTGAGAAATATATCAAAAGAGTGTTCACAAGGATTGAGCTCAACTAGAAAAATTCCTAGCAAATAATATAATGAAAGAATCCACAAGGAAAATAATAAGATAGACCCACAAAGTCCCAAAAACAAAAAGGATCAAAGATTAAAGAGAAGGGGCCTTAACCTCCTTCCTTTGTAATTTAATTTTTTTCGCGTGTTCAATAAAGAGCCTTTCTTTTGAGTTTATTGGACAAAGGCCAAAGTAATTACTCCTTGTTGAAATTGATATCTCTACATCTTCTTGTTAGCTTTATCCTAATTTTTTTTACATTGGAAATATCATACAATATTACATGCTCCTCAATAAAAGGCCCAGTTATCCAATTTTAATAGAGATCTCATCCATCACTTCCCAAGTTCAAACATCTTGGACATCTTGACACTAGACACTTACTCTAGCTTCCAATTATGTAAGGGTTGGGAAACCCTATTAATATTCTTCTTGGTAGTGTGTATTCATTTTAGCAACCAATTAATCATTGTCTTTAGTATATAATAAAGAAGACACAAATTGTCAATACTTTTAATAATGTATTGTCCTTAGAGAAAGGATCATGAGAAAAAGGGGGAACATTCTAAGCGGAAGATGACACAAGGGCCTCGTTGTGAGGAGAAGAGGAATTAGAAGCCTAATTCTACTAATTTTAAGAGGTATTTTCTAGGGTCCAATTCAACTTATTAGACCAAGAGGAAGAATAATTGTCTAATACTTCAAGGGATTCCTCAAGAATGATATTCTTGCATTTACTCCCATTGAATCCTATAGGATCATTGGGTAAGTGCAAAAAGTTGTGGTGCCAAAAGGTGTTGTAGTGGCAGAGAAGAGAAATGCTACAGGAGGCAACATTGTTGAAATGTAATAGGAAATTTAATGTTATGTTTTTGAAGTTTGTAATAACATCTTACATGTGGTGGCATACCTAGAGTAGCAGTTCGATAAGCTCTCAAGATATAGCCACCTAGGACCAGGTGTGTGGATCTTAAATTAGAATAGTTTTTAATTTGTAGGTGGAGTGTTTAATGATTTTCAGAATCCAATAATAGGTAGTAGGCAATTTTTTTGGAATATTCCTGATTTAGGAAACGACTGTCTAATATTGGTAGGAAAAGAATGTTTCAGATTCTGATATTTTTTTGGATAGAAGATTTTTTCTTTTCTAAATAGAACGAAAAATGTTTCACATCCTTTAATTAGAAAAAGAGAGTTAGTTTTAAAAAAAGAAGCCAGTCGGCTATGTAAGACAAGGAATCGAATTTGGAGAGATATGGAATATTTTTTTTATTTTGTCTTTGTGCAAGTTTTCAATGGTCTGAGTTTTGAACGGATTTTTCTTATCTTCTCACTGGAAACAAGTTGATAGTTTGCAGAAGATTAAAAATTTTTAGTTTTGGGTTTTGCAAAAAATTAGTCTCAGTGCATGGGTAATATCTCCCAAATGTACCGTTGGATTTCTATCTAGAGACAACAAGAAGCAATATTTTGCAGAAAAATGTACTCCGATGCATGGTCAATATCTCAAGTTTGAACTGTTGGATTTCTCTCAAATTTTTATATGTTTTTTGAAACCTAATTATGCCAAATCTCAACAGTTGGATTGACTAAATCTTTTTTGGTTCAAAATTTATTCATGTCTGAGTGCAGGTCTATCTGGAGGCAGCAAGAAGATATTTTGGGAGATTTTATTTTCATAGTTTTGTTTCGAATCTGATTTTAGTGTGTGATCCTAGAGGTTGTAGATGCCCCTTGAAGCAACTCAGTTGAGTGACTGATTCCTCCTGAGTTTTCCAAGGTGTGGCTCTGCATCATTTTTTGTATCAGAGCTCAGCAAAAGGTTTGGAAAAAAGTAGTTGTGTATATGTTTGTGTGATTGTGAAAGATTGAGAGAAATAGTCTGAGAAGAAGTTCAGGAGACTAGATAAGAAGAAAATAACCTAGCTGAGGAATGATGGGACAAGAAGAAGTAGCTTTATTGTATCTTTCTAGAAGGTATCAACAGAGAAAGGATTCTAAACAGAAGGAGATAGAGGAAAAGAAGAAAAGAGAGAAAGAAGAAAGGAGAAAACAAAGAGAAGTGCTAAGCAAGATAGAAGAGGAGATAAACAATTTGAGAAGGAGACTTGAAGAGAATGACACTAAGTTGAAAGAGAATAAAGCTAAGTTGAAAGAAGTGCAACAAGAACACAAAGTGCAGCAACAAGAAGTGCAACAAGTATCTCTTGACGAGAGTAGTAACAAGACAAGCCCTATTGGATTTGAATGCAAACAATCTGTGGTTGGAACAGTAACATGTCCTTTGAAAATAGAGAAGAGTACAATGCTGGAAGGTACTCCTACGGAAAATATTTTGAAGGCAACTGATGAAGCCTTAAATATGCATAATGAAGAAAAATGTCAAGAGGAATGGCATGAAGATGAAGCTAAGGAACGTGTAACAACAAGTTCTAAAGAAGAATCTAATTTATGGAAAAAATTTGCAGCCATTTGGGAGAATGGAAAAGGCATGGCAATAGTATGGAAACTCAGCTGCAAGAAGAAAGAAAAGAGTGCAATACTGTTATTGTTCTTGAGAAAAGTTGTAATAACAAAGAGATATTTGAAAATGAGATTACTACAGAAGATCAAGATTGATGATAAATTTTTAATAAAGGAAGAAGAGATAAATACAATTCTTAAGATTCAAGATGTGAAACTGGTTGATAGTCAAGAAGCAGATAAGTTTATGGGTACTATTGATGAAGATAGATATGATGCACATTACATGGTGTATAAGCTCATATTCAAAAAGAAAACTCAAATAATCTTAATGCTGATGATATGTTTTCTTCTAATAATGTTTATGCAGGCATGCAGATTTAATGTATAGTGAATCATGCTGGAGAATTTTCTGTGACATTTACAACATTAAAGAATCAAAGCTACAAGGTGGAGAAGTTGGATATTATTTTTGTTTTTCTTGTAGATATGCTCATCCTAGTTCAAAGAAATTGGAAAGTTCAAAAGAAGAATGAGATTCATTTCTACAACACATCATCTCAAGAGGACTTGAGATTCATTCTACAGGGGAGTATGTTGCAGTGGTACAGGAGGCAACATTGTTGAAAATGTAATAGGAAATTTAATGTTATGTTTTTGAAGTTTGTAATAACGTCCTACATGTGGTGGCATACCTAGAGTAGCAGTTCGATAAGCTCTCCAGATATAGCCACCTAAGACTAGGTGTGTGGATCTTAAATTAAAATAGTTTTTAATTCGTAGGTGGAGTGTTTAATGATTTTCAGAATCCAATAATAGGTAGTAGGCAGTTTTTTTGGAATATTCCTGATTTAGGAAACGACTGTCTAATATTGGTAGGAAAAGAATGTTTCAGATTCTGATCTTTTTTTGGATAGAAGATGTTTTCTTTTCTAAATAGAAAGAAAAATGTTTCACATCCTTTAATTAGAAAAAGAGAGTCAATTTTAAAAAAAGAAGCCAGTCGGTTATGTAAGACGAGAATCAAATTTGGAGAGATATGGAATATTTTTTTTTATTTTGTCTTTGTGCAAGTTTTCGATGGTCTGAGTTTTGAATGGATTTTTCTTATCTTCTCACTAGAAACAAGTTGATAGTTTGCAGAAGATTAAAAAGTTTTATTTTTGGGTCAAATTTGGTATGTTTATAGAAAATTAGTCTCAGTGCATGGGTAATATCTCGTAAATGAACCGTTGGATTTCTATCTAGAGACAGCAAGAAGCAATGTTTTGCAGAAAAATGTACTCCGATGCATGGTCAATATCTTAGATTTGAACCGTTGGATTTCTCTCAAATTTTTATATGTTGTTTGAAACCTAGCTACGCAAAATCTCAACGGTTAGATTGAGTAAATATTTTTTGGTTCAAAAGTTATTCATGTCTGAGTGCAAGTCTATCCGGAGGCAGCAAGAAGATATTTTGGGAGATTTTATTTTCAAAGTTTTGTTTTGAATCTGATTTTAGTGTGTGATCCTAGAGGTTGTAGATGCCCCTTGAAGCAACTCAGTTGAGTGACTGATTCCTCCTGAGTTTTCCAAGGTGTGGCTCTGCATCAAAAGGGAGGTATAAGTGGACACCTTTTTCTTGAAATCTGCAAATTTTGAACTTCAACAAGAATTTGAAGATAGTTACGCTCAAAATTTTCAAATATGACAAAAAAAAAAAGTCATAGTCCTTTGAATCTAGTTTCTAAACTACTAATTTTTTTCAAAATGGTTTAGTTTTAGGTCCTCAAAAAAGGGGGCCACAAAAAGTGGTACTATTTATTCCAAAAAAACATAACACAGTACAAAGTGTGGCACCCTAAAATTTTATCTTTTTTTTTGAAATTTTTTAATCACTCTGGTCAAAAGTTACTTAACACTGTAGTCTATCCCAGATTTTTCAAGTAATTTTATAATGTGTATTTTTTTTAATGAATTTTTTAACTAGACACATCCCAAAAACGTGAAATATCTGTGTGCTCCCCCCAGAAATAATTGAAAACTAATCTAAAATCAAAATTTTTTTTTCAAAGTGTGTAGAATGGAGTCTAGTTTCTAAAAAACTAAGTTGTTACAAAATTTGATGAACGAGCTAAAATCTATAGCCCAATTAGTACGTAGTGGTTTTTGACAAAAAATGAACATACGTTCAAAAGAAATCATAGATGAAAGGCTTGAAATAGTTCAAATTAAAAATAAATTATATGGTTAGATAGCTAACACAGAGACCTATAATGCTAGGTAACCTGATTGTATCGATACCCAACCACAAGAAATATTGAAGTGGAGCACAGCAGAAAAAATAATCATTTTTGTATGTTTGCTAGAAAACACGTCTCAGGCCTGTTCATCAAATCCAAACCTTTGGGTTGGATCTCCAAGGAAAAACCAAGCCTTAGGCTTGGCTTTGATTAAGGTTCAAATAGCACGTGCACCCTATAGCACACACGCGCTATAGTGTGTACACACTATTTAAACCTTAGTTCTAAATAGCGTGTGCGCACTATAGGGTGCACGCACTATACTGCACATGCACTATTAAGATCTAAGTTGCAAAAGAGAACTAGGTGGGGGGGATAGCAGAATGGCTATGTGTGTGTGTGAAAGAGATAGAGAGAAAGTAGGGGATAGGAGAGGGGAGAGAGTACAGGATGGGAGAGAGAAAGTGAGAAAGAGTAGGGGTGGCAAAGAGAGTATAGGATGAGAGAGAGAGTAGAGGTGGAAAAGAGAGGAAGTGTGAGAGAGAGTATAGGTTGCGAGAGAGAGATTAAGAGTAGGGTATGGGGGAGAGAGAGAGTAGGCAATGGGAGACAGAGTGGGAGAGGAAGAACTTGAGAGAGAGGAGGATGGGAGTGCATGTGTGTGAAAGAGAGAGAGTATGGAATGGGAGAGGGGAAAGAAAAAGTAGCTCAAGAGAGAGTAGGGGATGGAAGAGAGAGTAGGCTATGGGAGAGGGAGTGGGAGAGGGGGAGAGAGCGGGGAATAGAAATGAATGTGTGTGTGTGTGTGTGTGTGTGTGTGTGTGTGTGTGTGTGTGTGTGTGTGTGTGTGAGTGAGAGAGAGAGAGCGAGAGTAGGGGATATGAGAGAGTGAAAATTTAAGAGAGACTAGAGGGTAGCAGAGAGAGAGAGAGAGTGGAGAGGGAGAGAGTGAGAGTGAGAGAGAGAGTAGGCAGTGGGAGAGGGAGTGGGAGAGGGAGAGCAAGTGAGAGAAAAAGTAGGGGATGGAAGAGGAGAGATGGGGGATGGGTGTGTGTATGTGAAAGAGAGAGAGTCAAGAATGAGAGAGGGGAGAGAGAGACAGAGAGAGTAGGCAATGGTAGAGGGATGGGAGAGAGAGGCACAGAGAGAGAGAGAGAGAGAGAGAGAGTAGGAAGTGGGAGAGGGAGTGGGAGGGAGAGAGAGAGAGGTGGAATGGAAACATTTAAGAGAGATAGAGTAGGGGATGGGAGAGAGTAGGCAGTGGGACAAGGACTGCGAGAGAGAGGGGGGGGGGAATGGGAATGTGTATTTATTTATAAGAGAGATAGAGTAAAGGATGGGAGAGAGTGTGAGAGTTTGAGAGAAATTAGTAGGGGATGGGAGAGAGAGTGAGAGTAAGGGATGGGAGAGAGAGAGAGAGAGAGAGAGAGAGAGAGAGAGAGAGAGAGAGAGAGTAGAGAGGAAGAAAGAGAACTTTAGAGAGAGACATAGTAGGTGGTAGGAGAGGAAGTGGGAGAGGGAGAGAGAGAGGGAGAGAAATAGGGGGGATGGGAGTGTGTGTGACAGATGTAGAGAGTAGGGGATGGGAGAGAAGAAGAAGAGTGGGGGGATAAGAGTGTGTGTATCTATGAAAGTGAGAGAGTAGGGGATGGGAGAGAGTGTGAAAGTGTGAAAGTTGGGGGTGGCCGAGAGAGAGTACGACGATGGGGGAGAGAAAGTAGGCAGTGGGAGAGGAAAAGAGAGAGGGGGATGGGAGTGTGTGTGTAAGAGAGACAGAGCAGGGGATGGGAGAGAGTGTGAGAGTGTGAGATTAGGGGGTGGCAGAGAGTGAGAGTATGACATTGGGGGAGAGAAAGTAGGTGGTGGGAGAGGGAAAGAGAGGGGGGATGGGGGTGTATGTGTAATAGAGATAGAGTAGGGGATGGGAGAGAGTGAGAGTGTGAGAGAGTAGGGGATGGGAGAGGAGAGAGAGACTAGGGGATGGGGGAGAGTGTGAGAGTGTGAGAGAGTAGGGGATGTGAGATGAGAGAGAGAGCAAGGGATGGGGGAGAGAAAGTAGGTAGTGGGAGAGAGAGTGGGAAAGGTAGAGAGAGCTTGTACAAGATGGGAGAGAGAGAGAGTAGAGAGGGAGAGAGAGAACTTGAGAGAGAGATAGTAGCTAGTAGTAGTGTGAGTGTGAGAGAGAGTAGGGGGTGGTAGAGAGAGTACGAAGATGGGGGAGAGAAAGTAGGTGGTGGGAGAGGGAGAGAGAGGGGGAATGGGAATGTGTGTAAGAGAGAAAAAGTAAGGGATGGAAGAGGAGAGAGAGTAGGGGATGAGGGAGAGAAATTAGGTGGTAGGAGAGGGAGAGGGAGAGAGATAGGGGGGATAAGAGTGTGTGTGAGAGATCTAAAGAGTTGGGGATAGGAGAGGAGAGGGGGTGAGAGAGGTAGAGAGAGTAGGTGGTGGGAGAGGAAGAGTGAGAGAGTAAAGGATGGGAGAGAGTAGGAAGAGAGAGAGGGAGGGCCTGGGAGAGAGAGTAGGGAGGATGGGAAGTGATGTGTTTTGAGAAAGTAGGGGGTGGCAAAGAGAGAGTACGACGATGCGGGAGAGAAAGTAGGCAATGGGAGAGGAAAAGAGAGAGGGGAGATGGGAGTGTGTGTGTAAGAGAGACAGAGCAGAGGATGAGAGAGAGTGTGAGAGTATTGGGTGGCAGAGAGAGAGTACGACAATGGGGGAGAGAAAGTAGGCGGTGGGAGAGGGAAAGAGAGAGAGGGGATGGGGGTGTATGTGTACGGCATATGCACCAAGTTGTGGTGCCAAAAAGGTGACAAGGAAATTTTTTTTTCCTATTTTAAAAAGTGTGTATGTGCTTTTAAACAATAAAAAGTATATATGATGGGCTGCAAACCCACAGCCCATCATTTTCATTAGAATTTTCTTCTACTCCTACAGCGAGTAGCGTGTACGCGAGTTGAAGACTAAACATTTGCACCACCATTTGCCAAAATGTTTTGTAAGTTTTTTATATTCTTTTGTAGGGTTTTTACAAATTTCATTTAGATTTGTTTATTTATTTGAATTTCAATTGATTTTTTATTAGGAAATGTTCATAATAAACCAGAAAATCCACAAGAACATCAAAACCCTCAAGAACCCCAAAACCAAAACCCTCCTCAAGAAGAAGAACAAATTCCACAACCCGAACCAATTGCAAGACCTCCACCAGGCACACAAGAAAATATAAGAAATGAAATAGACAGAGGCAAAACTGAATTAGAAGGAATCACTACTCGGTTGAAAGAATCCGGACAAACCAATCCAATGAGGGCTCAATTGGCATCATCCCTCGAATCCATTAACACTCAGATAGCCTCAGTTAGTGGTTAGTTAGATATTTGGCGGGCTAAGAGGGATGAACAAAAAAGATTTTATGCAAATAAATTGTCATATGAAGATGTTAGAAAAAAGGAAATACCAAAAGGTAGTATATGTGCATTATTTAGAAAACCCGATGAGAAAAATACTATTAGAGAGGGTACTAAATGATTCCCCATCCATTGGTGCATACATGATGCTCTTAGAAATAATTTTTGGGATAGATGGTGGATGGTTTTTGATGCCCCTCCTTGCAACAATCACGAGGTCCCCATGTATTTTTTGAAGAAATTATATTGTGAGTTTTTCCCTGGGGAGATCCCCAATTATTTTGATATGTTAGACTCCCAGGGTAGAGGTGGCGGGTCATCATTTGAGAGGCCAGGAGCACGTCGTGACCCTAATGTAGTTAGGGAAGCCATGGTCCATCCATAGCGTGAGCATGTGATTATTCCTTCAGTTGTGAAGGAACATGTAGAGGCTAGCATTGTAGGGACCATTAATGCTTTGACGTAGACCCTCATCCATTCCAAGAGCCCATTAGTTGAGGGGTAGCCTTCTATACATTGTGGTCACATGTACACTTCATGCGGATCCCTATGCACATTTGGCACTCACGACAGAGATGGTGCAGATGATGGGCTTATCACCGATCAGTTCCTGCATGAGACATTTGGAATTGACACATAGGTAAATTACTAATTTGATCACATTTCATAAATATAGTGAATGATTAATTAATTAGGATTTATTGACATTGTTCAAAATTTAGGGTCAAAGTGTTCCTGGGCCTAGTAGCGATCCTCTAGGCCCATTTTTTGTCCCTTCGACGAGTCCTGAGGTATGTATCAATTTAATCATTTTAATTAATACATATATTTATTACGTAATCATATTAAGGATTGACCAAAAAAAATATGCATGTGCATCAGTTCTCCACAGGACCCTCAACCTTTACCACAAACGCAGAGCAGAGACATCATACAAGCTTCACACAGGTACAGTTGTTTCATGTTAATTTAATTCATTTGATTATATTTATTCCATGTTTCATGTTAGATATAACGTGTATTGTATGACACGCAGCTCATGATGTCGGACACACCTCCTCATCTGCGACAGTCTGTTGATAGTGGAGTGGCCGCAGCTGTGGCTAGCTCACAGCCACTGACTGAGGTATGAAAAAATTTTCTTCATTTTAGTTGTTGTTTATAATAGTTAATCTCAAAATTTCTAATGTTATTTATAAGTGATTATATTTATTGAATTGTTGTAGGGTCTTGTCATGCCTGATCATCCATGAGCATTTGAGGTGGACTTATAGAGTGACTATTTCTTGGCAGTAAGAAAACAATTGATTTTGTGAGTACATATATTTGATTTCAATGTATAATAAATATTGATTCATATCTACTTTCTTTGTATCAGTTGGACCTGGAGAAGAGCCTCAACAAGAGGTCAAGTGAGTGTGTTAGGAGGGCCCCATCATCTCCACTGTCTCCCTCCACACGACGGTAGAGGACGTTGAGAGACTTGTTTCCTTCCCCTCATGGGAAGGAAAAGATGTAGTTGAGATATTTGATAAATATATATAGGGACTTGCTTCCTTCCCCATGTATATATATAGGCATTTGAGAGACATATTCGATACACATTTGATGTACATATGACATTCTATATTTGATGTATCACATTATTGGTTAATAAATGATATGTTTGTTCATATACAACATTACTGTTTATCATAATATATTATGTGTTTGTTAATGTATATGACATTATTGGTTATCATTTTATATTATATGTTTGTTCATGTATGACGTTAAATTAGATATGTTCATGTATGACATTAAATTAGATATGTGCATGTATGAAATTAAATTCAATTGCTAGAGAGTTTCCATTATGTCTACCAACTAGTAGATGTTCTTTTTTGCTTTATTAGTATTTCTCAAAAACTGCAAAGAAGCTGTTTCTGGTGAATAGTTGTAAACAATTGTGATCATCGACTTCATGTACTCATGGCTTTGGCTATGAACACTTGTAACTTTGGCTATAGGCATCCATGGCTTTGGCTATGTGCACTAGTGGCTTTGACTGTGAGCATTTATGGCTTGTGTTGTAGGCACAATATAGCCTTGGTTGTAGGTTGTCTTTCTTGCTGCATGTCAAAGTTACCTTCAAGAATATGATTAGTCTAAGATCATTACAATTAAAATACTATGACATAATACCTTGGAAATAATAGTCTTTAACCCATTACTTTATTTGTTAAAACATCATGTAGTATCTACTGTAGTCCTTCTACTCAAATATGTTTTCAAAAATACTTAGTATGGAAAATAAATGTCTATGGAAAGCTTGTCAAATAGGATATTGAAGAACTAAATGTGGATAGTCATTAGTACCCATCAATAAGAACACAGACATCTTTCTCAAGCAAGTCATATGACATTAGCTAGTAATTTATAAATTTCCTTTGCAAATAACTAGAAGATGCTATGAATCTTAATACAGAGTTAATCACGAACTCATTATTCCATCCAAGAAGCATATATCACCCTAAGCCAATTAACTGATAGGATAAAAATTAATTCAATTTCAACAAAATTTTGAGTATAACAAGCATCTTAGGGATTCTTACAAGAATTAACACGATGTTCACAAGAGCATTAGAAGTTCTTGTAATGCTATTTCACATATTGTAATCATATTCAGTTTGAATGGCCATTTGTGTTACAAGCATAAATGTTCTTTAAGGTCTTTTAATTCTAGACATGAATTTTATTATGAAGCTTTTTTATGAAAACCCACTCAATGCATATATTGTTGTTCCACATTATGCTAATTTCACTTTCATTGGTTGATTTGGGTCTAGACATGACGTTATTCACTATCTTTTTAATATATTATTTTTTTGTAGTGAGGTTTTGGCCTGAATGAATGTATTAATCATCGAAGTTGTGAACCTTGGTCGAGATCCTTACAAATATATTTTCAAATTGGACCTCAAATAGTTTTCTTAGTCACCCCCTATACAAAGATACTGAAATTGTAGTTAATTACAAAATTAATACTAAATTAATACAAGTTTAATTGAGAAGTATTATGTACCTCAATAGACTAGATTATTATTAACCGAGAAGCTTTATCTTAGAGCAGTTGGTTTCCTAAATCTTTAGCACAGTGACAGTCTTATGGAATGTGGAATTAGGTCTGCTAGCTAAGGAACATTCTTTAAAAGTTAGAGGAAACTCAAGACTCATGTGTTTCCAATCAATATAAATGTTTAAATCGCTTCTCTATTTTTTTCTATTTATGATCTTCTTAAAACTTAACTTTCTAAATGCATTGATGGGGAAATAAAGATCTTCTAGGAACTAAAGGCTAATCATGTTTAATACATACAATTCTCTATTTTTATCTAATAATTTAAAAAAGATTGTACAAGTGTTTTCAAAGAGCAACACTTGTCACTAACATCATAAGAAGGAATATCCAAGGAGACTTACCACTGATCCCCCACCACCAAATTCAAGAGAAAACAAAATTCCACTAATAAAGAGATAGTAACAATGATCATCCCTAGTCTCTCCCTTATCACAAAATGATTACCATCAAAATTTGCATTTTCGATTGCGTCATGTGCGTTGAAGCAATAGTAACATTTTCACTCTCTTACCTAATGTCTCCCATTTCTAAAACTCCTGGGGAAGGGCAAGGCCATCTTCTTAGAACTTCAAAATACAACGAGTTCCATTTTTTCACATATTGATAATCGTTGACTTAAAGTATAGTCAAAGTATTGACAGCCCATAGATATGCCCTGTCAAAGATCGCAGCCCTGTGGCATTTAGTGACCCTTAGGGACATTCTGGTTCAGCGTGCCTGAGAACATTTGAGCACTGAAGGGGATAGGAAGAGGTTGGGGATAGGGTTTACACGGCCACCTGGAGCTAATGGAGCAGACAGTTTGATCCCACGACAAAAGATGAGAGAGATTTGGTAATTGGTAACTTTGTACTGGCCAACACTTCAAGTTTCAGCATCACCCAAGATGGCATTGTAGAATCAAAATGGAATGTGACCTCCAAAAAGTGAGAGAGGTTATTGTAGGTATCTACAACATACTCCTGTAGGAATTAGAATCTCATCCATATCTTGCACGAGCTCCTAGATATGCCCCATCAAAGATCGCAGCCCTGTGGCATTTAGTGACCCTTAGGGACATTCTGGTTTGGCGTGCCTGAGAACGTTCGAGCACTGAAGGGGATAAGAAAAGGTTGGGGATAGGGTTTACCCAGCCACCCGGAGCTAATCGAGTAGACTGTTGATCCCACAATGAAAGATGAGAGAGATTTGGCAGTTGGCAACTTTGTACTGGCCAACACTACAAGTTTCAGCATCACCTGAGATGGCATTGTAAAATGAAAATGGAATGTGATCTCCAAAAAGTGAGAGAGGTTATTGTAGGTCTTTGCAACATGGTCCTGTAGGAACTAGAATTGCATCCATACCTCACACGAGCTTTGAGATATGCCCCATCAAATATCGCAGCCCTATGGCATTTAGTGACCCTTAGGGACATTCTGGTTTAGCGTGCCTGAGAATGTTCGAGCACTGAAGGGGACAAGAAGAGATTGGGGATAAGGTTTACCCAGCCACCTGGAGCTAATGGAGCAGACAGTTTGATCCCACGATGAAAGATGAGAGAGATTTGGCAGTTGGCAACTTTGTACTGGCCAACACTACAAGTTTTAGCATCACCCGAGATGGCATTGTAGAATGAAAATAGAATGTGATATCCAAAAAGAGAGAGGGGTTATTGTAGGTCTCTGCAACACAGTCCTGTAGGAATTGGAATCTCATCCATATCTTGCACGAGCTCCGAGATATGCCCCATCAAAGATCGCAGCCCTATGGCATTTAGTGACCCTTAGGGACATTCGGGTTTGGCGTGCCTAAGAATGTTCAAGCATTGAAGGGGACAAGACAAGGTTGGGGATAGTGTTTACCTGGCCACCTGGAGCTAATGGAGTAGACAGTTTGATCCCACGATGAAAGATGAGAGAGATTTGGCAGTTGGCAACTTTGTACTAGCCAACACTACAAGTTTTAGCATAACCCGAGATGGTGTTGTAAAATAAAAATAGAATGTGATCTTCAAAAAGAAAGAGAGGTTATTTTAGGTCTCTGTAACATTGTCCTGTAGGAACTAGAATCACATCCATACCTCACACGAGCTTCGAGATATGCCTTGTCAAAGATCGCAGCCCTATGGCATTTAGTGACCCTTGGTGACATTCCGGATTGGCATGCCTGAGAACGTTCGAGCACTGAAGGAGATAGGAAAAGGTTGGGGATATGGTTTACCTAGCCACCTAGAGCTAATGAGGCAGACAGTTTGATCCCACGATGAAAGGTGAGAGAGATTTGGCAGTTGGCAACTTTGTACTGGCCCACACTGCAAGTTTTAGCATCACCCGAGATGGCGTTGTCAAACAAAAATGGAGTGTGATCTCCAAAAAGTGAGAGAGGTTATTGTAGGTCTCCAAAAAGAGTGTTTAAAAATGCAAAAATAGTGGGGGGTCCTTTATATGGTTTGGGAGTTTGACCGTTAAAACTAGAAATTGTCCTAGAAGTAAGTGTTGGTAACAGTTTTGAAATTTGATTGTTGAGTGTTGAAAAACTGCAAGTTTGGGATTTTTCTTGTTGGTTTGAATCTGTAATAACCATTTCCATCTAAAAACTCGAGAGCTGGAACCATCTAAGAAGTATTTGCATAGTTTTCCCTAAAATTTGAGTGCATAAAAAGGGGTATGTGATTGCTCCCAAGGTGGATTTAGTGTTTTCTCCAAACAAGAGTTGCATTTTATGTTTGAAGTCATATAATATAACCAAAGTGAAGGTGTTTGAACCATTTTGGGGTTCTAGAGATGTTGCAAAGTAAGAGTTCTAGAAAGCCCTAGGGTAAAGGGGCTAGAAAGGAGGGTTTTGTAAAAACCATTGTAAAGTTGATCATGAGACCAAAAAAATAGAAGAATCCTTGCATTTGAGTCGTTTCTTAAGAATTTTTTTGGTCATGGGAGTTACAAAAGTCAAGGGATTGTGAGTTGCTTTGTAAATGGCCTCAAACTAGGCCTAGTTGGCAGACTGAAATAGCTAGCTTTTAGTGATATTTTACAAAACAAGTGTAGTTGGTTTTGGAGTATATTTTAGAGTGAGGAAAAGGTTATTTTAATCACCCAATAGTTTAGGAATTTCTATGGAAAATTTTGGAGAAAACAACAAATTAGTGACTAGCAAGGGCTAGTTGGAACAAGCCTAGAAGAGGCAAAATTGAGAAAGTGTAAGAGATGAGTTGCTAAGAGTGTGCAAGGAGTTGGAACATGTTAGATGAGATGTTTTGAGATGATCCAAGGTGTTGAGGCCATGATATGATGCCAAGGATGAGTTTTGGTACTTGCATAGGGTGTTCCAACCAAGCTACAAATGCATAGGATAGGACCTTGTAAGGTACTTGTAAATTATGGTTCTAATGCCGACAAAATAGAACTCCCACCAAACTTGGAAATTTACCTTATCTTTAATGTCAAGGACTAAGTTCAATATAAAGGGCCTACATTCATAGAAGGACAAAAAAAATCAAAGGTTGAAGAAGTCACTATCCCATTATAATCTTAGCCAAAAGCTGAAAAGGTTATGGATTCAAGAATCAAGAAGAAGACTTGTCATGGCACCTATATGGAGCATCTTATCAAATGGAAGGATCAACCAGAATCTAGAGTAACATGGATAGATGAGAGTGATTTTGGAAAGAAAGGTATTCCTACGAAATTCCTTCAGATTTATCCACCATGAGTTATTTGTCACATGGGGAGAATGGTGCAAGAGCACCTAGTGAGTTTGAAAATTTTGGCCTAATTGGGGCTCTATACCTAGTAGGTCAAGTAAGAAAGAAAAGGACATCTATGATTTGGGTTGGTGAGTGGAGTCTTGTGATGATTAGGAGGGTTTATAAATATCAAGTTGAGGACCATATAATAACCCTAGATATTGCATTGGGGTTTGTGCCCAATTTTTCCTAGTAGAGAGAAAATGCCTTCATTTGAATATTGGGGTGATTGAAGTTGACATAGTCAATTGGTGTGCATAGATCCTAGGGAAGGGGATAGTTGGGAGATATCCTCTTGGGAATAGGGTCAGGAAGAAACCCTATAGGATCAGAAGAAGTCATTGGTTAGTTTGGGCATAGTGGCCTAAACTAGCAGGGTGGGTCTCCTTACATTATTGTTGGTTAGAGAATTCCAATTTTTATTTGTTCAAGGCTAAGAGACATATAAAAAACTACATTTTCAATTATGATCTCAAGACCTACATGGCAGTCCAAGTACATGGATAGATGATGAAATAATTATTCTTGAATTGGCTAGACCACTTTGTAAGAACAATTCCATGTGGGTTGTTTCTCTCAAAAAGGTGTCTTCTAGTATTTGATGATCATGGAATCCATATGACATGGAAAATAATTGATAAAGCAAAGAATTTGGGCATAGATTGTGTGTCACTTGTAGCGTATACCATCTATAGGTGTCAATCATTGGATGTTAGTTTTTTCTCACCATTAAAATCTTACTTAAAACATATTTGGAATGTGTGGTTGGCTAGGAACCCTCAAATCAATATTGGTCGTGAGGAGTTAGGAATGTTATCCAGCAAAGCCTCCAATTTGGCACTTACACCCGATAATATAATGAGTGGTTTCCATAGGATAGGGATATGGTCTTTGAATAGGGAGGTTTTAGTGAATGATATAGGCCCTAGAAAGTGCTTCATTGTTGATGAGGATGGAAAATAGGGATCTAAACCACAACCCAGAAGTAGTGGATCAAAAGAAACAACTACTGTAGATGATGCAAATATTGATGAGTTGTAAACCGAGGGGCAGGAAATCACAATTGAATCCTTCCTAAAAATCAATGGCTTATTAGATGAACCAATTAACATTTTTTTGAGGAGTTATGGACAAAATATGAAGGGATTAGGTACAATTGCACCTAAAAATACCCAACCAGAAAACTTGAACCAGCCAGTGGACTATTATAGGAGATAAAACCTTGAGCATACAACAAACATTGATATTAGATTAAGCTTGCTAATGCAAGATTCACAACCAGATTGGTTGTAGGAGGTTGTCACAAACCTTGGGTAACCAAATACTTGTAGGGATGAAAATGTTTCCCTTTTAATTCCATCCCCACCACATGTTGACCCCAAGGACGTCATCTAATGCTTTGCAAATGGTGGCAACCATGATGAAATAAATAGTTAACAATTTTTTGAATAAATTACATGAAGAAGGGTGGTTGGCTGTTTGGAAATCTACTTATTTTTCTTCTCTCCCTCCTGTCATCCAAGAGAACATGCGATGAAAGAAAAATATCGTCACAATAAGAAAATATGAAAATTATTGTTCTAGCTTTAAAAAAATTGGAGACATTAAAACATAAAATCTAGATTCTAAACAAATCAAAACATAAAATCTATGATTTAAACTAAATCTCATCACTTACGCATCATAACAATACGGTCCACCTTAGTCATGTGGATAGTCTTGGGGAAGAGGTTGCAACAATGTATTTGGATCCAGTTGATCACTCTTTCTCTCTCTCCCTCTCTCTGTATTCAATCTAATGAGCCAACTGGATCTACTCGACATTTTAATGTCTCAAGTATTGCCTCGTGGTCTAACTCGCGAACTTTCCAGATATTCTTAATATGTGGTTTTCCACCATATTTTATCAAGTGGACAATTGATGCAACAACAAGATTTGAATAATGAAGAATCCTCCTCTCTGTTTGCCAATCCTCAAATAACCACAAGTTAGGGTTCTTCATAGAGTATCTTCTAAGCCACATGTCGGTTACAACCACCGCACCGACATGGTACTCTAAACCTTCACCATCTATAACTGAGTGATCCAATTTTTGTTTGGCTTGAACACAATGAAACAAATAATAATATGTCCCTTCTTCATTGTCTTCAAGTGCAATAACAGAAAAAACATGGCCTGCAGTGACAAATGTACAAAATGTGGTCATTAATTCAAAAAATACTTGCGTAAAAGTTATAAAGTTACATATTGAAATTACAAAGATATATAAATATATATATTACCAGGTTGCACTAGATCAGACAAGTGGTCAAAGTCAATAGATGATTCCATTTGTACCATTTTCAGTGCTTGTGGGGGACGAGAGGTGTCAATTGGGTCCAAAACTCGTATATTCCATTTGTCCACCCATTAAGTTGACTCACAGTCATCCCAATTTTCCTCTGCACATGATGGACAATAGCATGCCATTTTTCATGTGTGGATACTCCATGAACCTGCATTAGAGCTTCTAAAAGAGTGCAACTCACTAGATCTTGTTAGTGTGCAACAATCTTGATATGGTGCAATGTTAGTATTATCTATCAACCAAAAAAATCTATGAACTGTAGAATCGCCTTCCTTACCTGGACCCATTGTAGCGTTACACCACTGGATGATGGATTTTGCATCTGTCAATATTGCTCCATCTTTGTACTCTAGTTCTTCATGAGCTAAGGCTCTTTTGATGCATGCACCTGCACCATCGTGCTCTCCCTTTCCATGACCAGCCTCTATGAAATTTGACATGTATTGAATTCTACACAACTTGTGCATCCTGCTCAACCAATAGAACATCCATGCATTCTTGAATTGAGATGCACAATTGTCTGACCAAATAATGTGCTGACGATATGTGATGCCCCTGTTAGCCAAATCTCCACAAAATAGTTGAAAACAACCATGTACGAACTCCGTAGAATGTGATCGATCATCAATGATGTAAAAATGGTACTCCCTCAAAATCTTCCTATCATCCTCTGTACTTGTAGGTGAATGCATGAATGTTATGTGAACAAATATGGAAACCTGTTGAGAAGTATAATACTTTGCTTGCACCTCATTTTGTGGTTTTAGTGTGTAGTTCTCTACAAAATCTACAACCGAAACAATGGTATCTAGTGGAAACGTATCCTTGCACAACTTGAATTGCAAATCCAGCCATCGAGCTCTATGGGTATGCCTTGCATACTCGTAAATAATGTTTTCACAAAAAATCTTCATGAACTCATACACTGGAATCTTTTCAATGACTAAATCACATCTTTTACCATGTTTCCCATCTTTTAGAGCATATGTCACTGTCTTAAATTTTCCATAATCTACTATTTCATTTCCAATTGCATGTGTACTATCCATATGTTGACAAGTTGATAAAAGTTGCAAAGAACCACAAAATAAGCATGTACCATCCAAGCATGATGTCTTGTAAAATTGTTGGCCGTCCCTTATGTCACATAAAATGGTGGATATGAATTCCCTTGAAGATCTTGGTGGCTCATTTATGTCACAATCCTGCAAAACAAACTGAGAATGCAAAATTATGCATATATGCCTAAAAACATCAAAATGGTTAGAAAATTCAATGTGTATCCTACAACAACAAGTTGTGCATGTGTGATTTATCTTCACATAAAAAGGTTTACCCATCTCAAAAAATCTTTGACTTATTCAAATTTGAGGATAGATACCAATAAATTTTGCAAAAAATTGTGTCTGAGTTGTGTCCAAAAAATGTTTCGCATGTGGCTCACAATTTTGGCTACCAATCCTCCTTCTTACAACATCTCTTTGATTAGGGGAAACATGTGTGTTATTTTTCCAAAAATCTTTGATCAATGATTTCAAGGCTTCACTAATTTCTTTATCCTTTCGCGGTAGTCTACCACTAAATGTCCATAACTCATTTTTTGTTGGATCTTCCAATCTCTCACGCCTTAGCATGGCTCTCCTTAGAGTACCTCTACCAATTTTTAATGTTTTGCTTGTCTTTCTCATGAGTTGAGCTTTCTTCATTTGGCTACTTACTATTGTCAATGTAAGTACTCGTCTTGCGATATTACTATCTTTGGTGTGTGATTTAGAACCCACTTTGTCATAAGCATTCATTAGATTCTTTACAATATTTTTTTCATTTGAATCATCCATCATTCTTACCCCAAGAATCTTCATGATAGGCCTAAATTTTAAATTCCTCATCATTTCAACAAATAATTGGCATTGACCTATAATATTTAATTCATCAAAAAATAATCTCTACATATGATTAACTTTTCTTTGACAAGTATGCTTGCTAATCTTGTCAGGCATTGATTTCAAAATGTTACTATCAATATCAATCAAATATTTTGGTCTTCTAAAACGAATTCTAGAAGGTGTTATAATCTCTTCAATTCTCTCAACATTTTGAACATCAACATAAGGTTGAGTGTATTGCGTACCTTGAACCGAAGATGATGTGCCTTGGCAATAAGATGTAAAAGATGGAATATCACCTACTTGATGTGTTGATGTTGTGCCTTCAACATGACATGATGGAGTCTGTATATCGTCGGATCTACAAATCGGTGTCTCTTCAACATGAGAGGAGGATATGACTTCAACATTGGAAGATGGTGTAGCGGAAGATGTGACTCCAACATTAGAAGATGGTGTAGCTTCACAATTCAATTGTCTTCTTGAGCGTAACAGTCTCATTCGTTCTCTTTGTCTTTCCAATTCTTCCTCTTTGTTTCTTGGTACCGGTGGTTCTTGATCCTCTTCGAAAGTCGATTCTTCATTATTTCTTTGCAATTTTCTTTGCTCACATAGTAATTTCATTATATCTCTTTTAATTGCCAAATCTCTCTCCCTATCTTCATTTGTTTGATTTTTTTATTTCTTCCTTGGCATGATGATGATTTCTACATGTCAAATTATTCAAACATTTGAATTACTTAAAATGTGTAAATTACAAATTATTCAAATACATATAAAAATTATAATTATTTGAATGAATACACAATATATATATATATAACGACTTGTCAAATTTCTAACCATTTCGAAATAACATTTCATTGAAACATACAAATTTCAATGAATTCACTATATATTAAACAACATGTCAAATTATAATCAAATTTGTATCTATATATCAACAAACAATATTTAAAATAGATTGCACTAACCTTTTCTATACAAGGAATATTCAAAAAGTCTTCAAATCGTGTATCCAATGATTGAATTTGGTGTTTGCTAACTTCCAAAAGTGTTTGCCACCTTGAAATAGTGTTTGTTAGCTTGAACTAGAGTTTTCCACCTTGAAAAAGTGTTTGTTGTGTTGATACCCCCAATTTCTGTCGAGATAACAAAGTGCAGAATAGAACAAAAGTCGAGAATGAATGAAACGGGCCCCAAAGTTGCTTTTTGACCATTTTTAGGTGATTTCACATAGTGCGTATGCACTATAGCGCGTATGCACTATAGCACGTACACACTATGTGAGAACACATCACTCTCCACCCTCCCTACTCTGTCTCTCTCCCTACTCTCTCTCTCTTCCTAATCTCTCTCCCCTCTCCCATCCCCTACACACACTCTCTCTCTCCCCTCTCCCATCCTTTACTCTCTCTCGCTCTCCCTCTCCCAACGCCTACTCTCTCTATCTCTCTCACCCTCTCTCCTCTCCCATCCCCTACTCTTTAGATCTCTCACACACACTCCCATCCTCCCTCTCCCACTTCTTACTCTCTCTCTCTCTCCCACATCTCCCTACTCTCTCTCACACTCTCACATCTGCTACTCTCTCTCTCCCATCCCCTAAATTCTCTCTTTTACAGATACACACTCCCATCCCCCTCTCTCTCTCCTCTCCCATCCCCTACTCTCTACTCTCTCTCTCCCATCCCCTACTCTCACTCTCTCTCTCTCTCCCATCCCATTCTCTCTCTCTGCCACCTCCTACTCTCTCTCACACTCTCTTCCATCCCCTACTCTCTCTTACACACACTCCCATCTACCCCTCTCTCCCATCCGTTACTCTCTCTCTCTCTCTTGGGCTGCTCTCTCTCTCTCTCTCTCCCCTCTCCCACCACCTACTATCTCTCTCTCTCTCCCTCTCTACTCTCTCTCTCCCATCCCCTACTCTTACTCTCTCTCTCTCTCCAATCCCCAACTCTCTCTCACACTCTCTCCCATCCCCAACTCTCTCACACACTCTCTCTCATCCTTTCACTCTGTCCCTCTCATCTCGTACTCTCTTTCTCTCTCTCTGCCACCTCCTACTCTCTCTCACACTCTTTCCCATCCTTTCACTCTGTCTCTCCCATCTCGTACCCTCTCTTTGCCACCCCCTACTCTCTCTCACACTCTCACACTCTCTCCCATCCCCTACTTTCTCTCTTTCATAGACACACACACACACACTCCCATCCCCACTCTCTCTTCTCTCCCATCCCCTACTCTCTAGATTTTTCACATGCACTCCTATCCCCCTCTCTCTATCTCCCTCTCCCTACTCTCTCACACTCTCTCCCATCCCCTACTCTCTCTCTCACACTCTCTCCCATCCCCTACTCTCACTCTCTCTCTCTCCCCCCCATCCCATTCTCTCTCTCTACCACCTCCTACTCTCTCTCACACTCTCTCCCATCCCCTACTCTCTCTTACACACACTCCCATCCGCTACTCTCACTCTCTCTTGGGCTACTCTCTCTCTCCCCTCTCCCATCCCCTAAACTCTCTCTTTTGCAGATACACACTCCCATCCCCCTCTCTCTCTCCTCTCTCCCATCCCTTACTCTCTAGATTGCTCACACACACTCCCATCCCTCTCTCTCCTCCTCTCCCACTCCCTCTCCCACCACCTACTATCTCTCTCTCTCTCTCAAGTTCTCTCTCTCCCTCTCTACTCTCTCTCTCCCATCCCCTACTCTTACTCTCTCTCTCTCTCTCCAATCCCCAACTCTCTCTCACACTCTCTCCCATCCCCTACTCTCTCTGACGCTCTCTCCCATCCCCTACTCTCTCTAATACTCTCTTTCATCCTTTCACTCTGTCTCTCTCATCTCATACTCTCTCTCTCTTTGCCACCTCCTACTCTCTCTCACACTCTTTCCCATCCTTTCACTCTGTCTCTCCCATCTCGTACTCTCTCTTTGCCACCCCTACTCTCTCTCACACTCTCACACTCTCTCCTATCCCCTACTCTCTCTCTTTCAGACACACACACACACACACACGCTCACACTCCCATCCCCCCTCTCTCTTCTCTCCCATCCCCTACTCTCTAGATTTTTCACACGCACTCCCATCCCTCTCTCTCCTCCTCTCCCACTCCCTCTCCCAGGTCACCTACTATCTCTCTCTCTCCCTCTCTACTCTTTCTCTCCCATCCCCTACTCTTACTCTCTCTCTCTCCCATTCCCAACTCTCTCTCACACTCTCTCCCATCCCCTACTCTCTCTCACACTCTCTCCCATCCTTTCACTCTGTCTCTCCCATCCTGTACTCTATCTCTCCCATCCTTTCACTCTGTCTCTCTCATCTCGTACTCTCTCTCTGCCACCCCCTACTCTCTCTCACATTCTCACACTCTCTCCCATCCCCTACTCTCTCTCTTTCACAGACACACACACTCTTATCCCCCCACTCTCTTCTCTCCCATCCCCTACTCTCTACATCTTTCATGCACACTCCCATCCCCCTATCTCTCTCCCTCTCCCTCTCCTACTGCCTACTAGATCTCTCTCTCTCAAGTTCTCTCTCTCCCTCTCTACTCTCTCTCTCTCTCCCATACCATCCCTTACTCTCACTCTCTCTCTCTCTCTCCCATCCCCTACTCTCTCTCACACTCCCATTCCCTAATCTCACTCTCTCTCTCCCATCTTGTACGAGCTCTCTCTGCCACCACCTACTCTCTCTCACACTCTCACACTCTCTCTCATCCACTACTCTGTCTCTCTTACACACATTCCCATTCCCCCTCTCTCTCTCTCTCCCTCTCCCACTCCCTCTCCCACTGCCTACTTTCTCTCTCCCATCCCCTACTCTCTCTCCCCTCTCCCATCCCCTACTCTCTCTTTCATAGACACACACTCCCATCCCCCCCCTCTCTCTCTCTCCTCTCCCATCCCCTACTCTCTAGATTTGTCACATGCACTCCCATCCCCCCTCTCTCCCCCTCTCCCACTCCCTCTTGCACCACCTACTATCTCTCTCTCTCTCAAGTACTCTCTTTCCCTCTTTACTTTCTCTCTCCCATCCCCTACTCTCACTCTCTCTCTTCCATCCCCTACTCTCTCTCACACTCTCTCCCATCCCCTACTCTCTCTCTCTCTCTCTCTCTCTCTCTCTCTCTCTCTCTCTCTCTCTCACCCCCATCCTGTACAAGCTCTCTCTACCACCCCCTACTCTCTCTCAAACTCTCACACTCTCTCCCATCCCATACTCTATCTCTCTTATACACATTCCCATTCCCCCCCCCCTCTCTCTCTCTCACTCCCTCTCCCATTGCCTACTCTCTCCCATCCCCAACTCTATCTCTCTTACACACTTCCATTCCCCCTCTCTCTCTCCCTCCCACTCCCTCTCCCATCGCCTACTATCTCTCTCTCTCTCACTCTCTCCCTCTCTCTCCCATCCCCTACTCTCACTCTCTCTCTTTGCCACCCCTACTCTCTCTCACACTCTCACACTCTCTCCCATCCCCTACTTTCTCTCTTACATGCACTTCCATCCCCCCTCTCTCTCCCTCTCCCACTCCCTTTATCATTTCTTACTCTCTTTCTATCCCATCCCCTGCTCTCTCTATCTCTCTCTCCCCTCTCTCATTCCCTACTCTCTGTCTTTCACATACACCCATCCCCCCTCTCTCCTCTCCCATCCTCTACTTTTTCTCTCACTCGCTCTCGCTCTCCCACTGCCTACTCTCACTCTCTCTCACTCTCTCTCTCTCTCTCTCTCACTCTCTCCCTCTCTAATCTCTCTCTGCTACCCCCTACCCTCTCTCACATTTTCACACACTCTCTCTTTCTCTCTTACACACATTTCTATCCCCCCTCTCTCTCTCCCTCTCCCACTCCCTCTCCCATCACCAACTCTCTCTTCCATCCCCTACTCTCTCTCAAGCTACTCTATCTTCCCCCTCTCCCATTCCCTACTCTCTCTCTTTCACACACATGCACTCCCATCCTCCTCTCTCTCGCTCTTCCTCTCCCACTCTGTCTCCCACCACCTACTCTCTCTCTCCCCCATCCCCTACTCTCAATCTCTCTCTCCCAACTTGTACTCTCTCTCACACTTCCTCTCTCTCCCATCCCCTAATTTCAATCTCTCTCCCCCATCCCGTACTCTCTCTTTTCCACCTTTACTCTCTCTCTCACACTTCCTCTCTCTTGCATCTTGTACTCTCTTTGCCACCCCTACTCTCTCACATTTCCTCTATCTCCCATCCTATACTCTCTTTTCCACCCCTACTCTTTCTCACTTCCTCTCTCCCCTCTCTCATCCCCTACTTTCTCTCTATCTCTCTCACACACACAAATAGCCATTCCCTCGCCCCACCCCCCTATCTCTCTCTTAGTTTTGGTTTGCAATTTAGGTCTCAATAGTGTGTGCGCACTATAGCGGATGCGCACTACCTCAAATTCAATAGCATTTTAATAGTGCATGCGCACTATAGGGTGCATGCGCTATTCAAAACTTTTCATTAAAACCAAGCCTAAGGCTTGGTTTTGTTGGAATATTCAAATGTGGAAAGAGTACTTATGAGAGGGGGGGGGTGTGAATCAAAAGTACTAAAATTTGTCCTATAAAACTTTTATGTGGAAATAAATTGCATGCATGTAAATACATTAAGTAAACATGAAACTAACACATGCATCAATAACACATAACACCTGAAATTGGTAACCCAGAAACCCTCCAAGAATAAGAAGGTAAAACTGGGGTGGGGATGATACCCACAAGAATTACTGCAGCAATATTGTTTAACCACTTCTAATGGTTTTCCCTGTTAAAGGCTTTACACTGTGTCAATAGTGACCTGGTTAGAGGATTTACAAACACTTAACATGAAGTGTCACCCTGTTAAAGGATTTAATCACCTATCTCTAGGATCAATGAAATAGTTGTTAAGCTAACCTATCACCATAGGATTTCCAAGCTAATACAATGGCTAGAAAGTATTAGGTAAAATGAACCTGATAGTTTACAATCCTTGATTGCTGAATGCTGGCTTTGTTCTACTTCGTCTGATCTTGATCCTTTGTGATCTGATATCTTTCGCTTCTGAAAATAGTATATCAACTACTCTATATCTTCTCCTCTATATCATCATCTTCATCATCTCCTTCTCTATCATGTCTTCTCTATGAGATATCGTCTTCCTTATAAAGACATTCGAGGATTTAGGGTTAGGTCTGGATCTACAATCCATATTCAATCTTCATTTCTGCTTAATACTTATCTTTAGCTGATTGGTTGCATGCCTTTATCATTTTTCTTATCTACTGCATGCAAATTACATAGGAAATATAAAAGATTCGATCTGATCATTAAATCCTTCGAGATTTCCTTATGTTGGCTATAAAGACTTTTTTCATCATAGTTTGTGCGATTCCAAACTCTTATGCTGATATCCTGGATTAGTCAGCTCCTAAAATATTTCTGTTGCTCGGCACATGCTATTCTACTGAGTTACTTGGCACTTACACAAAACTGTGTTACTCGGCATCTAAACTTTACTCGGCACCTAATCTTCACTCGGCATTTACACTTTACTCGGCACCTACACTTTACTCGGCATTTACACTTTACTCGGCACCTAAAGATTACTAGGCATCTATTGCACTCGGCACCTATTCTTGATCTTGGTTAAGTGTATTGACACTCAGTTGTCAAATTTATTCTTTAAGCTAACAGGTTTTTCCTTGGAGATCCAACCCAAAGGTTTGGAGTTTATAAATAGGTCTAAGACGTGTTTTCCAGCAAACATACAAAAAATGATTGATTTTTCTTGTGTGCTCCCCTTCAAGATTCCTCATGGTTGGGTATCAATAAGATCAGGTTACATAACATTATAGGTCTTTGTGTTAGCTATCTAACTATATAATTTATTTTTAATTTGAACTATTTTAAGTCTTTCATCTATAATTTATTTTGAATGTATGTTCATTTTTTGTCAAAAACCACCATGTGCTAATTGGGTTGTAGATTTTAGCTCATTCATCGAATTTTGTAACAACTTAGTTTTTTAGAAACTAGACTCCATTCTACACACTTTGAAAAAAAGATGTTTTGATTTTAGATTAGTTTTCAATCATTTCTAGGGGGAGCACACAGATATTTCATGTTTTTGGGATGGGTCTAATTAAAAAATTCATTAAAAAAAAATACACATTATAAAATTACCCAAAAATTTTGGGGTAAACTAAATAGTGTTAGGTAAATTTTGACCGAAGCGATTAAAGAATTTCAAAAAAAAAGTTAAAATTTTAGGGGGGCCACACTTTGTATTGTGTTATGTTTTTTTGGAATAAACAGTACCACTTTCTGTGGCTCCCTTTTTTGAGAACCTAAAACTAAACCATTTTGAAAAAAAAATAGTAGTTTAGAAACTAGATTCAAAGGACTACGACTTTTGTTTTTGTCATATCTTAAAATTTTGAGCGTAACTATCTTCAAATTCTTGTTGAAGTCTAGAATTTGCTGATTTCAAGAAAAAGGTGTCCACTTATACCCCACTTTTGGCACCACAACTTTGTGCACTTACCCTATAAGAGAGATAGAGTAGGGGATGGGAGAGAGTGAGAGTGTGGGAAAGTAGGGGATGGGAGAGGAGAGAGAGAGAGTAGGGGATGGGGGAGAGTGTGTGAGTGTGAGAGAGTAGGGGATGGGAGATGAGAGAGAGAGCAAGGGGTGGGGGAGAGAAAGTAGGTGGTGGGAGAGAGAGAGTGGGAGAGGCAGAGAGATCTTGTACAGGATGGGAGAGAGAGAGAGAGAGACACACAGAGAGAGAGAGAGAGAGAGAGAGAGAGACAGAGAGAGAGTAGAGAGGGAGAGAGAGAACTTGAGAGAGAGAGATAGTAGGTAGTAGTAGTGTGAGTGTGAGAGAGAGTAGGGGCTGGTAGAGAGAGTATGACAATGGGGGAGAGAAAGTAGGCCATGGGAGAGGGAGAAAGAGGGGGAATGGAAATGTGTGTAAGAGAGACAAAGTAGGGGATGGGAGAGAAGAGAGAGAGTAGGGGTGGGGGAGAGAAATTAGGTGGTAGGAGAGGGAGAGGGAGAGTGATCAGGGGGATAAGAGTGTGTGTGAGAGATCGAAAGAGCCGAGGATGGGAGAGGAGAGGGGGTGAGAGAGGTAGAGAGAGTAGGTGGTGGGAGAGGGAGAGTGAGAGAGAGTAAAGGATGGGAGATTGTAGGAAGAGATAGAGGGAGGGGATGGGAGAGAGAGTAGGGAGGACAGAGAGTAGGGAGGATGGGGAGTGATGTGTTTTGAGATAGTGCATCAGCACTATAGTGTGTACGTGCTTTATAGTGCGTACGTGCTATAGGGCATATGCACTATCTAAAATCAAAAAAAATGGTCAAAAACCAATCTAGGGGCCCATTTCATCCATTTTTAACTTTTGGTCTGTTATGCTCTCTGTTATTCTAACAGAAAACACGGGTTTCAACATCTAGCAAACACTATTTCAACACTTTTGGAAGCTAGCAAACACCAAATTCAATCATTGGATACGTGATTTGAAGAGCTTTTGAATATTTCTTTAATATAAAAGGTTAGTGCAATCCATTTTAAATATTGTTTGTCGATATATAGATACAAATTTGATTATAATTTGATATGTTATGTAATATATAGTGAATTCATTGAAAATTGTATGTTTGAATGAAATGTTATTTCAAAATGGTTAGGAATTTGACAAGTCATTTGATATATACTGTGTATTCAATCAAATAATTATAATTTTTATATGTAATTGAATAATTTTTAATTTACACATTTTAAGTAATTCAGATGTTTGAATAATTTGACATGTAGATAGGGAGAGAGATTTGACAATTAAAAGAGATAAAATGAAATTACTATGTGAACAAAGAAAATTGCAAAGCAATGATGAAGAATTGAATTTTGAAGAGGATCAAGAACCACCAGTACAAAGAAACAAGGAGGTAGAATTAGAAAGACAAAGAGAACGAATGAGATTGTTACGGTCAAGAAGACAATTGAATTGTGCAGCTACACCATCCTCCAATGTTAGAGTCATATCATCCGCTACACCATCTTTGAATGTTGGAGTCATATCATTCACTGCACCATCTTCCAATGTTGAAGTCATATCATCCTCTCATGTTGAAGAGACACTGATTTATAGATTCGACGATATACACACTCCATCATGTCATGTTGAAAGCACAACATCAACACATCAAGTAGGTGATATTCCATCGTTTACATCTTATTGCCAAGGCACATCATCTTCGGTTCAAGGTATGAAATACACTCAACCTTATATTGATGTTCAAAATGTTAAGAGAATTGAAGAGATTAGAACACCTTCTAGAATTCATTTTAGAAAACCAAAATATTTGATTGATATTGATACTAACATTTTGAAATCAATGCTTGACAAGATTAGCAAGCGTACTTGTCAAAGAAAAGTTAATCATATGTGGAGAATATTTTTAGAAGAATTAAATATTACAGGTCAATGCCAATTATTTTTTCAAATGATGAGGAATTTGAAATTTAGGCCTATCATGAAGATTCTTGGGCTAAGAATGATGGATGATTTAAATGAAAGAAATATTGTAAAGAATCTAATGAGTGCTTATGAAAAAGTGGGTTCTAAATCATGCACCAAAGATAGTAATATCACAAGACAAGTACTCACATCGACAATAGTAAGTAGCCAAATGAAGAAAGCTTGACTCATGAGAAAGACAAAAAAGACATTAAAAATTGGTAGAGGTACCTTAAGAAGAGCCATGCTAAGGCATGAGAGATTAGAAGATCTAACAAAAAATGAGTTATGGATATTTAGCAGTAGACTACCATGAAAGGATAAAGAAATTAGTGAAGCCTTGAAATCATTGATCGAAGATTTTTGGAAAAATAACACACGTGTTTCTCCTAATCAAAGAGATGTTGTAACAAGGAGGATTGGTAGCCGAAATTGTGAGCCACATGCGAAACATTTTTTGGACTCAACTCAAACACAATTTTTTGCAAAATTTATTGGTATGCATCCTCAAATTTGAATAAGTCAAAGATTTTTTGAGACGGGTAAACCTTTTTATGTTAAAATAAATCACAAATGCACAACTTGTTGTTGTAGGATACATATCAAATTTTCTAACCATTTTGATGTTTCTAGGCACATATGCGTAGTTTTGCATTCTTAGTTTGTTTTTCAGGATTGTGACATAAAAGAGCCACGAAGATCTTCAAGGGAATTCATATCAAACATTTTATGTGAAATAGGAGATGGCCAACAATTTTACAAGACATCATGCTTGGATGGTACGTGCTTATTTTGTGGTTCTTTGCAACTTTTATCAACTTATCAACATATGGATAGTACACATCCAATTGAAAATGAAATAGTAGATTACCAAAAATTCAAGACAGTGACATATGCTCTAAAAGTTGGGAAACATGGTAAAAGATATGATCTAGTTATTGAAAAGATTCTAGTGTATGAGTTCATGAAGATTTTTCATGAAAAGATTATTTACGAGTACGTAAGGCATACCCATAGAGCTCAATGGTTGGATTTGCAATTCAAGTTGTGCAAGGATACGTTTCTATTGGATACCATTTTTCTAGTTGTAGATGTTGCAGAGAACTACACACTACAACCACAAAATGAGGTGCAAGCGAAGTATTATACATCTCAACAAGTTTCCATATTTGTTCACATAACATTCATGCATTCACCTACAAGTACAGAGGATGACAGGAAGATTTTGAGGGAGTACCATTTTTACATCAGCGATGATCAATCACATTCTACGGAATTTGTACATGGTTTTTTTCAACTATTTTATGGAGATTTGGCTAACAAGGGCATATCATATTGTCAACACATTATTTGGTCAGACAATTGTGCATCTCAATTCAAGAATGCACGGATGTTGTATTGGTTGAGCAGGATGTACAAGTTGTCTAGAATTCAATATATGTGAAATTTCACAGAGACTGGTCATGGTAAGGGAGAGCATGATGGTACAGGCACATGCATTAAAAGAGCCTTAGCTCATGAAGAACTAAAGTACAAAGATGGAGCAAAATTGATAGATGCAAAATCCATCGTCCAATGGTGTAATGCTACAATTGGTCTAGGTAAGGAAGGTGAGTCTATAGTTCGTAAATTTTTTTCATTGATAGATAATACTAACATTGCACCATATCAAGATTTTTGCACACTAACAAGATCTAGTGAGTTATACTCTTTTAGAAGCTCTGATGCAGGTTCATGGAGTATTCACACATGAAAAATGGCATGCTATTGTCCATCATGTGCAGAGGAAAATTGGGATGACTATGAGTCAACTTAATGGGTGGACAAATGGGATATACAGGTTTTGGACCCAATTGACACCTATCGTCCCCCACAAGCACTGGAAATTGTAGAGATAGATTCATCTATTAATGCTGACCACTTGTTAGATCTAGTGCAACCTAGTTTTATATATATATATATATATATATATATATCTTTGTAATTTCAATATGTAACTTTATAACTTTTACCCAAGTATTTTTTGAATTAATGATTGCATTTTGTACATTTGTCACTGTAGGCCATGTTTTTGTTGTTATTGCACCTAAAGACAATGAAGAAGGGAAATATTATTATTTGTGTTGTTGTGTTGAAGCCAAACAAAAATTGGATCACTCGGTTATAGATGGTGAAGGTTTAGAGTACCATGTCGGTGCAGTGGTTGTAACAGGCACATGGCTTAGACGATATCCTATGAAGAATCCTAACTTGTGGTTATTTGAGGATTGGCAAACAGAGAGGAAGATTCTTCATTATTCAAACCTTGTTGTCACATCAAATGTCCACTTGATAAAATATGGTGGAAAACCACATAATAAGATTCTTTGGAAAGTTCATGAATCAGACCATGAGGCAATACTTGAGACATTAAAATGTTGAGCAGATCTAGTTGGCTCATTAGATTGAACTGGGAGAGAGAGAAAAAGTGATCAATTGGATCCAAATACAATGTTACAACATATTCCCCAAGACTATCACATGACTAAGGTGGACCGTATTGTTATGATGTGTAAGTGATGAGATATAATTTTTATTTGTTTAGAATCTAGATACATTATTTGAATTTATATTAGATTCTTTAATAGGACCCATTTTTTTAATCTTATCTTAGATTTTTTACTGTGCTAATTCTTCATTTGTAGGTCACCAAAGAAGAGGGCTAATAAAGTTGACACACAAGTGATAAAGGGTGAGATGCCAAAATCATCTGCAAAATGGTATTATCAATTCACATCCTCAATATTTATTAGTGTTCCTTGTTCAAGTACCATTGTATGCTAATCATCTTATGCCTGGAATTGCAGAGGTTAAATTATGTCAATAGTAAGGTTTGTAGCATCAATACTAAGGTTTTTAACATCAATTGGTTACACTAAGTATAGTAGTTGTATCATGAATCCTTCTAAGCCAATATGACTAAGATTCTCGAAAGAAGACTAAACCATATCATCTGTGTACTCCCTCTTTATATAAGAGTTTGTCAAACAATGAGAATGAAACATTTATTATTACTCCCCCCTCAATGTAAAATTCTCATTGATTGCATTTTGTAAAGTTTTAAGTCACTATCAACCTCTCTATCATTGTATTCTTCTTATCATCAAATTACACAACAATGAGAATATAAATAATGACTTCTTCAGAGGAACCATACAATTATAAATGCTACACCTTGATAAATGTTTGGGCTTGGTCTTTACCATTCGAGCTTAATACAATACATTGGCTTCATTTGTATTTGGAAGAATTTATTATGTTTGTTCCAAAAGTCATTCTTCATTTTCCAATATGAAAATGTGACTATCATGAAAGGCATAGTCTTATAATTTGTAATTTGTATAATGGTATAAAAGCTTGGTTGTGGGTTTGAATCCATACAACCTATGATGAGTGAATAGTGTCATGCAAAACACCCTTCGTTTCTTTTTCTATTTCAAACAAATTCAACCATAATTACCACCATTACCACTACCAAGGGATGAAGTCTTGTAGGCTTATAGGTAATATTCTGATTGGTAGTGATCTCCTTAACAAGGTCATCACCAACATTGGTGATCTTGCTACAAGGAAGACTAGTATCATTTTCCAATACAATACTCTCCTTCTAGTTGAGAAGCATATTTGACCCATTCTCCTAATTGCTTCCCTCCCCAAATTTTCCATTTCCCCCATGACCCTCCTTCTCATGCATTTATTCTATTTATTCTTCTACCTCCTCCTCTGCTTGACCATTTTGCAACACCATCTAGATGGAACTCTAGCCTTCCTCAAAACCATTATACATGACCTCTCCTTCTTCAATATATTCTATAAAAAGTTCCTCAACCCTTGAACCTTTCAAAACCCCAATCTCAATGGAAGGCTTCTAGACCACAAGAACTAGTAGATTTGGTTCTTCAAGAGAAAGAGACAACAAATCCAATTTTCTAGTGACTAGATGGAAAATTGGGGAAATCATTTCAATTAGTTGTAAATCGAAAGGAATTATAAGTAAACTATATCAATATAATAAGTAACTTAGTAATTATATCAATATAATTTAATTAATAAGAAAATGAATTTATTACTCTAACATATAGTACATTATTTTGCACACAAAGGTGTTGAATTTGATGCTTAACAGATTTACATACATGTGTAATAAATAATAAGTATTGTAGCTTTGGGATCAACACTATAAAATGAAGGATTTCATACTACATTCACAGAGGTACCAAAATATTTTATTTGATATGGAGACAAAAGAAAATGTGTTATTTTCATAATTGCATTTGAGTCTCATGTATTATCATTTTCAGCTATTGACATCAGAGATGCTGAAACTTGCAGTGATGGCCAGTACAAAGTTGCCACCTACCAAATTTCTCTCATCTTTCATCATGGGATCAAACTGTCTAATCCATTAGCTCTGAGTGGTCAGGTAAACCATATCCCCAACCTTGTCCTATCCCCTTCAGTGCTCAAACGTTCTCAGGCATGCTAAACCAGAATGTCCTTAAGGGTCACTAAATGCCACAGGGCTGCAGTATTTGATGGGGCATATTTCAGAGCTCATGCAAGATATGGATGAGATTTTAGTTCCTACAGGACCGTGTTGTAGAGACCTATAATAACCTCTCTCACTTTTTGGAGATCACATTCCATTTTCATTCTACAATGCCATCTCGGGTGATGCTAAAACTTGCAGTGTTGGCCAGTACAAAGTTGCCACCTGCCAAATCTCTCTCATCTTTCATCGTGGGATCAAACTGTCTACTCCATTAGCTCCAAGTGGCTGGGTGAAACCTATATCTAACCTTTTCTTTTCCCCTTCAATGCTCAAACGTTCTCAGGCAGGCTGAACCAGAATGTCCCTAAGGGTCACTAAATGCCAAAGGGCTGCAATCTATGATGGGGCATATCTTGGAGCTCGTGTGAGATATGGATGAGATTATAGTTCCTATAGGACTATATTTTAGAGACCTACAATAACCTCTCTCACTTTTTGGAGATCACATTCTGTTTTCATTCTACAATGCTATCTCTGGTGATGCTGAAACTTGCAGTGTTGGCTAGTACAAAGTTGCCAACTGCCAAATCTCTCTCATCTTTCATCATGGGATCAAAATGTCTACTCCATTATCTTCGAGTGGTTGGGTAAACCATATCTCCAACCTCATCTTTTCCCCTTCAGTGCTCAAACGTTCTCAGGCACGATAAACGAGAATGTCCCTAAGGGTTAGTAAATGCCATAGGGTTGCAATCTTTGACGGGGCATATCTCAAAGCTCGTACAAGATATGGATGAGATTCAAGTTCCTACAACACCATGTTGTAGAGACCTGCAATAACCTCTCTCTCTTTTTGGAGATCACATTTTATTTTCATTCTACATTGCCATCTTGAGTGATGCTGAAACTTGCAGTGTTGGCCAGTACAAAGTTGCCAACTAGCAAATCTCTTTCATCTTTCATCATGGGATCAAACTGTTTGCTCCATTAGCTCTGGGTGGCAAGGTAAACCCTATCCCCAACCTCCTCTTGTCCCCTTCAGTGCTCAAACATTCTCAAGCACGCTGAACAAGAATGTCCTTAAGGGTCACTAAATGCCACTGGGTTGCAATCTTTAACGGGGCATATCTCGGAGCTCATGTGAGATATGGATGAGATTCTAGTTCCTAAAAGACCATTTTTTAGAGGCCTACAAATAACCTCTCTCACTTTTTGGAGATCACATTCTAGTTTCATTCTACAATGCCATCTCGGGTGATGCTGAAACTTGCAGTGTTAGCCAGTACAAAATTGCCACCTCCCAAATCTCTCACATCTTTTGTCATGGGATCAAACTGTCTACTCCATTAGCTCTAGGTGGCTAGGTAAACCCTATCCCCAACCTCTTCTTGTCCCTTTAGTGCTCGAACATTGTCAGGCATGCTGAACCAGAATGTCCCTAAGGGTCACTAAATGCCACAGGGCTGCAATATTTGATGAGGCATATCTCGAAGCTCGTGCGAGATATGGATGAGATTCTAGTTCCTATAGGACCATTTTTCAGACACCTACAATAACCTCTCTCACTTTTTGGAGATCACATTCCTTTTTCATTCTACAATGCCATCTCGGGTGATGCTGAAACTTGCAGTGTTGGTCAGTACAAAGTTGCCAACTTCCAAATCTCTCTCATCTTTCATCGTGGGATCAAATTGTCTACTCTATTAGCTCCAAGTGACCGGGTAAACCCTATCCCCAACCTCATCTTGTCCCTTTCAGTGCTTGAGCGTTCTCAGGCACGTTGAACCAAAATGTCTGTAAGGGTCACTAAATACCATAGGGCTGCAATTTTTGACAGGGCATATCTTAGAGCTCATGCGAGATATGGATGAGATTCTAGTTCCTAAAAGACCGTGTTGTAAAGACCTACAATGACCTCTCTCACTTTTTGGAGATCACATTCCATTTTCATTCTACAATGCCATCTCGGGTGATGCTGAAACTTGCAGTGTTGGCCAGTACAAAGTTGCCACCTACCAAATCTCTCTCTTCTTTCATCGTGGGATCAAAATGTCTACTCCATCAGCTTCGAGTGGCCAAGTAAACCCTATCCCCAACCTCATCTTGTCCCCTTTAGTGCTCGAATTTTCTCAGGCACGCTAAACCAAAATGTCCCTAAGGGTCACTAAATGCCAAAGGGCTGCAATCTTTGACGAGGCGTATCTCAGATCTTGTGTGTGATATGGATGAGATTGTAGTTCCTACATGACCATGCTGTAGAGACCTACAATAACCTCTCTCACCTTTTGAAGATCAGATTCTATTTTCATTCTACAACGCCATCTCAGGTGATTCTAAAACTTGCAGTGTTGGCCAGTACAAAGTTGCCACCTTCCAAATCTCTCTCATCTTTTGTCGTGGGATCAAACTGTCTACTCCATTAGCTCTAGGTGGCTGGGTAAATCCTATCTCTAACCTTTTCTTTTCCCCTTCAGTGATCAAACATTCTCAAGCATGCTAAACCAGAATGTCCCTAAGGGTCACTAAATGCCACAGCGTTGAAATCTTTGATGGGGAATATCTCGAAGCTCGTGTGAGATATGGATGAGATTCTAGTTCCTATATGACCATGTTGTATAGACCTACAATAACCTCTCTCACTTTTTGGATATCACATTCCATTTTCATTCTAAAATGCCATCTCAGGTGATGCTGAAACTTGCAGTGTTAGCTAGTACAAAGTTGCCAACTGCCAGATCTCTCTCATCTTTCATCATGCGATCAAACTGTTTGCTCCATTAGCTCTGGGTGGCTAGGTAAACCCTATCCCCAACCTCATCTTGTCCCCTTCAATTCTTGAACATTCTCAGGCATGCTAAACCAGAATGTCCCTAAGGGTCACTAAATGCCACAGGGTTGTAGTCTTTGATAGGGCATATCTCAGAGCTCGTGCTAGATATGGATGAGATTCTAGTTCCTACAAGACTATGTCATAGAGACTTACAATAACTTCTCTCAATTTTTGGAGATCACATTCCATTTTCATTCTTCAATTCCATCTCGGGTGATGCTAAAACTTGCAGTTTTGGCCAGTACAAAGTTGCCAACTGCCAAATCTCTCTCATATTTCATCATGGGATCAAACTGTCTACTCCATTAGCTCTAGGTGGCCAGGTAAACCCTATCCCCAACCTCATCTTCTCCCCTTCAGTGCTTGAACATTCTCAGGCACACTGAACCAGAATGTCCCTAAGGGCCAGTAAATGCCATAGGGCTGCAATCTTTGACGGGGCATATCTCGAAGCTCGTGTGAGATATGGATGAGATTTTAGGTCCTACAAGACCATTTTGTAGAGACCTACAATAACCTCTCTCACTTTTTTGAGATCACATTCCATTTTCATTCTACAATGCCATCTCGGGTGATGTTGAAACTTGCAGTGTTGGCTAGTACAAAGTTGTCAACTGCCAAATCTCTCTCATCTTTGTCGTGGAATGAAACTATTTGCTCCATTAGCTCCAGGTGGTCAAGTAAACCCTATCCCCAACTTTTTCTTGTCCCCTTTAGTGCTCGAACATTCTTAGGCATGTTGAACCAGAATGTCCCTAAGGGTCTCTAAATGCCACAGGGCTGCAATCTTTGACAGGGCATATCTCAGAGCTCCTACGAGATATGGATGAGATTCTAGTTCCTATAGGATCGTGTTGTAGAGACCTAAAATAACCTCTCTCTCTTTTTGGAGATCAAATTCTATTTTCATTCTATAATGCCATCTCAGGTGATGTTGAAACTTGTAGTGTTGGCCAGTACAAAGTTGCCAACTACCAAATCTCTCTCATCTTTTGTCGTGGGATCAAACTGTCTACTCCATTAGCTCTAAGTGGTCGGGTAAACCCTATCCCCAATCTCATTTTGTCCCCTTCAGTTCTCGAACATTCTCAGGCACGCTGAACAAAAATTTTCCTAAGGCTCACTATATGCCACTGGGCTGTGATCTTTGATGGGGCATATCTCGGAGTTCATGCAAGATATCGATGAGATTCCAATTCCTATAGGACCGTCTTGTAGAGACCTACAATAACCTCTCTCACTTTTTTGAGATCACATTTCATTTTCATTCTACAATGCCATCTCAGGTGATGTTGAAACTTGCAGTGTGTGATGGAAGGATCTTAATTATATTGGTTGTAAGCGTATCTAGCATGTCATTTTTGGAAAGAAAAGTCATGAAACTTGGTGAATGTTTCATAAGTTAATGAAATGTGTTACTACAAAATTATGTAAACTTAGGATTATATGATCTCCAAGAGTTTGGTTATGCTCTTTAATGCACCTTGGACGCAAGGTAGTGTGTAGGTTCTGCTCCCTCTTTGTGAGTAATGTTAGTCACTTTGTATATGTAAATTGGTTTTCAATTGGGTATGTTATTTTCAACCTTAATGGTGATGAAGGATTAGCTTGAATCAGCTTTTAACTATCTAGCCACCAGATTTTCTATGATTCCATCAAATGTAGGTTCTATTTGTATTTATTTATTTATTTTTATTTGTTGTACTCTTGACCTTTGAGGATTTCAATTTAAACTTGTGCACTTTGGATTTTGAAATTTTATGTTCTTTAGGTGGCTAGGAGGTGTGTTCTGTGTTGCTAGTTATGTGTTGTGATGTTCTCTATCAGGTCCAATGTGGAACATTGATAGAATGTATAAGGGAGTAGATTGCAAAGAACATACCATTCTCCTTTTTGTAATACACTATTTATTATGTTTTAATTAAACTCACTTCTAAATCCTATCTTCCACTTGGACCCATTCCTCTTTTGGCAATCCTTTAGATTGCCAATTCTTATTAATTTGAGTAGAGACAAGATGAACCAGATTAATACAGTGACCTATAGATCGAAGGAGGATGGTTAAGAAATGGTCTACCAAAGATCAACCAAGGATAAGGATAGCATAGTAAGAAAATGATTATTTATCTAGTGCATATAAGTCTTTTATATAACAAACCATTTATATGCATAGTAAAAGAACTGAATATAGATTTGAGACATATTGATCACCTACAGTCTGATCATCTTCACAAGTATGTAACTTTTGTTTCACTATTTCATGCGGGTTTATTGAACATTCTTTATGAGGTCATTTACAGACGGGATGTTCAAAGGTTGAGTTCCTATGGGCTGTCAATACTTCGACTATACTTTAAGTCAATGATTATCAATATGGGAAAAAATGGAACCCGTTGTATTTTGAAGTACTAAGAAGATGGCCTTGCCCTTCCCCAAGAGTTTCAGAAATGCGAGACATTAGGTAAGAGAGTGAAAATGTTACTATCACTTCAATGTACATGAAACAATTGGAAATGCAAATTTTGATGGTAATCATTTTGTGATAAGGGAGAGACTAGGGATGATCATTGTTACTATCTCTTTAGTAGGGGATTTTAGTTTTCTCTTGAATTTGGTGTTGGGGGATCAGTGGTAAGTCTCCTTAGATATTCCTTCTTATGATGTTAGTGACAAGTGTTGCTCTTTGAAAACACTTGTACAATCTTTTTTAAATTATTAGATAAAAATAGAGAATTGTAAGTATTAAACATGATTAGCCTTTAGTTCCTAGAAGATCTTTATTTCCCCATCAATGCATTTAGAAAGTTAAGTTTTAAGAAGATCATAAATAGAAAAAATTAGAGAAGCAATTTAAACATTTATATTGATTGGAAACATGTGAGTCTTGAGTTTCCTCTTCCTTTTAAAGAACGTTCCTTAGCTAGCAGACCTAATTCCACATTCCATAAGAGTGTCATTGCGCTAAATATTTAGGAAACCAACTTCTCTAAGATAAAGCTTCCCGGTCAATAATAATCTAGCCTATTGAGGTACATAATACTTCTCAATTAAACTTGTGTTAATTCAATATTAATTTTGTAATTAACTACAATTTCAGTATCTGTGTATAGGGGGTGACTGAGAGAACTATTTGAGGTCCAATTTGAAAATATATTTGTAAGGATCTCGACCAAGGTTCAAAACTTTGATGATTAATACATTCATTCAAGCTAGAACATAACTAAAAAAAAATAATATATAAAAAAGGTAGTGAACAACGTCATGTCTAGACCCAAATCAACCAATGAAAATCAAATCAGCATAATGTGGAACAACAATATATGCATTGAGTGGGTTGTCATAAAAAGCTTCAGAATAAAATTCATGTCTAGAATTAAAAGACCTTAAAGAACATTTATGCTTGTAACACAAATGGCCATTCAAAACTAAATATGATTACAATATGTGAAATAGCATTACAAGAACTTGTAATGCTCTTGTGAACATCATGTTAGTTCTTGTAAGAATCCCTAAGATGCTTGCTATACTCAAAATTTTGTTGAAATTAAATTATTTTTTATCTTGTCGGTTAATTGGCTTAGGGTGATATATGCTTATTGGATGGAATAATGAGTTTGTGATTAACTCTGTATTAAGATTCATAGCATCTTCTAGTTATTTGCAAAGGAAATTTATAAATTAAACTAATGTCATATGGCTTGCTTGAGAAAGATGTCTATGTTCTTATTGATGGGTACTAATGACTGTCCACATTTAGTTCTTCAATATCCTTTTTGACAAGCTTTCCATAGACATTTCTTTGCCATACTAAGTATTTTTGAAAACATATTTGAGTAGAAGCACTACAGTAGATACTACATGATGTTTTAACAAATAAAGTAATGGGTTAAAGACTATTATTTCCAAGGTATTATTTCATAGTATTTTAATTGTAATGATCTTAGACTAATGATATTCTTGAAGGTAAATTCAACATGCAGCAAGAAAGACAACCTACAGCCAAGGCTATATTGTGCCTACAGCCAAAGCCATAAATGCTCACAGCCAAAGCCACTAGTGCACATAGCCAAAGACATGGATGCTTATAGCCAAAGTTACGAGTGTTCGCAGCCAAAGCCATGAGTACATGAATTCGATGATCACAATTGTTTACAACTATTCACCAAAAACAGCTTCTTTGCAATTTTTGAGAAATACTAATAAAGCAAAAAAGAACATCTACTAGTTGGTAGACATAATGGCAACTCTCTAGCAATTGAATTTAATTTCATACATGCACATATCTAATTTAATTTCGTACACGAACATATCTAATTTAACATCATACATGAACAAACATATAATATAAAATGATAACCAATAATTTCATATACATTAACAAACACATAATATATTATGATAACCAATAATGTCATATATGAACAAACATATCATATATTAACCAATAATGTCATACATCAAATAAATGTCATACATCAAATATAAAATGTCATATGTACATCAAATTTATGTCGAATATGTCTCTCTAATGCCTACATATATACATGGGGAAGGAAACAAGTCTCTCTCTCTATGTGTGTGTGTGTGTGTGTGTGTGTGTGTGTGTGTGTGTGTGTGTGTGTGTAGGATCATGGTCAACCAAACTATGCCCTTAAGTGGCAATAAAAAATTAAAAATTCAGCGTTATGTCAACTTGACATGTAATTATCTACTTGTTATTAACTTTATATCAAAAAGTTGAGAGAAAAGAATCTCTAGAAAATTGAATCTAGTTTCTAAACTACTAGGACTTATCTCAAAAAAATAAAAATTGATTAGTCAAAATTTTGAATTTTAATGCAATATTACAAATATTTTAGAGCAAAAATAAGAAGTAGACATATGTCTAACCACCTTAATCAAAATCAAATGATAATATTTTTTAATAAAATTCTAGATATAAGCAATAGAATCATACCTGGATGTGACACATATTTTTCGGTATTTTTATTCTAAATAAATAATTAATAATTAGTTCATGACTTTAGTATTTTTGGAATTAAAAAAACTCTCATGTCTAACCACCTTAACTAATTCAAAACTCTGTAAAATTCAATTTTTCATTTTATTTCCTTATAGTAGAAGAAATATAGAATGTGATGCATCTTTTCGATTAAAAAAATGTTGTACCATTTGAAAGTTATAGTTGTTTTTCAAGTAGTGTATAAGTCCGCACTTTATATGTTACTCCATTAGAGAATAAGTAACAATTAATTACTAAACTCATAATTTGACAAACCTTACATTTGTGAAAAGATAAGAAAATTCTTAAGAAACCCTTTTCATTTCATCAAATTTTGGTCAAAAAAAAGTCATTAGCTACATGTTTGAAGTAAAAATCACATAAAAACAAGCCAAAAGCACATTTTAAGGATATTTTTAAAGTTGACCATATAGTTTTGGTATCAAAAAATATAGTAGACCTTATAAAGATATTAATTGTTTTCATTTAGTATCAGGGTGGATGGAAAAAAAGTTGATATAGATTTTGAAATGGTTCAAGATATTTCTAAAATATAGATTTTTCATATCACCATTTTTTGGCACACCATGATCCTACACATACCCACATATATATATATATATATATATATATATATATATATATATATATATATATGTATAGATGTATATATATATATATATATATATATATGTATAGATGTATATATATATATATATATATGTATGTATGTATATATATATATGTATATATACATATATATACATATATATGTATATATACATATATATATACATACATACATATATCTATATACATACATACATATATATATATATATATATATATATATATATATATATATATATATATATATATACATCTATACATATATATATATGTATGTATGTATATATATATGTATATATATATATGTATCAAATATCTCAACTACATCATTTTCTTCCCATGAGGGGAATGAAATAAGTCTCTCGTCATCCTTTACTATCGTGTGGAGGGAGACAATGGAGATGACGGGGCCCTCCTGACATGCTCACTTGACCTCTTGTTGAGGCTCTTCTCCAAGTCCAACTGATACAAAGAAAGTAGATATGAATCAATATTTATTATACGTTGAAATCAAATATATGTACACATAAAATCAATTATTTTCTTACCACTAACAAATAGTCACTCTGTAAGTCCACCTCAAATGCTCGTGGATGATCAGGCATGACAAGACCCTACAACAATTCAATAAATATAATCACTGGTAAATAATATTAGAAAATTTGAGATTAACTATTATAAACAACAACTAAAATGAAGAAAATTATTTCATAGCCCCGTCAGTGGCTATGAGCTAGCCACAGTTGCAGCGACTCCACTATCAACAGACTATCGCAGATGAGGAGGTGTGTCCGACATCATGAGCTGCATGTCATACAATACACGTTATATCTAAAATGAAATATGGAATAAATATAATCAAATGAATTAAATTAACATGAAACAACTGTACCTGTGTGAAGCTCGTATGACGTCTTTGCTCTGCGTCTGTGGTAAAGGTTGAGGGTCCTGTGGAGAACTGATGCACATGCATAATTTTTTTTGTCAATCCTTAATATGATTATGTAATAAATATATGTATTAATTAAAATGATTAAATTGATACATACCTCAGGACTCGTCGAAGGGACAAAAAATGAGCCTGGAGGATCATTGCTAGGCCCAGCAACACTTTGACCCTAAATTTTGAACAATGTCAATAAATTCTAATTAATTAATCATTCACTATACAAAGATGCACATAAATAATTACCCCAAATATGTTTACTAGGGAAACCCTTGATTAGAGAGAAAAACCTAGTGGGAATGATGCCCACAATATGATGTACTAATACAAATATTCCTTGTTAGAGGATGGACCATGTTAGGAGTCTATTACAATATTTAGTACAATGAGTCCTTGTTAGGAGACTTTGAATCCCTATTAGGAGATTTTGACCCTGTTAGAAGTTGTTCCAACTCTATTAGTAGTTGTGGTATAATGTATGTAAGAAGAGCCCACTGCCCCATGTAATTTCAACTACAAGAAGAGCTCACTATCAAACAATTAATTTATTGGTATCTTCTTCTTTCCTCTGTCCTTTCCTTTTTCTTTTCAACATGACCAATCACTGTTAGACCTCGTAGACTAGGTCATGAACCTCATATCCAAATACCAAACCTTGGATCACTCAGAAAAACCTTGACAATGAAGTTTCCTTCACTTCTACACTGCTCTACTCAACTTTGTATTCCATACGCTACTATTTTCCAAACATTCACAATTCACATTCATCCATATCAACACACATCATGATAAAGGAAAATGCCATTCCTTTATATTTAGTTCATAAAACAATTCCCTAAGGTGTTTGTTAGTCCTTCTCAATTAATTATAATAGGACCATATTAGGAAGAGATTATACTTAGCGATAACCTTTATCTTTCCCCTTGCAACATGAATAACTTTGAGTATATGAAGTATTATGATGAGTGATATTAGCCATGCCATCCTCAACATGTCTTCTTCATGTCTTGGCCTCAAGATATCAACACTGCTAGGAGATATAATAAGTTTACTAGAACATGTCAAGCTATAAACTCTATCTTAGAATAGACATCACCAAAACTTACATAACTTCTTCTAGACTTAAGCTTTCTACTTCCGACATTAACGAAATATAACAAATACTCAAATTATCTCCCATAACCTCGGGTGGTTATCATGCTCAACTAGCCATTCACACCAACTTAATCTTTCCATTGTTTCTCTATCAGATGCCACAAAAGACATCAAACATGCTATGTTTACATCAATGACAAACTTAATCACAAATGTAACATATCATCATCAAACCAATCTTCCAATAATCTCTCCAATCTTCCAACAATCTCCCCCTTTGGCATTGATGGAAACATAGATGACAAAAATATAGTCCCAAGAATACCAACAAAAATACTATCCATCTTCAAATCCTCTTCATCAATCATACTCCCCCAGTGATAGACCTCTATGTACCAAACTATTATTACAAATTTTGTGCTTATGTTGAACATATTCTTAGCATAGTATCAAACTTCTCCCCTTTTCGTAATGTTTTCATGCAATACTTCTCCTCCATAATAGAATTTTTTTCATGCCAAACTTCTCCACCATTAACATCAATGTCAAAAGTTTATGCAACCAACATCTCTACATCAAACTTTGCAACAACTAACTAGCTCAAGTCTCAAAAGACACTATTGAAAAAAACATCTACAAGAGTCATAAATGACTCTATTCATCTTAGATACTCCCCCATAAAAGAAGCATCAACATCCAGTCCAAACAAACAATGGTGCTCTGTTACCCTAGACTAATACACTCTTGCATCTTCTATTCTGATGTAGGAAGGGGCATAACCCCAAGCATACCTCACAAATACTCAAAAGTCTCTTTGGGAAGAGACTTAGTGAATATATTTGCAATCTACTCTTTAGTGCTCACATACTCTAATCTGATTTCCTTTTATGCAACTTTTTCTCTCAACATGTGATACTTAATAGAAATGTGCTTAGTTTTTTAATTCAATATTGGATTCTAAGACATATTTAGCATGCTTGTGTTGTCACAATGTATAACAGCAATTTCATTGATCTCTATCCTTATATCTTTCAGCATCTAGTTCATTTAGATAACTTGATTGCAATTATTTGCTGCTGCAACATACTCTGCTTCTATTGTACTTTGAGATGTACAATCATTTGTTTATTAACCAAATCTACATCTATATAAGCACTTAGAGTAAAATGTTAGATATTTCATACCATAATCCAAAATCAAATGTTCCCTTTAGATATATAAATATCCTTTTCACTACTACATAATGTACTTCTCTAGGATCAACTCAGAATCTTGCAACAATTCCAACTGCATTTACTATGTCCGGCCTTGTGTGAGTCAATTATTGCAATCCTTCGATCATAGATCTATACTTCTTTTGCTCAACAATGGGTGTCACATCCTTATTAGATAACTTGTGTCCAGTTACCATAAGTGTTCCAATAAGTTTACATGTTTCCAAACCAAACCTTTTGAATAAATACTTCAAATACTTAGTCTAAGAAATAAATATTCCTTCTTTATTCTATACTATCTGCAATTCTAAGAAATATTTTATCTCTTCTATCATTACTCATTTCAAATTCTTTCTTCATTTCTTCTACAAACTTCTTACTTTCTTCATCATTTCCTTCAAATATAATATCATCAACAAATATTACCAATATCATCAAACCATCATCAATTTCTTTCCAATATATATTACTATCTTCTATACCTTTCCTATATCTGAGCTTTGTCAAATGCTTGTCGAACGTTGCATACTAGGTTTTGGGTGCTTGCTTTAATCCATACAATGCTTCCCTTAGTATACATACTATGTCCTTGTCATCTATCAAAGGACATCCTTCAGGTTGCTCAATGTATACTTCTTCTTCAAGTTCTCCATTCAGAAATGCTAACTTGACATACATCTAATATACTTTGAATTTCTTCTGTGCTGCATAGGCTAAGATTAATATTACAACATCTATTCTAGCCACTCAGGCATAAGTCTCCTCATAAAAATTTTCTTCTTGCTATGAGTAACCTTTACGTACCAATCTAGCTTTGTTTATTACAACTTCTCCTTGCTCATTCATCTTGTTCCTAAATACCCATGTTTAGTTCCTATCACATTCTTATCTATTGGTTTGGGGACCAATTCCCTTGTCTCATTCTTTACTATCTGATCCAAATCCTCTTTCATAGCTTGCTTCCAATAATCATCTACATTCTTTAGCTCAACTTGAGATATCAAGCATAGTTCTTCATTAACTCCGCTTCTTTTCATCACACCTTTGTCTTTGCTTTCGATGATTTGTTTGGATGGGTGATTCTTTATCATATTCTTTCCTAAAGTAGGAGTTGTTATCTCAACTCTTGGCTCTACTAAAGCTTTTGAATTTTGTTCCTATCTTGATTCTCCTTCATTCTACAAATCATTGTTAGTCTCAACAAATACCTCATCATTCCTTGACATATTAACAACATCATCATTTGAATTGTAATAAACTATTCTTTCCCAGATACTAAATTTCTCATCAATTCTCACATTTTCATTTTTTATAAAAGTCTTAGTTCTCTAATTATAACATCTATAACCCTCACTTTTTAATGAATAATCAAGAAACATAACTTCATCACTTCTAGTATCAAATTTACCAATGTCATCATCTCTCTTTATGTATCACTTGCAAATATTCTAAAATACTTAACTATAGGTGAGTGACCAAACCACAATTCATAAGGTGTCTTGTATGTGTCATTCCTGACTTGCACTTTGTTCATAGTATAGACTATTGTATTCACAAATTCTCTCAAAAATGTCTTGGATACATCATTCTCTACTAACATATCTCTAGTTGCTTCTGTAATAGACATGTTCCTTCTCTCTACAATTCCATTATGTTTAGGGGCTCTCAACTAAACTCTTTCTTGTACTCTAGGATCAGATCTCAGTTCTTCAATCTTATTCCCATTCTACAAATCATTGTTAATGATAACTTCCATATTTTCAATGTTAGCCTCTAGATTAACAAAAGTTACCAAAGCTATCTCTTCTACTACTTCCTTTTCCTTAACCATTTCAAGCTCATTGTCACAATCTTTCAGGAATCTTTCCATACTTGCTTTAAATTCTTCATCTTCATTAGAAAACAAACTCTTTCTAGTTTTTCCTACACTTTTAGGGCATATAGATACATAATGACCAAACTCATTACATATCCAACAAGAAAAAAACTCATACTTTCCTTTTCTCTTTTCATAACCAGATCAGTACCTTCCTTGATCTTTATGTCTTCTTCAAATCTAAACTTATATTTTCTTGTGCTGAAATTTCCACTATCTAACTTAGAACTATCTTCTTTCACCATGATCTCCCAAAGTTGTTAAACTTTTTTCTTCAAGGACCTAACACTCTAATACCAATTGTTAGAAACAATAGTCCACCAAGATAAGTGAGAGGGGGGGAGCGGGGGGGCGGCAGCGGGGGCGGGGGGGGGGACTTTATGAATAAGTTATCCAATAATTAAAACACTTGTCTTCTTTAAATAAACTTAACCATTCCACCAATGTAAAAAACAACCATACAGATATGCGCATAAAAAATTACACCAAATATGTTGACTAGGTAAGCCCCTGATCAGAGGGAGAACCCTAGTCAAAATGATTCTCACAAGATGATGTACTAATATAAATATTCCTTGTTAGAGGATGCACCCTGTTAGGAATCTATTACAACATTTAGTACAATGAGTCCTTGCTAAGAGACTTTGAATCCCTATTAGGATATTCCAAACCTATTAGGAGTCCTGTCAAACCTATTAGGAGTTGTGGTATAATGTATGCAAGAAGAGCCCACTACCCAAACATGTAATTTCAACTACAAGAAGAGCTCACTGCTCAAACAAGTAATTTATTGGTATCTTCTTCTTTCCTCTATCCTTTCCTTTGTCCTATCAACTAGACCAATCACTGTTAGATCCTATAGAATAGGTCACAAACCTCAAATCCAAATACCAAACCTCAGATCAATCAGTAAAACCTTGGCAATGAAGTTTCCTTCACTTCTATACTACTCTGCTCAAGTCCTCATTTTGTACTCCTTGTTATTTCCCAAACATTCACAATTTTCATTTATCTATATCAACACACATCATGATAAAGGAAAATGTCATTCCTCTATATCAAGTCCATACAAAAATTTCTTGAGTTGGCTATTAGTATTTCTCCATTAATTATTATAGGACCACATTAAGAGCATGTTACACTTAGCGATAACATTACTCTTTTACCTTGTAACTTGAATAACTTTATGTAAATGAAGTATTATATGATGAGTGATCTTAGCCATGCCATCCTCAACATGTCTTCTTCATGTTCTCAACCTTGATCCTCATGATATCAACTCTACTAGGAGATATAACAAGTTTACCAGAAGATACCTCTGTAAACTCTATCTCAGAACATGCTTTACCAAAATTTACATAACTTTTTCTGGAGATTTCCCTTTTACTTCTAACATTAACTACATATATTAGATACTCCAATGTATCTCCCATAGCCTATGGATAACTAGTCATCCATACAAAATTAATCTTTTCATTTTTCTTCTATCAAATATCACATAAGACATCAAACATGCTATGTTGACATCAATAAAAGAATCAGTCATGAATGTAACATATCATCATCGAACCAATCTTCCAATAATCTCTCCAATCTTCTAATAGATATGTAGTGGTTTCTCGATCAGAGATGACAAACAATTGTATGTTTCCTTTTAATTTCTCTTCAAGATAGCAAGTGTTGAGTACAATAGATATGCATGATAATGAGTTATGACATCAAAGGTATGGGCATCTAAATATTTGGGGTCTACTTTTTCTTAAAAGGAAACATATGGTTGAAGGTTTGTCATTCTTTAAGAATGAACATAATTTTAACTCCAACTGATATTTTAATTGATAGTGAGAGATTTTTAGGCGATGATGCTATGAATGCATGTAAAAGAGTCATATCAATTGTTATATTGTCATTGATGTCAAAGCATTAGTTGACTAAACATTATGCTAACTCTAGAAAGTACCATATCATTAGATTGATGAAGAGGATTTGAAAAATGTATGATGAAGATAAAGTTGATATGTAAGGTATTCAATGGGAACTTGAATGAGCTAGAAAATGATTATGTAAATTGTTTTGATTGTTTTACAATCATGTGTTGTTGCAATGTATTTCATATCACAAGCTTAACTGAGTCATAAGGTTAATGAAGGGAGACCGTATTCATCAAGTCATTACAATATTACCTAAGTGATTGTTAAGAAGAAGGAGGAACATAGTGTTTCCTGATAGTGTTAGTATTAATCAATTTATATGTTGTTCAAGTAAATGTAATTTTTATTGTGTGATATATAGATGAATAGATTAGAAAATTGGAGTCTAATGCTAATTTTTGAAGGAAATTTGAAAATTTCAACAAGGTCTAATGTGAGAGTCAAAGTTTTTGGCAAGATGTATGATGGAGAAAATTCAAGAAGGATTTGATGAAGGAAATTGAAGAAGAATAGGGATGAATGCAAAGTTCTATGTAATGTTATATTTTCTTTGTGTTTAAGTTTATCATATGAAGGAATTTAGTTGTAAACCTATTGGTTAGCAATTTTTCCCTCTTGCTAACTTGGTTTTACCATGACTCTAGACACTCAAAAGGTGAGAAAACAAAAGGATGTAACCAACAAATGGGTTAGTGCATGTGTTATATCACTTCCCTCTAAATTAGAAGGTATAAATCCCTTATATGTGAGATATGAAATGGATCATGTCTTTAATAGATCATTAGGATGGGGTTTTTCTCTTAACTTGATAGTAGAAGAGGATAAAGTAGGATTCTCATAACTACAAACACCCCAGGAAGAAATGGATTTGGGCAACCTATAGCACCCAGTGGAATGGATATCACAAGTTACCTTAAAGCCCTTATAACACTACTCTTACTCTAATCTAAATGCAGATTAGTCCTACTAAAATTTAATCTAGGGAGAGAGAAGAGATGCACATGAAAGATGAAATGGAATACACCTTGACTGATAACCATCCACTAAAATGGAATGTAGTAAGATATCACCAGCTTCAAATACATCTATCGTACAATCCCATAGAGACTACTTTACTATAAATGGTTAGCTTAGCTGGAGGAGACAATAAATAGGACATTAGAAATATTGATCTCAAATGGAATTAAGACCACACAAGACCTAGTTGTAGATATTAATCAAGTCCCCAATTTCATACAACATCTCAATTCTCACTCAGTATCTAGAAATACAAGGGGTGAAGTTGCATAAAATTGTCAATCCTTGTATTAACTATGAAATTTACATTTATAGGCCTTTAGATAACTGGCATTTACAATTCATTATTAAATTTTGGAGCACTTGAACCATTCAAAATAGGACAAACATATAGTCAACCCTTACATAATCATATATCAGAGAGAGGAGAAGAAATTGTAAAGATAAGGTTGATAATGACATGTCACATGATATTTCTAGCATGATCTTGATGGTTGAATTTCGTTGTGGACACCTGACACCACCCATGGCCTTTGCAATCCTTGGTTTTCCATCAAAAGCATTTAATCTTCCTTCAACACCATCAACTACATCTTTGTATTCTAACAAACACCCAAGTTTAAACTCCCATCATCGATATATCTTTCCTTATTGCCTAATGGGCAGTCATGATTAAGTTTTCACATGCTAAAAAGAAAATGCCTTTACCTTCTCTTGACATGTGGCACCTTTTAATTTGTTTTTGGGCTTAAACCCTTTAGCACAACATCTTTTCTTTACTTTGTCTCAAGAGACCATTGATTATGGGCCCACTAAGTCATGTCTCCAATGCTCACATTCTCACTTTGCTTATTCTTAATACATCTTTGAAAAACAAGAAAGAAACAAGCATATATCTTTTGATCAATGGTTTCCATAAAGTTAAGATATTTTAAAATAGTTAGAAACTCCACCCAAGCGGAGTGTGCCATTTGGACAACTTATTCTAATGTGTTCCTTTTTGTGGCCCACATCTGAATTCAATCCCACCATCTCCATGTGTTGAATGCTCACATTCTCATTTTGGTTATTTCTCATGCAACTTTATAAAGAGAGAAAGCAACATGCATTGATCTAATCTTTGTTGGATAATTAGGATGCATTGATGAACTAGGTTACTATTTACAAATTCACAAATTAGAATCATTAAATTGAATTATAATCTAGGATGTTGTGATCACTAACTATTATTTTATTTTGTAGCTTTACAACCTCAAGTTCTAACTTATGGCTAAGTTTTGCGATGGTGTGATACCTTATTTCTTTAACTATCAAAATCTTCTTCACAGTTTTACAACACAAAATCTTTTCTCATGGCTTAACTGTGTGATGGTGCGATCTATTAAATTTTTTTCTTTTGGCTCTTAATCACTACTTCACAACTTGAAATATCTTAAATTCCTTTTAACCTATGATAATGTGTTAACCATTTAGAGTTAACTATTTTAGTCCATTGCAACCTTACATCCCTATATTTTAACCACAACTTTAACCTTGCGAAGATGCGATCATGGCTATCTCCTTTTCACAACTTCACAACCCTCTTTGAGAGTTAACATTGACACTTTTCAATGTTGCAATGACTGCATACTAGACTGCTATCATGTTTTGTGGCTTCGTGACCAAAGAATTGAATTGCAACTAAAACTGTATGACAATGCGATAATAGTGTGAAATTGACTACCACCATTCATTATGACTTCACAACTTGGAGCCTTAAGTCATATATTAACCCTATGAAGCTATGAATACATGCTTTTTCTCCTTTACACTCCTAACCATAGGTTAATCTTAACTACCAATGATGATGTGATGAAGAACTTTTGTTGTTTCACCACTTTGACCTTGAGTCAAGTTTAACCGCATGTGATGATGCAATAGCCTCTGAGATTTAACTATGATTTCATTCTTCACATCCTCACAACTTGAAAAGTCTTAACTATTTTGCCACCTATGATGTTGCAATAATCATCTTGAGTTTAATTTTCACCTTGTGTGCAACTTTGGAACTTAATATTTTAACTCCCCTTTTAACTGTGTGATGTTGTGATAACTACACACTCAACCTCCCAGGTCGCTTTTTGTAGCTTCATGACTTTTTTAGAATCAATAGTCCACCAATATAAATAAGAGAGGGGGTGAATTAGTTATTTGAAAATTAATACAATTATCCTCTTTTAACAATCTTAATCAAACAACCAATGTAAACAAAAACCATAAAGAGATGCTCATACACAATTACACTAGATATGTTGACTAGGGAAACCCTTGATCAGAGGGAAAACCCCAGTGGGAATGATACCCACAATATGATGTACTAATATGAATGTTCCTTGTTAGAGGATGGACATTTTTAGGAGTCTATTACAACTCTTAGTACAAGAGTCCCTATTAAGAGACTTTGAATCCGTATTAGGAGATTCCAACCCTGTTAGGAGTTGTGGAAGGAAGCTAAACCAATGGTCTAATCGACCTCAATACTATTCCTTTTAGAATAATACATATGCAATAGGATTTTACTTCTTTCTCTGTCTAGTATGTTAGACTCCTTCTCCTTTAGATCATGCAATCAGATTTGGAATTCCATAATCAATAACAATAACCCTTAAGGTTACTGACACGTATTAGAAAATCACTCTACTCTGCTACTTAGTAATTCACATGTCTTCTTTGCTTACATATCATTGTACATCTCTCTAAAACACAAAAAACATCTTTCCTTTATACCACACTAAATATCAAATCCTTGAGTCAGCTTCACATTTTATCATCGTATGTTAATTAAATGAAATACAAATTTAATTAATGCTTTTGGCTCATAGTTATACACAAACTTTCACATGTGCAGTATCTGTACATGTGCACTCTCTGACATCATTAACAATCAGTATACTACCTTTAGTTAACTACACAACCCTTCATTTTAAATGCAATGATCTATATCAATCATACAATAGGAACTACTTTTCTAATGCTTTGTTTTCATGCAATTATCCATATATCGACAATATCTTCTATACACTATTGATTCAAGTTCTATGCACTTTCCTAAGTATCAAATACATATTTTAGTATGTGTTGGTAACTGCGCATAATCAGATAAGCAATATAATGTCCTTAGTATAGAAATCCCAAAATGCTACCCTATCATTGTCTTACAAACTTATTACTATGTTGTCATCAATGACAAACACAATTATAAATACATCATAACAATGTTTTGTAATGCTCCCCCATAGCATTAGCATTCATACAAACAATCTCCTCCTTTGGCATTTATGGCAACATAGATTAAAACATGTAGTTCCAAGAATACTAACAAATCTCTTCATCAATCAAATATTGATTCATCCAAATCCTTGATTACAACACTTGTGCCCCATATTACAATGTTTTTCATGTCATACTTCTGCCCAATTAACATCAATCTCAAAGATAGTACACAAATAGTTCAATTTTCTTGGACATCTAATCAACATGACCACAAGCTGGTCTACTGCTTTACAATTTCGTATATAAGTCCATAAACAACTCGTGTCTAAAGACACTATTGTATACCAATTACCAATTACCAATTACCAAGAGTTCGTTGCTAACACTATTTACTACAGACACTCCCCCATAGAGGAAGCATCAACATTCAGTCAAGTCTTAACAATGATGCTATGTACATGGACTAATTCACTTTTGCATCTTTTATTCAGAAATAGGTAGGGGCATAACCCCAAGCATACCTCTTTGGTACTCAAACATATCCTTTGGTAAGGCCTTTGTGAAAATGTCTGCAATCTATTCCTTAGTGTTAACGTACTCTAGTCTAATTTCTTTCTCTACAAGTTTTTCTTTCAGCACATGATACTTTATAGAGATATGCTTAGTCTTAGAATGCAAAACAAGATTCTTAGACATGTTAACTGTGCTTATATTATCATAGTAAATGATAATAGGTTCTTTGAATGTAATTCCAATTTTCTTCACCATCTACTTCATCCATTTGACTTGATTATAGTTGTTTGTTGCTGCAACATATTTTGCGTCTACAGTGGTTTGTGAGGTGCAATCTTGTTTCTTGTTGTGCCAAGAAATCAATCTTCCACCAAGAAAGAATGCTCCTCCACTAGTGCTCTTTCTATCATCCCTATCTTCAGCCCAATTAGCATCATTATAAGTGCAAAGAGTAAAGTCATTACTTCTATCATACCAAATGTCATAATTTGATGTCCCTTTCAAATATCTAAATATCCTTTTTACTGCTTCGTACTGATATTCTTTAGGATCAGTGTGAAATCTTGCCACAATTCCAACCACATTTGTTATATCAGGTCTACTATAAGTCAAATTTTGTGATCTTCCAATCATAGATCTACACTTCTTTTGTTCAACAATAGGTGTCTTGTCCTTGCTCGATAACTTGTGACCAATTACCATAGGAGTTCCAAAAGGTTTATAGTTTCCTAGACCAAATATTTTTTGCAAATATTTTAAATACTTTTTCTGAGAAATAAAGATTCCTTCTTTATTTTGAACAATTTGTAATCCTAAGAAAAATTTCATTTCCCCTATCATGCTCATCTCAAACTCATTCTTCATATCTTCTAAGAATTTGTTACTGGCTTCATCATTTCCTCCAAAACTGATATCATTAACAAATACAATAATTATCAGCAAACCATCTTCTATTTCTTTCAAGTGCAAGTTACTATCTGTTGTTCCTTTAGCAACTCCAAGCTTTTCTACCTAGTTATCTAACCTTGCATACTAGGGTCTAGGTGCTTCCTTTAATCCATATAAGGATTTATTTAATCTACAAACCATATCCTTTTCCTCTATTAAAGAAAATCCTTTAGGTTGCTCAATGTAAACTTCTTCTTCAAGTTCTTCATTCAAGAATGCTAATTTGACATCCATCTGATATACCTTGAAATTTTTATTTGCTACAGATGCCAATAACATTCTGACTACTTCCATTATTTCTATAGGTGCATATGTTTTCTCATATTCAATTCCTTCTCACTAAGAGTAACCTTTGCATACTAGTCTTGCTTTGTTTCTTATTACTTCTCCTTGTTCATTCATTTTATTTTGAATACCCATTTTGTGCCAATCACATTTTTTATCATTGGGTCTAGGAAACAATTCTCATGTGTCATTTTTATTATCTATTGAAGTTCTTCCATTGCTTTCATCCAATAATCATCCTTGATTGCTTCATCAACACTTTTTGGTTCCACTTGAGATATTAGGCTTAGTTCTTCATTGATTATGCTTCTTGTCATTACTCCTTTTTCTTTACTTCCTATTATCTAATGAGCAAAATGATTTCTTATCATATTGTTATTTAGGGTGGGAGTTGTTGTTTCAATTCTTATTTCAAGTAGTGTACTCTATTCCTCTCTTACTTCTTTAGCTTGCACATTATTCTGCATGTCATTATTAGTTTTGAGAAATAGTTCATTGCATCTATTGGTCATCCCAAAATAATCATCTCCATCAGAGTTATAATCCATCAAATTTTTCTTAGTGCCAAACTTTTCATCTATTTTTACATTTGCATACTCTACTATAGTTTTTGTTCTATAGTTGAAACATCTGTAAGCTTTAGTTTTTAATGACTAGCCAAGAAACATACCTTCATCGCTCCTTGGATCAAACATACCAATATCATCATCCCTTTTGATGTAGCATTTGCTTCCAAATATCCTAAAGTATTTGACTAATGATGAGTGAACAAACCATAACTCATAAGGTGTTTTCTCCATACCTTTTCTAATCTATACTCTATTTAATGTATATACTATTGTATTTATTGCGTCTCTCCAAAAGGTATTTGGTACATCATTCTTGAGTAACATAGCTCTTGTTGCTTCAACAATTGATCTATTTCTTCTTTCAACAATCCCATTTTTCTCTGGTTATGGGGTGAGGATAGTTGGCTCCTGATACCATGCTCTTCACAGTAGATATTGAATTCTCTAGAAGTGAATTATCCTCCTCTATCTACTCTTAAGCTTTTGATTTTAACTCCATATTCATTCTCCACTTTATTCTTGAATATCTTGAATTTCTCAGATGCTTTTAATATTTCTTTAAAAAAACCTACCCATGTCATTCTAGTAAAATCACCAACAAAAATCATAAAATACCTTTTTTCCATAGAATCCTCTTGTTCTTATAGGATCACTTAGATCTATATGAACCAATTCTAGCTTTTTTGTAGTACCAAATTGCTTGCTAGGAAATGAGACTTTCTTCTGCTTAGCCAAGATACTTTCCTTATAAATAATGTCAGTGGGCTTAGTGATCTTAGGTAAATCTCTTACAACAAGTGTATTATTGGCTTTAACAATGTTATCAAAGTTAATATGACAAAATCTTTTGTGCCACAACCAACTATTGTTAGCTTTAGCTACAAACATTGTGTTTCATTGGAGTTTAACTAAATTACATTACCTCTAGTTTTTGTGCCAGTACCAAGTATTTTTTCTTCCTTGTTGGGTGAACCCACAATAATGGGTTCCACTTTAGTGGGACGAACAAATTCTAAAATGTTGCAAAATTTTCACAATTCCAAACACCACACATTTGCGCGAACCTCATTGATATGTTCGCGCGAACATATAAGCGACACATGTTTGCACAAACCTGTGAAGCCATGTTTGCACGAATCTATACTGCATGGATTTTCGACGGTTAAAATCACTTTTTCAACTTTTCCAATTCATTTTCATGGCTACTACTATTCATTTAAAGTGTTTGAGCAAATGTGTCATCTGTGCTACCTTTGTCACCATCATCCTGTTGCTATTGTTCTGATTCTAATGATTTGGTATGTCAAAATATTATTCATTTAATGTTTTTCAACATTTTTTAAGTATATTTTTATGTTATCAAAGTAGATTTTAATATTTTTAGTACATTTTTTAATGTTTTTAAAGCATATTTGAATGTTATTTACGTTTTTAATAGTTTTGAAAGCATATCTAAATGTTAATTTAATATTTTTATTGTTTATTTATATTAACTTAGAAAACAAAAAAATATTATATAGAAAACATTAGAAAACAATTTTAGAAAATATTAGGAAAAATAATATAAAATTTAGGAAAAACATTAAAAAAAAAAATTAGAAAAAACATTATGAAAACATTAGAGAATTTATTATTTAATATAAAATTTAGGAAAAAAAAAGAGAAAACATTATAAAATTTAGAATAAACATAACAAAAATATTAGAAAATTTACAAAAAACATTAGAAATTTTATAATTTAATATAAACTTTAGAAAACAAATTTATAAAAAAAATATTTTAAAAAATTAGAAAATTTAGAAAAAATCATTAAAAAAAATTAGAAAATTTATAAAAAAATATTACAAAAACATTAGGAAATTTAGAACACAAATTTAGAAAGAAACATTACAAAAATATTAGAGAATTTATAATTTAAAATAAAATTTAGAAAAAATATTTTTAAAAAATTAAAAAATAAATTCTGAAAAACATTAGAAAAATTATTAGAAAAATTATAATTTAATATAAAATTTAGAAAATAATTTTTTTAAAAAAATTGCAAAAACATTAGAAAATTTAGAATTTAATATAAAATTTAGAAAAAACATTACAAAAATATTAGAAAATTTATAATTTAATATAAATTTTAGAAAACAAATTTAGAAAAAACATTATAAATTTTATAATAATATAAATTTTAGAAAAAAAAATTTTAAAAAATTAGAAAAATATTATAAAATTTATAATAATATAAAATTTAGAGAAACATTACAAAAAATATTTTTAAAAAATTAGAAAAACATTACAAATTTTATAATAATATAAATTTTAGAAAACAAATTTTTTTTAAAAATTGTGTGTGTGTGTGTGTGTGTGTGTGTGTGTTAATGTTAAATGTAGACATGTATGTTTTCGATATTAATGTTTATCAAAAACATTAATATCAAAAAACATACATGTCTACATTTAACATATATATATATATAATATTAATGTTTACATATATTATTATAAATTTATACTAATATATGTAAACATTAATATATTATATATATTATAAAATTTATAATAATATATGTAAACATTAATATATATATATATATATATATATATATATATATATATATATATATATATATATATATATATATATAAATTAATATCAAAAACATACATGTCTACATTTAACATTAACATATGTGTGTGTGTGTGTGTGTGTGAAATTCACTTTAATGTCTTAATTTTAGAAGTTTAATTAAATGACATATCTTAAGGGTCTAGATCCTAAATTGTACATGTAAAAATATAGATTAGAATGTATAGTTTTTTATTTTGAACATAGATGTACATGTATATTTGTTCATGGTTAAAAGTAGATGTATGTACATGTTTTTAATAAATTCACATTTTTATATGTATAATTTGTATATATGTTAACTATTGATCTTAATTTATCTTATAACTAAGTGTAATTAAATATATTAAATAACACATGTCTTAAGGGGAGATCCTAAATTATACATAAGAATGTAAAATTTATAATAATATATGTAAACATTAATATTATATATATATATATATATATATATATATATATATATATATATATATATAACATACATGTCTACATTTAACATTAACATGTGTGTGTGTGTGTGTGTGTGTGTGTGTGTGTGTGTGTGTGTGTGTGTGTGTGAAATTCACTTTAATGTCTTAATTTTAGAAGTTTAATTAAATGACATATCTTAAGGGTCTAGATCCTAAATTGTACATGTAAAAATATAGATTAGAATGTATAGTTTTTTATTTTGAACATAGATGTACATGTATATTTGTTCATGGTTAAAAGTAGATGTATGTACATGTTTTTAATAAATTCACATTTTTATATGTATAATTTGTATATATGTTAACTATTGATCTTAATTTATCTTATAACTAAGTGTAATTAAATATATTTAATAACACGTCTTAAAGGGAGATCCTAAATTATACATAAGAATGTAGATTAAAATGTATATTTTATTTCATAAGTGGACATGTAAATATGTTCATGTGTTAGATATAGACATGCATACATATCTTTTCAATATTCATGTTTAAATGTACATATGTTATTATTTTTAATGTCATAATAATTAGAAGTATATAATTAACTATATAATTCAATGACATGTCTTAAGGGGAGATCCTAAATTATACATATATAAGAATGTAGATTAATTTGCATATCTAGGTATGAATATAACATACATGTACATCCAAACCCTAACCCTAACCTTGATCTTAAAATTTAATTTCTAAACCCAAGATTATAAATGATAATAGATACCCTAAATCATAAACTTCATATGCTAAGTTCCCTTATCCTAAATTCTAAACCATAGACCTTAATATTAACCCCTAAATTTAATGCTAGAAATTATGTAAGTTCATGTAAACCCTGACAATGTCATAAGGTCTTAAATCTTACCCTAAAATTGAGCCTAATTACACTAAAACCCTATTTCAAAACTTAATTGAAGCCTAACTTACATAAAATTAAAACAAGTTGACCCTAATCCTAAATTGTTAAAAATTACATTTGAGATACATGCACATACATTCAAACACATGTATATACATGAAGTATGACCCTTGTTTTAAATGATATATATGTAACCCAACTTGAAACCTAAACCTCAAAACATTATCATTTAAGAGTAATATAAATAATTTATTACCCTTTAATTGAATTCTCTAATAATACCCCCCAAAGTATAATAAAATATTAGAACAACAAATTAACTCTAACCTTAACCAAACTCTCAACTTTAAAGTTATCTTATACTTATATGCAAATTAATCTAGGTTTGGATGTGTTACAAATTATCTAGGTCCATGATGTGTGATGTATGTTTAATTACATGCGTATAATTTTTAATGCTAAAAATAAAAAATTGTGTGTATGGTAGGCAGTTTAGCTCTTCATACATTTCTATAGATATGGCTTCACACGATATGCTTGATGCGGCTTCTAGTACGACACTTGATGTAGTTCCTACTGTGGCTCCTACTACAGCATAGGTTGATGCAGTTCCTATTGCAACGCCTGATGCAGTTCCCGATATGGCTCCTCGTGCAGCTCATGGTGGGGCTCATGCTATAGCTTCTAGTGGGGCTCGTCATGTACCTCGATGTAGGGCTCATTATGTAGCTCATTTTCAGCTCTTGGTGCAGCTCATGTTCCAAGTCAGGCTACACCTGCAGGTCCTACTAGAGGTCCTGCTGCACCACCTCCACGCATCAATATCGATGCTTTATTTGCATTTTCAGAGTAGGAGGTTGCTAGACTATAGAACTCTATATTGACCTCTGATGATGGTCTTTATAGAGACATATGTACTATGATATGTAGGAGTTTACAAGATTTGACAGCTAGGTTTAGAGCTCACCATTCATTTACTCTTGCCATATTAGCTTCCATATCTAGGGAGCTTGGCACTAAGGTTTTAGGAGATGCATCATTCGATGATGTCAAGAGGGTAGCCCCCAAAGACGTCATCTAGAGAGAGCTCTTTCCAGCTTATGAGGGGACATAGGGTAGGGTGAGAGGCTATAGAGTCACATGATGCAGAGACCCTATTATTGCTAGCATAATCTATCCATGATTTTTAGCTGCATATGGTCATTATCCTAATAATGACTAGATACCCCTTTATTTTGCACAGCAATTGTATGCTGAGTTTCGTATATGGCTCAACGTCAACTACTTGGATATTCCTAATTATTGCGGACAAGGGCATGGTTGGATCGTAGATCGTGACTAGTACCATAGTGTAGATTGTCTGCCACTTGCAGATCTTAGATAGTTTGTTGGACTGAGGATGCCTCTTGTGATTCTTACACATGCACCTATTGCAGATAGAGTCATAATTGCTTCCCAGAGGGAAGCAATTGACACTATTGGGCACATTGCATCTGCAGTAGCTAGTATCACATTAGATTCTATTGGTCATTATCTTTATAGTCGACGTCCTCATCCACTTGGTCGACCATCTTCACAAGCATCTAGTAGCACTTCAGGTGCCTCCTCTAATGATGCATATAGAGTTGTTGGGCCACCACTGCCAGGCAATATTCATGGTCTTTTAGGACAACAGACACATATGGATATGGCATTGTATTTTTTGGAGGATATGTTGCACTTTATTAGCTATATTTTTTATACATAGAGGATTCCAGTACACGCAATGATGAATGTTGTTAGATAGCATCAAAGCCCCGACACAGTTCCACAGACACAGGCCACCACACCAGTGACAGATGATACACCTGTGTGTAGCTCACAGCATTCGGCACTAGACTCACAACACTCTATAGATGACTCGAGCATATGAGTTGGAGATGTCCATATCACAACTAAGGGCCTTGATGATTTTGATGAGCAGTTGCGAGGCCTGTCAAAGATTGATACTAGTTCGAGCCTAGGTATTTCATCATACATGGACCTGTTGTTTGGACTTGGCATCACTGATTCTACACCAAATGTACCCAGTGAGTTACACAGTCCACTTCACTCAGATTTACTAGCAGTTGAACATGGAGTTTCAAGCTCAGGTGCATCAGTAGATGATACGATGGAGTCTGTTGATCATCCTCCACCTCCGGAGACCTAGGTACATATATAATTTAATTTTAATTTTAAATATATATAAAATTAGGAAATATGCTCATTTATTGCAAAATTTAGTTCAGATATATATGTAGATATTTAATTTAATCTTTTACTCGTAAAAAATCATGTAGGCACAGGTCGCTGAGCACATGGTTACACATACTGTTGGTTTAGGGCATCATGTACATGAGAGAGATGATTCTATTGAGGCACTTGGTAGTGCTCAAGTACTTGAGTTCTAAATAGTTTGTTTAAAGTTATTTAAATATTTTGAAAACTAGATATATATCTATGTATATGCAAATTTGTATTTAATTTGAATGTACATGTACATGATGCACGTATGTATAGATATGTTTTAAAGATAGAACTCTAACACATGTATGTATATATGTGTATATATTTGCAGGGCTTGGTTGATGTGCCTCAGCAAGAGGATGTACAGGAGACTCGATCAGAGGGTCGTTCTGTTTGTATGCATCTTGAGGGGTCCCTCTAGTAGTAGACTAGATTTATATATTTTTTGATGCATTTATATTGGAGGTCTAGTTTACATGTACACATGTGTATTTCAATTCCTTGATGACATGCATGTACTTTCACTATTTATTTGATTATTGAGTATTTCAGTAGCTAGATACCATCACATGTACATATATATGACTTTTTATATTTTGCTACATATGTATATTTATTTGAGATGTACAATTTGCATTTCAGATACATAGAGATATATTAGATCTGTAGATGTTTATTCTTGAGACATGTATATGTGTAAATATGTGTATTTTTTTGTGTTATAGCTATAGAACATGATCTTGAGACATGTGTGTACATATATATCAATTATCAATTAGTAGGAAGTTAGAAAGATACATATTTCTTAAATTATCAATTACTAACCTGCTAAAGATAAATATTAGTTTTATGTGGATAAAAATATGTTAATTAGGTAAGCCAATACATTATTTTAGAGAACTTTTACAAAATATAATATTAAAAAAATATATTAATTTAAATTAATTTAAATTTTAAATTTGATTATTGAGTATTTCAGTAGCTAGATACCATCACATGTACGTATATATGAATTTTTTTATTTTTCTACATATGTATATTTATTTGAGATGTACAGTTTGCATTTCAGATACATAGAGATATATTAGATCTGTAGATGTTTATTCTTGAGACGTGTATATGTGTAAATATGTGTATTTTTTTGTGTTATAGCTATAGAACATGATCTTGAGACATGTGTGTACATGTATATCAATTATCAATTATTAGGAAGTTAGAAAGATACATATTTCTTAAATTATCAATTACTAACCTACTAAAGATAAATATTAGTTTTATGTGGATAAAAATATGTTAATTAGGTAAGCCAATACATTATTTTAGAGAACTTTTACAAAATATAATATTAAAAAAATATATTAATTTAAATTAATTTAAATTTTAAGAGTACATGACTGTAGATGTAATAAAGTAACAATAAAATATATAGTTTTTTAATAAACTAACCTATATGATAATGATGAACTTATAATCTTACAATTTTAAAAGCACATACCTTAATTTTCACTTATGAAATTCAATCTAGTTTGAAAAAAAGTTGATAAATGAATTTAAATTATTAAATTCATCCATGGTACAATTAATTTAAATTATATAGCTTTTTAATAAACTAAATTTGATAATTAAGAACTTATGATCATACAATTAAAAACACATTTAATTCAAGATGAAATTCAATAGTTTGAAAAAAAGTTGATATTTAAGAATTGTAACATAGATAATGAAATTGAGTAAGTTTGAAAGTGTAACATAGATAATGAAAGTGTTGAAGTATGAAAAATACATAGAGGGTATGCAAGACAAGCAAGCAATGTTTGATGTATGTCATGCAGTTCCTAATTTTTGTCCCAAGGAAGTAATTGGTTTTGGAGTTCCTGGGAAACCTATTGGCCAGCATTCAAAGGAAACCAATGCGTTCATGCAAGGGCCACCTTTATTCTAATATGAGAATGATGTTTTTGCATTGAAGGATATTTGGAAGACAATATCTGAATAATTTAATAGTGTTCAACCAGAGTTGGTGGACTCAATGTTCTTTTCAGCTTTCAGAAGAGCAAGAGGGTATGTGTATAACCTTCCAATAGAAGAGCGAATTCAAGCAGAACCTCTCCCCCCATGACTATTCAGGAAGCACTTCCGCAAATAAAAAAGTATTGGCCTTCATGGGATCAGACAACAAAATTGAATTCCATAGACTCAAGATGATGTGGCACTATCCTTATTGATCAACTGAGAGTTATGATTCAAAATTCATGAGGGCAACTGAAAGATAGTGTGCAGAAATATATACTTCAAAAGTGTGAAGAGTGAAATTTGGTATGGGTGGGACCAGGTGACCTCATCCCTCTAGAACTCCATGAGATAGAGCCTCTATTCAGATTTGATAGAGATCACACTCGTGGAACTTCTTGTCCAACTGATCGCTTGTGTTGTTTGGGTAATTCATTCCAAAGAGATACAATTGCATATCATTTACCAGTCTTGAAAGCATTATATCATGATGGCGTCAGAGTACTTTCTCTATTTTCTGGCATTGGTGGAGCTGAAGTTGCTCTTCATCGATTTGGGATACATTTAAGTTGTGTTGTATCTATTTTAAATTATGAGTTTCTTTGCATTGTGATGGAAGTGAGAGAAATAATGCACTCAAAAGCTTCAGCTAATCATTTTTCTTGATCAATGTGTAGGCTCATTTTTTTGTAAATAACTCAACGTTAATAGACTACTTGAAAAATGGAAAAGGATTTTAACCAAAACAAAATGTTCTCTACTGATTTTAAATTGTCAAATCAAAGGATTACATACCCTAACTAAGAATAGTAATTTTTTTCATTTTCAAATTAATTTTATAAAGGTCTACAATCAGAAATTTATTTATTTTTTAACGAAAGTTCAATTTTTAGTTGTCCAACAAATTTCTTTGAATTCAAGATGAAATTCAATAGTTTGAAAAGAAGTTGATATTTAAGAATTGTAACATAGATAACGAAATTGTGTAAGTTTGAACTAAATTCTTAAATTCATCCATAGTACAATTAATATTATAGTTTTTAAATAAACTAATGATAACCGAAACTCATATATTCAGATTAAAAATACAATTTCACCAAAGTTGATATTCACAATTTCACCATAGTACAATTGAAAACATATTTCACCAAAGTTGATATTCAGATTATTATAAAATAAATCTCAAAGGTTTAATCAACCATGATGTACACTTATAACATGCAATATTTTTTCATGATCTTCACTGTCTAGTCTCCACTTGCGACGTACACGCTTAAGTTTGACTAGATGCAGACAAAGCCCTGTAGCAACGACCAGGTGGCTGTATTGTAAAACTTTGTTGTCAGTTTGATAATCAACAAAGTGTATTCCATGTTGGACTATTTTGTCTTTCTTCAAATATGTTCCCTCTATCACAACAGAACCTATACCACAAATTTAAGTGTTTTAAAATTTGATAGATATGAAGTTACCTAGATATATATATTTATTTAAATATATATATTTATGTACATGTATATGTATAATTTACCTATGGGGAAAAAAATTCCATCACTTTCTTCAAGGTCATATAACTTTGTCCTCTCTGCAGTACATCACAATAAATAATAACTGACACCTTCATGATTTCCAAGCTCAGCAATCACTGCAAAGACATCTCTTGCATAAAAAGTATACATGAATGCATGTGTATGTTAGGAATAAGGTGTCTCAACCTTGTATAATTCCTATTCTTATTATTTGTTTTGTAAAATATATTTCTTGCAAATAATGTTGATGTGATGACATCTTGAATTGTGTGTAAGGAGATCATGGCTAAAATAGCTATGACGGATTCCTATGACACGTAAGAGCGTGTTGCTACTGGAGTCTTCTGTTGTCGATGTTGAACTTGCATTGCAAGTGTATTGTAACCTTGTGTTGAAGATAATACATTGTGCAGGTTCTGAAGGGGTGGGGTTGTTTTACTAAAAGGTTTTTCCCCACCAGCAAATCTTTGTGTTATGTGTTTCTTTCTTTGTCTATATTTTGTATGCATGGTTGGCTGCAATATTGTTGTTTACATGATATTGAATCTGTAAGTGTAGAAGATTTTAATAGGATTTGCATCATACTTTCCTTATGAGATTAGTGTAGGAATTTGTTTCCGCACTTGAGTTTCCTTACAATGTACAATATATATAAGACAATTGAAATTGATAATTAAATAAAAAGTTGAGATTAATTATTATGATACTCACCCACTTTTACCAATCCAGAGATATGATTATAATCATCAGAAATCAATGGAATATCATCAAAATTTTCATCTTCTTTATCAAATGTATTGGTAACATCAAGTGGTACTAAAATCCATGCACCTATATATCCATGTGTCTGATTGATGCATTCTTCATAGTTTTCATCAATGCAACTATCACAAAAACATGAGTATTCTCTTGTCTTCAATGTCCGATTGCAATTATCTGTACTCATGACTGAATGTAAGGAACGTGTCTTTTCTATCCTCTTGCAACCATGCATGTTTTTTCTATTGACACCTGGAAGTTCGTTAAATTGAAAATATAGAAAAAATAAATTTGAACTTCAAAGAATTCAAAAATAAAACTTAACAGTAAAATTTAATAATTTAATTGCATAAAAGTTAAATAGACATACACATCCATACCTGTTATCTCCCAGAAGACTCTATATGGTGTCTGTTGACTCATTGTTGATGATGTCTTGACCTCATCTAATGTAAAATGAGTCTTACACCATTCAACAACATCGTGTACATCATTTACATGAACTCCCTAATAATTCATTTGATACATTCGCAAAGCACGTTTGATGCAAGCTCTAGCACCATCATGTTCACCTTTTCCATGGCCACTCTCAAAGAAATTCCATATGTTGTTTATATTCTCATTACGATGATATCTACACAATGTATAAAATGGTCTAGATGATTTAAACTGTGCAGCACATCTATCAGACCAAACATAATGTTTATCAACATTTATGTTTCTTTCTTTCAAATAAGAAAAGAACGTATTGAAGCAATGTTCTACATGGTGAATGTCAGGTTCTTTATCATCACTTATATAAAAATGATATTCCTTTATAATTACTTGTGCTTGAACTGTACTATGAACACCATCCAAATCTAACTATGCATGTCTATAAAAAATATGTACCATAATAGTGACCTACTTATTAAAGTAATAATTTGATTGAATTTATTTCTGATGAACATATGAATAGTTCTCTACAAAATCAACAATTGATACAATTATTCGAAGTGGAAAATTATCTCTTAGAGTTTGAAACTGTTGTGCTTGCCACTTTACAAAAAATGCATGACAAATATAAGGTTGAATCAATTTCTTAAATCTATCCATAAATGTTAGAATAGGAAACTCCTCTTCAACATATTCCAACCTTTTTGTTTCTTTCCCCAACTTTGTTTCATTCTTGACATACTTGTAACTTTTGCAATTCAATATTTTTGTTACATCAATATTTTCAGTTTTCAAAGGAAATAGAGCCAATTCACCGCATCTTTCACATAATCCTTTGATGCAATTTATTTTACCAATTGGATCATCTATGTTGTCACACAAAATGGATGATATAAACTCACTTCTCCTACTAGGAGGAGCAGAATGAAAACCATATGTGTCTTCTATAAACTTTCAAAATACCTGATAGTGGAGATCAAACTCAATATGATGACGACAACAACAAGTTTCAAACACTTTGTTTGACCTCACAAAGTATGGCTTCAATTTTTCAAACAATCTTTGCCCAACATTTACATTAGGATGTTCATTACAAAATGACACATACAACTCATGATGTGTTGTGCAATTTTATGCTTGATAACATCTCTACTATTTGATGAAGGACGAGTGCTATCAATCCAAAATGATATGATTAATTTTTTTAATAACTCTTCAATTCTATCAGAATGAGGTGCTCTACACATGATTTCCCAGTTGCCCTCTATAGTACTGTCATCCACAATTAATCTTCTCTTAACATATTGTCTCATTGTTTTCCTACTAAAACCCATTTCAGATAAAATTGAAGATATTTGTCTATTTTGAGACATATTTTTACTTACAACAGACATCAACATCACTTTTCTTGCCACAGACTTATCTTTAGTTCGAGAGTGTTTTCCTATGTTTCTCAAACCTTGTTTAACATTTTCAATCAAATTTGTTTGCATGCTAGAAAATCTTCTCTTCTTTTATGTTGTGTTTACACCTAACAATTTCAATGCCTCTTGCAACTTTTTTTATGTAAGCAAAAGTGAAAGCAACTAAGCTTGTTCAAATGTTTTAGTGTTATCAAATTGAGTCATAATTTCTCTTATCTTTTTCTTCATTGACCTTCTCTTAGACAAACTTAATGGTTGAACACTAGCTGCAAGTTTTCTCAATTTATCTACATCCATTTTAAGTAAATGATCTAAATTCTTATGATAAATACCATGCTTTATAGATTGGACAATATTTAAGAGTTCATCCATACTAGTTCCTACACTTAATCTCGACCCTTCTCTAATTTCTATTATTGAAATTTCTACAGGGACGGATCTTGAGCCTTCTCCAACATCCATTGTTTGAGATTCAACAGGAAAAGATTCTGACCCTTCTTTGACTTCTGTTATTTCAACCTCTGTAGGGACTGATCTTGAACCTTCTTCAACATTCATTGTTTGAGATTCCGTATGGAGTGTTCCTAACCTCTCTCCCATATGCACTACTTCTACTTCTGTTGAGCCTTCTTCAACATTTCCTTCACCTTTTTTAATTCGATAATAACATGTCATAGTCTTCTAAATATTTCTTTGTTCTGCTTCATCAGATATTTTCCTTGCATATTTGTTTTTCCTTCCTTTCTTGTTTCCCATTATAAAATAATAATAATAATAATTTATCCCTTGCCTCAAGATAAATTTCACGCAATAACCAGATAAAAAAATCAATGTACAGATTTGTATATCGTTGTTGGTACTTTTAAATTGTTTGACAGAAATCAATAGAATGCAGTCATCTGCAACAAAGCATAAATATTCTTCATTATATGACTAAAATCTGTGAGTAGCACCAAATCCTTCTTAAGCCATCATTGAATCACAAACAAATAACATGGTATGAATACTAGAATGTTTCTCCTAAAAAACAAATTGCTTTTCATTTCATGAAAAAATATCAGTCTATTTTTTCAAGAATAAATTGTTTCATAAAAGACAATGGCATCAGCTATCAAAAGAAGCAAACATAATGTTAGAAATCCCCTCTTTCGTTTATAGCTCTCATATCCTTCTTTCTTCTCCAAATGATGTGAGTCATAAAATCAAGTCTTGACGTCCTTTTGGGGTATTTAGGAATTGGTGGTATCTCATCAAACAAGGGATTAACATTGATGTGTTCAAATGTACCTTGAAGGATTTCAATGGTTGATTCTTGATGAGACCTTATAGGTGCCATTATTGCATTTGACAACTCCAAAGGTTGTGTCCTAATGATTGTTGGCATGATACCTCAAAATGCAGATGTAGTGGAGGGAAACTTAAATGAACTTTATGCCTCCCAAGTGTGCACCTAGACTACCAACTATGCACTTGAAGTGTACAGTTGATAAAAAAGGGTTGCAGTTGGTAAAATAGGGTTACAGGGTGCCTAAAATGAAAATTTTGAGTGTTTTGAGTGATTTAGAGTGTTTCCTAAGGTCTTGGGATGCAATGCAAGGTGTGGAAGTGTAGATTAGGGTTCTAGAACCTAGAATGCAACACCTAATTACCAAGTGCACCCTAAAACTACCAACTACACCTTGAAACTACCAACTGCGCCCATGAAGTGTGCAGTTGGTAAAACAGGGTTGTAGTTGGTAAAAGAGGTCAAAACTTGATAATTAAGATGCGGGTATACAAGATATGAGTGTTTTTGAGATTTTTAAGTGTTTAGGGATGTTATGCAACATGAGAAAATGCTAAATGACATAAGGTTTTGATATGCAAAGTGCAAATATCCTAGGGATGTCATGCAAGTGCAAATGCAAGGTGTCATTTTGAAGGTATGCAAGATGAAGATTATGATATGCAAAATGAAAGTTAGGGTTATGTTTTGGACTTGGTAAGGATGCTAAAGGTAGGTGTACACAAAGCGGACTATGCAAGGGATTTTTTCCTAGGGTTGATAATGACGTTTAGGCTATGCAAAATGAGGATAGGTGATCAAGAAGACAAGTTGGTTGATGGACAATTTGATAGAGTTTGATAGTGAAAATGATGCTAGGGTTTGAACAATGCAATATGAGGGGGATATACCACTAAGGTAAGTCAAAAATGACATTTAGGAATATGATTATGCTAATGATAGAGGTATACGTAAGGTTTTTTAAACTTAGGTGAAATCTTGACAATGTTTTGACAATGTTTAATGTTTTGACAAGGTTTTGCAAGTTTTCAAAGTGCAAATTTGAATGTTGGCTTTTATCTTGATTATGTTTTACACACACGCAAGACACATTAAGACAATAATAGCTATTGTTAAAAGTGAACAATCACACCACAACCTAGGTTTTAGGACTATATCCACTGAATTCCTACTTGAACCAAAGTTCAACCGCGCTTATCCAAAGTGGACAACTTAGGACCTTGGCACCATAGGATCCCCCTTATAATGCACTCACTTCTTGAGGCTACCAAGATTCGTGTCTCAAGGGGCATGACTTCCCAAGGGACTGTTGTCTCTACTAAGGACTGCGAGAATGTAGGATGTCTTCACAGGCATGGGGGACCACTTGAGCCAGTGGATAGAAAGGATTTTGGCCACTAAAACATGGTTTTTAGTAAGGACATTCTGTTCAACAAGTGAGTGATAAACTTCCTCAGAAGGTCTCCCAGCCTCGAGAATCGGAGTTTGATGCACCATAAGGGTACTGGAGGAGAGCTATCACTCAAAAATATCCCCGACACGGCTTTCATCGTAATCGAGTTTTATATATTGACTGAAACATTGACCTGGCTTTTGGCCCGTTGCTGCTCTGAGGTCATCCCTTGGCATACCCAATATCGAGTATCCCGGTCCAAGGCAAGCCTCCTATAGAAGTTACATGGATTTCTCTTACACCCAAGATCCACGAATGGCGAGGGGAGAGGATACGTCCAATGCAACTCTTAGGGATTTAAATACTGTAGACACACCAAACAGAAAATAAAAAGTTCATTTTAAGCACCAAACGAAGTGTTATTTAATCTAATAAACCCACACACATAATTTTGACAAACACACAATGGTCTTCGACAATGTCCTACAAAGCAAGAATTAGTAGTTTGTTATGATCATGTCTTCATCCCACGATTGCCACATGCTGCAAGGAGACCATTAGTAACACAATAAAAATGTACATTTCTTAACACCATTAATGTGTTACTAATTTTTAATTTAACTTCAATGCATCCGTTAAACAACTTCACTAATGAAAGAAATAAATAAATAATTTAGATGTACAATTTTTTTACCAAATTGATGCCTTCAATTTTGAGAATGAAATTCATGACAAAGACAGATAATGCACTACTTGTCAGGTTGATGGCAAATAGCTTTACAAATGGAAATTTTTTTGGATTTTTTAGGTTGTTCGCATGAACACATTGACATTGCACATGCTTGCTCGAACATGGGCCTAATTTTTTCTGGCAACCAAAATATTTTGTGGGTATGTTCACGTGAATGTCATGTTCGCGCGAACATGCAAAATTAGAAAAAATTTACCCTTTTTTTTGTTTTTCTTTTTCCTCTTTTGACTTCCATTATTGTAGGAGAATGATCTCCTAGTGTAAAATAAAAAATGTGAAAATGTGCTGCTTGGAGCAAGCTTTCCAGTGACTATACTTTTAATACATATTTTAATCATTAAGACTTTCAAATATGAGTTTAACTCATTATAGGTTCATTACCAATTGAATATCAACCAACTTTGACACCTTGGAAAAATTAGTAAATTAGGTTAAATTTTTTTTGAAAAATATGGAGGAATTGGCTTATTGAGATACTTTTCTATTCAAAAAAAAAAATGGTTTATGATAAATTGACTTCAAATTAACTGTGTCAAATGGAACGTATGTCTGAATTACGGTTCATGTCACTACAAAACTTCATAAACTATACAATATTCAACCAAAATAAATCAAACCAAATGCATCCTCTAGATATTGATGTTACAAATCTAACGTCAAAAGAATTACTTCATTATCATTTTTAGAAAAAAAAAGTTATGTGTGTCAAACAGACTGTCACTTTTTAAAATATTGAATTTTATTATCTACCACTTTTCGGAGCAGATAAAAAAAAATTGACATAAATAATTTTTTTTTTAGATTAAAAAATATGGTTACAAAGTAGGAACAAAGTACTCAAAATCACTAGTTTATGTCATCTTGAAATTATTTATAGTTTTGGAGATATAGTCACTTGAACGTGACGTTTGTTGCAAAAATATTGATTTCAGTGTCAAAATTGGTCAAAAAGTGGAACCCATTATTGTGGGATCACCCTTGAACAAGTAAATGCTAGAAAAAATTTCTTTGGGTACTAAATTATATACCTCAAAAAGAGGCAACCCAACATTAACCTCTCACCTCTTCTTGTCAAGGATAGCCTATATAAGAGTAGGTGAAAAGACATTAGCATCTTGAATGACATCTCTAATCTAAATCAAGCTTTCTAGAATAGACTGATAAGTGTTGTTATAAACACATGTCACTACTATTCTGGATTGACTCATTTAATTTTTGAATCTCATCACTAGTTCGTCTAAATAGATCATCAGGGGAATAGGTTGATAGATCCCATGATGTTTAATAATATATGTCTAGCAATCTATGTCTAGGTAATATTTGTACCTAATTTTTTTATTTTAATGTCAAGCATTAAGATGAAGTTTATAGATATCATTTCTAAAATTCAAAGACATTTAAACTAGACTTACATGAAGTTTATGACATATAATATCTACACTCATATACATGCATGCATATATGTATGTATATACATAATTTATACACATCTACACACATGCACAATATACATATAATTTGATATAAACATATATGTACATATATATGCTCATATACACAAATACACACACATAGATACATATTTTATTATATAAATATATATATATGACACGCATATACACATATGTGCACACACACAAACATATATAAATACACAATTGTGTGTGTGTATTAAAAAATGAACATTTTAATAAAGAAACGAAAATATCTAGAAATTGGCATGCAAAAACCAACTAGGTAGCTCTTTCATTTAGAAGCCTCATTGTTGAAAATTATAACGGGGTTTCCTTGAGCCCACTAGTATATGTAGAGGTTTCAATCAAAACCCCCATGGTTAAGTCTTTGATTGAAACCTCCTTGAAGTACTTCAATTTAATACATAATTTGATGTGGAGATTGTATAGGCAAACACACAACCAAACAAGGAGACTGCTTCCAAAGAAATTACAAACTACATCATACAATGTAGCTACAAAATAAATTGGGAAAAAATGAAGTTTTTTCTTAAAAAACTTACGAATGTTGGTAATTGAAAAATCAATAAAAGAAAATGTTAGATTTGCAACAAATTTGAGGCATCATATCTCTCAAAAGAAAATTGCCTTGCCTAGTATCTAACCTCAAAACTTCTAAATGGAAAAATTATCATGAGTGCAGTTGAAGATTGAAGATACTTGCTTTGATACTATGTTGGGTTATCAATTCTACTACATCTATTGAACATTTGATTATTGTTTTGTTTTATCCTCAAGGAAAATCAAAGAATGTGATTCAAAATGTTGCTCTAAACACTAAACACAATTTAAACAAGAAACATGTTAAATAATTGTCAACTCCACTCTTAAAACCACAACTAGCAAAAATAACTTTCATGAGGGAGAATAACATTTTTCTAAAGAGATGATATATTCAAGGTGATTATTGATGTGCAATAGCTATGCTTTTATTGACTACAATGAGAAAGGAAACTAATGAGATACAAGGTCAAGCTCAATTACTAGCCAAATGATGGCACAAAAAGTAAAATAGAAGTAAATAAAATAATATTAAATCTTAATTCAAACCTAGAAGCATGATAATATGATGCTTAAGTGAAGCATCTGAGAAAACTACATTTACTCCAACAACTCCGGAAGTGCAACTTAAAGAATTATTGTTATACAATATGAATCCGAACTACTAGACCATATTTGATACCCATGTACAACACACTTGAAAAGTAATTTAAAATAAATTCAAAAAGCCCACCTGAAGAAAAGAAAATCCTCCCAATGTCTAATAAGCACAATGATCATTGATGAGTACGTGTAAGCACCTCTCATACTGTTCTATGTTTCCATCAAATTTTCCTTCCAATATTTGAACAACTTGTGCCATGGTTGGCCTCGTATTCTCATCCTTTTGAATGCACAAAATGCACACCACAATTGCTCTTCTCACCTCTTCAGTGAAAAAACTCGTAACAAACACAGCATATCAATGCAAACTTGAGCACTGAAAACTCCAGGCCCAGCAAGTCTATTTATAACAAAAAATGTAATAAATGTACAGAAATCTCCAGAAGTATTTTTTGGTGAATTATTAATGTGAGTAGTTGGCAGTTGGAGGGATGGCCGCACATGCCTTCTGGAAGCATCTTGGTCGGTGCTGACCATGCCTTGCGTTGGAATTAATTTACCTTGACATCCCCCTAAATTAATTACAATAGCTATACTAAATATCTACTATCTAAATATCCCCCCATAATCTACATATGATGGGTCCTGGCCTAAGGCCTTGTTAGGTACCCATTTACAATCAGTTATCTCCTAAATACAATGGTTGGAATTCATAAGAATCCCCCCTGAATGACAACCATGAGACAATTATGTCACTACTCTTAAGCCCAAAAGATGTCGAAGAGATACAAACTTGGCTTCACTTAAAGCCTTAGTGAATAAGTCAGCAATCTAGTCCTCTATCTTGCAATATTGAAGATGAAACACCTGTTGTTGGAGAAGATGCCTGATATAATGATGATATACTTCAATATGTTTGGTGCGAGCATAGAACACTGGATTCTTAGACAATGATATGGCACTTTGATTGTCACAATGAAGTAGAGAAGGCCCTGCATGATGTTGCCTAAGGACTGATAAGATAGCTCGTAGCCAAGTGATGTCTTTTGCTGCTTCGTTTGCTGCAGTATATTCAGCTTCTGTAGTGGATAGAGCTATGGTAGACTGCTTTTTACTGCACCAAGAAATGGGACCTGCACCAAGATAGACAACATAACCTGTAGTGGACTTACGATCATCCATGCATCCTGCCCAATCAGAATTTAAATAGCCAATAAGGGAAATATCTCCATGAAATGAATACTAGATGCCCATCATTAAAGTCCCTTTCACATATCTTAGTATTCTTTTAGCAGCTATCCAATGTGGGACTTTAGGTGAGCTTAAAAATCTGGAAACCACACTAACTGCAAAAGTAATATCAGGACGAGTGTGTGTTAAATATACAAGACTGCCAACCAATTGCCTATATAAGGTAGGATCAACATCTTCACCTTCCATGTCCTTGCTTAATTTCAACCCCGAAGCAATTGGAGTAGATACACTTTTACAATCTGTCATTTGAAACCTCTTCAATATGTCTAGGGCATACTTAGTTTGAGAAAGATAAAATCCATCATCCTTTTTCCATACTTGTATACCAAGAAAATAGTGTAGAAAACCAAGATCTGTCATCTCAAATGTATTTTGTAAGCTTAACTTTATGTTACTAATTTTATCCATGCTATGTCCTGTGATAATAAGATCATCAACATAAAGCATAATGATTATGATATCACCACTAGCAAATTCTTTCACATACAAATTTGGATCATGTGGACTATTATGGAAGCCTTGAATTTGAAAATATTCATCAATTCTAGCATACCAAGCCCTTGGAGCCTGTTTGAGACCATATAAAGACTTCCTTAATTTTCAAACCAAATGTTCTTTCCCTTGTATTTCAAATCCTTGTGACTGAGTCATATAAATCTCTTCATCAAATTCACCATTCAAAAATGCATTTTTAACATCCATTTGGTGTAAAGGCCACTTAAAATGAGCTGCTAATGCTATAATAACTCTGACAGTACTAATCTTTGCTACTGGGGCAAAAGTTTCTGTGTAATCAATCCCTTATTTTTGTGAATACCGTTTGGCTACTAGTCTTGCCTTATGTTTTTCAATACTCCCATCTAACTTGAACTTGGTCTTATATACCCACTTATTGTTAACCACATTCTTACCTTTTGGCAACTCTACCAATTCCCAAGTGTTGTTCTTTATCAATGAATCATACTCATTTTTCATAGCTTCTTCCCATTCATGTTTTCCTTTGGCCTCTTCATATGTTTGAGGGTCATTAGTCTTCATTATGGTGGTCATCAAAGCATAATTAATTTGATGAGTCCTTTGATAAATTTCTTGAATACTCTTGGTCTTTGGAGAAGGACTAGATTTTTCATCCATGCCAAAGGGTTCCTTAGAACTTTCACCAGTTTCAAAATCATTAGGATCTTCATGATTCTCAATGGCCACATGTGGAATGGGAGTGGATATTGGCATATCATCAAACCCTTCATTAAACTTGACATCCCTACTTGTAAACACATCTTCCACACTAGGATCATATAACCTATATCCTTTCCTTTGGTCATCACACCCCACAAAGATGCACTTAATGCTTTTCTTATCAAATTTATTTTCTCTAATCTCATATGGTACATGGGCATAAGGTTCACATCCAAACCCTCTAAAATACTTAACGTTAGGTTTTCTTCCACTCCAAGCTTCTTCAGGAGTAATGTTTTGCAAGACATTTGTGGGAGATCTATTCAAAACATGAGATGCGGTATTAATAGCTTCAGCCCATAGAAACAAAGGAAGATTCTTAGATTGTAGCATACAACGTGCCATTTCCACCAAAGTCCTATTCTTCCTTTCAGCAATGCCATTTTGTTGAGGAGTATATCTAATAGTCATCTCTCTTTTGATCCCATGATGCTCACAAAATGATTTGAACCTATTGTTTACATATTCTCCACCATTGTCAGTTCTAATTCTCTTGATCTTATTTCCACTTTCATTTTCCACAAGAGCTTTAAATATTTCAAATTTGTTAAACACTTCATCCTTTTGTTTCAAGAAATAAACCCAAATTTTCCTTGAAAAATCATCAATAAATGTCAAGATATACCTAGCTCCTCCCTTTGATGTTGGATTCATAGGACCACACAAATCACTATGGATAAGTTCTAGACTTCTCTTTGCTCTCCATGTAGACTTCTCAAAAGTGTCTCTATGTTGTTTACCAACCATGCATCCTTCACACACATTTTTATTTAATTTTATCCAAGGTAATCCATCAACCATATTCATCTTTGAAAGCATAGTCAAACTTTGATAATTTAAATGACCATATCTTTGATGCCATAACTCACTTAAGGATGATCTTGTAGTGATATAAGCCTTCTTAGAAACACTAGCTTGAAATTTATATAATCCATCATTCTCAACTCCTCTAGCAACTATTTTGTATCCATCATTAATATTCTTGATTAAACACTTATCTGAATAAAATTCCACCTTATATCCATGTTGAGTTATTTGACTCACTGATAGAAGATTTTTGGCCAACCTAGGTACAAAATTCACATTAGTTATTTCCAAATTTTTACCATCATTACCTTTCATTGAAAGTGTACCTATTCCTTCTATGTCATGTGAACTATCATCACCAAGAAATATTTTTGCACCTTTTGTTGCTTCTAAAGAGCTAAAGATATTTTTGTTGTGAGTTAGATGTTGGCTAGCTCCCAAATCAATATACCATGCATTACTTGAATCACCTTGAGTAGCCAAAGAAGCTATCATTATATGATGATCACCCTCTTCTTGAACAAAATTTGATTGCCTTCTTTGATTAAATCTCTTTTGCCATTTCTTAAAACATTGATCACTTTTATGCCCTTCTTTTTCACACTTGAAACATTTGATAGTATTTGCTCCTTTGAGATTATTATTGTAATTTCTCCCTTCATTTTGTGGCCTTTGATAATTTTGCCTATTTTGATTATCTCTTTGTTGAGACCATTATCTTTGATTATTTCTATATTGATTCCCTTGACTAGGTCTTTGATTTTGATATGTTCTTTCTTGATTATAATACTTGTATTTCCCTCTAGTTACAAATGCTTGACTCTTGCTAGACTCACTTGTAAACTTGTGAAGCCTTTCCTCTTCATTTAAAAAAGCACCATAGACTTCTTGCAATTTTATATTTTCAAATTTGTCAGTTAATTCTAAAGTGCGAATGAAATTATTATAGTCCTCTGGAAGACTTTCAATTAAAAATTCTATGATTTCATCATCTTCGTACTCAACCTTCATCATTGCAAACTGATTTCTTAAATTTTTCAATCTAGCAATATGATCATTCATGCTATCTCCTTCATTCATTTTCAAATGAGTTAATTGCCTCTTAATATCCATTGCTTTTAACTTACTTGTTCTTTCATACATTGTTTGTAAAGTTTCCCATATTGCCTTTGTTGTTTTTAAACCTTGAACATGAGGCCTAATCCCTGGACTAATTTGCCACAAAAGTGTAGCACGTGCATTCATATCCTTTTTATTCCATTTATTAAGTTTATCTTGATCCTCAGGTTCTTCTTCTGTGACTAGTTCCCATAAATCTTTCATTTGTAAAATTAACTCCATCTCACATTTCCAATTAGCATAATTTGAACCATCCAATTTTTCACTAACCACAAGATTAGACATTTCACTAGCCATAGTTAATTTTCAATCAATTACCAACACACATGCACACAATCACATAAGCATCAAACATCTGGCAAAGACCACACCTTGATATTGGCCTTCTTAAGAACCTATCAAACAAGGACTTATAATAACTTTATCAAACTTTTCTTTTCTAAAAAAAGTTACCACTTTCTATTTTTATTAACCACTTCACAATACATCTTCAATAATACTCCTTAATCTCATAAAAAATCTCCACACACCTTGAGACACACACAATTTATATCTTCCAAAGATACTCTCACTTCTCAATCATATATAATAATCAAATATTTTAAGCTTCACGAAATAAAATACAATCCAGTTTTAAGCTTCAACAGTTTACAAAACAATTTTCCCGTTCAAAAGATACCCATCAAAATACCAAACAGCAGGGTAGAAACAAAATGACCGAGTTTGAACACCGATATGTCAAAGCTACCAAAGCACCACCAAAAGGCAACGCCACAATTGAAAAAAATAGAGTACTGTCAAAATGTCGAATCACATTATCATCATAATGCCCATCAGCATAGCACTACCAAAGTTGCCCAAAATCACCACCACCAAATACCCAAAAGTATCATCTCTAAAAAAAATTCAAACTGTCCAAGCCACACAACACTACAAATATGTGCAACCGTATAAACACCACCAAACTGCATAACCACAACATAAAACCAGATGATACCTAAAATTTACTTATTCCCATAAACCCCACTTCAAAGATTTATTGATTGATATTCAGCCTTCGTATACAAAGCCTTTCATAAATGAAAGTGAGAATAATTTAGTTGCACCGCTACATTATTATATTCCTTCCCAAAATTTAGACTGAAGCAAACTTACCTTTTAATATCTTTGTATCTCGCATCTTTCTAACAGCAAACTCTCTGGGGTAGTCTTCTCACAACAACAGTCTCTAGCAGATCATTCATTGCCACTGGCTCCTTACTAATGGCTCTGATACCATGAACAAACTTGTAACAAAAACAGCATATCAATGCAAACTTGAGCGCTGAAAACTCCAGGCCCAGCAAGTCTATTTATAACAACAAATGTAATAAATGTACAGAAATCTCCAGAAGTGGTTTTTGGTGAATTATTAATGTGAGTAGTTGGCAGTTGGAGGGATGGCCGCACATGCCTTCTGGAAGCATCTTGGTCGGTGCTGACCATGCCTTGCGTTGGAATTAATTTACATTGACATTCAGCATCTGCATTGTCTACAATCTTCTCATCCACAATACTGATGGTGTTTCCCTTCACAATTTGAGTTGCTGCCCAGGTGGGAAAATAGTGCTGAGATTCTGACACACTCAGATCATTATTTCTCCGGCCTGAGATTATTTCAAGCAGGGTCATGCCAAAGCTTTATACGTCCACCTTCACTGTTATTGGCACTCCGATCAGCCACTCGAGAGCCAAATATCCAATCGTTCCTCTTGTTGTTGTGAGCACTTTGCTAAAATCTCTGCCAACAAGCTTTGCTAGTCCAAAATCAGCCACTTTGGGGGAGAAATTTGCGTCTAAAAGAATATTTTCTGGCTTGACATCGCAATGGATGATGCGATCTCTGCATTCTTCATGGAGATAAATTAATGCTCTTGCAGTGCCCAAAGCGATGCGAAATCTGGTTTTCTAGTCTAAAACCTTGTCTTCTTCTTCTATAGATTTACGGGACAAGAAAGAGTTGAGAGATCCGTTGTGCATGTACTCATAAACAAGCATTCTATGAGACCCCTCCACGCAGAAACCCATGAGCCTCACCAAATTCAAATGATGGATGTTTCCAACGATGCTGATTTTTGCACGGAATTGCTTTTCCCGCTATGCAAAATCCTCTAACTTTTTCATAGCTACAAGTGTATTGTTTGACAAAGTTCCTTTGAAGACACAGCCAAATGCTCCATTTCCCAACTTATGTCTGAATTTATTGGTAGCGATTTTGAGGTCTTTGTAGGTGAATATTTTGAGCGAGGTTGGTGTACCGTCGCCCTCTACTTTCTCAAGCTGTCTTCTACGCCTTCGCTGGATAAAAACCCATGCACCGATTAACAGAGTTCCCAAAACAGCAATGCCCAGAGGAATTGAAATGGAGAGCACAAGCACCATACTTCTTTTTCCTCCTCCTCTCTTGGCTGACAACTGTGACGCATCAAAAGCAGCCAAGCGAATGAAGAATGGCTGGTCTTCAAAAGAATTAGAATTAGAATGGATGCTTATCAGATCGCCAAGCCACAACTTACAAACAGCAGGATTGGAATCAGTGTAAGCAAAGGTTGTGTATGAGCAATTGTTGAGACAAGCAGTTTTGCATCCTTGTAGACTCAACGACTCCTGAATATATTGAATATTTTCTTTCTCAGATATGGACTTGTCGGTGACTTGGAGGAAACTGTTAGAAGTAGTCAAACCCATGTGGCTGGTTAGTTACAACAAAACTGCTAGTCTGTCATACTTCCAGCCATTGACTGTTAGTGCTGTCAAAATAATACCAGATCCTCTGCAATGTATGAGGAAGTTAGTTTATTTTCAACATAAATTTAGGGAAGCTCTACAAACTTATAGGTGTTGGAAGTCTCTATAAATAGAGAGAAATTGTAACACATTGTGTGCAGTCAGATTAATGAAATAATTTTGTTATCTGTTGTCACCATGTTTCTTTATAGTTTTAATTCTCAATATGGTATCAGAGCAAGGTTTAGCCAAGTTCAGCTACTCCTTTGTATTGTGATAATCAAAGTGCTATTCAACAAGATAAAACTAGATAACAAGACAACATTTCCTATTAAATTGGTAACAAGATAGAAATGTCCTCCATGAAACTAGGTCATACAACATTATCCTAAGAAGATATGAATGTCTTCCTTGATACTAGGTCATACAACCTTATCACCTTATCCTCTAGAATCATCTTCTCATCTCATGGGCTCTCTATATATAGAGGCCATTGCATAGCCTTGTAGCAATCAGTTTGATGAATAAAATTTGCTTCTCTCTTAAGTGTTTATTTCTGTTTTTTTCATTGCCAAGTATTTGTGCTTATTTCAGATCTTAGTAAAACTTAGATCTCTTATTTTTATCATGGTATCAGAGCAAGGTTTAGCCAAGTTCAGCTGGAGATTTATTTAGAAATTCAGCTAGAAATATTGCTAGAGGGTTTTGCTACAGGCAAATAGTTTGCTGAAAATGTGGTTTTGCAGATTGGAAGATTGTAGTCAAGAATGTTCTAAGAGAGAAGGCTTTACGGAGGATAGTAAATAAAGAAATTGGGGAACCTCAACAAACTGATAGAGAAAAGGAGTTGTGGAAATGCAAGTTGGAGCAAGCTAGAGAAGATATGTTGTTGTCAAATAAAAAGAAAGGCTGATCATTGAAGTCAATGTTTGCAATATGAAGATCACAATAGTGATGGTTGTAGCAAGAGGTGTACTATCGGTTGTATCCGACACTTCAAAAGTTTCTACTATATTGATGAACCATGTATCTAAAAAATATTCCTAGAGAACTAGCGAGCACAGCGGCTGGGTACCCATGTGACTCGGTAGATGGATTGTTTTTCATATGGACTCAATATTAGTATGCTAGAGAAAAGTTTAGAGTTGGTTTACCTATCATTGGATCAATGGTTTTGTGAAGTTTGAAGGGTTTGTGGTAATCCAAAACCACTTGTTTAAGTAAATCTATTGAACGGTTTGTGATAAGCCAAAACCACTTATTTAGGTGAAAAACCTATAAGTCTTGAAGGGTTTGTGGTAAACAAAAACCAGTTGTTTGGGTGAAAGATCCTAAAGCATTTTTTTCCGAAGAGTTTGTGGTAAGCTAAAACCACTTAACAAGAAAAATGAATTTTGTATGTTGTAAATGGGTACCTCAAAAGGCTTAATGCCGGGGCCTATCATGTTTAAATTTCTTATTGTAATTTCTCCCATTGAAAGAGTCTTTAGTGGTAGAAATTAAGGGAGGATGTTAGAAGTAGTCAAACCCATGTGGCTGGTTAGTTACAACAAAACTGTCAGTCTGTCATACTTCTAGCCATTGACTGTTAGTGCTGTCAAAATAATACCAGATCCTCTGCAATGTATGAGGAAGTTAGTTTATTTTCAACATGAATTTAGAGAAGCTCTACAAATTTATAGGTGTTGGAAGTCTCTATAAATAGAGAGAAATTGTAACACATTGTGTGCAGTCAGATTAATGAAATATTTTGTTATCTGCTGTCACCATGTTTCTTTATAGTTTTAATTCTCAATAGAAACCATCGGTGGAGGAGCAATTTAATGGAGTATCTCGAGCACAGCCGCTTAACGACCAGTCCTGAGAACTCCAGGAAGTGGCGTTCCTTGGGTGGAAGCCATCCATACATCTGCATAACTGAACATTTTCTTGCTTGAAGCAGACTCCATAAGCCCCGCATACTCCGTACACGCCGCATGTTGATTGGGGTATATTCCAAACCATGTACCAGCCGTCATTAATCCAAAGGTAAGATGAATACTCACCGTTCGGTTTGAGAACTTCCCTCGCAAGCTGCTTCGGACCAGCATTGGGTATCCACGAGAATTTGTAGTACATTCTTGTGGAAGAAAAGATTCTGAATTCATCGGACCAGCAAGTACCTAAATTAGCTACCACAATTCTCGTCCCTGGTATGTTGCTAAAGTAGCTACCAGTCCATTCTCCCGTGCTGTAATATGAAACACCATTTTCGTACTGTAGTAAATATTCTGTCTTTCCCGGCGATGGATTCATCTGGAGAATGAATTTCCCAGGCGCTGGATCCACTGAGCTCTTCCAAGAGATCCCTTTCATGCCTTTCCAAAACTTCATAGTAGGCATAAAATGATCTGTGGGATATGCAAAACTCTCCCACACAATCTCAGAAGTGTTTTGCGCTCCCAGAAGAACAAAGTTGCCAGTGTCGAGTATGGAAGCCATGGATGCCTTGGCTTGCTGAGTATCATTACTCGACCAAATTACTTCTCCTTCCAAATCAGAGACACTGAGATAACCAGATTTAGACAGAGAGAAAACGCCGGGCATCTTTTTGATGGGAGTTTCTCTGTTAACCACCCAAATGATGGTTTTCTCAGAGATTTGGGCATACCAGATGCCAACATACCAGTTGCTGGTTCCGTTGGGATGAAAGAATTCCAATTCAAAAGTGCCATTCTTTGAAATGATGGTCTGGTTTTCCCTTAGAGAAGAGCCGAGAGAGATTGTGTCTCTACCTGCAACTAATAAATCGCAGTTGCACAAGATAAGAAGGAAAATGAAGCGTTCCAAACATTTCAGTGCTAGGCGATTCTTCAGGCACCGACCCAGTTTTCCTTTCGGGTGTGTGCTGTCTGTCTAAAATTCATATGACCACAAACCCATGTTAATAGCTTCGAAGACAGGATCCCTTTGAAATGGTCAATAGATTACGGGCCATAGAATTATAATTTGACGTGTTGTAAAAGATACGAAATAGGATCCCCTTGAAATGGGCAATGGATTACGGGCGATAGAATTATAATTTGGCGTGTTGTAAACGATATCATAAAATATCTTCTATTTATCAGCTTTTAATATTTTTCATAAAATTTGGGACCTCGTAGGAGTTTTTATTATTTTAATTATTTTCTTAAAATTAGTTGAGGTGAGGGACGAAGGTAATAAATAGAATATCTGCAACTCACGCAATAATAGAGCAATGGTCTTGACAATAAAATTTCATTATGGCACCGGCCGTCTGGCTGCCGAAACTCTGCCCAACTCTGTCGCTGTCCCAACGCTGCCAGAATGTACCGCTTCAGTTCATTGAAAATTCGCATTGCTAGGGCACCGGCTACGGTGCAACATATTTGCACCGTGCCGTTTGCGTTTCCGTCAGTCTCCCCACTCCTTTGACGGCTTTTCCGACATGCACGCTTTCAACTCTCCCGTACTCTGTTGAAAGTGCTGGACTTTCTGACATGTACTTTTACATCCCTCTTTTATTATTATGATGTTTATATTATTTTGTTTTTGTAAATTGTAAATGTTTAAATGAGTAGAATATGTATTATTTTTTTATTTTAGATACATATTTTTAATGTAAATTTTAAATTTTAAAAATATAGAAATAAGATAAAAAAACATTTATTTTAAATAAGTAAATTATCTATAAAAAAATTTGAATTTTTTTAAATTTATTTATTTATTATTATTATTTTTTAATTAATGGATAAGAAATCGAAGCCACAAAATTTGAATATCTTAATTAGAATGGGAGATTAAAAAAATTCAATAATTTCTTATATTTTATAATCACATTATTATCAATATATTATAAAATTTAACAATTTTTTATATATTATTAAATAAAAAATACTTTACCAATAAGTAAATTTTAATATATTTAAGATTTCTAAAAATCTTTCATTTATTTTATAAAATTTAATTTATTAATTTTATTTTATTATATATTCTATGTTTGTGTACTTGTGACTCTTTTATTTTTTATTTTTTTTATCTTTATACTATAGTTGTGCATCATCTTTAATTTTGAAATAATCATAATGTTAAGATATTAGATCATGACCATTTAAAAAATTTAAATTTAAGATATTAGAGCTAAGATAAAATTTAAAAAATAAAATTGAATAATAACGTAACAAATTAACATAGCTAAAGATATTAGAGCTAAGATAAAATTTAAAAAATAAAATTGAATAATAACGTAACAAATTATTATTCAATTTTATTTTTTAAATTTTATTTTTTAAATTTTATTTTTTAAATTTTATGTTAATTTGTTACGTTATTATTCAATTTTATTTTTTAAATTTTATCTTAGCTCTAATATCTTAAATTTAAATTTTTTAAATGGTCATGATCTAATATCTTAACATTATGATTATTTCAAAATTAAAGATGATGCACAACTATAGTATAAAGATAAAAAAAATAAAAAATAAAAGAGTCACAAGTACACAAACATAGAATATATAATAAAATAAAATTAATAAATTAAATTTTATAAAATAAATGAAAGATTTTTAGAAATCTTAAATATATTAAAATTTACTTATTGGTAAAGTATTTTTTATTTAATAATATATAAAAAATTGTTAAATTTTATAATATATTGATAATAATGTGATTATAAAATATAAGAAATTATTGAATTTTTTTAATCTCCCATTCTAATTAAGATATTCAAATTTTGTGGCTTCGATTTCTTATCCATTAATTAAAAAATAATAATAATAAATAAATAAATTTAAAAAAATTCAAATTTTTTTATAGATAATTTACTTATTTAAAATAAATGTTTTTTTATCTTATTTCTATATTTTTAAAATTTAAAATTTACATTAAAAATATGTATCTAAAATAAAAAAATAATACATATTCTACTCATTTAAACATTTACAATTTACAAAAACAAAATAATATAAACATCATAATAATAAAAGAGGGATGTAAAAGTACATGTCAGAAAGTCCAGCACTTTCAACAGAGTACGGGAGAGTTGAAAGCGTGCATGTCGGAAAAGCCGTCAGAGGAGTGGGGAGACTGACGGAAACGCAAACGGCACGGTGCAAATATGTTGCACCGTAGCCGGTGCCCATTGCTAGAACTCTGTCAAGCACGGCATGTCAGGTCCGCGGAACAACGCCATATTCTCCCCCGTTATCCTCTACCTACCACCATAAATGTCAATGGCGCAAATTTTCTCAGCCCATTCTATAAATCGAGAATTTCACTCAAGAAATGTTTACGAGAAGTATGAAAGTAGAACGAGACCTTCCTGAGAACAACATAGCTCAGAACGCGTTTGACGCCATTGTTGAGGTGAAGAAAGCTGTGGAGCGTGTGTGCCCTGGCATTGTGTCTTGTGTGGATATCATCGCCATGGCAGCAAAGAGATTAGAATGGTGGAGTTAGAATGTAGAGTTTTAAAATAGTTATTTTATAATTTCATAGTTTAGGAGGAGATTTAATTCTGAGGAAGTCTGAAAGGTAATATATTTGTTTCATTTTGTCTGTCTATTTGTTGGGTTGCTGTTACATTGGCGACATATATTGCACAGGCTCTGACAATTTCATTGTGTTGGACGACCTGCAAGCAGGCAAGACACTTCTTCAAATTTAACACAGACTTTTGAAATAATAAACGACATTTTGGCAGCTCGCAAATATCCCATCTCGCAGGTAAATTTATTATAATTAATTCAAGCTATTTAAATTAGTATTTTGATTTATTTCACATTCTTCAATGAGAATACACAAGAGGAATTGTTAACAAAAGTTAGGATTTAAAAATTGATGTTGCAATAGCTGTTACAATATTTGGTAGTAATGTTGGTAATAATGCTTATATATTTTTAAATAGTAGATTTTTAATATTAATTTTTTTTTTCCATATTAGTTAAATTTTTATATTTTCTTAAAGTGTAGATTTTTAATATTAATAGTTTTTTCATTTTAATGAGATTTTTATATTATCTTTAAATTGTTTTAATAAATATCATTGTGTATCAACCCTACATATTGTTGTCTGTGTGTATCATACCCTACATATTGCTATAACTCTTGTATTTCTTTTTATGTTTATTAAAGTTTGAATTCTATTATTTAATATTATAGTATTTTACTTGAGATAATTTTTTAAAATTATTGTTATAGAATGAGTTGGATGTTAGATTTGACATTTTGCAATCGATATTTAATTATATATTAACAAATTCTCATACAAAAAATAAATAGATGGTTATATTTTTGTTCTCTTTAATATTATATTTTATAAATTAGAGAAAAAAATCAAAGTAATACTCAATTTGGTAAATATTGTTAAAACTAATAATAATATTTATATTTTGCAAATAAATATTAAAAAATAATATTATTAAAATATTAGTAATCATGTTTCAAATTATCTTTTAAAATTTAGTTTCTATATGAATGGAAAAATGTGTACCTATTCAAAATCAAAATAATTTAAAAAATAAAAAAAATTATTAAATACATAATTTGTAATTTTACATCTCACGTTGTTCAATGAATTCTCTACAATGGGTTATAAGTTAAATGATATATATCTTCTAATTGAAATAGAAATTATCATTATTTTCTTCAAATTAGACTTGACAAAATTAAAAAACTACATCACATAAGCAATGTCATTATGTTACCAAAATACATACAAAATCAAACTATTCTAAATTATAAACAAAACTTGTCAAACACTTCTATTTGTTTTGATTTCTATTTTCTATTATGGAAGACTTTATATGTAGTATATAACTTAATTAAATTAACTTTTATTTATTTTAAATAATTAGAATATGATCTAAAATGTTCACTGAAAAATGTACATTTAATTTAATTTGAAAATTCTTTCTAATTATCTCCTTCTTTTTTCACTTTGATAAATTTATTCATGTTCGTAATATTTAAAAAATTTCTAAAATTGCATCATTTTTTACATCTCTTATACTATATTCTAGGACCACTGAGTTTGAATTGACTAATGTTTGAAAAAATATCTAATTAAATTTTGTGATTAATGTTATCCACATATATAAAATCAAACTATTCCAAATAATGTAGAGAAATCAATCAAATACACTTGTATTTATATTAATTTTTAATTATTTATTATAAGATCATTTTTTCATTATATAAGTTTTTAAAATCTATTTTATATTTGTTTAAATAATTAGAGCTTAATAATAAAAAATATGAAATGAAAAATATTCAAAGTGCAATTAAATTTTTTATTTCAATTATCTAGGTTTTGACAGATGGTAATATGTAATTTTTAAATATATTCTACTTTCATAATATTTTACATCCATAAAGTAGCAAAAAAATTGTATTTGAGCACCAATATTTGCATGAAGTGTTAGTATTTTATTCTTGAATCTTCAACTACATTTACTTCATATTTCAAAAATTTCATGTTTTAATTTAAAAGAAGTTTAAAGTTTTGTGAACAATATGATAATTAGTTATTTATTTTAGTATACCTAAAAAATGTAGTAGCTTGTCTGGTAGAGCCATACTAGGAGTCACTACCACTTGAATAATTATAGAGTTGTTTTTTTGGTTTGTCATGTTAGATTGCAACTACCTTAGTTGAAGCCAAATAGGGGCTTCAAGATTTTTTATTTTTGTCTCTCTTTTTAGTCCATACTTATAGTAAGAAAATTATTCTTTTATAGAAACTTTATTTAAGTAATATAAAGGGTCATTAAGAATATTCATATTTGTGAGGATGGGTAGAAAGAATAAGTGGGAATCACTTATTAAGTTAGATGTGCAAGACATCCCAAATGATGGAAGTCATTTATCAAGTTATAAACTTGAATGGACACCTATTGGAGATGATAGTAAACAATAAATAGGCTGGTGTGCTTCTATCCCTCTTGAAAGACTCCCTCACTTTGTCAAAGGAGAAGGTTTATTGGAAAGTACTGAAACAACATTTATACGTAAAAAAATTTTAGAGACTAATTTGGTAAAGCCTACTAAACATGCCACAAAGATGTATTCAAAATTTGTCTAGATTTAATAAATTGATTAAGCATGTCACTTATTTATTTATTTTGTTTATTATATTAATTAATAAATTTTTAACGTGTATAAACAGTTATCATTGTGCTTTTGGGCTGCTAGATAAAAGAAATTCACCAACAATCAAGGAAAGAAAACACAATTTTATTCAAAAAAGGGGTTGTCAAACACAGTTCATGTTAGGGTTATGTATGGTAGACCAGATATTGCAATAATTACATATAATGAATTTAGCCATCAGGATGTTAATGGTGAATATTGTCATGGAAAGGATGACCCTTCTGGTGATCCAAGGAGTAGTTTTGCACCAAGGTTGTCAAGAGAATGCAAATCATACATTGAATCCTTACTATTGATGGGTGTTGGGATTGACACAATATGTGAAAAACAATACTTAGATCCTGGTCTCAAAAAGTTGATGAATAGAAGGGACACATGCTTGTTAAGAAAGGATGTGTTAAATGCATGGAAACGAATATGTTCCCTACATTCTCAAAAACATGAAGATGATGCAAAAAGTGTATGCTTGTGGCATTTAGAGGAGAAAGATAACTTTTTCTTTTATAAAACATCAAAAAATGTGAAAAATATTTCATTTATTATAGGCATCCAAACACCATGGATGCGAGAGATGATGGTGAAGCATTCACATGAGTCGCTTATTGCAATGGATTCCACGTTTTCAAAAAATAAATATTTTGTAAGTAGAACAATGCTAATTTTATTTGTGAATTTTAATATAATCATCAACATTATTTGAATAAAAACTAATTTATTAATAATTTGTTAAACGTATTATCAACTATATACCTTGCTTGTATTTGATGAGCAAGAAGTTGGTGTACCCATTGCATGGGCTATATCCTCTAGAAACAAAGTTGAGGATATAAATGAATGGCTAACTGAAATTTACAAAAGAGGGAAACAATGTAGAGAAGATTGGAGTGTCAATGCATTCATGACGGATGATACTAGTGCTGAAATTGAAGCAATCAGGTTTTTATCAACTTTGCTCAATAGTTATAAGAGTGTAATTTATTTATTTTTAGTTTGCAAATATATTTTTCCCCAATTTTGGAATTAGTTAGTTTTAATTTAAGAATCATTTTAGTAGAATTTTAATTATGAACTTTGATAATGTATTTTCTTGTAGATTATCCTTTAATTGTTCGGTGTTGTTATGCATTTGGCATGTACGTAGGGTGTGGTTGAAAAATGTGTACAAGTAAGTTAATATGTCATTAGAATATATGAAAAATCACATACATCACATAATAACTCCATATTGTGTTATATAATTCAGGTTTGTTAAAAATAAAGATGTTGGAACAAGAATATTTGATAGATTGGGTGAGATAATGTATTTAATGAGTCAGAATGAAGATGTCATTACCCATTTGATAATAAAGTTCATGGAGGAATTCAAAGAAGAGAAGGAATTCATTAATTACTTTCAGAAGTATTGGTGTCATGATCAAAGTCGCATTGGTAAGGTTACAAAATTATTCTTTATAGTCTTTATGTATTTTTAGAATTTAAATTGCTCATTCAATATGCCAAGATATAATGTTTATTTGTATAGAAATGTGGGCAAAAAACTTCTGAAGCTTCCCTCATGCAAATCAAGAAACTAATGCCTCAATTGAATCATATCACTCTCACATCAAGAGTCAACATTTAAGTGATCATTCTAGGAAATGCACAAGAAGAATGGATTGGCTCATTTATACACTCCTCCATAAGGGAGAGCCATTCTATAAAAATAAAAGATATTTGTAGCTATCTGGATTTTTAACCAACTTCAAAAAGGAAAGATATTATAGAACTGCTTTAGAGAGATCAAAAACAATACCATATGCAGATTGCTATCTAGATGGTCACCTACCAAACACATATAAAGTTAGAAGTCAAACTATTCCAACAAAATGGTATTATGTTAGGAATTTTTGACCAAATTTGCATGTGTGTGATTGTGAGTGGGCAAAAAGAGGTAACACGTGCAAACATGTGTTGAAGGTCTTATATATTCTAAAGAGGGACACACATAATGAAGTTGTTGGTAAGTATCTTTTAAGATTTAAGATTAACTTATCTATATTTTAATAATGTTTTTTTAAATTAACTATATTAGTCATCTTAACTGACAAAAGTTTGTAATCCATTGGTTGTAGATGATGAGAAAGTGAGAGGAAGTTCCAATCTGAAAATTAATGTCATTGGTAATTATGATATGTTTGTTTAATTAAATATTAAATGATTTTATGATTCTCAACATTAATTACTTGATATTTCAATTATAGATGGTTATATACTTTCAGACAATCAAGATGTTCTCGAGGTTGTTAATGTTGGTGAAGGTGAGACAACTACTAAATTTCAAAACCATTATTCTTAATAAAATTTTGATTTTTCACAATATTATTGACTTTTACATTGTTATTGATATTACAGATGGGCAAAATTCATCTAGCATTATCAATGATAAGTTTCAAAAATTAGTTGATTATATAAAGTCATTACTCCAAAATTTACCAACCAGTGATCATGACAAAGACATTTTTAGTCAATATGTTGATAGATTTAGAGATATTCATGCATCTCTTGCTTCATCTTCCAAATTCAAACCAATCCTTGGCTTAGATAACATGTCTATGAAATGAGTTCCACCATGGTTTAGTCCAAGAAAAATGAAAAAAAAATATTCCACTCACCAAAAGCGCAAATCCCTATCTAGAAACTTAAATAGTAGAGTTGAGAAGTGTGAAAATTTCTAGTTCCCCTCAATAGGACACAAAAAGAAAACATATTAAGTATTCATGTTATTGCAGGATTAGATAATCAACAAAAAATCAAGAACACGTGTCACCTTTTTCCATTGAATCCAATCACACACCAACAAAAAATGATGCAATGGAAGTGCGATATGGTAATGAAATTATGAAATGAATATACTTTTTAGTATTTAATTTACTAATGCATCTTAATTTTATTCAATATATATGTTAAATGTTATTTCTTTTGCAGATCTAGCTGATCAACAAACCATTAAAAAACATGTGGAAGCATCTTTGATTGATCTTAATCAAACAATAACATAAATGAACACAATGCAAAGTGGAGATGGTAAGGAAAATATGAAATGAATTTCAATCAATTGTGTATCTTTAGTTTGAAAATTATTCTTATTATTAACTCAATACATTTGCAGGTCTTGATGATATCTATGGAGTATAATGATGTTATCAATTATTAACAATTAATTATGTATGCGAGCAATAGGTAGATTATACGTAGATTATACGGAGATATTTAATAGATTTCGCATTCAGTGCAGGAAACCAGACTGCTTTTTTTCCTACCTGCCCCCCAAAGTATCACAGAAATAATGGCCACTTGGTAATAAAGTATATCTAGATCTTTCTGTTGTTTAAATAAAGAGAGGTCAACGAACCAATAAAGAATGTAGGGTAAAGTGGCTAATCAAATTTTCAGCTTTATATTAGTGAAGTTATAAAGTGAAGAAGACCTTGACTCTATGGAAAAATAAAGTTATAAAGTGAAGAAGACCTTGGAACGAACATATCTATTTATTTTTATCAAGGAGCCCGATAAGTGCATCATTTGTGAAGAGACATTAATAGATATGCACGGGAAAACACTCCCAATAATCTTTTAAGGCTAAGTATAATGTTTGCTGTTATAACCGTTAAGATTGAAATTGGTATTACTCATATTGTTTATAACGTCGATTTCTGTTGACTTTGAAATTGGTATTACTCACATTGTTTATAACGTCGATTTCTGTTGACTTTTAGTATTTTAACCAATTCGTTATTGAGACGACATTTATCATGGGCTCCTCTGACATGCTTATATTTTATCGTGAGTTTTAAAACAGTATTGTTTTCGATAAAATTGATTCTGATTTGAATGAAGATTTAGTCTATTTAGAGTTACGAGTTGGGGAAGCTTAAAGTTGTAAAACTTAAATCTTTTTATAAGGAATTTGTTCAATAATCAGTGGTGTGAATAAATCATAGCAAATGCGATGTTCTGTCTAAAGCAACTAGGTTTGGGTCTGTTGAAATTAGAAAAGGCAGAACATGTTTTTTTCCCCTTTTTTCTTTAATGCCTGATGATCCTGCTTTATCCGTTGCAATTTCGCTTCTTCTATCCTGTCAATGCAATGAGCATACCAAAGTCAGATCAATGAGCATCAAAATGTCCTGTCCACTGAAATATAGCATATGTCAATTATATATCATAAACTGAAATGTATACCAATCCAGCCTGAAAATGTCATAAACAGAAATGTAACAATATGTCAATCACCACTGAAATGTGAGAACATCAAGTTACATCTTTTGTTGACAAAGGGGACAGAGAAAAACACAATTAAATTTACTGAACTCCAATTTTGTTTCGAGTGTGAATGGTTTAGCTAATTTAAGAATATAGATTTGAGCATACCCTGTCAAACGTTTTAGATTCTATATTGTTCATTTTCCGAAAACAATGAATCCCTTCAATTGTTGAGCTAGTTTCTGCTGAAGATATTGGTTTTTGTAGTTTGGAAGTAAACTCGAATGTTGTAGCTATTAACCCTTTTTTGTATTCTTTTAATTCCTATTGCGGTGAACCCTTCTCTGTATTCTTTTTTAATTTTGTTTCTCTATTGATATAAACCACCAATGCTCTTTGATATATGCCATAGATATACTCTGTCAGTGAAGCAAGTTCGTTGTATTGGATGCCTAGGATTCAGATGAACATAACCCGTTGATAGTGGCCATGATGAAAGTGCCCTTTGCTGAGTAATAGCTAGAGTATAATCAGCAAACCATTCCATAAAGAAATCACAAATTCATCCACATTTTCATTCAACAAAAATTGACAAAAAATGTTTATGATCTTTATATTGAAAGCTCGAAGATAATTGTCACAAGTTATTTACTGTTTTCATTTGTTGTGTCCCAAGGACAGTAAGATATGATTCGACAAAAACACAACAAAGCATCTCTAAGAGTGCATATTTACAGTCAAGAGTAGAGCCATGCTGTTAGATAGGCACTTCTGAACCAATAATCCATGACATACTCGCCAAAAATGATTCTAACAGATCATGGTAAATCTAGCTCAAACTCAAATTTGATTTTGAAGATCAGGGCTCAAGCTCAGACTCATATTATATCTTTATTAGGAAAGATCATTAACCAGTTACAAAGCTTGAGTAAGAAGAAATCAAAACCAATCCTCCATAAAGCAATTGCCCAAATGTCTATCAGATTTCCTCCTCCTATTGATTGTCTGTGCACCTCTTTCCTCTGTAGATGTGCCATTTTTCTTCTTTCTGTCCCCAACTTTTTTCTTCTCTTACCATGCCAATATCTTCCATGGGCTTTACTTTCTCTAACATCTTATCACCCCCTTCCTCACAATCCATGAGGTCCACAGTTTCTGGCTTCTCATCAAGCTGGAGTGTCTCGACCTTCAACGACTCGGGAGATTCAGATATATTGTCATTCTCCTTTGAATTTGCAGCAAAACCCTCCTGTTAGCAAGGTGATGCATCAGCCTCCACCAAGCCCAGAGATTCAGAAGAATTTTCAGCATCCCTTGCTTTTCCAAACAGACTTTCCTCAATGGGAGAAACTGTAGGTATTACATTTGGCTTCAACAACGGGCTTTCATATTTGTTTCTTTTCAAATTCTCTGCATCTTTATCAATGACATCAATCATTATGCGTCCCTCGGTTCTAGACACAATTTGTCTGGCTTCAGAAAAGCCCTCTTCAGAAATTTTTGTTCCAGCGTTATTATTGTTACCTTCTTCAAAAATTTCTGTTCCAGTGTTATTTTTGTTACCTTCTTTAGGGGAACCCTCAATTTGCAAGTCTTCCATTTGAAATGGCAAAGACTGCTCTACGTTATTGTTACTTACAGAGATTTCAATTGGCAATTCGTTTCTCTTGAATCCCTCTGCAGGGCACTCCTTTATTGCCGCTTTAGAATTTTCTAAAACTTCTGCAGGACCATCTTGTCTGCATTTGGCAGAAATTATGTCATCTACAGTCTCTTGCAAGTTAATCAGCTCACGAATCACATCCTTTCTTGATTCACGCATAAAAGGAATTGCTCCCTACATTTTACAAACGCTTATTTTAGGGAAACAGAAAAGATACTAATTCAAATCCTATAAAAAAGTGTTAAATGGATTTTACCCTGTTCTTCCATTTCTATTGTTATCAGCTATCAGATTTTCCTTCTGGAATATCAAGTCTAACGATTTCTCTACAATGTCAAATTGTTTTTCACGCCATATATTTTCAACAGACCATTATAAAAGAATAATATTTAGTATTTTATTCTATACTATCTATTTATGTGTGTTGTTTAAAATATTAATATTAATATAAATATTAACTTTTAAACATATTTCAACATGAACTTTAAAATAGTTTATTTTATTATATGAATTTTAAAAAATATGTAAAAAACTTAGTATTGATTATTAATTAATTATGTTTTATAATATTTATTATATCAATAGTATTAAGTTTTTATCTATATTTAGGTTCTTCCTATTGATCTATTGTCATAATATAAAAAAGAATAAATAAATCATACATATTAAATTGAAAAATTCAATTTTAGTAATGTTTATTACTATATATTTATATCACTAATTTATTGTCATCTAAAAAATCTATATTTCTTCTCAATACCTTCATTTACATTTTTATATATAACTCAAGCTTCAATTTTGTAGTGCCTACCCTCGTTCACATCTTTTCTAGACTTATTGTTATCAGACTATGTAGACTAGTTTTATGTTGATGGTTTAATGGTGTTGTTTTGACACTATCAGATATTATGATATGGATTCAGTTGATATATGATGAGATCATTTAGACTTTACATTTCATGTATGTATGATGATCATTACATTGTTTTCAGTTATTAATGATGATTAGTTAGATGGTTTATTATCTCATGTGTTTTATTATGGTTACTTACCCCATACTTGCATGTGTATGGTGTGCGTGTTTTCTTATTGTATGGCGTTTCTAATGTGGTTAAGGAAGGGAGTCGTAGTCACCTGCTTAGTCGGGATCTACACGATGCACCACTTCTTGCCATTGTCTGTTTAGCTTAGCATTATATATTGTATGTACATGCATGGTTTTTTTGCAGGTTGCAGGTACCGGGTATCGACTTCCCTGAATTGCTAAGATGAGCGTACCCTATTATACTATCTCAATGATAAGAGAAGGGAGATAAATTCTCAAGTCCAAATCCCAAACCTAAAAAACCATTTGTCCTAGTGAGTTAGGACAAGTATCAAAGTTGAATACCCACCGAATGTGTCGGATGACATATTTCGTGATTTTTAACCTTTTAGATTTATTTTGTATGATTTGTTCTATGATGGGTTTTCATATTTTATCTTGAAGGTCTATGGTGAATTTTTCATTAATTAAGTCTTAATAAATAGATTTAATTAATAAATTATTTATTTGAGAAAATTAATAAAATATCATGATCTTTGATATTTTGATTGTGATTAATTAAATGTGAATTATTGAGGAAAGAAATTAAATAAAAGAAAACTAGAAATTAAAATTAATAATAATTATAAAATAATAATAAAGTAATAAATAAAATAATAATAATAAAAGTTATAAAAATTAAAATGAAAGTTATAAAATTTAAATAGAAATTATTTAAAAAGTAAATTGGAGTTATAAGCTTGCATGAGAATTAACATGTGTCAACAATACGGGGGTTAGTGCATCAATTAAGCACAAGGTGTCTACAATTCTATGACTCATCAAAAAGAATTGGAAAAGACACATGTTTAGTTGGTGACACCTTTCAGCGGTTGCAAGAAGCATTCCAAAAGTTTCTTGAGAGCTATTTATATTTAGGCATTCATAGAAGCTTAAAAAAAAAAAGGTGGAGAGCAATTGGAGCATTGGAGGACTCGAGAACTCTGAAGAAGGGAGGAGCTTGCTCTGCGAGTTTCAGAGGAAGAGATTTTTAGCATCAGAATCTGGCTAGATTCTTGTGATTTTTCTTATGCTATTTCCGCATCATGCATTCCTGTCTTCTTCGTGTCTTCCATATGTCTTCTGAGGAATTTCATATTTTTATGGTATGCATTCTCAATATGGGCAATTGAATTTATGTGAAAATCTTAGATGCATAGATCTGGAAAAAAAATAACAGGGCTAGGGTTTAAATTCATAGCCAAACCCATTAGATTATTTATTGAAAAAAAATTTGGGATTAAAAGTTTATAAGAAAATTCTGAGAATTAGAATTTATATATATTGTGTATATCTATATATATATATATATATATATGCTGTGACACAAAATTCGTATATACATACATACATATATATATATACATGTGTATATATTTAATTCAGGAATTGAATTTAATAATCGCAGTGAAAATATATATATACAAAATCGCATTGCGATTTGTATTTGTGTTTTTGAAAAATGCTATAAAACTAAACATTATATGTATTGACCATGGGTTGGGCAGACGTACCAACCCGTCTGTCCATCGTATTCAGACCCGTGCGCACGGCACCTGCACTTGGCAGAGTGTCGACACTGCAGGCCGCACGGCTTATGTGTGGCGACAGTGTATTAACTATTGAGTATGGTCACCGCCGGTTGTAATATGTGAAGCGCTTAACTTATAATATATCTCATCCATCAAATTTGTATAATTCAATTTTTATATTTCATTTTTTTAAAATGCGATAATAATAATTATTTATATATGTACATATGTATATATATATATATATATATATATATATATATATATATATATATATATATATATATATATATATATATATATATATATATATATATATATATATATGTAATATGTAAATATGTAATTAATAAATTTGAATTATTATTATTTGATAAAAGATTTAAGAATTCATCTTTTATAATGATGAATAATTTTATAATTTTATAATTTAACTACTAAGATTTAATTAATAGTTTTAAATTATAAAATATATAAAGTATATGAAATTTAATTAAAAGATTGGTGTGGAACGATTTCAATAAAATATTGTAATTGGAAATTAGATTTTAGACTTATAAAGGAGAACTTTTATCCATCCAAAAATAATACATGAAAAAACGTACAAAATGTTCCTTCAAATTCTTTCTCTAAACTTGGAAACGTAAACCGTGACTTTTGCATTTAAGTTTAACTTGTAAACTTAGCAAAACCAAAACATGTGTTTACATTGTGTATTCCTTATGCTATTGTTTTGGGTTTTGGGTTGACTAGTGTTGACCAGTATAGGACGTCTACCAGAGGCTTGGGGGTTATGTGATTGTGATGTCATAATGATGTTTTAATCTCGATCTTTATAAACCCAACCATGGTTATGTGATGGAATGCTCTATGTATTGGTTGTGATTACTGATTGTTATAGTTGAAATTCTTATGTATGAGACACTTGACTTAACCATTATTTTGGTCATCGATCAGTTATCCTTGGTTATTTTCTAGTCGCCATGATGGGACTGAGATGTGGATTTATTCTTGATGATGTCATGTTGTGACATGTTTGAGTCAACCATTTTTGGAGTCTTCGATCAGTGTGTTTGAGATATATTTTGGTTATTCAAAACCATTGGATACTTTTGATTATCAGTGATGCTTCAATTGCCAACAGAGAGCTATTGTGGTCATGATTTTTTATGGATGTTTGATCATGGAGATTTGATGCTTTTATGCATATTTGATGATTTCATTATGGATTATTTTTTTGATTTTGAGATTTATGATTCCATGAGCATTAGGGTAGGATATCTGCATGTAGTGACAGGAAGTGGCTTGCAATGGGGGTCGGGGCCCTAAGAGGCTGCCAGGTTAACTCATTGTAAGTTGGATTAATAAGTGATAACATTCACACCTAATACTAACTGAATGAACCTAAAAAGATAAGAGCTTTGGTTCTCGCCCATGCCTTGAGTCCTTGTATAGGTTAGGATGGGAGTAGTGAGAACACATGGTTGCGACCTTGCATTCCATAGTATGCCTTGTCAATATGAGAGGATACTAGTGGCTGCATGAGATCAGTATGGACCCGTGGAGTTTAGCTAACTGCCAGGGTAACTTGTATGTGATAAATGCGATGACACTTTCCTACTTGCATAGTAGGTTCCTACATGTCATTGTGTGCCTCTGGGAAGTAGATGTCAGTTTCGTGATTGGAACCTTTGAGTTAGTATACTTTTAGGATTCCTGGACTATAGAGATTTGTGCTATGTGTTATGGATAGCCTGTTTGGGACTTGAGATTATCTCCTCAGCACGGTGGGAGTGGACCACTTAGGTACCACGCGATCGGGTGGTAGTGTATTTTCCACTCTTATCATTTGAGATTCATTGAGACAGTGTGGCTGATGCGTCCTTCATGATGGTGGATATGTATCCTTTCATTTGATGATTAGCATATGTTAGATGATGTTATCTTATGCTTATATTTGCATGTTAGATTACTTTCTACATATGATGTTGTATATGTTAGGAGTGACATTCCTACTAAGTTAATACCAATGATCTCTTCGATAATTTGGGATGTTATGCATGAAGGGATGGCTAGGGCCCACAACGGTCTAATGATGCTATTAACGATTGGGAGGAACCGTGCACTTAGTTAATTATGTTTGATCTTTATGATGGATGTATATGTATTCTATGATGATGTATCATGTGTATCATGTGATTGTCTTTGATGTATCATGGATTAGAATAGGATGATGTACCTTATTTCACATATGTATATTCTTTTAAGCCTTCATACCCTGTGACATGTACAGTGGATGAATGAGCATTTGAAATGTAATATTTAAACATTGGACTTATCATTATTATTTTATGTGGATGTTGTACTAGATGGACTCATGTATGTTAGTTAATTTAGATGTAACTCAATGCGAAGGGATTCTTAAAGAATGTAATCTGTTATGTATGTTATGTTTACTTTTCAGATGGACATTGCTATTCCTTCCGTTATTGTGAATAAGTTATGTATGGTATTTACTTTCATGTAAAAAAAAAAAATGTTACCAAACTTAGTGAAATTCTAGGTTAATTCTTTCGATCCCTTGGCGGGGCATTACATTTGGTATCAAAGCCTGAGTTTCTACATTGGGAGCTTTGGGTATTTTGGAACAACTAGAACTGTGAACTATTAAGTGTATCTCTTCAACTTGAAACTAGGTGAACTGAAACAAAACCTGAACTGTTACTTGAATATTTTTTTCATACTTCAACACTTAGTTTTCAAAACTGGAGATTTTACTTAAACCTAAACATAGAATTGAACTTAGTCTATTGCAAACATGTGTCTTTTGATTGTAATAGTACCTTGTTCTGTTGTAAGATGGTGTCTAGGACTAGGTCTTCTGTTAGAGACCATGGTAGAGGCCGAGGAAGAGGCCGTGGTCGTGGCAGAGCTGTCAGTGCCCATGAGTCTGCCCATGAGGGATCGGCTCGTGTAGAGAGTAGGGAAGAGCACTCTAATAGGCAGCAGGAAGAGAGCCGTAGAGAGGACCAAGCTGAGTCTGAAGAGGTTGGTTTGAGATAGATGATGCAGACTATTTTAGAATGTTTACCTCCTATTGAAGAATAGCCTAAAGTGCATCAAACAGAACAAGAGCATAGACCCGAATCTAGAAGTCCTCGGAAGGATCGTCAGAGGTCCATTGTGTCCACTCAGATGAAGGATCTTTCAAGATCCAAGGTCAAGCCTTTCAATGGGAAAGGTTCTAGTTATGTGGCCGAGTAGTAGCTGATTTCCCTCGACAGGATTTTTGCCATGTAGGATTTTGACAACAATGTTAAGACAAGATTTGCGATCACTAATTTAGAGAATTTTGGGGCCACTTGGTGGACGATTGAGGAGAAGAAGCTGGGAATCGATATGAGCAGTGTCAAGTGGGAACTATCCTTAGAGAGTTTCCGTGAACGATTCCTACCAAAGGAATGGAAACTACAAAGGACAGATGAGTTTCATAATCTCAAGCAGTACACTATGTCAGTGACCGAGTATGAGCGTAAGTTTTATGAGCTTATGCCTTTTTCAGGGTTCAGTGAAAATTCAGCTCAGTTGACACAACACTTTGTTAGGGGTTTGAATAACTATATAATTGGGGGTGTCAAAGTATTTGAGCCAAAAACTCTCAAGGATGCGGTACATCGAGCAATCCTTGTTGAGAAAAGTGTCAACTTTGGTCAAGGTGGTTTTGTAGGAGCACCAGCAGCATCAGGATCTAAAGGCAACTTCAATTCAGGTGGTAACAAGAAGCCTTTCTTTTCTAAGGAAAAATAGTATCAGCAATAGTCTCAGCAGACACAGCGGTAGAAGGGATCAAATTCGCAGGCTCAAGGTGGTGGCAAAGGTTCTAACTTTACAAACAACTGTAATGCTCAATGCAATAATCAGAATCAGTTCAATCAGCCAACTCAGAGTAGCCAGTCTTTTGTAAGCAGGAACAGTCGCCAGCAATCTAATGTACCACCTATGGGAAGAGTATCTAGCAGGAATACATAATATTTTTCATGTGGTTAGATTGGACATTATGCAGCTTAGTGTCCACAGCGAGCACCTCAATCTTAAAGACCTAGGCCTACAGCTTCAGAACCCACAGTTGGTGATGCAGGGAGAGCTCATAGAGTTTTTGTAGTAGTTGATCAACGTCAGGCAGATCATCAGGGAACAGTGGTTGAGACCACAGGTGCTATTCGAGGTATATCTCTTTTAGTATTGTTTGATTCAGGAGCTACATATTCATTTATTTCACCATCTATAGTTTCTAAGTGTAAGCTGGATGCGGTGAAGCAAGATCATGGTTGGCAAGTGGAACTAGCCTCAAGGATTAAGGCCTCCACGGATTCTATAGTTCATAAGTGTGGGCCTAGCTTAGGGAGCTTTGATACGGTAGTGGATCTTCGAGTCATACCCCTTGGTTCCTATGATGTGGTTTTAGGCATGGACTGGCTTGGATCTCATAGAGCCAGTATAGATTGTAGGAAGAAGATTATTTAGTGCCAAGATGACCAAGGGAATGATGTGAAGATAGTTGGGATACCGAGGTCTATATCTCTGCAGATGATTTCTGCTATGCAATTGAAGCGAAGTTTCTGTAAGGGATGTCAGATATTTGTTGTTATGGTAAATGATCTTGATGAGGAAGATCCTGTGAGGAAGACTTTAGATAACCCAATTTTACAGGAGTACGCAGATGTCTTTCCAAGTGAGATTCCAGGCATGCCTCCAAAGAGGGACATTGATTTTAGCATTGATCTAATTCTTGGAGTGGAGCCTATCTCTAAAGCTCCTTATCATATGACTACTCAGGAACTAGGTGAGCTACGTCTTCAGCTAAAAGAACTTCTGGCCAAAGAGAGCATTCGACCTAGTGTATTACCATGGGGAGCTCCAGTGCTCTTTGTGAAGAAGAAAGATGGTTCTTTGCACCTTTGTATTGACTACAGACAGTTGAACAAGGTGACTATTAAGAACAAGTATCCTTTGCCTAGAATTGATGACTTATTTGATCAGATCAAGGGAGCTACAGTATTCTCCAAGATTGACCTTAAGTCAGGATACCACCAGCTTCGTATTAAGGAAGCAAACATTCACAAAACCACTTTTCGAACTTGCTATGGGCATTATGAGTTCATAGTGGTACCTTTTGGATTGACTAACACTCCATCGATGTTTATGAGTTTGATGAATGGTGTTTTTCGATCATATCTTGACAAGTTTGTTCTCATGTTTCTTGATGACATATTGATATTTTCTAAGACTCGGAAGGAGCATGAGCAACACCTGTGGTTGGTATTGCAGTGTTTGAGAGACAATCAGCTTTATGCCAATGCCGCTAAGTGTGAATTCTTCAAATCAGAGATTCAGTATTTAAGGCGTGTTATCTCAGGTGATGGTATTTCAGTGGATCCTGCAAAGATTCAGGCGATAATAGATTGGCCTACCTCGACTAATGTGTCAGAGATTCATAGTTTCATGGGTTTAGCTGGTTATTATCGCAGATTTGTCCAGAACTTCTCTAGGATAGCACATCCTATCACTTCTCTTCAGAGGAAAGGTAAGAAGTTTGTGTGGACAGAGAAATGTGAGGAAGCATTTCAGAGGCTCAAGGAGCTTTTGACTAGTGCACCAATTTTAGTTGTACCTGAATCAGAAGGTGATTTCATGGTGTGTACAGATGCTTCTCTTGAAGGAATTGGAGCAGTGTTGATGCAGAATGGACGGGTGATTGCGTATGAATCACACAAGCTCAAGGATCATGAGTTAAATTACCCTACACATGATCTTGAGTTAGCAGCAGTAGTTCATGCTTTGACAAGGTGGAGACATTTCTTGTTGGGGCACAGATTTGAGCTACATAGTGATCATCGTAGTCTTCAGTACATTTTTACTCAGCCTAATTTGAATGCTCGCCAGAGACGATGGATGGAATTTTTATGCGAGTATGATTTTGAGGTTAAGTACATTCAGGGTAAGGAGAATGTGGTGGCAGATGCTTTGAGTCATAGGAGACATGTGGTAATATCGATGACTCTTAGTGTGGATTTGAGGAGTCGGATTCTTCAGGCACTTCCTACGGATTCTTGGTATCAGGAAGTGTGCAGAGAGATAGATTCAGGGAGACCCTTGGAAGGTAAGTTTGCAGGTTATGTTCAAGAATCAGATGGTCTTCTGAAACATTTGAGGAGGATTTATGTGCCATTACTGGATGAGCTTCGCACCTTGATTTTGGCAGAAGCCCATCGTACACCTTACTCAGCACATCCAGGTGTCAAGAAGATGCATGTTGATTTGAGACGTTTGTTCTTTTGGTCCAAGATGAAGCAAGATATTGCTAATTTTGTGGCTAGGTGTCTTGAGTGTCAGAGAGTTAAGGTAGAACACCAGCACCCGGCAGGACTATTGCAGCCTAATCTCATTCCTTCTTGGAAATGGGATATCATCTCCATGGATTTCACTGTAGGATTACCTATGACTGTTCGTCATCACGATGCTATCATGGTCACCGTTGATCGGTTGACTAAGGTGGCACATTTTTCACCCATCAGGTCTTCCTACACAGCAGCTTCTATAGCTAATGTCTTCATGCGTGACATTGTGAGATTACATGGTATTCCTAGAAAGATCATTTATGACAGGGATCATGTATTCACATCTGCATTTTGGACATCACTGCAGCATGAGCTTGGAGCGCAGTTAAACTTCAATTCGGCTTATCATCCAGAGACTGATGGTCAGACAGAGAGGGTGAACCAAGTTTTGGAGGATATGTTATGGATGTTTGTGATGGATAGGCAGACACATTGGGAGGACTATCTCTACCTAGTGGAGTTTGCTTACAACAATGGGTATCATAGTTCTATTGGCATGGCACCATTTCAGGCATTATATGGTCATCCTTTTTGTACACCATTGAGTTGGGATAGCCTCGAGGATCGCATTCTATTGGGTCCTAAGATGCTTCATGATATGGAGCAATAGGTAGTGTGTATCTATGAGCATTTGACTATGGCACAGGATAGGCAGAAGAAGTATGCCGATGCTCATAGGACAAATAAGCAGTTTGTTGTGGGTGATAACATTTTCTTGAGAGTGCGACCGTGAAAGAGTCTGATCCAATATGGAAAGGGTTCTAAGCTAGCACCTCATTTTGTGGGACCATTCGAGATTTTGGAGAGGATTGGCCCAGTTGCTTACCGTCTTGCTCTACCGCCCAGTCTAGCTCGCATTCATGATGTTTTCCATGTTTTCGTGCTTAGGCAATATATCCCTAATATTGTGCATGTTCTTGATTGGAATGCATTGCAGGTAGAGGACGGGCAGCTGGCTTTGGAGCCGGTTCGTATTCTAGAGCAGCGGGGGTTGACCCTCAGGGGTCAAACCATCGAGCAGGTAAGGGTCCAATGGGACCCTACTGATGATTCTTCAGCTACTTGGGAGGATGCAGCTAGATTGAGGGAGTTATATCCCTATTTTTTTGTAGGCTTCCAGGAGTAAGCCTAATTCAAGGGGGGGTGGATGTAGTGCCTACCCTCGTTCACATCTTTTCTAGACTTATTGGTATCAGACTATGTAGACTAGTTTTATTTTGATGGTTTAGTGGTGTTGTTTTGACACTATCAGATATTATGATATGGATTCAGTTGATATATGATGAGATCATTTAGACTTTACATTTCATGTATGTATGATGATCATTACATTGTTTTCAGTTATTAATAATGATTAGTTAGATGGTTTATTATCTCATGTGTTTTATTATGGTTACTTACCCCATACTTGCATGTGTATGGTGTGTGTGTTTTCTTATTGTATGGCATTTCTAATGTGGTTAAGGAAGGGAGTTGTAGTCACCTACTTAGTCGAGATCTACACGATGTACCACTTCTTGCCATTGTCTGTTTAGCTTAGCATTATATATTGTATGTACATGCATGGTTTTTTTGCAAGTTGCAGGTACCGGGTATCAACTTCCCTGAATTGCCAGAATGAGCGTACCCTATTATACTATCTAAATGATAAGAGAAGGGAGATAAATTCTCAAGTCCAAATCCCAAACCTAAAAAACCATTTGTCCTAGTGAGTTAGGACAAGTATCAAAGTTGAATACCCACTGAATGTGTCGGATGACATATTTCGTGATTTTTAACCGTTTAGATTTATTTTGTATGATTTGTTCTATGATGGGTTTTCATATTTTATCTTGAAGGTCTATGGTGAATTTTTCATTAATTAAGTCTTAATAAATAGATTTAATTAATAAATTATTTATTTGAGACAATTAATAAAATATCATGATCTTTGATATTTTGATTGTGATTAATTAAATGTGAATTATTGAGGAAAGAAATTAAATAAAAGAAATCTAAAAAATTAAAATTAATAATAATTATAAAATAATAATAAAGTAATAAATAAAATAATAATAATAAAAGTTATAAAAATTAAAATGAAAGTTATAAAATTTAAATAGAAATTATTTAAAAAGTAAATTGGAGTTATAAGCTTGCATGGGAATTGACATGTGTCAACAACACGGGGGTTAGTGCATCAATTAAGCACAAGGTGTCTACAATTCTATGACTCATAAAAAAGAATTGGAAAAGACCCATGCTTAGTTGGTGACACCTTTCAGCGGTTGCAAGAAGCATTCCAAAGGTTTCTTGAGAGCTCTTTATATTTAGGCATTCATAGAAGCTTAAAAAAAAAAAAGGTGGAGAGCAATTGGAGCATTGGAGGACTCGAGAACTCTGAAGAAGGGAGGAGCTTGCTCTGCGGGTTTCAGAGGAAGAGCGATTTAGCATCAGAATCCGGTAGATTCTTGTGATTTTTCTTATGCTATTTCCGCATCATGCATTCCTGTCTTCTTTGTGTCTTCCATATGTCTTCTAAGAAATTTCATATTTTTATGGTATGCATTCTCAATATGGAAAATTCAATTTATGTGGAAATCTTTAAATGCATAGATCTGGAAAAAAAAATAACTGGGCTAGGGTTTCAATTCATAGCCAAACCCATTAGATTATTTACTGGAAAAAAATTTGGGATTAAAAGTTTATAAGAAAATTTTGAGAATTAGAATTTATATATATTGTGTATATGTATGTTTTTATCTGCATACATATATATATATATATATATATATATATATATTATACGCGCACACACACACACACACACACACACACACACATATATATATATACATTATTTATATGTTGTGACACAAAATTCATATATACATACATACATACATATATATATACATACATACATATATATATATACATGTGTATATATTTAATTGAGGAATCGAATTTAATAATCGCAGTGAAAATATATATATACAAAATCGCATTGCGATTTGTATTTGTGTTTTTGAAAAATGCTATAAAACTAAACATTATATGTATTGACCATGGGTCGGCGGACGTACCAACCCTTCTGTCCATCGTATGCAAACACGTGCACACGACACCTGCACTTGGCAGAGTGTCGGCGCTGTAGGCCGCACGGCTTATATGTGGCGACAATGTATTAACCATTGAGTATGGTCACCGCCGGTTGTAATATGTGAAGCGCTTAACTTATAATATATCTCATCCATCAAATTTGTATAATTCAATTTTTATGTTTCATTTTTTTAAAATGCGATAATAATTATTATTTATATATGTACATATGTATGTATGTATATATATATGTGTGTGTGTGTGTGTGTGTGTGTGTGTGTGTGTGTGTAATATGTAAATATTTAATTAATAGAATTATTATTATTTGATAAAAGATTTAAGAATTCATCTTTTATAATGATGAATAATTTTATAATTTTATAATTTAACTACTAAGATTTAATTAATAGTTTTAAATTATAAAATATATAAAGTATATGAAATTTAATTAAAAGATTGGTGTGGAACGATTTCAATAAAATATTGTAATTGGAAATTGGATTTTAGACATATAAAAGAGAACTTTTATCCATCCAAAAACAATACATGGAAAAACGTACAAAATGTTCCTTCAAATTCTTTCTCTAAACTTGGAAACGTAAACCGTGACTTTTACATTTAAGTTCAAGTTGTAAACTTAGAAAAACCAAAACATGTGTTTACATTGTGTATTCCTTATGCTATTGTTTTGGGTTTTGGGTTGACTAGTGTTGACCAGTATAGGACGTCTACCAGAGGCTTGGGGGTTATGTGATTGTGATGTCATAATTATGTTTTAATCTTGATCTTTATAAACCCAACCATGGTTATGTGATGGAATGCTCTATGTATTGGTTGTGATTACTAATTGTTATAGTTGAAATTCTTATGTATGAGACACTTGACTTAACCATTATTTTGGTCATCGATCAGTTATCCTTGGTTATTTTCTAGTCGCCATGATGGGACTGAGATGTGGATTTATTCTTGATGATGTCATGTTGTGACATGTTTGAGTCAACCATTTTTGGAGTCTTCGATCAGTGTGTTTGAGATATATTTTGTTTATTCAGAACCATTGGATACTTTTGATTATCAGTGATGCTTTAGTTGCCAACAGAGAGCTATTGTGGTCATGATTTTCTATGGATGTTTGATCATGGAGATTTGATGCTTTTATGCATATTTGATGATTTCATTATGGATTATTTTTGTGATTTTGAGATTTATGATTCCATGAGCATTAGGGTAGGATATCTGCATGTAGTGACGGGAAGTGGCTTGCAATGGGGGTCGGGGCCCTAAGAGGCTGCCAGGGTAACTCATTGTAAGTTGGATTAATAAGTGATAACATTCACACCTAATACTAACTGAATGAACCTAAAAAGATAAGAGCTTTGGTTCTTGCCCATGCCTTAAGTGCTTGTATAGGCTAGGATGGGAGTAGTGAGAACGCATGGTTGCGACCTTGCATTCCATAGTATGCCTTGTCAGTATGAGAGGGTGCTAGTGGCCGCATGAGATCAGTATGGACCTGTGGATTTTAGCTAACTGCCAAGGTAACTTGTACGTGATAAATGCGATGACACTTTCCTGCTTGCATAGTAGGTTCCTACATGTCAATTTGTGCCTCTGGGAAGTAGATGTCAGTTTTGTGATTGGAACCTTTGAGTTAGTATACTTTTAGGATTCCTGGACTATAGAGATTTGTGCTATGTGTTATGGATAGCCTGTTTGGGACTTGAGATTATCTCCTCAGCACGGTGGGAGTGGACCACTTAGGTACCATGCAGTCGGGTGGTAGTGTATTTTCCACTCTTATCATTTGAGATTCATTGAGACATCGTGGTTGATGCGTCCTTCGTGATGGTGGATATGTATCCTTTCATTTGATGATTAGCATATGTTAGATGATGTTATCTTATGCTTATATTTGCATGTTAGATTACTTTCTACATATGATGTTGTATATGTTAGGAGTGACATTCCTACTATGTTAATACCAATGATCTCTTCGGTAATTTGGGATGTTACACACGGAGGGATGGCTAGGGCCCACGATGGTCTAATGATGCTATTAACGGTTGGGAGGAACCGTGCACTTAGTTAATTATGTTTGATCTTTATGATGGATGTATATGTATTCTACGATGATGTATGATGTGTATCATGTGACTGTCTTTGATGTATCATGGATTAGAATAGGATGATGTACCTTATTTCACATATGTATATTCTTTTAAGCCTTCATACCCTGTGACATGTACAATGGATGAATGAGCATTTGAAATGTAATATTTAAACATTGGACTTATCATTATTATTCATGTGGATGTTGTACTAGATGGACTCATGTATGTTAGTTAATTTAGGTGTAACTCAACGCTAAGGGATTCTTAAAGAATGTAATATGTTATGTATGTTATGTTTACTTTTCAGATGGACATTGCTATTGCTTCCGTTATTGTGAATAAGTTATGTATGGTATTTACTTTCATGTAAAAAAAAAATGTTACCAAACTTAGTGAAATTCTAGGTTAATTCTTTGGATCCCTTGGCGGGGCATTACAAATTTCCTCTTTCTTCATTTTTACATATAAAATTTATATTTATTATATTCTAAAAGAAAAAAATTGAATTTAAAAAATCTCCCAATTTTTATAAGCTCTTTAATTTTATTTGTATTATATAATTTTTAACATTTGCATATAAATATTATATATTAACTAATAGAATCTTTACAAGACTTTTTAAAGATATTCTTTGTCTATAAAAATCTATCTTTTACTACACAATTTCTATATAAAAAATAGATTATTTTAAAAAGTTAAATAAAATAGCAATTTCTATAAAGGACTAAATTATTTTAGAAAGAGAAATAATAGAATACTTAGTTGATATTAAAATAATAGAAATTCAAATTTCATGATTTAAATATTTAGTTATTTTTTTGCTTTTCAACTTTGAACAATAACAATATCACTCATTTGAAATTACTTCTTATTGTATTTGTATTTGTAATTAGTAATAATTGTTTCATTTATACATGCACAGGTTAAGCAATATCGTTCAACTCTAAAGGCTTCTTTCAAAAAATACTAAGATAAATACTATGTGATAGGTATGCAAGTATCTATTTTCATTATATAGTTTGTCATTCCTCCTATAAATGTTTCTAAGTTTTTTGTATCGAAGTAAGCACTATAAAGTAAGAAATGATTTTAGCTTTTTAGTAGAACTCTCATTCATTTAAATCTTGCTAGAATTAGTCTTCAAAATATAAGAATGTAATATAAAAAAAAATGATGATTTATATTTTAATCTAAATTAGATTACTAATCATAATCAAAAGGAGATGTATGATACAGGTAATAATAATCATAGGCAAATATAGGATATAGGAATCAGATTCTAATCGACAATAGATATGGATATTGTATGTTAATAATTCAATTTTTGAATTCATTCATCTCTTTGCTCTTTGTACCTAGTATTTAATTTAATCGAACAAATGATGTTTCAATCATGTAGCTTGCAAATGCTTTATGCATAGAAACAGTAGGAGCTGATTGGAATTCTTTTCTGTTATTGCTAGGGGTTATTTGCGAATCAATTTCAATACAACATCTACAAGTAATAGTGCATTATATGTTTGTATCTGGATAAAATGGCAGATTGCAAACATGTTAAAAGTTATGGCCATACAAACCAACCAATAGAAAAAATTTCAAAAATTATAAATGTAGAAAACAATGAAACCCGAACAAAAGCTCTAGAATTTGACATTGACACCGTTCTAGAAAAAGAAGGATTATGCAGAGTAAATTCATTCAAATACATAGTTGGAGATTATTTATTCGACTCCTTCCAATACATGCTTGGTAACAAGTATACATCAATTCAACTACGAAAAGGAACCATTGAATAATTTATGGCTTGTTTGCAAAGAGGTGAAAAGGACGCTATTGACTCATACAACCTTGAATTGAATATGAAAACATTATATGAACTACATAAAGTTACAGATGTTACATCATATTTGCATAGAATGCAATTGTTTGCAAATCCAGCTGTAGGCAATACTGAAATTGGACTATGGGGCGATGTCTTCTACATTCACTGGTTATCAAAATGGTTGAATATACAAGGATGTGTTTGGTCACTAACCAAATGCAAAAAGTACTTGCACTTCAATAGCATATCACATACGGAACCATATTCATTACTTTTCAATGACACTAATCCACTCCATGGACACTTTGAGCCTCTTCTGCATTGCAGATTCAATTATAGCAATGACCAGGCAGAAGAACAATTCAAGAATATATCAAGAGATAAAAAAACCACAAGACTTTGCCAAATACAATTACCAATGATTGAAAAGAACAATACTGCTAAAAGAATATCACTTTGTACTACAAAAAAATTGATTAGAGACAATAATCAAATTGATGAAAAAAAATTGTTTAATGCATTCAAAAATCAAACAAAGATTTCCCCAAACTACAAAAAAAGGAAACATCTACCTCGACAAAGGAAAAAAACATTATCATCAATAGAATTGTTCAGAAAAAAAATTCAAGACACACCAAAATACTCATGTAGTATTTGTCAATTGCTGTGTTTCAAAAAAGACATTAGAGCATTTCAGAATGAACAAAAACTGACTTACCATAAACTAGTCCAACCACCTATCAATACACTGACAAATTACATTTGTCACAAGTGCAATCTTGCATTTAAACAATCAACTCTTCCTATATATGCTACATCGCATAATATTAGAATGAGTGATGCAATGCAATATGCTAAAATGTTAACACCATTGGAAGAGTGTCTTATTTCACTATGAATTGCTTTTGCACAACTATGGGAGCTTGGATACAAAAGATTTCAATTTGGCCTAACTGGTTCCATCATTAATGTTCTTGTTGACACAAACATTGTTCAAAGAGCTTTGCCTGTATCTACAACTAATACAATAGTTGCAGTTTCCTTGAAAAGATGTTTAGAATATAAAAATGCCTTCCAAAAAAGCATGGTATATCCAACAATTATGATGCAAGCTCTTCAAGAATTGACAAAAACAACATTATATAAAATGCAAAATGTAAAACTCAATGAAAATTGGAAATAAGCTATCAAAATAGATACTGAAACTATTAACCAAAACAAACCGTCCACAATTGACTTTGAGTCAGATAGTGATAGTGAACAATGACCATGTCAAACTTTGGTACATGGCTTCACTGAATCTATTAACATACATAAAATGCAAGACAAGATGATTGAAGTTTCACCTGCCCAAGACCAATATCCTATTGGAATATTTCAAGACAAATATGCTGAAGAAATGAATTTTCCAACTTTGTTCTTTGGTAACCCACGTGATAATGATATCACTAAAAATTTCAGTTACCAAAAAATAGTGCTATGGGAATTGACACATTCGCAAAGGTGATTTGCGTACCATACAACTAACCTCTTCTTTAAAAAAATTAAAATACTTATACAAAAAGTGATGTGTACAATGTGGATAAGAATTCGGAAAGCCCAATTAAAAGGAAGAAAGCTACTAGAAAAAGAAGTCAAGCATAAAGAAAATCTAGAGAAAATATTAAAGTCAGATATAGGTTATGTTGACTTAAAAAAAATATGCATATCTCCTGATTACACACAACACCTTAAAAAGAATGTCTTTGCAATGATACAACAACTAGGACCACCTACTTTCTTCCTCACATTTACCAATGCCAAACACAACTGGTCTAAACTGCAAATAACATTGCAAGAACTACATGCAAACCATTATTCAACAAATAGACAAGACTTCATTATAGAAAATGACAGAAATGTCTATGAACGAATCAAAAGAGACCCAATAACCTGTGCATGATACTATAGGCATAGGATAAATGCGTTAAAAACATTGATCTTTACAAATTAGTCTTTCTTTGGAAATGTATTAGACTATTTTTTAGTAACCAAATTTTAAAATCGTGGAAATGAACATGACCACTTCCTCATATGGGTTCAAAATGCACCGGTATATGGAAAGCATAGCAACACAAGCATTACAAAATTTATTTTTAAACACATTACATGTGACACAAAAGACTTAGACCCAAATATAGCAGTATTGCATATACACCACCATACAAAACGATGTAGAAAATCCACAAATGCGTGTTACAGATATGGTTTTCCATTTCCACCAATTAGGAATACAACAATACTTGAACCCTTAGAAGATACAAATAAAAATTTACATACAATCGCTAAAAAAATATACAGCAAAATTGAAAAAACAACTTACAACAACACATTTGCATTCATACATTTTTTAGAGGAAATAGGTGTTAATGAAAACGACTATATAATGGCCTTGAGATCTAGAATCAATAAACCAACCCTTTATCTTCAAAGGGCACCTTCACAAATATGGAACAATAGCTTTTTCAAAAAAATACCAGAGCTTTGGAGAGCAAATACAGATGCACAATACATCCTCAATGCATATGCTGCAGCAATGTATTGCAGTTCCTATATGGTAAAAGTGGATTAGTCAATGACAACTGCATTCAATAAATTTCGTAAAGACCATCAACAACAGAATATAGATGCGATAAAAATTATATCAAGATTAGGAAATGCTTTACTAAACCTTCACCAAATGTCATCTCAACAAGCAACACATCTTGCTCTTTCATTGCCACTAAATTATAGTTCTAGAAAATGCATCTTCATTGATACAAGACCTAAAAATGATTGAACATTTATATTGAAATCAGTGAAAGCATTAAATGAGAAGGATGATGAATCAGAAAATGTGATGTGCAAATCAATAATGGACTATTATTTACAACACCCGCTAGCTATTTCAAACATTTGCCTAGCAGAATTTGTTTTCAAATATAAAAAAGATGGCACTAGGCTTCATCATAAAACCAAGCCAAAAGTAATTCATTTCATAAACTTCAACAAGCATGTTGATATAGAAAGCTATTATAGGGAGCAATTAATATTGTACAAGCCATTCATACTAAATGAAAATATGTTAAAATAAAACTGTAACACTTGGGAAAATGCATATTTGCATAATGAAACAACTATCCAAATAAATCATGCACAATTTTGCTACACCACTAATTCTGCATGGGGTGACATTGACAAAGCTATTGCTGAAGTCAAAGACAATAATGTCAACATTGATGACATTAGATTTATAGAAAAAAAAACCCACACAAGAAGAAAAATATGACATACAACATAATATTGAAGCCACATTTCATAAAAGCACCAATAACCTAGTCCCAAGGAAATTTGAAATTGCAAGACATCTATAGATCATGGAAAATAATGAATATTACAGACTAAGAAGAACTTTAAATAGAGAGCAACAAGCAATCATTAAAGACATTATCATGAAAAAGTTAAAAGAACCTAATAATCCAATACACTTGTTTCTAACAGGAGGAGCAGGAATAGGAAAGACATTTACTGCAACAACTATTTATCAAGCTCTCATCTAATTATATAACAATACAATTCATAGTGATCCTAACAAACCAAAAGGCCTGATGACTGCATATATAGGAAAAGCAACGTACAACATTGGTAGAACAACATTGCATTTAGCCTTTCACATACCTTTCAATAAATTAGAATTTATCCCCCTTAGCACAGAGACATTAGATACAATGTCAAAGATCTACAACCAATTGCATCTACTTCTTATAGATGAGATCTCTTTAATAGGGTCCACATTTTTGCAATACGTTGATAAACAATTATGTGATATTATGCAATTGCCTACTAAATACTTTGGCAACATTGATACAATTTTTTCTAGTGATCTCTACCAAGCTCTCCTAGTACTAGACTCAGATGTATTTTTTGAAAGATAAAGTAAAGTGTTATTCCCTAAACACAACAATGCAGCAAAATGATAGCCAATTCATTGATATTCTTAATAGGATACGTTTGGGATCACATACAAATGACAATATACAATATCTCAATCATGCTTGCCTATGCCCAACACCACTTGACCCAACATTCCCATACCTTTTTTTCAAAAGACAAGATGTTGACACACATAACAAGAATATGCTATCCATACTTTCTGGTAACAACATCATCTTAGGTGCAATTGACCTTGTAGACCAAAACTACACTACAACATGAACCTACAACCATTCAACAATATTACCAAGTCAAATAATCTTAAAACCAAACATCCTTGTTGAAATTATTGGAGGAAACTATAACACAGAAGATGGCCTTGTCAATGGATTAGATGGAATATTCAAAACATACACAAGTGAACAGGACATTGACATAATCGAGATCCAATTTAATGATTTGAAAATAGGCTATCAGTAGCGAAATAAACTAGCTCACTACTATACAGCAGAAATTCAAATAGATTGGGTTCCCATACATAGAATAACAAGGCCAATTCCAAAAATACTTAACAGTGGACAAGTAAAGATTATAAAATAGTTTCCAATACAAGTAGCATGTGCTCGAACAATACATCAATCTCAAGGGCTAACATTGCAAGGCCTCGCTTTTGACCCAACTGGCATTACACAACATGGCTTAACATACACATCAATTTCAAGAACAAAAACAATTCAATCACTATTTTTGCTCAAACCTCTACAATCAAAGCACTTAAAGGTCAAACAAAATATTCATTCTGAAATGTCTCACCTTCAAACACATGCAAAATGGCAACTTAAAAATCAGCCAACTTGCTCAATGCCAAATTCACATCTACTTCTATGCACGCTAAACACTCGTAGTTTACAAGCTCATACAAATGATATTGTTAATGACTATGACATCATGGACTCTAATATTTTATGTCTCCAAGAGGTCCACTTGCCTCCATCCCATATAAATCTGCTCCACAAATACAATAGTCATACAGTATATCATATACATGGCATTAAAACTTTTACAATAGATAATCTGTTAGTGTTGAATACAAAAGAACATAAAACACAAAATACTGAAGCCATAACTCTACACTTACATCATGATGCCATTGAATTCATTGTTTCAAATGTTTAGATACGACCCAATACTGCTATAGATGAGATCCTAACAACAATGACTAGCATCTTCAGTTACCCAATTCAACAAAGTGATGTATTTATTGTAGGAGATTTCAATGTAGACATGTGTAAGGACAATAAAACCACAAGAAAACTCATACAACATATGAACCAATACAAGACAAAATTTGTTCTCAACAAAACACAAATTGCACATAGACCACTAATTGACCGCATATGGACTAATTCATTTAGAAGTATATGTTCCACCTATAAAACAAAAGCATATTGGACAGATCACCTTTCAACTTTCATAAACAATCATTCTATAACATGATATTACAAAAACCAGTAGTCACATTCTTCCAATATGGCTTAATCTTCTCATTGTTAATACATTCAATGTGATTCTATTTCCACTAGCGATGATCAACAAAACCAAAGTACCAAATCAAACAGATATAAATGAAACAATAAAATAAAAAAGGTAATAGTGTCAATTGCTTCAATATACTACATTATGTACAAAATGACCAACATTACCATTATGTCCTTTTCTTTATAACAGACCAATCATAATGGAGACAACAAACCTAGCAATTGAAGCAGATACAAACAAGAAAAAAAAACTAAAAAGGTATCAACATGCATTGTTGTTTACATCTTCTATAGTCCTCTTTGCATCTTTCACATTTCTCCAAATCATGAAACTTAACATCATCTTTCTTGTTTTCTAATAGGCCAAAACTAACTTCTAAAACACCAATAACAATTGAAGATTTAAATGCTAGAAAAGTTGGCAACACTTTTGAAGGCACTGTACTTGTGACCTACAAAGTTATCCTTGACAAAGGCATAGGAATGCACATGAAGTCTTACGAGCTGATTTGACAGATTATAAGGGCGAAATGAAAATCACACTAACTGTTGGTAGCCAGGTACTACACTAGTTTGAGCATAAGATAATACTAGGAACTACAATAGCAATAAAAGAATTTGAGGTTGCACCAAAATCAGATTTTGACTGCGAAGATTCTGATTACATCTTACTTTTAAAGGATTCTAGTGAAATTGACAGTATTCCACCACTTCAAAATGAATACAACTTCATCCCAGGCACAACCATAAAATAGCTTACATCTAGTACAAAATAATATGCTTATGGAACAATAGGTGCCCTTGCTATGGCAGAAAACACAAAAGGAACACAACATATCATTAATATCAAAGGTGGCCATACAGATATGGATAAAGCACCGGTAAGCTTCTTCATTCTGCTTTCATTTTTTTCAATACATTTTTTTTACAATTTTGATTCATTTTTACAAAATACTCATTATTATATTTTCAACATAGCTCTACATGCATCCATCTTTCTCTCAACTCTTCTATCAAATGGAAGAATAGTTACAAAAAGGTAAATTCCAATCTTCCTTTTTAAAAACATTGCAAAAAAGCAAGATCAGAAGCATGCTCTTCGTACAACTCCATCAACATATATTTGCAGCCTAAATGACAAAAGAACAATGGAAGGACTCCATGCACTCTTACACACCACATTTGAGGTAACCATTTTGATTACCTTATACTTATCATTTCCTATAATAAGATTCAAAATTTTGCTAATATTTTTTAACCTTTTTACAGGTTGTTGGGTTGTTGACACTTGTAAATGCATATTCAAATCCATTTCATGCATTTTGTCCTAAATGCGACTACAGATTTGATAGCTACACCAAACTAAATGACAACAAAGCATATTGTGCCAAATATAAACAGGAAGTCAACTACATATATACCCTGCACGTTAAAGCAGTCATTACTAACAACAACAATCAAACTATCCATTGCTTTGCAGAGAAGAATATTGCTCAGCAAATCTGGCCTTCCTTACAAAACATGACATATGAAACATATGTTGCTGACAAATCAGCCACTATATTTATGTTTCGAGACTTCCAGCTGAGAGGAAAGTTCAATCTGAATCAAAGCAATTAGATAACTGATGTTATTGCACTGGAACATTAGGCCACACAATGTCTTTACTAAGGTATACACATTAACAATGCTTTTTGTTTTTTTTGATTTCATATTAAATTATTTTTCTTATGTAGTACTAACTTGACTCATACAATTGCATAATTGTACAGGGCTCCAACTACATCAAATACTTTTCTCATATTGCAACTATTACAAAGTTTTGGTTTCAAATAAAAATCGTATCAAATCTGCTATAAAACATATATGTTATCTTTTCTATTTTTAATAGTCACTAGTACATATATGTTGCCTATGTTATTTTGAATAGTCACTAGCAACATTCAAGCAAAATAGCACATACTAAATGTTGTTCATACATACCTCTTATATTATATGTAAAAATTATACCATACATAATATAAATATTAACTTCAATATGACATGTTTTGGTTGAGCTAGGTTCTATGTTTAATCTCCAGTACCAATGATTTTAATTGTAGCAATGTTAATTATTTTAGCTTGATTTCCTACCTGAGTCATATTTATGTATTTGATGCAACCAAGCAATATTTTACCTACCTCTTAAACTATTAAATAAACACAATGCATATTGTACATATCTTGCCTCTCACACTCCATTTATTAGTCTTCTATAGCATGAATAAGAGACCTCATATCCCAATGCCACTAGTGGAGTTTCATTTGCACTATACACTTGAATGGTAATTTTTTTTTAATCTTTGTTTAGCACATTTCTTTCAAACATCAGAAATAGTTATACTTTTTAAGGTGTTAATGTCTACATGTTTTCAATAAGTAACAAAGAAGCAAGACCATGTTTCCAATCATGTTTACTGGGCTGCCTTTTTGCATAGGCCAACAGATTGTTCTTGAAATCACCAGCACTAGTCGACTTTTCTTATACTAACACTTCATCAAATCCGCATACTCAAGGAGATAATAGAATAGGTATATTTCAGCACTCAAACCTAAGGCCTACCAAATAAGAAGCTTACAATTTACCTCTATGTTACACTTTTGCCTAAAACTGTTACTGCTTATGTTTCTTACAAAATTTATGTTACCACTTTTGGTTTTTGTCATTGCAGCTGAAGATGCATATGTTTTGTTGATTAATTGGCTGAAAAGCACTGTAGAGAACTATGCAAATCTATCACTCTAAAATTAAAAAGTTTTGATTATCATGTAATGTTATTTAGCTGAAATTTTCACAAGCTAGAGCATGAACAAATGTTTCTGTAAATCATGGAGAAGTTCAACATACATACAAATTGTCCACCAAAAAATGCTTATAAGAGAAAAATAACTGTTGATTGAATTCTGCTTTTGGTTTTTGTGACTGTAGCTGAAGATGCATATGTTTTCTTGATTAATTGGCTGAAAAGTGTTGTACAGAACTATGCAAATCTGTCACTTTGAAATTAAAAAGTCTTGATTATCATGTGCATCTTGGAGTCCATTTATTAATGATTGTAGCACCTCATGAACACAACAGCAGTACACGTTTCATTCATGAACACCAACACTTTTTTTGGCCAACATAGGCATCAATATTTTTACTATTTGCAAAAAAAAAGCATCTTAACTATTAAGATAAAGAATAGTATTCACTCATCAGTTGTGCATACCAACTTAATGTTATTTAGCTGGGCATGCGATACTGATAAGTTCAGCATACATAGAAACTATCCAACAAAGAATGTTGCATATGGTTGCTTCAAGTTAACAGTTTTTATGTTCATAGCTATGTGCTATCTACAATTTTTATGTTCCTGAATATTCAGCTTGTAATTAAATGTATCATATTAAAAGAAAGGCTTACTGTATACATGTCAACAAGTATCTTGTATCTGAAAAACTATCACCTTGTAATTAAATATATCATTGTAATTGAATATAGTCAATAAATATCTTTGTTATGATAAATAAATATCTTTGTTTATGTTCTTCATGTTCTTTCATTTTAATTTGCTATTTAAAGTTAGCTTGCTACTATAATACTATAGTTTTCTCACTATTAGTCATCTGTTATACCTATTAAATTAAATAGGCTACTTTAGCCACCATGAAACCAAAAAGGCAGGAACTCTGGTGTAAGCACCTCTTGTTTATGTATGAGAGCAATAGGTAGATTATACGTAGATTATACGAAGATATTTAATAGATTTCGCATTCAGCGCACGAAGCTAGACTGCTTTTTTTCCTACCTACCCCCAAAAGTATCACAGAAATAATGGCCACTTGGTAATAAAGTATATTTAGATCTTTTTGTTGTTTAAATAAAGAGAGGCCAACGAACCAATAAAGAATGTAGGGTAAAGTGGCTAATCAAATTTTCAGCTTTATATTAGTGAAGTGGGTAACTTTTTGACTCACTGTTGTATTTTACAATTTTAGATTGACTTGAAAGGGGTAGGTTGAATATTTTTTGAAAGTACAGGAAAAAAATGATTTATATAAAAGTGATTTTCTATTATATTATTGTGGTAAGAAGTATTGTATATAGTAACATTTATTTTGAATTAATTAAAGTTAGAATTGTCTTGATTGTACCTTTTTAGATCATTTAAATAAAAAGTAACATTGAAATGTATGGAAATATATTTTTTTTAAACAAAAATTAATATAAATTTAATTTATTTGTACTTAATCAATTAAGAAATGTGAATTCGTAGAAGAGAAAATGATATCATTGATAAGGAATAAAAAAAATGAACTATCTATAAACATGTAGCTATGAGCATGTACCAATTTCTCACACTATTCACATCTCCAATAACCAATATAAAATTAACATGATAAGATTTAACAAATAAATTATATATGTATTTACCAAAAGAACTTACATATTATATTCAAGAACATTCACATATTCGCATTTCCACTAACCAATACAAAATTAACATCATGAACTTAAACAAACGATTTATATATGTATTTACCAAAAGAACTTACATATTATACTTAAGAACATTTATATATTATTCTTCAAATACAAAGACTAATTTTATTGTCTCTCATTTGCACTTTTCATAGAGCATATAAAATGAGATTACAAATTTTTGCAACCTCAAATTTATGCACAAGCAACAATTTTGTTAGCCATCATATTTATAATGTATTTTCTCATTTCCTTAATTTTTGTTCCAAAAGTTAAAATTTAAATATTTGTAATAATTTGATCCCTCATATTTCAAGTTTAAAGAGATAATTATCCCACATTGATTAGGCGAGAAAAGTCTAAAAAAATTCTTTTTGTGTGAGATTGATTTTGGATTACTAAACCTAGGCTTACACTTCTTCATGTTAATAGTTTGATAAACAAGTTTCCTAAATTTTGCTCCAATTTTTGGTAATCTTTTTTTACTAGGTATCTTCAAGAACAAGCATTACTCTTGTAGACAACAAATTTCTTGGTACACTTAATTTGATATAAAAATAATAGAAAAGGTTAACCAATAATGCTTTAAGAAATTATGATTGAATGTGAATAGAGGATATAGAATTTATGCATTAAAGGAACCTTCTTTCTCTCATTATTCATTTGGATTGTATACTACTAACACTAATTGATGGTTATATTTGGACCTTGCAAAGGAAAAATAAATTATGACAACTTTTTTTGAATTGAATTATTTCATCAATATGACTTTATATATTTTCTTTACATGTTAATTGCATATGTATTGTTGTATGTCAAATATAAATGAACCATATTTCTTAAATTTATTTTATGTTTCAAACTTGATCATAAGCTTCATTTACAAGTGAAAATTTTGTATTAAATCTAGATAGATAATTATATAAATTTGTGCCACTAATATTGTAATTATAAATAATACATCTATATTGCAAATATTATTTGGATGCTTCATTATTTCTATGTAATAATTATTAAATAAACTACTTATAATTTCATTAGAAAAAAAAATTTAAAATCATTATTCATAAAATAAATGATGTAAATTAAAAAAATATATATGATAGTTAAATATGTGTAATTATCACACATAATAAATCAAGTAATAAATTATTATATAATACAAACACATTATTAATATGAAAATTAAGTTTAATACAAAGAATTACTTATATCAAGTTTGTAAAAAATATTATATTGAAAAAATATTTTTTTAATTGCATAGATTCACATTGATGTTATGGAAGGATTCTTTTATTAATAAATTTCTATTTTTAAATCATAGTTTTTCTTCTCATTATCATCATAAGTATCATCCATACATTTAACACAAGTAGTTCAAATATCCATCATATAATAGTGGGTTAGCAAGTTTAAAAACTACATGACTCTTAGTGAGCTTTACCTAAGGAAAATGAGGCTTATACCACATTATATTTGTAGTTAATGAAGCCATCAAAGTAAGAAATGTAACCACATTATTGTTGTATACAATGAAGACACTTGTCTATTTTCTTTTCTTTAAATAGCACTTGTATGTGGATGTAAATAATATGAAATATTACCATTCATTAAGTGAATACTCTAAATTATATCTAACTATTGAACAATGCAATATATAAAGATAATTTAAAATAAGGTTTGGAATGTAGTGTGTTGATTGGTGGTATTGTTGTCTTCACCTAGGTTCTAAAAGACAATAAGTATTATAGATTAGTTTTTGTTAAGATTCAATTATCTCAAGTTAGGTATATGTTATTTAAATTAGTTTTATTTGAATTTGTATTAATAAACATTCTATATTATTCAATGGATGTTTAAAGTTTTGAATTTCTACATCCCTTTGTAGATTGATGATCTATAGATCATCACAATATTTATTTGTCATTTTTATATCTACAATAGCATCATTTGGTATTAAAGCAAACAGATAGAGAGACCTTGAAATATTTGTAGCAAAGGAGGAAAAAGATATCTAGAAGAAAAAAATATTCTACAAAAGAAGAGTTTGAATGAAATCTAGTCTAAAAATTTCTAGTAAAAGAGGTGATAGATTTATTTTTCTGCAATTTGTGCAAAGTAGTTTTTGTTGAAGTATTTTCTTATAAAAGGATTATTGATATTACTCAAGAATAGTTTTTTTTTTGCACAACATGGCAAATATGGCTGGCAAAGCAAAGGTAATGATTCCCATTTTTTAAGGAACTTTTTTTTCTTATTGGAGTTGAATAATGTAGACTTTACTAAAATCTAAGAATCTGTGGAATATTGTAAGGGTTTTATGAAACCTCAAAATATAGATGCATTGACCATTTCTAATCCAAGGTGCATTAAGTCAATTTCATTTTTTCCCTAGAATATGTGGTGCTTAAAATTCTAAAGATGCATGAAGTATTCTAGAAAATTCATATCTTGGTGCTCATACAACTAAATTGCGAATACTAAGGAATATTTTTGAAAATGTTAAAATGGACCAAAATGAATCAATTAATGATTTTTAAAGAAAAGTTGTGGGGGTGATATATGTAATAAAAATATGATTGAGAATGTTCTAAGAAGTTTTCCTTCCAAATTCGATAGTGTTGTTTCTACTATTGAAATTTATGAAGATATCTCATCTATGAGAATTGATGAGTTAAGTGGCATTTTATGAATAGTAGAAGAAAGATTGAAAAGTAATCAGGAACCTTTAGAATAAGCATTTGTATCAAAGATAAACATAAGATGAAAAATCACAATTATTGTAAGGGTACTCACAGATAATTACAAACCTGGATATAGAGGTGAAATTTGTCACAACTCTAGAGGTAGGGGAAACTATAGAGGAAAAGGTTCTTGTTTCCAAGGAAGAAATAACAATTTGAGAGGTAAAAGTAGATGTAGAAGTAGGGATATAGATATAGATAAAAGTCAAGTTCAATGTCTCCACTATAACAAGTTTGGTCATTATGAATCTGAATGTTGGCATAAATAATCTGCTAATAATATTCCAGAAGATACACAAAATCTATTTCCATCTTGTCTAAATAAAAGATCAAATGAAGATATTTTATGGTATGTTAGTTATGGTTTCTCCTAACATATTACTTCCAATGAAGGTTTGTTTATTATTTTTAATGAAGTATTAAATGGTTTTGTAGTGTTGGGGGACAATAATTCTCATTAGTCCAAAGGAATAGGAACTATTAAAGGAAAATATGAGAATAGAAAGATGCATATTTCTGATATTTTGTTAGTTCCTTCTCTAAAAAACAATTTATTATTAGTTGCACAAATGCTTGAAAATAATTACCAAGTTGTATTTGATAGCAATGTATGCATAAGAAAGGATAAGTCATAGAGATATTGTTAGAAGCAATAGTCCACCAAGATAACTAAGGAAGAAGGGCGGGGGCGGGGGGGGAGGAGAGGATGAATTAGTTATCCAATAATTAAAACACTTATCTTCTTTAAACAAACTTAGCCATTCAACCAAAGTAAACAACAACCATACAAAGATGAACATAAATAATTATCCCAAATATGTTAACTAGGGAAACCCTTGATTAGAGAGAAAAACCTAGTGGGAATGATGCCCAAAATATGATGTACTAATACAAATATTCCTTGTTAGAGGATGGACCATGTTAGGAGTCTATTACAACATTTAGTACAATGAGTCCTTATTCGGAGACTTTGAATCCCTATTAGGAGATTCTGACCCTATTAGAAGTTGTTCCAACCTTATTAGTAGTTGTGGTATAATGTATGTAAGAAGAGCCCACTGCCCCAACATGTAATTTCAACTACAAGAAGAGCTCACTACTCAAACAAGTAATTTGCTGGTATCTTCTTCTTTCCTCTGTCCTTTCCTTTGTCTTTTCAACCTAACCAATCATTGTGAGATTTTTTAGACTAGGTCATGAACCTCATATCCAAATACCAAACCTTGGATCACTTAGAAAAATATTGACAATCAAGTTTCCTTCACTTCTACACTTCTCTACTCAACTTTTTATTCCATACTCTACTATTTTCCAAACATTCACAATTCACATTCATCCATATCAACACACATCATGATAAAGGAAAATGTCATTCCTTTATATTGAGTTCCTAAAACAATTCCCTGAGGTGTTTTTTAGTCCTTCTCAATTAATTATAATAGGACCACATTAGGAACGCATTATACTTAGCGATAACCTTAATATTTCACCTTGCAACTTGAATAACTTTTTGTATATGAAGTATTATGATGAGTGACATTAGCCATGTCTTCTTCATATCCTCAACCTGGATCCTCAAGATATAAACACTGCTAGGAGATATAACAAGTTTACTAGAACATGTTGAGCTATAAACTCTATCTTAGAACAGAAATCACCAAAACTTGCATAACTTCTTCTAGACTTATCCTTTCTACTTCCAAAATTAACTAAATATAACAAATACTCAAATTATCTCCCATAACCTCGGGTTGTTATCATGCTCAACTAGCCATTCACACCAACTTAAACTTTCCATTGTTCCTCTATCAGATGCCACAAAAGAAATCAAACATGCTATGTTTACATCAATGACAAACTTAATCACGAATGTAACATATCATCATCAAACCAATCTTCCAATAATCTCTCCAATCTTCCAACAATCTCCCCCTTTGGCATTGATGGAAACATAGATGAAAAGAATCTAGTCCCAAGAATAGCAACAAAAAGACTTTCCATCTTCAAATCCTCTTCATCAATCATAATCCCTCGTTGATATACCTCAATGTGCTATGTACCAAAATATTATTACAAATTTTGTGCTTATGTTGAACATATTCTTAGCATAGTACCAAACTTCTCCCCTTTTCATAATGTTTTCATGCAATACTTCTCCTCCACAATAGGATTTTTTGCATGCCAAACTTCTCCCCCATTAACATCAATGTCAAAAGCTTATGCAACCAACATCTCTACATCAAACTCTGCAACAACTAACTAGCTCAAGTGTCAAAAGACACTATTGAAAACAACATCTAGAAGAGTCATAAATGACTCTGTTCATCTTAGATACTCCCCCATACAAGAAGCATCAACATCCATTCCAAATAAACAATGGTGCTCTATTACCCTAGACTAATACACTCTTGCATCTTCTATTCTGATGTAGGAAGGGGCATAACCCCAAGCATACCTCACAAATACTCAAAAGTATCTTTGGGAAGAGGCTTAGTGAATATATTTGCAATCTATTCTTTAGTGCTCACATACTCCAATCTGATTTCCTTTTCTACAACTTTTTCTCTCAACATCTGATACTTAATAGAAATGTGCTTAGTTTTTTAATGCAATATTTCTTAGACATATTTACCATGCTTGTATTGTCAGAATGTATAACAACAATTTCATTGATCTCTATCCTTATATCTTTTAGCATCTACTTCATTTAGATAACTTGATTGCAATTATTTGTTGTCACAACATACTCTTCTTCTATTGTACTTTGAGATGTACAATCATGTTGTTTATTAACCAAGAAACCAAACTTCCTCCAAGAAAGAAAGCTCCTCCACTAGTGCTCTTTCTATCATCCATAATGTTTTCCCAATCTACATCTATATAAGCACTTAGAGTAAAATATTAGATATTTCATACCATAATCCAAAATCAAATGTTCCCTTTAGATATATATAAATATCCTTTTCACTACTACATAATGTACTTCTCTAGGATCAACTTGGAATCTTGCAATAATTCCAACTCCATTTACTATGTCCAACCTTGTGTGAGTCAATTGTTGCAATCCTTCGATCATAGATCTATACTTCTTTTGCTCAACAATGGTTGTCACATCCTTAGTAGATAACTTGTGTCCAGTTACCATAGGTGTTCCAATAAGTTTACATGTTTCCAAACCAAACCTTTTCAATAAATCCTTCAAGTAATTAGTCTAAGAAATAAAGATTCCTTCTTTATTCTATACTATCTGCAATCCTAAGAAATATTTTATCTCTCCTATCATTACTCATTTCAAATTCTTTCTTCATTTCTTCTACAACCTTCTTACTTTCTTCATCATTTCCTTCAAATATAATATCATGAACAAATATTACCAATATCATCAAACCATCATCAATTTCTTTCCAATATATATTACTATCTTCCATACCTTTCCTATATCTGATCTTTGTCAAATGCTTGTCGAACCTCGCATACCAGGTTTTGGGTGCTTGTTTTAATCCATACAATGCTTCCCTTAGTATACATACTATGTCCTTGTCATCTGTGAAAGGACATCCTTCAGGTTGCTCAATGTATACTTCTTCTTCAAGTTCTCCATTTAAAAATGCTAACTTGACATCCAACTAATATACTTTGAATTTCTTCTGTGGTTCATAGGCTAAGATTAATCTTACAACTTCTATTCTAGCCACTCGGGCATAAGTGTCCTCATAATATTTTCCTTCTTGCTATGAGTAACCTTTACGTACCAATCTAGCTTTGTTTATTACAACTTCTCCTTGCTCATTCATCTTGTTCCTAAATACCCATGTTTAGTTCCTATCACATTCTTATCTATTGGTTTGGGGACTAATTCCCATGTCTCATTCTTTACTATCTGATCCAAATCCTCTTTCATAGCTTGCTTCCAATAATCATCTACATTCTTCAGCTCAACTTGAGATATCAAGCATAGTTCTTCATTAACTCCGCTTCTTTTCATCACACCTTTGTCTTTGCTTTCGATGATCTGTTTGGATGGGTGATTCTTTATCATATTCTTTCCTAAAGTACGAGTTGTTATCTCAACTCTTGGCTCTACTGAAGCTTTTGAATTTTGTTCCTATCTTGATTCTCCTTCATTCTACAAATCATTGTTAGTCTCAACAAATACCTCATCATTCCTTGACATATTAACAACATCATCATTTGAATTGTAATAAACTATTCTTTCCTAGATACTAAATTTCTCATCAATTCTCACATTTTCATTTTTTATAATAGTCTTAGTTCTCTAATTATAACATCTATAACCCTCACTTTTTAATGAATAATCAAGAAACATAACTTCATCACTTCTAGTATCAAACTTACCAATGTCATCATCTCTCTTTATGTATCACTTGCAAATATTCTAAAATACTTAACTGTAGGTGAGTGACCAAACCACATTCATAAGGTGTCTTGTATGTGTCATTCCTGACTTGCACTTTGTTCATAGTATAGACTATTGTATTCACAACTTCTCTCAAAAATGTCTTGGATACATCATTCTCTACTAACATATCTCTAGTTGCTTCTATAATAGACATGTTCCTTCTCTCTACAATTCCATTATGTTTAGGGGCTCTCAACTCAACTCTTTCTTGTACTCTAGGATCAGATCTCAGTTCTTCAATCTTATTCCCATTCTACAAATCATTGTTAATGATAACTTCCATATTTTCAATGTTAGCCTCTAGATTAACAAAAGTTACCAAAGCTATCTCTTCTACTACTTCCTTTTCCTTAACCATTTCAAGCTCATTGTCACAATCTTTCAGGAATCTTTCCATACTTGCTTTAAATTCTTCATCTTCATTAGAAAACAAACTCTTTCTAGTTTTTCTTACACTTTTAGGGCATATAGATGCATAATGACCAAACTCATTATATATCCAACAAGAAAAAAACTCATACTTTCTTTTTCTCTTTTCATAACTAGATCAGTACCTTCCTTGATCTTTATGTCTTCTTCAAATCTAAACTATCTTCTTTCACCATGATCTCCCAAAGTTGTTAAACTTTTTTCTTCAAGGACCTAACACTCTAATACCAATTGTTAGAAACAATAGTCCACCACTTGTCTTCTTTAAATAAACTTAACCATTCCACCAATGTAAAAAACAACCATACAGATATGCTCATAAAAAATTACACCAAATATGTTGACTAGGTAAGCCCTTGATCAGAGGGAGAACCCTAGTCAAAATTATTCTCACAAGATGATGTACTAATATAAATATTCCTTGTTAGAGGATGGACCCTATTAGGAATCTATTACAACATTTAGTACAATGAGTCCTTGCTAAGAGACTTTGAATCCCTATTAGGAGTCATGTCAACCCTATTAAGAGTTGTGGTATAATGTATGCAAGAAGAGCCCACTACCCAAACATGTAATTTCAACTACAAGAAGAGCTCATTGATCAAACAAGTAATTTACTTGTATCTTCTTCTTTCCTCTATCCTTTCCTTTGTCCTATCAATCGAACCAATCACTGTTAGATCCTATAGAATAGGCCACAAACCTTAAATCCAAATACCAAACCTCAGATCAATCAGTAAAACCTTGGCAATGAAGTTTCCTTCACTTCTATACTACTCTACTCAAGTCCTCATTCTATACTCTCTATTATTTCCCAAACATTCACAATTTTAATTTATCTATATCAACACACGTCATGATAAAGGAAAATGTCATTCCTCTGTATCGAGTCCATACAACAATTCCCTGAATTGGCTATTAGTATTTCTCAATTAATTATTATAGGACCACATTAAGAGCATGTTACACTTAGCGATAACATTAATCTTTTACGTTGCAACTTGAATAACTTTTTGTTAATGAAGTATTATGATGAGTGATCTTAGCCATGCCATCCTCAACATGTCTTCTTCATGTTCTCAACCTAAATCCTCATGATATCAACTCTACTAGGAGATATAACAAGTTTACCAGAAGATGCCTCTATAAACTCTATCTCAGAACATGCATCACGAAAACTTACATAACTATTTTTTGAGATATCCCTTCTACTTCTAGCATTAACTACATATACTAGATACTCCAATGTATCTCCCATAACCTATGGATAACTAGTCATCCATACAAAATTAATCTTTTCAGTTTTCTTCTATCAAATACCACAGAAGACATCAAACATGCTATGTTGACATCAATGACAAACTCAGTCAAGGATGTAACATATCATCATCGAACCAATCTTCCAATAATCTCTCCAATCTTCTAATAGATATGTAGTGGTTTCTTGATCAGAGATGACAAACAATTGTATGTTTCCTTTTAATTTCTCTTCAAGATAGCAAGTGTTGAGTACAATAGAGATGCATGATAATGAGTTATGACATCAAAGGTATGGGCATCTAAATATTTGGGGTCTACTTTTTCTTAAAAGGAAACATATGGTTGAAGGTTTTTCATTCTTTAAGAATGAACATAATTTTAACTCCAACTGATATTGTAATTGATAGTGGGAGATTGTTGGGCGATGATGCTATGATATCATGTAAAAGGGTCATATCAATTGTTATATTGTCATTGATGTCAAAGCATTAGTTGACTAGACATTATGCTAACTCTAGAAAGTACCATATCATTAGATTGATGAAGAGGATTTCAAAAATGTATGATGAAGATAAAGTTGACATGTAAGGTATTCAATGGGCACTTGAATGAGCTAGACAATGATTATGTAAATTGTTTTGATTATTTTACAATCATGTGTTGTTGCAATGTATTGCATATCACAAGCTTAACTAAGTCATAAGGTTAATGAAGGGAGACCATATTCATCAAGTCACTACAATATTACCTAAGTGATTGTTAAGAAGAAGGAGGAACATAGTGTTTCCTGATAGTGTTAGTATTAATCAATTTATATGTTGTTCAAGTAAATGTAATTTTTACTGAGTGATAGATAGATGAAAAGATTAGAAAATTGGAGTCTAATGCTAATGTTTGAAGGAAATTTGAAAAGTTCAAGAAGGTCTAATGTGAGAGTCAAAGTTTTTTGCAAGATGTATGATGGAGAAAATTCAAGAAGGATTTGATGAAGGAAATTGAAGAAGAATAGGGATGAATGCAAAGTTCTATGTAATGATATATTTTCTTTGTGTCTAATTTTATCATATGAAGGAATTTAGTTCTAAACCTATTGGTTAGCAATTTTTCCCTCTTGCTAACTTGGTTTTACCTTGACTCTAGACACTCAAAAGGTGAGGAAACAAAAGGATGTAACCAACAAATGGGTTAGTGCATGTGTTATATCACTTACCTCTAAATTACAAGGTATAACTCCCTTATATGTGAGATATGCAATGGATAATGTCTTTAATAGATCATTAGGATGGGGTTTTTCTCTTAACTTGATAGTAGAAGAGGATAAAGTAGGATACTCATAACTACAAACACCCCAGGAAGAAATGGATTTGGGCAACCTATAGCACCCAATGTAATGGATATCACAAGTTACCTTAAAGCCCTTATAACACTACTCTTACTCTAATCTAAATGCAGATTAGTCCTACTAAAACGTAATCTAGGGGGAGAGAGAAGAGATGCACATGAAAGATGAAATGGAATACACCTTGACTGATAACCATCCACTAAAATGGAATGTAGTAAGATATCACCATCTTCAAATACATCTATTGTACAATCCCATAGAGACTACTTTACTATAAATGGTTAGATAAGCTAGAGGAGACAATAAATAGAACATTAGAAATGTTGATCTCAAATGGAATTAAGACCACACAAGACCTAATTGTAGATATTAATCAAATCCCCAATTTCATACAACATCTCAATTCTCACTCAGTATCTAGAAATAAAAGGGGTGAAGTTGCATAAAATTGTCAATCCTTCTATTAACTATGAAAGTTACATTTATAGGCCTTTAGATAACTGGCATTTACAATTCATTATTAAATTTTGGAGCACTTGAACCATTCAGAATAGGATGAACATACAGTCAACCCTTACATAATCATATATGAGAGAGAGAAGAAGAAATTGTAAAGATAAGGTTGATAATGAAGTGTCACATGATATTTCTAGCATGATCTTAGTGGTTGACCTTCCTTGTTGACACCCAACACCACCCATGACCTTTACAATCCTTGGTTTTCCCTCAAAAACATTCAATCTTCCTTCAACACCATGAACTACATCTTTGTATTCTAACAAACACCCAAGTTTAAAATCCCATCATCGATATATCTTTCCTTATTGCCTAATGGGCAGTCATGATTAAGTTTTCACATGTTAAAAAGAAAATGCCTTTGCCTTCTCTTGACATGTGGCACCCTTTAATTTTTTTTTGGGCATTAACCCATTAGCACAATGTATTTTCTTCACTTTGTCTCGGGAGACCATTGATTATGGGCCCACTAAGCCATGTGTCCAATGCTCACATTCTCACTTTGGTTATTCTTTATCCATATTTGAAAAGCAAGAAAGCAACAAGCATAGATCTTTTGATCAACGGTTTCCATAAAGTGAAGATATTTTAAAATAGTTAGAAACTCTACCCAAGTGAAGTGTGCCATCTGGACAACTTATTCTAATGTGTTCCTTTTTGTAGCCCACATCTAAATTCAGTCTCACCATCTCCATGTGTTGAATGCTCGCATTCTCATTTTGGTTATTTCTCATGCAACTTTATAAAGAGAGAAAGCAACATGCATTGATCTAATCTTTGTTGCATGAATAGGATGCATTGATGAACTAGGTTACCATTTAAAAATTCACAAGTTAGAATTTGTAGGACCAGAAAACGGGTTAAATGCATAACATACTATGAGCAAATCACAAAATCAATCAACATATATTAGCACCCACTAGTCTACCATGAAATCCAAACTAATCAAAAGAAAACAAACATAAAAAAAACTCCCTTTTCCGTTTGTAGCTCCCATGTCCTTCTTTCTTCTCCAAATGATTGTAGCTCCAATTTGGCTATAGTGCACACAAGATTGAAGAAAAAGTCTATGATGTGGATAATGCCATGAGAATACTTGAAGTTGTGATTTGAATGTGATAGATGGAGTGATAAATCTTAAAGAAATTAGGACCTAAAGGCTTCCAAGACTTCAAGAGGGCCTGAAATGAGAGAAAGAGTGTCCATTTTATAATCAACACTCAAAGTGAGGGCATTGGATTTGTCACCCATAGATGTGCGATGTGGCAAGAGATTCCTTTGAGAATCCATGACACATATGACAAAATATGCCAATTGTGAGATTCTATGACACATGCAAGTCAAACTTGGCTAAATGTGGAAGAGAATCTATGACGCATCATAAGACACCTCAACCCACTTAAAGCCAAGAATCTATGACAAAGAAGCCAAATAGAGACATGTGTAAGAGAATAAGAATATTTGATTATGACAAGTCTTAGCCAAGTGTTGAAGGAGAATCCATGAGGTGTCATATCCAAGTGTCATGAGAATGCAATATTTTATGGAATATTTGAATTAAAAATCCTCTTATTCCACAAAATAAGAATTAGTAAAAAAATGGAATTAATGATGGAAAATGGAACTTAGGAAATTAAAAATTTCCATGGTTTGCAGATAATGAATCAATTAATTAATAAAATTAATTAATTGAGAATGATAATTAGGAAGAATAATTAGTGAGAATAGGATTAAATTATGGGTTATTTAATCCTATAGAGAAAATTAGTAAAGTTTTGGCCAAATTGATTAAATGAATGCGATTGTACCCTTTGATAAAAAATGTAACGATGATGGATATGGAATAAGATGATGACCAGTAGATCAAAGCTATGGTTAGATTGATTGATTGAATTTGATAACATGCCAAGGACACATGACATGAATTGTTTGATATGTAACATTTAACCGACATTGTAAATGCTATAGGATTGAAATTGATTGATAAGGTTTGATCATAATAACATCAACAAACATTGTCAATGTTATTAAAATGGTTGATGATGTCATGATTTGACATTGAAAGCCTCAAAAATGTCAAATATTGGATGACATGAATGATATTTTGACCTAGCACTGAAAGCCACGACAGTACTAAGGTCAGATTGATAAGATTGATAGGTTGATAGATTTCCAAGGCACTGAAAGCCACAACAATACCTAGCAGTTGGACAAATGATGATTTATTTGGGATGTTTGATATGTTTTGGGTTGATTATGATTGATTTTGAAAGATTTTGAGTTGATTTGGGGTGATTCCGAGTTGATTTGATATGATTTCGAGTTGATATGAAATTGATGTGAAAGGGGATACAAATGACAAAATATGGTCAATCTGGCCAAAAGATTAGAGTTAGTAGAATGAGAAAATGGGAAAAATTAGTATGAAGAATTCATGAAATTTTAGATGCAAACCATTTTTGAGCATCTACATTTTTCCCCTCTTTGATACAATGTGATTTAGAGCGTTGTATCAAAGAATAACTGATGAGAAAGCCACAACATGCCCCAGTAGGGATGATATATATGGGTGACCCATTGATAAATTGACTAAGATAAGCATATGATAAGTCAATTTATCAAAAACAAGAAGACAAAACCATAGCAACTGACGGAATGAAAATCAGAGCTAAAATGTGAAAGTTATGAGGCCTACAGTGTAGAACACGGTCAATCCGGAGCCCAAGAATAATTGCATGGGTTACCACTCAAGAAAGAAACAGAATGATGAAAATTATAGTTCATGTTTTCTGAAATGAAGATATGAATCCAATGCAACTCGCGAATTGCAAATTCAAGTTAAAATGCAAAAGTTATGGGCTCCGGAGTGCAACATAGGGGCTCCGTGGGCAGTTTTGGGTATCCTAGGTCCCCAACTGCGCCCAAAACTCAATCAAGTGCATCATTGACACACTTGGTAAGCCCAAGTGCGCCATGAGAGTACCAAGTGTGTCAATTATGCACTTGGGAAGCCCAAGTGGACTTAGAAAGTGCAAAATTTGCCTGAGAAGGCTCTGGGGACCAAAATCAACATGACAGGGGGCAACTAGGAGCCCAAGAGAAATTGCAAGGATTAACACTCCATATAGTGACCAAATAATTAAAATGCTAGCTAATTTTTTTCACAAGAAATATATGAGTCCAAAGAAACTAACAGTTCATAAATCGGAGTTGAAATGCAAAAGTTATGGCCTCCGGAGTGCAACCTAGGGGTTCCAGGAGCAGTTCTAGATAACCTAGGTCCCCAAGTGTGCCCAAACTCTACCAAGTGCGTCAATGACATAGTTGGAATTACCAAGTGCATCAATGACGTAGTTGGGAGCCCCAACTACACCCAGATAGTGCAGATTGTTCCCTAAAAGGCTCTAGGGACCAAAATCAGCTTGATTGGACTCGGAATGACTCGAAACTATGTGTGCATGCCCAAAATGATGAAAAGATGTTATAACATGAGGGAAATCATCAAAAATGGTCATATTTGGTCAAATATGATGAGACAAATGTCAGATTGAGGTTGAACTAGGTGGAAAGCCTCATAAAGTTTATTGACAGTGCAGGATGATGTAGGAATGCTTGAATGCGAGATGAAGATGATTTGGTGAATCAGAAGACATGATCGTGGTGATGGAGAATGAGATGAAGAAGAAAGATGAGATGAGGAGATGTTAGTATGATGGAAAGACTTTTGCTTCTAAAAAGTGTACTATATGTCAAATGGAGCTTTATTTTGATATGGCAAATGGAATGCAACACATCATGGCATAAAGGGCCAGAGCGCAAATGCAAGCCTTTTGCGTAAACATGCACGATGCAAACAGAGAATGACCTTGTCCTTCCTAAAGCATATGTACATGCCCCAGACTCTCAAAGGTACATTTTAATAGACAAAAATAGAAAAAGATGACCATGAACCATCCCGGCCACCCTCATAGATTAGTTTTATATCATCGAGTGGCATAGGAACATGATCAAAGAAAAACAAAGCAAAAAATAACTCAATCACTAAACATCGTGAGACAACAGCTATCCTTGTCCATTATTACTTGCTTTTTAGTGTTTTAGGTGTTTAGATGGTGTTTGACATGTTGATGATGTGATAGCACTGGTTGTGGATTCAGTTGATAAGCTCATAGTGACATGTTGGATTGATTGTTGGTTCCTGTTGCTTAGATATTGGGATTGGCATTGAAGTGTAGTGCTTTGATTTTTAGTCTGCAAAGTGCAAGTGTTTACACAAAAGGGGTGGTTATCCATAGTGAGTATGTACAAGGTTTATTTCATATTTTTGACAGGTTTGTGATTTTTAGGGTTTTTTGAGGATATTTGATTTTTTTGTGTGACTAGTTTTTCTTCAGGTCATTTTACAATTTTTAGAGTTTATTTCAGGACATTTTATGATTTTAGTGATTTTTTCAGGATCGTATTTGAATGTTTAGGATTTTTTCAGGACATTATGTGATTTTTAGTGATTTTTTCAAGATCGTATTTGAATGTTTAGGATTTTTTTCAGGACATTATGTGATTTTTAGTGATTTTTTCAAGACATTTTATGATTTTTAGGGATTTTTTTAAGATCGTATAAGCATATACAAGTGTTAGCTCCAATCCGTTATGCAATAGGGCCAATGGATAGAAAGAACTTAGGGATATGCCCCTAGTTCAAATTCAAACTCATGCACCATGTAGGTAATATGCCCCCAGACAAGACGCAAACTATGTACAAACACCAATGACAGATGTGTGTGCAAACTAGTGATGCTTAGGCAAGGTAACAAAGGACATTAACCAGTTCATGAGCCATGATAAGGGACCAAGGATGTCTTGCAATATGAAGGATATGATCAAGGAATGATAGAGGGGGAAAAGACTAGATGGAATCCTGATAGATGGAGGAGCAACACTAATTACACATGGCGCCTTTTTGCCAGGTTTTCACCATGGTACTTGCCCAAAGCACCTATTTGCCAGGTTTTCACTTTTGGACGAAATTTTTCTCTTAACTCAAATTTTCGTGCCAAGATGCCGGTTTGCTAGGTTTTCATCAAGGCATCCATTTTTTCATGACTTTTTTTCACTTTTTTCTTTGCTTTTTTCATGACTTTTTACTATTTTTTTTTATATTTTTTCAGGACTTTTAGATGAAATCAAGAATGTTACTGACAAATGCTAAGAAGATATCTGTTGTTGGTGCTGCTAGCTAATGAGCTCTGGATCCATGACTAACCATAATTATGGAGGATTTGTTCCAAGTCTGTAGCTAAAATCAAACCACTAGAAAGGCCTCGAGAGATACCATTGTGTACTGTATGTAAGACAATGTCTATCTCTTGCGAATCAAGGCATTTGAGGATAATTGGGTCAATAGATGTATCATGTGGGATGTCACTGATGATGAAATATGCAAAGGCTTGTTGGATAAAGGACTGATTTTGGTTATTGGACAAATTAGGTAGCTGGATTGGGGGATAAACAAAGGGATATAAGGGAGGGTTGGGAGGGTTGAGACCAATGACCTTTCACATGAATGCTGATTGAGAGAGCTCCAAAAGACTTTGTGGCATGTTGAACACTGGAACACTGATATTCATGGCATCATATTTTTCATTTTGTATCATTGGGAGCTTCTTAGCTTTTGATTTTTTATGGTCTAATGGTGCTTTTTGATTTTCACCAAGAGACCTATGCTTGCTATCTTTTTTTCTTTTTGCTTTGTAACTAGAAAGTGGAGTTGGCTCCCCAAAATATGCCAATGTGTTCTCTTTAAGAGAAAATGCTTCTTTATGATCTTCAATCATAATGCCTTCAAATTCTATTATAAGAGTGTCATCATTGCCGAATCGATCAAAAATTGGTAGTCCATGTTGGTCCCAATCCAAAGGTTCAGGATAACTTGAGGAGATGTCATCACCAGTGTTGAAGGGGTTTTGGTTGAAGGAAGATATATGGGTAACTGATTCAACTGGGTCATTGGGGTTATGCTCAGAGGCTAGGGGATTGTTGGTTTCAAGTAGGATATCCTCAGATGCCTTTTCATCGTTCAAAACATCCATAGTCTTACATGTAGGTATCGTGGTACTAGGAGGACCTATTCATAATGGTTTAAATCCAAGCCCCAAACTAGGAGGTTGTCCTTCTATAGTGATAGGTTCAATGATTCCTTGTTTCTGAGATCCAAGACCACTGTAGCCATCATAGCCTTCTTTCTGCATGATGGTAAACCCAAGTCCATACTTGCTAGGAGATATCAAAGTGGGTTCTCGTTCTGCTTTTTCTTTCTCAATACATACAGATGTATTCTCATTGATAGAAGTATCATTCTTTGTATTGATGGGAGAAAGTGGTGACTCCCTAATGTGAGAGACTTGAGACATAAAGTACTCTCCACACCCATTGTCTTCAATCGTCATCTTTTCCTTGGCTTTACTGAGCAGTATATCAGCATCCACATACTTAGAGGAATTTGTGGGTTGTGCTTCATTGTTTGTTGGGATTTGGAATGTAGTAGCATCTCTTAGATTAGCACAAAATTGGAAAGGATCTGGATCACCGGTGATGGAAACCTCTACATTGTGATAGGAAAACTTCAGACATTGATGATATGTAGAAGGGACTGCTTTCATAGCATGAAGCCAAGGGCGTCCTAGTATCATTTTGCAATTCATTTCTATATCTAGGACATGGAACAATGTATATTCAATAGCAGGACCAACTCTGACAGGTAATGTGATGACGCCCTTGGAATAGCGTTCACTGTCATCATAAGCTTTTATTGTGATTCTTTGAGAGGGATCTACATCATCTTTAGAATAACCCAAATTGTTGACAACCTTAAGAGTACAGATGTTTAGTCCTGCTCCTCCATCTATTAAGACACGTCTGACTTTGGCATTATGGATGAAGACTTCGAGATAAAGGGGATCATTATGGTTAGGTTTCTCCTTAGGAATATCTCGGGGTGAAAAAGTGATATGTTGTGATGCGAATAGGTTCCCAACCATGGCTTGGAACTAGGCAACATCAATGTTATCTAGGACTATTGACTCTTTAAGGGCTTGCTCCAAGATCTTTTGGTGTTGGGGGGATGCACGTAGTAGGTCCAAAATGGATATTTGTACAGGGGTTTTTCTAATTTTTTCAACAAGGCTATAATCAGATGAAGTAGGAGCAATAGGTCTACTTGGGGGTGCAGGTCTAGTAGAAGTAGTAGGTCTAGTTGGGGCTCCAGGTAGGGTGATCTTGCTACGGCATGTAGTGACAGCACAACGAGGGTCTTCAGCCTTCAATGTGAATGTGGATATGTGAAAGTCAGACTCATTAAAGCAATTGATGGTGTAGTCATAGCCGGTGCGTGTGTAATTCACATTACCTTGTGAGTTTGAGTTTGAAATTGAGGGTTTCTCTTTGTCATGATTACCCAAGGGATCTTTGAAAATAATATGATCAGAGTTGGATGCTAACAATGATGGATCAACTGTGATTACACCATCATCAATAAGGTCTTGTATTGCATATTTCAATTGAAAGCACGATGAAGTCTTGTGTCCTTTGGTGCGATGGTAATCACAATACTTTCTGTCATCCCACCAATCTGCTTTAGTTAATGGTTCATCTTTGATTGGAGGTAGCTGCAGGAAGTTATTACTCAGTAACTATTGTAATGCAGTCTCAAGTGGTATTCCCAATGGTGTGAATTTCCTATCCTTGGTTCTAGGATGTCTTTTGTCTTGTGTGGAAGTCTTAGTTTTCTGTTGTTGAGGTGTTGTTTGATTAGGAGTTTGTGAATTTGTGGGGTTTGCACCTTTCAAAGTTAGTTGAGGTTGTGTTGTGCTAATCGTGCGGGCATCCATAATGCCATCATTAGTCACATTCTTTTTTTTGGAGAAAAATTTTGCCTTGTCATTAGACGAGTTGGTGTTTGTGTTTTCTTTGTTTATCTTGAGGATTCCCTTACGGATAAGATCATCTTCAATACTAGCCCCTTTTTTCATCAGTTTAGAAATGGTGCTTGGACTCTTGATTTTGAGTTCATACATTAAGTCTAGGACTAAGTTTTCAACGCACAGGTTTACTTGTTGTTCTTCAGGAATGTCTAGTGAACATTGACTAACTAGGCTTCTCCAACGCAGTAAGAATGTGATGAATGATTCTCCCACCTTCTGTTTAGTTGAGCACAAATTGAAAAGTGTCACCTCATTTGTAATGTTGAAGGAAAAGTGGGAGATAAACTTTTCTGCTAGCTCTGACCAAGATTTGATATTACCAGGAAGTTTGGAGTACCATTCAAGTGCAGGCCCACCTAGAGAATGAGGGAACAATCTCATAAGGTAAGTGGGCTCATAACTGAGTTCGGTACATGAAGCAAAAAATTCTCAAATGTGATCAATAGGGTTTCCTTTTCCTCGATATTTTTCAAACCTTGGAGCCTCAAAGTGTCTTGGGAATGGAGGCATATACAAACTTTTATCGAATGGGTTAGGACGTAGGTCCCTTTTTGTATATAGAGCCTGTTTCTTTTGGACTCCCAAAGCTCGACTTGTTTGGAAAGTTGTTTGAATTGTTGTAATAGTTCTTCATTAGGGTTTTGCATGATGGTCTTTCCTTCAACTCTTTTGTGTCTGTGAGTAGACCGTTTGCTATGGCGACAACTATGTCTACTTGGTTCTGACATTTCTGTGTCTAATGAGTCTAATGAGGTGTCGCTAGGTGGTGGAGGTATGTTGGCACCTCGAAGACAAAAAGTTCCCTATTGTTGGGGAACTTGTTGTGATATTTGATGTGGTACTTGTTGTGGGATTGACTGCGATTTTTGTACCATGTGTTGTTGTTGTGCCATGTGTTGTGGTTGTTGTTGGGATACCTATGTTGGTTGTATGTGAGACCATGTGTGTGCTTGTTGTTGTAGAAGTATTTGTTGAGGTTGTTGTGGCACATGTTGTTGTTGTAATAAATGTTGTTGGTATGTGATTTTTTGCTCAAGGCATCTTTGGTATTCCATTTGTTGCTTGAGTTGCTCTTGTTGTTTAGCAAACATCATTTGTTGTTGTTGGAATTGCTTCTGAAATTGTTGTTGATAAATTGTGTGTAGTTCAAGTGGGTTTATATGGGATTGCATGTTAGGAATGTTGGATGTTTGCCCCACTTGTGGTTGTTGTTGTTGTGTTTGATTTTTTTGTTGATATGTGGAATGTGTGTCAAGCAGATGTAGACTCTGTTGTGCCTTGGAAGTGTTGAGTTCTTGTACCACTGTAGGTTGTTGTTTCCGTGGGGGTTGACTAAGTCCTTGAGAATTGAACATCATGTTTGGATTGTGGTTTTGGTACCTTTGTGTGTTAGATGTTCCTGTTTGTGACATCATATTGACTTGACTATGAGATGTGTCCCTGTTGGGAATGGGTGTAATGTCAATAAGACTTTTCCTTTGTGTTTCCATAGGGATGGTTGCACTTGATGTTTCACATGTTGTATTTATGAGAGGCTACATAGTGTTTGATGTCGTAGCACTTGGTAAAGTTAGGAGCAAAGGTGTACTTTGTTGATTTGCCTCCAAAGAAGGTATGTTTGGCATTCCTAGAGCACAAGTCCCTTTAGGTGCATCTTGTTGTTGCATCATATGACTAAAATCAAGTCTTAATGTCCTTTTGGGGTGTTTAGGGATTGGTGGTATTTCATCAAACAAGGGATTAACATTGATGTGTTCAAATGTACTTTGGAGGATTTTGATAGTTGACTCTTGATTGGACCTTATAGGTGTCATTATTGTGTTTGAAAACTCCAAAGGTTGTTTTCCCTTGTCTAAGTCCAAATTTATCATGGGTTGGATGTTTTCAATTGTTGTGTTGGTTTTATGTTCGAACTTAGGACCTTCCAAGTTTGGGTTAAATTTGACAATTTCTTGGGCTACCAAACGTTTGAAGTTCTTACGAAAACTTTTTTCTTGACATGCCCTAGCCATTTCTTCATCAATGATGCCATAATCAGTGTCAGAGTCATCACTTAGGTGTACAGTACCTTGTTGTATGTTTGATGTGTTAGGTTGGCTGAATTCAAAGGAATGTGATTGTTCATCTTCAGGTGAGGTTGGTACACTTCCTCCTCCTGGTGGCATTGACACGAATATAGGTTCAAAGTTAGGACTCCATTGAACCATCCCATGTGTGGGGGAAGTGTTTGGAGGAAATCTCATGGTAGGTGCATTGTTCAAGGTTTTTTGTGCCATAGCTTGATTATGAGGATCTTGTGAATACATGTTCAAGGGGTCTACTAGTAATGGTTGTGATGCCTCAATTTGGTCTTCGTCAAAGGTTTGTTGGGTTTTCTTGCTATTTTTTTTGTCTTGGATGAGGTTTGGTTGTGCTTGTGCCTCAAAAAACAAAGGTTGATAGAGTTCCTTGGTTCTTTGAGCTGATTGTGTCCTAGTAAGTGCTGGCATGATACCTAAGAGTGCAAATGCAATGGAATTTTTGAGTGTTTTGGGTGATTTAGAGTGGTGGGTATGCAAGATATGAGTGTTTTTGGAATTTTTAAGTGTTCAGGAATGTTATGGAATGTGAGGAAATGCTAGATGAATTATGGTTTTGATGTGCAAAGTGCAAATGTCCTAGGGATGTTATGCAAATGCAAATGCAAGGTGATGTTTTGAAGTTTGACTAGAGGGGATGAAAATGACTCTAAGGTATGCAAAATGACAATTAGGGTTATGTTTTGGACTTGGTAATGATACTAAAGGTAGGTGTATGCAAGGTAGACTATGCAAAGGATGGTGTTCTAGGGTTAGTAATGACGTTTGGGACATGCAAAATGAGGGTAAATGCTCAAGAAGGCAATTTGGTTGATGGACAATTTGATAGGGTTTGGTAGTGAAAATGATGCTAAGGATTTGGACCATGCAAGATGAAGGGGATATACCAATAGGGTAAGTCAAAATGAAATTTGGGGATGCTAGGCATATGATTATGCTATGACAAGGGTATATGGAAAGTTTTGAACTTAGGTAAAACCTTTTGAAAGTATTTTGCCTAGGAGTTTAACCTTGTGATAAAGGACTTTGGATCTTGACCAAAAATTAATAAAAGACGAAAAGATCAAATTGATAAAAGATGAAAAGGTCAAATATATCAAGAAAATGATAAGAAAATATAAAAAGACTATTCAAGATCCATTATCCATCAACACTAGGAGATACTCTAAGACTCATACTTTGTTTAGATTTTTGACTAAATTCAAAGGTTTTGGGGGGTTCAAAATGATGTTTAGAGGACTCAAAATGGTGGTGATGTTGAGAAGATATGTGATATGGACAATGCCTATGATGCAAAAGGGGATTTTGGGTGCAAGATACGGTTTTGGGTCAATTGCAGAACAGGGAGGTCTAGAGGCTCCTAGATGCAGTTTTGGGGTCCTAAAGTGCAGTTCGGAGGCCCAAACTGGTCATGCAGGTACCCAAGTGTTCCCTAATAGTGCCAAGTACACCCTAATAGTACCAACTACATCATTGGCACAATTGGAGCCAGTTTGGGCGCAGTTGGTAGTTTTTGGGTGCAGTTGGTAAGCTAGGAAGAATGTTTGCTAATTCTGAAGAGTATGGTTACCAAACTGATATGCCAGGAATATAAGATGCTAGAATTGATGTTAGGATGCGTTGGGAGATGAAAAATGAAGGTTATGACATATAGAATGATGACCTAAGTGAAGATAATGAAGACTAGGTGGTGTAGAATGCAGATCTGGGCAAGTTAGTGCAAGGGGAGCTAACCAGGTACCTAAAGACACTGTTGAAGCCCCAAAATATTATTTGGAACCCAAAAATAGATCTCAAGACCATCAAGTGTGCCCAGATAGTGAAAACTACATCAATGATGCAGTTGCATCCCAGTTGGGCACAATTGGTAGTTTCTGGGCGCAGTTGGTAAACTGGGCTGAAACTGAGGCAATTCTGGAAGCTATGATTTGAGGATTGATGTCACAGAGAGGTAAATATTAGAGGACAGTGTTAGGCCTAGTATGAATTCTCAAAATGATGGTTAGGACACTTAGAATGATGGATAAATTGGTCAATATGATGAATAGGTATGCAAAGATGCAAGGTGGTGAATGCAAAGTGCTGATTTTGAGATGGGAATGCAAAAACTAAGGAAAGTAAACTGAACCTAAATGGATGCAATATGAAAGGTAATAGATACTGAATGATAACTAAAAGGTGCAATATGAAGTCTATATGATGCATGAATGAGGCATATACTAGGGTGAATGCGAGTGAAGTCTATGCAAGTGTGAGATCTACATTTTGCCAAGCACATTTAAGAGCACAAGTTGCCATGTTTTCCAAGGTTTGAGTGTGTTGAACCAATTTTTGCAAAGTTTGATAAAGGTTGAAATATTTTGGCAATGTGTGGTGTTTTGACAAGTTCAAATGATATCCAAGGTGTAAATTTAAAAGTTTGGCTTTTATCTTGATTATGTTTTACACACACGCAAGACAAATTAAGACAAGAATAGTTGTTGTAAAAAGTTAACAAATACACCACAACCTAGGCTTTTAGGATTGTATCCACTAAATTCCTACTTGAACCAAAGTTTAGCCACGCTTATCTAGAGTGGACAACTTAGGATCTTGGCACCATAGGCTCCTCCTTATAGCGCACTCACTTCTCGGGGCTACCAAGATCCACTTCCCAAGGGGCATGACTTCCCAAGGGACTGTTGCCTCTACTAAGGACTGCGAGAATGTAGGATGTCTTCACGAGCATGGGTGACCCCTTGAGCTAGTGGATAGAAAGGATTTTGGCCACTAAAACACAGTTTTTAGTAAGGGCATTCCGTTCGGCAAGTGAATGATAAACTTCTGCAAAAGGTCTCTTAGGCTCGAGAATCGAGGTTTGACGCACCACAAATGTATTGGAGGAGAGCTATCACGTAGCAATACCGCTGGCACAGCTTTCACCATAATCAAATTTTATATAGTGGCTGGAACATTGACCTGGCTTTGGCCCGTTACCGCTCTGAGGTCATCCCTTGGCATACCCAATATTGAGTATCTTGGTCCAAGGCAGGCCTCCTATAGAAGTTACATGGATTTATCTTACACTCAAGATCCATGAATGGCGAGGGGAGAGGATACATCCAATGCAACTCCTAGGTATTCAACACCATTGACATGCCAGGAAAAAAAGAAAAAGGTTCTTTTTAAGCACCAAACGAAATGTTATCTAATCTAGGAAATACACACACATAGTTTTGAAAGTCACACAAAGTCCTCGACAACATCCTGCAAACAAAGCATTAGTAGTTTATGATCATGTCTTCATCCCACGATTTCCACATGCTGCAAATAGACCATCAGTAACACAAAATCATCTAATCTAAGTTCCAAAATGAAATAGAAAACTTATGTGCAGATTCTGATTAATGCATATGCTTACTGTGAACCCAAGTGTGCTCTGACAGAGAAGATTGCACCCCAGAAGGCCAAAATGGCTTAGAACACTCCCAAGTGTTCCCAGACAGTGCCAACTACGTCAATGACATAGTTGGGGCCCAGTTGGGTGCAGTTGGTAGTTTTAGGGCGCAGTTGGGAAGTCAAGTGCAGAGTGTGGGGAAATGGTGCCTAAACAATACGCAAAAATTGAAATGTTCAAAACTACACTCCCAAGTGTGCCCAAATAGTGCAGACTGGATCAATGACATAGTTGGGGCCCAGTTGGGCGCATTTGGTAAGTTAGAAATAGCAAAAAGAGGTTTTACTGGCTTCTGGGCTCCTAAAACTGCTCCTAGGGGTCCCAAGTGCGCCCTGACAGAGCAGAGTGCGCCCTAGGACAGAAAGCTAATAGAATGCATCAAACAAGAGCATATAAGCATTTTACTAGACCCCCTAATTAATCTATGTGTGAAAAGGAAGAGTAATATAGTCGTTATACCCTTCCAAGTGAGCTCCTTCCTTGCACCTACAAGCACAAAACAAGAAAACCCAAGTTAGATATGCATGTTCACGTTGGGTTCACCAAATGTAGGACTAGAAAATGGGTTAAATGCATAACATACTATGAGAAAATCACAAAATCAATCACCATATATTAGCACCCACTAGTCTACCATGAAAGCCAAACTAATCAAAAGAAAGCAAACATAAAAAATAATCCCTTTTCTGTTTGTAGCTCCCATGTCCTTCTTTCTTCTCCAAATGATTGTAGCTCCAATTTGGCTATAGTGCACACAAGATTGAAGCAAAAGTCTATGATGTGGATAATGCCATGAGAATACTTGAAGTTGTGATTTGAATGTGAGAGATGGAGTGATAAATCTAAAATAAATTAGGACCTAAAGGCTTCCAAGACTTCAAGAGGGCCTGAAATGAGAGAAAGAGTGTCCATTTTATAATCAACACTCAAAGTGAGGGCATTGGATTTGTCACCCATAGATGTGTGATGTGGCAAGAGATTCCTTTGAGAATCCATGACACATATGACAAAATATGCCAATTGTGAGATTCTATGACACATGCAAGTCAAACTTGGCTAAATGTGGAAGAGAATCTATGACGCATCATAAGACACCTCAACCCACTTAAAGCCAAGAATCTATGACAAAGAAGCCAAATAGAGACATGCGTAAGAGAATAAGAATATTTGATTATGACAAGTCTTAGCCAAGTGTTGAAGGAGAATCCATGAGGTGTCATATCCAAGTGTCATGAGAATGCAATATTTTATGGAATATTTGAATTAAAAATCCTCTTATTCCACAAAATAAGAATTAGTAAAAAAATGGAATTAATGATGGAAAATGGAACTTAGGAAATTAAAAATTTCCATAGTTTGCTGATAATGAATCAATTAATTAATAAAATTAATTAATTGAGGATGATAATTAGGAAGAATAATTAGTGAGAATAGGATTAAATTATGGGTTATTTAATCCTATAGAGAAAATTAGTAAATTTTTGGCCAAATTGATTAAATGAATATGACTGTACCCTTTGATAAAAAAAAATGTAACAATGATGGATATGGAATAAGATGATGACCAGTAGATCAAATCCATGGTCAGATTGATTGATTGAATTTGATAACATGCCAAGGACACATGACATGAATTGGTTGATATGTAACATTTAACCGACATTGTAAATGTTACAGGATTGAAATTGATTGATAAGGTTTGATCATAATAACATCAACGACCATTGTCAATGTTATTAAAATGGTTGATGATGTTGTGATTTGACATTGAAAGCCTCAACAATGTCAAATATTGGATGACATGAATGATAGTTTGACCTAGCACTAAAAGCCACGACAGTACTAAGGTCAGATTGATAAGATTGATAGGTTGATAGATTTCCAAGGCACTAAAAGCCAAAACAATACCTAGGACTTGAACAAATGATGATTGATTTGGGATTTTTGATATGTTTTGAGTTGATTAGGATTGATTTTGAATGATTTCGAGTTGATTTGGGGTGATTTCGAGTTGATTTGATTTGATTTCGAGTTGATTTGATATGATTTTGAGTTGATATGAAATCGATGTGAAAGGGGATACAAATGATGAAATATGGTCAATCTGGCCAAAAGGTCAGAGTTAGTAGAATGAGAAAATGAGACAAATTAGTATGAAGAAGTCATGAAACTATAGATGTGAACCATTTTTGAGCATCTATAGAATCATTAAATTGAATTATCATCTAGGATGTTGTGATCACTAACTATTATTTTATTTTGTAGCTTTACAACCTCAAGTTCTAACTTATGGCTAAGTTTTGTGATGGTGTGATACCTTATTTCTTTAACTATCAAAATCTTCTTCACAGTTTTGCAACACAAAATATTTTCTCATGGCTTAACTCTGTGATGGTGTGATCTATTAAATTTTGTTCTTTTGGCTCTTAATCACTACTTCACAACTTGAAATATCTTAAATTCCTTTTAACCTGTGATAATGTGTTAACCATTTAGAGTTAACTATTTTAGTCCATTGCAACTTTATATCCCTAAATTTTAATCACAACTTTAACCTTGCGAAGATGTGATCATGGCTATCTCCTTTTCACAACTTCACAACCCTCTTTGAGAGTTAACATTGACACTTTTCAATGCTACAATGACTGCATACTAGACTGCTATCATGTTTTGTGGCTTCATGACCAAAGAATTGAATTGCTACTGAAACCCTATGACAATGCAATAATAGTGTGAAATTGACTACCACCATTCATTATGACCTCACAACTTGGACCCTTAAGTCATATATTAACCCTATGAAGCTATGAATACATGCTTTTTCTCCTTTACACTCCTAACCATAGGTTAATCTTAACTACCAATGACAATATGATGAAGAACTTTTGTTGTTTCACCACTTTGACCTTGAGTCAAGTTTAACCACATGTCATGATGCAATAGCCTTTGAGCTTTAACTATGATTTGATTCTTGACATCCTCACAACTTGAAAAGTCTTAACTATTTTGCCACCTATGATGTTGCAATAATCATCTTGAGTTTAATTTTCACCTTGTGTGCAACTTTGGAACTTAATATTTTAACTCCCCTTTTAACTGTGTGATGTTGTGATGACTACACAATCAACCTCCCAGGTCACTTTTTGTAGCTTCATGACTTTTTTAGAATCAATAGTCCACCAATATAACTAAGAGAGGGGGTGAATTAGTTATGTGACAATTAATACAATTATCCTCTTTTAACAATCTTAATCAAACAACCAATGTAAATAATAACCATAAAGAGATGCTCATACACAATTACACTAGATATGTTGACTAGGGAAACCCTTGATCAGAGGGAAAACCCTGGTGAGAATGATGCCCACAATATGATGTACTAATATGAAGTTCCTTGTTAGAGGACTAACACTGTTAGGAGTCTATTACAACTCTTAGTACAAAAGTCCCTATTAGGAGACTTTGAATCCCTATTAGGAGATTCCAACCCTATTAGGAGTTGTCGAAGGCAGCTAAACCAATGGTCTAATTGACCTCAATACTATTCCTTTCAGAATAATAGATATGCAATAGGATTTTACTTCTTTCCCTATCTAGTATGTTAGACTCCTTCTCCTTTAGATCATGCAATCAAATTTACAATTCCATAATCAATAACAATAACCCTTAAGGTCACTGACATGTATTAGAAAATTACTCTGCTCTGCTACTTAGTAATTCACAAGTCTTCTTTGCTTACATATCATTGTACATCTCTCTAAAACACAGAAAACATCTTTCCTTTATACCACACTAAATATCAAATCCTTGAGTCAGCTTCACATTTTATCATCGTATGTTAATTAAATGAAATACAAATTTAATTAATGCTTTTGGCTCATAGTTATACACAAACTTTCACATGTGCAGTTTTTGTACATGTGCACTCTCTGACATCATTAGCAATCAGTATACTACCTTTAGTTAACTACAAAACCCTTCATTTTAAATGCAATGATCTATATCAATCATACAATAGGAACTACTTTCCTAATGCTTTGTTTTCATGCAATTATCCAGATATCGACAATATCTTCTGTACATTATTGATTTAGGTTCTATGCACTTTCCCAAGTATCAAATACATATTTTAGTATGTTCTGGTAACTGCACATAATCAAATAAGCAATATAATGTCCTCAGTATAGAAATCCCAATATGCTACCCTATCATTGTCTTATAAACTTATTACTATGTTTTCATCAATGAAAAACAAAATTATAAATACATGATAACAATGTTTTATAATGCTCCCCCATAGCATTAGCATTCATGCAAACAATCTCCTCCTTTGGCCTTTATAGAAACATAGATGAAAACATCTAGTTCCAAGAATACTAAAAAATCTCTTCATCAATCAAATCTTGCTTCATCCAAATTCTTTATTACAACACTTCTCCCCCATATTACAATGTTTTTCATGTCATACTTCTCCCCAGTTGACATCAATCTCAAAGATAGTACACAAATAGTTCTATTTTCTTTGATATCTAATCAACATGACCACAAGCTGGTCTACTGCTTTACAATTTTGTATATATGTCCATAAATAACTCAAGTTTCTAAAGACACTATTGTATACCAATTACCAATTACCAAGAGTCCTTTGCAAACTCTATTTACTGTAGACACTCCCCCATAGAAGAATCATCAACATTCACTCAAGTCTTAACAGTGATGCTATGTACATGGACTGATTCACTTTTGCATCTTTTATTTGGAAATAGGTAGGGGCATAACCCCAAGCATACCTCTTTGGTACTCAAACATATCCTTTGGTAAGGCCTTTGTGAAAATGTCTGCAATCTATTCCTTAGTGTTAATGTACTCTAGTCTAATTTCTTTCTCTACAAGTTTTTCTTTCAACACATGATACTTTCTAGAGATATGCTTAGTCTTAGAATGCAAAACAAGATTCTTAGACATGTTAATTGTGCTTATATTATCATAGTAAATGATAATAGGTTCTTTGAATTTAATTCCAATTTTCTTCATCATCTACTTCATCCATTTGACTTGATTATAGTTGTTTGTTGCTGCAACATATTTTGCCTCTACAGTGGTTTGTGAGGTGCAATCTTGTTTCTTGTTGTGCCAAGAAACCAATCTTCCACCAAGAAAGAATGCTCCTACACTGGTTCTCTTTCTATCATCCCTATCTTCAGCCCAATCAGCATCATTATAAGTGCAAAGAATAAAGTCATTACTTCTATCATACCAAATGCCATAATTTGATGTCCCTTTTTGATATCTAAATATCCTTTTTACTGCTTCGTACTGATATTCTTTAGGATTAGCTTGAAATCTTGCCACAATTCCAACCACATTTGTTATATCAGGTCTACTATAAGTCAAATGTTGTGATCTTCCAATCATAGATCTGCACTTCATTTGTTCAACAATAGGTGTCTTGTCCTTGCTTGATAACTTGTGACCAATTACCATAGGAGTTCCAAAAGGTTTATAGTTTTCTAGACCAAATCTTTTTTGCAAATCTTTTAAATACTTTGTCTAAGAAATAAAGATTCCTTCTTTATTTTGAACAATTTGCAATCCTAAGAAAATTTTCATTTCCCCTATCATGCTCATCTCAAACTCATTCTTCATATCTTCTAAGAATTTGTTACTAGCTTCATCATTTCCTCCAAAAATGATATCATTAAAAAATACAATAATTATCAGCAAACCATCTTCTATTTCTTTAAAGTGCAAGTTACTATCTATTGTTCCTTTAGCAACTCCAAGCTTTTCTACCTAGTTATCTAACCTTGCATACCAGGTTCTAGGTGCTTCCTTTAATCCATATAAGCATTTCTTTAATATGCAAACCATATCCTTTTCTTCTATTAAAGAAAATCCTTTAGGTTGCTCAATGTAAACTTCTTCTTCAAGTTCTCCATTCAAGAATGCTAATTTGACATCCATCTGATATGCCTTGAAATTTTTATTTGCTACAGATGCCAAGAACATTCTAACTACTTCCATAATTTCTATAGGTGCATATGTTTCCTCATATTCAATTCCTTCTCACTAAGAGTAACCTTTGCATACTAGTCTTGCTTTGTTTCTTATTACTTCTCCTTGTTCATTCATTTTATTTTGTATACCCATTTTGTGCTAATCACATTTTTTATCGTTGTGTCTAGGAAACAATTCTCATGTGTCATTTTTATTATCTATTGAAGTTCTTCCATTGCTTTCATTCAATGATCATCCTTGAATGCTTCATTGACACTTTTTGGTTCCACTTGAGATATTAGGCTTAGTTCTTCATTGATTCTACTTCTTGTCATTACTCCTTTTTCTTTACTTCCTATTATCTGATGAGCGGGATGATTTCTTATCATATTGTTATTTAGGGTGGGAGTTGTTGTTTCAATTCTTATTTCAAGTAGTGTACTCTATTCCTCTCTTACTTCTTTAGCTAGCACATTATTCTTCATGTCATTATTAGTTTTGACATTGCATCTATTGGTCATCCCAAAATAATCATCTCCATTAGAGTTATAATCCATCAAGTTTTTGTTAGTGCCAAACGTTTCATCTATTTTTACATTTGCATACTCTACTATAGTTTTTGTTCTATATTTGAAACATTTGTAAGCATTTGTTGTAGCATTTTATTCCAAATATCATCATCCCTTTTGATGTAGCATTTTCTTCCAAATATCCTAAAGTATTTGACTGATGATGAGTGACCAAACCATAACTCATAAGGTTTTTTCTCCATATCTTTTCTAATCTATACTCTATTTAATGTATATACTATTGTATCAATTACCTCTCTCCAAAAGGTATTTGGTACATCATTCTTGAGTAACATAGCTCTTGTTGCTTCAACAATTGATCTATTTCTTCTTCCAACAATCTCATTTTGCTTTGGTTATGGGGTGAGGATAGTTGTCTCCTGATACCATGCTCTTCACAGTAGATATTGAATTCTCTAGAAGTGAATTATCCTCCTCTATCTACTCTTAAGCTTTTGATTTTAACTCCATATTCATTCTCCACTTTTTTCTTGAATATCTTGAATTTCTCAGATGCTTCTGATATTTCCTTAAAAAAAGCTACCCATGTCATTTTAGTAAAATCATCAACAAAAATCATAAAATACCTTTCTCCATGGAATCCTCTTGTTCTTATAGGATCACTTAGATCTATATGAACCAATTCTAGCTTTTTTGTAGTACCAAACTGCTTGCTAGGAAATGAGACTTTCTTCTGCTTAGCCAAGATACTTTCCTTACAAATAATGTCAGTGGGCTTAGTGATCTTAGTTAAATCTCTTACAGCAAGTGTATTATTGGCTTTAACAATGTTATCAAAGTTAATATGACAAAATCTTTTGTGCCATAACCAACTATTGTTAGCTTTAGCTACAAACATGGTGTTTCAATGGAGTTTAACTAAAATACATTACCTCTAGTTCTTGTGCCAATACCAAGTATTTTTTCTTCCTTGTTGGGTGAACCCACAATAATGGGTTCCACTTTAGTGGGACGAACAAATTCTAAAAAGCTGCAAAATTTTTGCAATTCCAAACATCGCACATTCGTGCGAACCTCGTTGATATGTTCGTGCGAACATATAAGCGACACATGTTCGCACAAACCTGTGAAGCCATGTTCACGCAAACATAGGTTCGCGTGAACCTATACTGCATGGATTTTTGATGGTTAAAATCACTTTTTCAACTTTCCCAATTCATTTTCATAGCTACTACAATTCATTTAGAGTGTTCAGGCGAATGTGTCATCTGTGCTACCTTCGTCACCATCATCCTATCGCTTTCGTTCTGATTCTCATCATCGGGTATGTCAAAATATTATTAATTTAATATTTTTCAACATTTTTAAAGTATTTTTTATGTTATCAAAGTAGATTTTAATGTTTTTAATACATTTTTAAAATGTTTTTAAAGCATATTTGAATGTTATTTACGTTTTTAATAGTTTTGAAAGCCTATCTAAATGTTAATTTAGTATTTTTATTGTTTATTTATATTAATTTAGAAAACAGAAAAATATTATATAGAAAACATTAGAAAACAATTTTAGAAAACATTAGAAAAAAATAATATAAAATTTAGGAAAAACATTACGAAAACATTAGAGAATTTATTATTTAATATAAAATTTAGAAAACAAATTTAGGGGAAAAAAAAATAGAAAATTTAGAAAAAACATAACAAAAATATTACAAAATTTATAATTTATATAAAATTTAGAAAACAAATTTATAAAAAAAATATTTTTAAAAATTAGAAAATTTAGAAAAAATACATTAAAAAAATTAGAAAATAAATTTAGAACACAAATTTACAAAAAACATTACAAAAATATTAGAGAATTTATAATTTAAAATAAAATTTAGAAAAAATATTTTTAAAAAATTATAGAATAAATTTAGAAAAACATTAGAAAAAATATTAGAAAATTTATAATTTAATATAAAATTTAGAAAAAAAAAAAATTTAAAAAAAACATTGCAAAAACATTAGAAAATTTAGAATTTAATATAAAATTTAGAAAAAACATTACAAAAACATTAGAAAATTTATAATTGAATATAAATTTTAGAAAATAAATTTAGAAAAAACATTAGAAAAATGTTAGAAATTTTATAATAATATAAATTTTAGAAAAAAAAAAAAATTTAAAAATTAGAAAAATATTATAAAATTTATAATAATATAAAATTTAGAAAAATATTACAAAATTTATAATAATATAAATTTTAGAAAACAAATTTAAAAAACTATATATATATATATATATATATATATATATATATATATATATATATATATATATATATATATATATATATATATATATATATATATATATATATATATATATATATATATATATATATATATGTCAAATTCACTTTAATGTCTTAATTTTAGAAGTTTAATTAAATGACATATCTTAAGGGTCTAGATCCTAAAATGTAAATGTAAAAATATAGATTAGAATGTATAATTTTTTATTTTGAACATAGATGTACATGTATATTTGTTCATGGTTAAAAGTAGATGTATGTACATGTTTTTAATAAATTCACATTTTTATATGTATAATTTGTATATATGTTAACTATTGATCTTAATTTATCTTATAACTAGGTGTAATTAACTTTATTTAATAACACATGTCTTAAGGGGAGATCCTAAATTATACATAAGAATGTAGATTAAAATGTATATTTTATTTCATAAATGTACATGTAAATATGATCATGTGTTAGATATAGATGTGCATACATATGTTTTCAATATTCATGTTTAAATGTACATATGTTATTATTTTTAATGTCATAATAATTAGAAGTATATAATTAACTATATAATTCAATGACATGTCTTAAGGGGAGATCCTAAATTATACATATATAAGAATGTAGATTAATTTGCATATCTAGGTATGAATATAACATACATGTACATCCAAACCCTAACCCTAACCTTGATCTTAAAATTTAATTTCTAAACCCAAGATTATAAATGATAATAAATACCCTAAATCATAATCTTGAACCAAATCATAAACTTCATATGCTAAGTTCCCTTATCCTAGATTCTTAACCATAGACCTTAACATTAACCCCTAAATTTAATGCTAGAAATTATGTAAGTTCGTATAAACCCTGACAATGTCATAAGGTCTTAAATCTTACCCTAAAATTGAGCCTAATTACACTAAAACCCTATTTCAAAACTTAATTGAAGCCTAACTTACATAAAATTAAAACAAGTTGACCCTAATCCTAAATTGTTAAAAATTACATTTGAGATACATGCACATACATTCAAACACATGTACATACATGAAGTATGACCCTTGTTTTAAATGATATATATGTAACCCAACTTGAAACCTAAACCTTGAAACATTATCATTTAAGAGTAATATAAATAATTTATTACCCTTTAATTGAATTCTCTAATAATACCCCCCAAAGTATAATAAAATCTTAGAATAACAAATTAACTCTAACATTAACCAAACTCTCAACTTTAAAGTTATCTTATACTTATATGCAAATTAATCTAGGTTTGGATGTGTTACCGATTATCTAGGTCCATGATGTGTGATGTATGTTTAATTACATGTGTATAATTTTTAATGTTAAAAATAAAAAATTATGTGTACAGCAGGCAGTTTGCTTCATACTTTCTATAGATATGGCTTCACACAATATGCTTGATGTGGCTTCTAGTGCGACACCTGATGTAGTTCCTGCTGCGGCTCCTACTGCGGCACAGATTGATGCAGTTCCCGATATGGCTCCTTGTGTAGCTCGTGGTGGGGCTCATGCTACAGCTTTTGGTGGGGCTCGTCATGTACCTCGACATAGGGCTCATTGTGCAGCTCATGTTTCGGCTCCTAGTGTGGCTCATGTTCCAGGTCAGGCTGCACCTGCACTTCTGCTGGAGGTCCTGCTGCACCACCTCCATGCATCGATATCGATGCTTTATTTGTATTTTCAGAGTAGGAGGTTGCTAGACTGTAGCACTCTATATTGACCTCTGATGATGGTCTTTATAGAGACATATGTACTATGATATGTAGGAGTTTACAAGATTTGATAGCTAGGTTTAGAGCTCACCATTCATTTACTCCTACCATATTAGCTTCCATATCTAGGGAGCTTGGGGTTGAGGTTTCAGGAGATGCATCATTCAATGACGTCAAGAGGCTAGCCCCCAAAGATGTCATCCAAAGAGAGCTCTTTCTAGTTTATGAGGGGACACAGCGTAGGGTGAGAGGCTACAGAGTCACACGATGCAGAGACCCTATTATTGCTAGCATGATCTATCCATGATTTTTAGCTGCATATGGTCGTTATCCTAATAACGACTAGATACCCCTTTATTTTGCACAGCAGTTGTACGCTGAGTTTCGTATAGGGCTCAACGTCAACTACTTGGATATTCCTCATTATTACGGATAGGGGCATGGTCGGATCGCAGATTGTGACTGGTACTGCAGTGTAGATCGTCTGCCACCTGCAGATCTTAGATGGTTTTTTGGACTGAGGATGCCTCCTGTCATTCCTACACATGTGCCTATTGCAGATAGAGTCATCATTGCTTCCCAGAGGGAAGCAATTGACACTATTGGGCACATTGCATCTGCGGTGGCTAGTATCAAATCAAATTCTATTGGTCATTATCTTCACAGTCGACGTCCTCATCCACTTGGTCGACCATCTTCAAAGGCATCTAGTAGCACTTCAGGTGCCTCCTCTGATGATGCATATAGAGCTGTTGGGCTACCACTGCCATTCTATTGAGAAACCTAGTAGTGCTCAGGTACTTGAGTTTTAAATAGTTTCTTTAAAGTTATTTAAATATTTTGAAAACTATATATATATATATATATATATATATATATATATGCAAATTTGTATTTAATTTGAATGTACATGTACATGATGCATGTATGTATATATATGTTTTAAAGATAGAACTCTAACACATGTATGTATGTATGTATGTATATATTTGCAGGGCTTGGTTGATGCGCCTCGACGAGAGGATGTACAGGAGACTCGATCAGAGGTTTGTTCTATTCGTATGCATCTTAAGGGGTCCCTCTAGTAGTAGATTAGATTTATATATTTTTTGATGCATATATATTGGAGGTCCAGTTTATATGTACACATGTGTATTTCAGTTCCTTGATGACATGCATGTACTTTCACTATTTATTTGATTATTGAGTATTTCAGTAGTTAGATACCGTCACATGTACATATTTATGAATTTTTATATTTTGCTACATACATATATTTATTCAAGATTTACAATTTGCATGTTAGATACATAGAGATATATTAGATCTGTAGATGTTTATTCTTGAGACGTGTATATGTGTACATATGTGTATTTTTTTGTGTTATAGCTATAGAACATGATCTTGAGACACGTGTGTATTTGTATATCAATTATCAATTTGTAGGAAGTTAGAAAGATACATATTTCTTAAATTATCAATTACTAACCCGCTAAAGATAAATATTAGTTTTATGTGGATAAAAATATGTTAATTAGGTAAGCCAATACATTATTTTAGAGAACTTTTACAAAATATAATATTTAAAAAAATTATATTTAAACTAATTCAAACTTTAAGAGTACATGACCATAGATGTAATAAAGTAACATTAAAATATATAGTTTTTTAATAAACTAACCTAAATGATAATTATGAACTTATAATCTTACAATTTTAAAAACACATACCTTAATTTTTACTTATGAAATTCAATCTAGTTTGAAAAAAAGTTGAAAATAAATTTAAATTATTAAATTCATCCATGGTACAATGAATTTAAATTATTAAATTATATAGTTTTTTTATAAACTAAATTTGATAATTAAGAACTTATGATCGTACAATTAAAAACACATTTAATTCAAGATGAAATTCAATAGTTTGAAAAAAAGTTGATATTTAAGAATTGTAACATAGATAATGAAATTTTGTAAGTTCAAAATTGTAACATAAATAATGAAAGTGTTGAAGTATGAAAAATACATAGAGGGTATGCAAGACAAGCAAGCAATGTTTGAAGTATGTGATGCAGTCCCTAATTTGTGTCCCAAGGAACTAATTGGTTTTGGAGTTCCTGGGAAACCTATTGGCCAGCATTCAAAGGAAATCAATGTGTTCATGCAAGGGCCACCTTTCTTCTACTATGAGAATGATGCTTTTGCATCGAAGGATATTTGGAAGACAATATCCAAACAATTTAATAGTGTTGAACCATAGTTCGTGGACTCAATGTTCTTTTCAGCTTTCAGAAGAGCAAGAGGGTATGTGCATAACCTTCCAATAGAAGAGTGATTTCAAGCAGAACCTCTCCCCCCATGACAATTTAGGAAGCACTTCTACAAATAAAAAAGTATTGGCCTTCATGGGATCAGACGACAAAATTGAATTCCATAGACTCAAGACGATGTGGCACTATCCTTATTGATCAACTGAGAGTTATGATTCAGAATTCACGAGGGCAACTGCAAGATAGTGCGCAGAAATATATACTTCAAAAGTGTGAAGAGTCGAATTTGGTATGGGTGGGGCCAGGTGACCTTGTCCGTCTAGAGCTCTATGAGATAGAGCCTATATTAAGATTTGATAGAGATCACACTCGTGGAACTTCTTGTCTGACTGATCACTTGTGTTGTTTGGGTAATTCATTCCAAATAGATACAATTGCATATCATTTATTAGTCTTGAAAGCATTATATCCTAATGGCATCAAAGTACTTTCTCTTTTTTCTGGTAGTGGTGGAGCACAAGTTGCTCTTCATCGATTTGGGATACATTTAAGTTGTGTTGTATCTGTTTTAAATTATAAGTTTCCTTGCATTGTGATGGAAGTGAGAGAAATAATGCACTCAAAAGCTTTAGCTAATAATTTTTCCTGATAAATGTGTATGCTCATTTTTTTTGTAAATAACTCAATGTTAATAGACTACTTGAAAAAGTGAAAAGGATTTTAACTAGAATAGAATGTTCTCTACTAATTTCAAATTGTCAAATCAAAGGATTACATACCCTAACTAAGAATAGTAAATTTTTTTCATTTTCAAATTCATTTTATAAAGCTCTACAATCAGAAAATACTTTTTTTTTAATGACATTTCAATTTTCAGTCGTCCAACGAATTTCTTTGAACTGAATTCAAGATGAAATTCAATAGTTTGAAAAGAAGTTGATATTTAAGAATTGTAACATAGATAATGAAATTGTGTAAGTTCGAACTAACTTCTAGCCTATTTATATCAAGTTGTTAAATTATTAAATTCATCCATAGTATAATTAATATTATAGTTTTTAAATAAACTAATGATAATTAAAACTCATATATTCAGATTAAAAACATAATTTCACCAAAGTTGATATTCACAATTTCACCATAGTACAATTGAAAACACATTTCACCAAAGTTGATATTCAGATTATTATAAAATAAATCTCAAAGGTCTAATCAGCCATGATGTACACTTATAACATGCAATATTTTTTCATGATCTTCACTGTCTAGTCTCCACTTGTGACGTACACACTTAAGTTTGACTGGATGTAGACAAAGCCCTGTAGCAATGACCAGGTGGCTGTATTGTAAAAATTTGTTGTCAGGTTGATAATCAACAAAGTGTATTCCATGTTGGACTATTTTGTCTTGCTTCAAATATGTTCCCTCTATCACAACAGAACCTGTACCACAAATTTAAGTGTTTTAAAATTTGACAGATATGAAGTTACCTAGATATATATATTTATTTAAATATATATGTGCATGTACATGTATATGTATAATTTACCTATGGGGAACAACATTCCATCACTTTCTTTAGGGTCATATAACTTTTTCCTCTCTGTAGTACATCGCAATAAATAATAACTAACAACTTCATGATTTTCAGGCTTACCAATCACTGCAAAGACATCTCCTACATAACAAGTATAGATGAATGCATGTGTACAATATATAAGACAGTTGAAATTGATAATTAAATAAAAAGTTGAGATTAATTTTTATGATACTCACCCACTTTCACCAATCCAGAGATATGATTATAATTATCAAAAATCAATGGAATATCATCAAAATTTTCATCTTCTTTATCAAATGTATCGGTAACATCAAGTGGTACTGAAATCCATGCACCTGTATATCCATGTGATTGATTGATGCATTCTTCATAGTTTTCATTAATGCAATTGTCACAAAAGCATGAGTATTCTCTTGTCTTCAATGTCCAATTGCAATTTTCTATACTCATGATTGAATGTAAGGAATGTGTCTTATCTATCCTCTTGCAACCATGCATATTTTTTCTATTGACAACTAAAAGTTCGTTAAATTGAAAATATAGAAAAATTAAATTTTAACTTCAACGAATTCAAAAACAAAACTTAACAATAAAATTTTATAATTTAATTGCATAAAAGTTAAATAGACGTACACATCCATACCTGTTATCTCCCAGAAGACTCTATATGGTGTCTATCGACTCATTGTTGATAATGTCCCAACCTCATCTAATGCAAAATGAGTCTTACATCATTCAAAAACATCATGTGCATCATTTACATGAACTCCTTGATAATTCATTTGATACTTTCACAAAGCATGTTTGATGCAAGCTCCAGCACCATCATGTTCACCTTTTCCATGGCCACTCTCAAAGAAATTCCATATGTGTTTTATACTCTCATTGTGATGATATCTACATAATGCATAAAATGGTCTAGATGATTTAAACTGTGGAGCACATCCATCAGACCAAACATAATGTTTATCAACATTTATGTTTCTTTCTATAAGAAAAGAACGTATTGAAGCAATGTTCTACATAGTGAATGTCATGTTCTTTATCATCACTTATATAAAAATGATATTCCTTTATAATTACTCGTGTTTGAACTGTACTTTGAACACCATCCAAATCTAACTATGCATGTCTATAAAAAACATGTACCATAATAGTGACCTACCTATTAAAGTAATAATTTGATTGAATTGCTTTTTGATGAACAAATGAATAGTTCTCTACAAAATCAACAATAGATACAATTGTTCCAAGTGAAAAATTATCTCTCAGAGTTTGAAACTGTTGTTCTTGCCACTTTGCAAAAAATGCATGACAAATATAAGGTTGAATCAATTTCTTAAATCTGTCCATAAATGTTAGAACAGGCAACTCCTCTTCAACATATTCCAACCTTTTTGTTTCTTTCCCCAACCTTGTTTCATTTTTGACATACTTGCAACTTTTGCAGTTCAATATTTTTGGTACATCAATATTTTATGTTTTCAAAGGAAATAGAGCCAATTCACCACATGTTTCACATAATCCTTTGATGCGATTTATTTTACTAGTTGGATCATCTATGTTTTCACACAAAATGGATGATATAAACTTACTTCTGCTAATAGGAGGAGCAGCATGAAAACCATATGTGTCTTCTATAAACTTTTGAAATACCTAATAGTGGAGATCAAACTCAATATGATGATGACAACAACAAGTTTCAAACACTTTGTTTGACTTCTCAAAGTATGGCTTCAATTTTTCAAACAATGTTTGCCCAACTTTTACATTAGGATATTCATTACAAAATGACACATATAACTCATGCTGTGTTGTGTCCAACCAATGTTTTGTATGATTTTCATATTGACCAGGTGCAATCTTATGCCTGATAACATCTCTACTATTTGATGAAGGACGAGTGTTATCAATCCAAAATGATATGACTAAATTTTTTAATAACTCTTTAATTCTATCAAAACGAGGTGCTCTACACATGATTTCCCAGTTGCCCTCCATAGTACTATCATCCACAATTAATCTTCTCTTAACATATTGTCTAATTGTTTTCCTACTAAAACCCATTTTAGACGAAATTGAGCATATTTGTCTATTTTGAGACATATTTTTACTTACAACAGACATCAACATCACTTTTCTTGCCACAGACTTATCTTTAGTTCGAGAGTGTTTTCCTATGTTTCTCAAACCTTATTTAACATTTTCAGTCAAATCAGTTTGCATGCTAGAAAATCTTCTCTTCTTTGATGTTGTGTTTACACCTAACAATTTCAATGCCTCTTGCAACTTTTTTTGTGTAAGCAAAAGTGAAAGCACCTGAGCTTGTTCAAGTGTTTCAGTGTTATCAAATTGAGTCAAAATTTCTCTTATCTTCTTCTTCATTGACCTTCTCTTAGACAAACTTAATGGTTGAACACTACCTGCAAGTTTCCTCAATTTATCTACATCCATTTTAAGTAAATGATCTAAATTCTTATGAGAAATACCATGCTTTATACATTGGACAATATTTAAGAGTTCATCCATACTAGTTCCTGCACCTAATCTCGACCCTTCTCTGATTTGTGTGACTAGAATTTCTACAGGGACCGATCTTGAGCCTTCTCCAACATCCATTGTTTGAGATTCAACAGGAAAAGATTCTAACCCTTCTCTGATTTCTATTATTTGGACCTCTTTAGGGACTGATCTTGAACCTTCTTCAACATTCATTGTTTGAGATTCTGTAGGGAGTGTTCCTGACCTCTCTCCAATATGCACTACTTCTACTTCTATTGAGCCTTCTTCAACATTTCCTTCACCTTTTTTAACTTGATGATAACGTGCCGCAGTCTTCTGAATATTTCTTTGATCTGCTTCATCAAATATTTTCCTTGCATATTTTTTTTGCCTTCCTTTCTTGTTTCCTATTATAAAATAAAAATAATAATAATTTATCCCTTGCCTCAAGATAAATTTCACACAATAACTAGATAAAAAAATCACTATACAGATTTGTCTATCGTTGTTGGTACATTTAAATTGTTTGATAGAAATCAATAGAATGTAGTCATCTACAAAAAAGCATAAATATTCTTCATTATATGACTAAAATATGTGAGTATCATTCTTTACAAGTGGCAAAGCACCAAATCCTTCTTAAGCCATCATTGAATAACAAACAAATAACATGGTATGAATACTAGAATGTTTCTCCTAAAAAATAAATTGCTTTTCATTTTATGAAAAAATATCAGTATGTTTTTCCAAGAATAAATTTTTGCATAAAAGACAATGGCATTGGCTATCAAAATAAGAAAACATAATGTTAGAAATCCCCTCTTTTTTTTATAGCTCTCATATCCTTCTTTCTTCTCCAAATGATGTGAGTCCTAAAATCAAGTCTTAACGTCCTTTTGGGATATTTAGGAATTGGTGGTATCTCATCAAACAAGGGATTAACATTGATGTGTTCAAATGTACTTTTGAGGATTCTGATGGTTGATTCTTGATGAGTCCTTATAGGTGCCATTATTGCATTTGACAACTCCAAAGGTTGTGTCCTAATGAGTGCTGGCATAATACCTCAAAATGCAGATGCAGTGGAGGGAAACTTAAATGAACTTTATGCCTCCCAATTGCGCACCTAGACTACCAACTACGCACTTGAAGTGTACAGTTGATAAAAAAGGGTTGCAGTTGGTAAAACAGGGTTGCAAGGTGCCTAAAATGCAAATTTTGAGTGTTTTGAGTGATTTAAAGTGTTTCCTAAGGTATTGGAATGCAATGCAAGTTGTGGAAGTGCAAATTAGGTTTCTAGAACCTAGAATGAAACACATAATTACCAAGTGCATCCTAAAACTACCAACTGCTCACTAAAACTACCAACTATGCCCATGAAGTGTGCAGTTGGTAAAACAGGGATGCAGTTGGTAAAAGAGGTCAAAACTTGATAATTAAGATGTGGGTATGCAAGATATGAGTGTTTTTGAGATTTTTAAGTATTTAGGGATGTTATGCAATGTGAGGAAATGCTAAATGACATAGGGTTTTGATATGCAAAGTGCAAATATCCTAGGGATGTTATGCAAGTGCAAATGCAAGGTGTCATTTTGAAGGTATGCAACATGAAGATTATGATATGCAAAATGAAAGTTAGGGTTATGTTTTGGACTTGGTAAGGATGCTAAAGGTAGGTGTACAGAAAGTGGACTATGCAAGGGATGGTTTCCTAGGGTTGATAATGATGTTTAGGCTATGCAAAATGAGGATAGGCGATCAAGAAGACAAGTTGGTTAAGGGACAATTTGATAGGGTTTGATAGTGAAAATGATGCTAGGGTTTGAACAATGCAATATGAGGGGGATATACCACTAAGGTAAGTCAAAAATGACATTTAGGAATATGATTATGCTAATGATAAAGGTATACGTAAGGTTTTTTTTAACTTAGGTGAAATCTTGACAAGGTTTTGACAATGTTTAATTTTTTGACAAGGTTTTGCAAGTTTTCAAAGTGTAAATTTGAATGTTGGCTTTTATCTTGATTATGTTTTACACACACGTAAGACACATTAAGACAAGAATAGCTATTGTTAAAAGTGAACAATCACACCACAACCTAGGACTGTATCCATTGAATTCCTACTTGAACCAAAGTTCAACCGCGCTTATCCAAAGTGGACAACTTAGGACCTTGGCACCACAGGCTCCCCCTTACAGTGCACTCACTTCTTAGGGCTACCAAGATCCAAGTCCCAAGGGGCATGAATTCCCAAGGGATTGTTGTCGCTACTAAGTATCGTGAGAATGTAGGAAGTCTTCACGGGCATTGGCAACCCCTTAAGCGAGTGGATAGAAAGGATTTTGGCCACTAAAACATGGTTTTTATTAAGGGCATTATGTTCAGCATGTGAGTGATAAACTTCCTTAGAAGGTCTCCCAGCCCTGAGAACCGGGGTTTGATGCACCATAAGGGTACTGGAGGAGAGCTATCACTCAGCAATACCACCGACACAGCTTTCACCGTAATCGAGTTTTATATAGCGGTTGGAACATTGACCTGGCTTTTGGCTTGTTATTGGTCTGAGGTCGTCCCCTGGCATACCCAATATCGAGTATCTTGGTCCAAGGTAGGCCTCCTATAGAAGTTACATAGATTTCTCTTACACCCAAGATCCACGAATGGCTAGGGGAGAGGATACATCCAATGCAACTCTTAGGGATTTAAACATTGTAGACACACCAGACAAAAAATAAAAAGTTCATTTTAAGCACCAAATGAAGTGTTATTTAATCTAATAAATTCACACACATGATTTTGACAAACACATAATGGTCTTCGACAACATCTTGCAAAGCAAGCATTAGTAGTTTGTTATGATCATGTCTTCATCCCACGATTGCCACATGCTGCAATTAGACCATTAGTAACACAATAAAAATATACATTTCTTAACACCATTAATGTGTTACTAATTTTTAATTTAAGTTCAATGCATCTGTTAAACAACTTCACTAATGAAAGAAATAAATAAATAATTTAGATCTACAATTTTTTTACCAAATTGATCCCTTCGATTTTGCGAACAAAATTCATGATAAAGATGGATAATGCACTACTCATCAGGTTGATGGCAAATAGCTTTACAAATGGAAACTTTTTAGATTTTTTAGGCTATTTGCATGAACACGTTGACATCGCACATGTTCGCTCAAACATGGGCCTAATTTTTTCCAATGGCTGGAATATTTTGAGGGTATGTTCGCACGAACATGGCAAGCATGTTCACATGAACGTCATGTTTGCGCGAACATGCAAAATTAGAAAAAATTTACCCTCTTTTTTTGTTTTTTTTTCCCTCTTTTGACATCCATAATTGTAGGAGAATGATCTCCTACTATAAAAAAAAAAAATGTCAAAATGTGCTGCTCAGAGCAAGCTTTCCAACGACTATAATTTTAATACATATTTTAATCATTAAGACTTTCAAATATGAGTTTAACTCATTATAGGTTCATTACCGATTGAACATCAACCGACTTTGATACCTCGGGAAAATTAGTAAATTAGGTCAAATTCTTTTTGAAAAATACGGAGAAACTGGCTTATTGAGATACCTTTTTATTCAAAAAAAAATGGTTTATGATAAATTGACTTCAAATTATCTATGTCAAATAGAACATATGTCTAAATTACGGTTCATGTCAGTTCAAAACTTCATAAACTATACAATATTCAACCAAAATAAATCAAACCAAATGCATCCTTTGGATATTGATGTTACAAATCTAACGTCGAAAGAACTATTTCATTATCATTTCTAGAAAAAAAAGTTATGTCTGTCAAACAAACTGTCACTTTTTAAAATATTGAATTTTATTATGTAGTACTTTTCGGAGGAGATAAAAAAAATTGACATAAATAATTTTTTTTTTAGATTAAAAAATATGGTTACAAAGTAGGAGCAAAGTACTCAAAATCACTAGTTTATGTCATCTTGAAATTATTTATAGTTTTGGAGATATAGTCACTTGAACGTGACGTTTGTTGCAAAAATATTGATTTCAGTGTCAAAATTGGTCAAAAAGTGGAACCCATTATTGTGGGATCACCCTCTCAACATTATTGGTAATGCATGTCTCATTACCAAATTGCAATTGGTAACCTTTGTCCAGAAGTTGTCCAACACTTAACAAGTTATGTTTTAGTCCATCAACAAAATAAACACCATCAAAATTTGTTTTGCCATCTAATATGATAGATCCAATTCCTGTATTGTGATAGGATGCATTTTTCCCTAAACTGACAATTCCTCAATCATGGCTTCAGCATTTGACAAATTTTCTCATAGCACTAGTCATGTGATGTGAACAACCACTATCAATGATCTAATGCTTTCTTTCAACTTGTGAGATCAGTGCACTTTTTCCTCTGATTTCTCTGTCATGATCATTCTCCTTTATACCTATGAATCTTAATTCATCTTTACTTTTTCTTTGATCAGATTCTTCTTCTTCTTCTTCATTAGCATATAAACAATTTCTAGGTCTTCTAGATTTAAATGCACTAAATGTTGTCTCAACTTTTGCTAATTCTCTAGATTGTTTCAGATCAAATTCTTTAGCTTCCAATCTACCAAGCAATGTTTCTTTGGTGAAATTGGTGGTGCAAGGTAACATTACCTAAATCATCTATGTTATTTTCTTGAAGGGTGGTGTCAAACTTTTCAAGATACTCCATATTACTTCATCATCAGATTTCTGTCCACTAAGAGATGTGATTCCTACAACAATCTCAGATATTCTACCAATATAGGTTCTCACATATTCATGTTCCATCATTTTAGCATCTTGGAATGCAAAATACAAATTTTTTAATCTAATCATTTTTGCATGTGTATCACCCTCATAATTAGCCTCTAAGGTTTTCCAAATTTCATGAGATGTTTTGAGTTGTTTTACCTTTCTATACTCACTTTCAGGTAGAGCAGACAGTATTGCTTGTCTTGCCCTTATGTTGCACATGAATACTTCTTTTTGTTCCTCGGTATAGCTTTCAAGATTGTCTTCTTATGCAATGTTATTAGATGTCTTGGTTACAAGCCAATATCTTGGATCAATACACAAGAGATGAGTCTTAATTTTATCCTTCCAATTGTTGTAGTTTGTGCCATCAAATCTCAAACTTTCCTTTCTAAACAAATTTGCCATGGATCTCCTAGAATTAAAAATTTTCTTCAAGGACCTGAGGCTCTGATACCAATTGTTAGAATCAATAATCCACCAATATAGCTGGGGGGGTTGGGGTGGGTGAATCAGTTATGTGACAGTTAATACAATTATCCTCTTTTAATAATCTTAATCAAATAACCAATTTAAACAATAACCATAAAGAGATGCTCATACACAATTACACTAGATATATTGACTAGGGAAACCCTTGATTAGAGGGAAAACCCTGGTGGGAATGATGCCCACAAGATAATGTACTAATATGAATATTCCTTGTTAGAGGATGGACCCTATTTGGAGTCTATAAAAATTTTAGTACAAGAGTCCCTATTAGGGAACTTTGAATCCCTATTAGAAGATTCCAACACTGTTAGGAGTTGTGAAAGGTAGCTAAACCTACTGTCCAAACAACTTCAGGATTAGATCAATAAACCCACTTTCCAATTGACCTCAGTACTATTACTTTTAGAAAAATAGATATGTAATATGCTTTTACTTCTTTCTTTGTCCAGTACATCAGACTACTTCTCCTTCAGATCATGCAATCAGATCTAGAATTCTGTGATTAGTAACAATAAACCTTAAGGTCACAAGTATTAGAAAACCACTCTACTGCTTAGTAATTTGCAAGTCTTCTTTACTTAGATATCATTGTACATCTCTCTAAAACATGAAAAAAAATCTTTCCTCTACACCACACTCAATATCAAATCCTTGAGTTGGTTTCACATTTTATCATCATAAGTTAATTAATTGAAATATATATTTTATTAATATTATTGGTTCACAGTTATACACAAACATTCACGCATGTGATTTCCTTACATGTGCACTCTTTGACATCATTAGTGGTTAGTATACTACCTTTAGTTAACTGCACAACCCTTCATTTTAAATACAATGATCTGTATCAATCATACAATATGAGTTGCTTTCCTAATGTTTTTTTTTCATGTGGTTCTCTATATATTGACAATATCTTCTGTACACTATTGATTCAGGTTTTGTGCACTTTCCCAAGTAACAAATACATACTGTAGTACATGATGGTAACCATGCATAAGCAGATAAGTAATATAAACTTATTACTATGTTTTCATCAATGAAAAACATAGTTATAAATACATCATAATAATGTTTTGAAATACTCCCCCATAGCATCAACATTCATGCAGACAGACTTATCTTTCATCATATGGAATATAAGTTGTGATCTTGTGAATTAGGGATTATCGCTACTTCATAACATAAAGTCAAGATTTTAGTGGGTTGCTTGTGATGGTGCAAAAACCTTTGATTTGATCCTCATCTAATGGTTATGAATCCATCTCCAAGGGAAACTAACCTATCAACTAGTGATGTGGAGATTCTGATGCATTCTGTGTCATTGATCTGATTTCCATCTTTGCTCATTTGACCTTTTGATGAGGCTACTTGCCATTGTTGCATATTTGAGCTCTTTTTCTATATTAGATTCGAATTCTCTTCCTTCTAACTTGTTTCCATCATTTTCATGATATCCTCTGGCTTTGATATCAATGTTCTCTGCTACCTTTTTCTCCAAATATAAGTGTGATATTCTTTTCAAATGTATCTTATCTTCACTATGAACACTTGATCAAAGAATTAGATTTTCAAAACAACTTCCCTCTCATCTAGGAAATACATAGACTTACCCTCTCTTTCCTAATCACCAAATATGAATGAATAGATTAGATTTCTTTTGAATTGCCACCTAGGTGCACACAAAGAGATAGGTGAGAGAGAATTTCCTTAAGGGCAATCTAGACATATACATTATATCACATTGACTCAACCCTAGTCCTAGAAGTTTGAAAAACATAGGGGAACTTAAAGTGATCTAACAACTGGCTCTAACTTAGGCATGTGAGTGCCTAAGCAAGGACCTAGATATCTCTAGATTTTGCAAAGAACTATGCAAAAACAAAGACACAACAAAAAACTAACTACTTCCTTTATTACAGAAATCACCAAATAACAAAGATCAATGCCTTAGTCCATTGGGTTATAGAGTATTAAATAGTACAGGGGGATGCATTTGTAATTAGGTGGTGGTGATGTAAGATATCCAACACAAAGGGAAAACAAACACATAGAAAGCAACAAAGTAATGAAAGACAACTACACTAGAAAACAAGAAAACAAACAACTAAACTAACTATATACCAAGGTGAAATGAATCCCACCTTAAAAACCAGGATATAAGTTACTTATGTGAAGCAACTCTCTAGTTGAGAGAAGTAGGATCATTTCCTCCATAATTTTCTCTCTCTAAGAAAGACTCCTACTTGTATCAGTATCATGATAACTCAAACTCTCCAAGTAGTATGCAAGACTTGACTGGATGGCCATTTAAATCCAAACAACCATTCTTCATCATATATTACTTCATCCTCCTCAATTCCTCTTATAGTCTCCTTCTAATAATCTTCTATGAAAGGAAAATGATCATGCACATCCTTATTAGGAGTAAGGTGATTAGCATCGAGGCCTTCAATTACACTCTCACATAACTGGGCTTCATCAACCAAGTAGAGAAAGGCTTCTCCTACACAAGTTTTTTTTTGGGTGGGTACTCTCTTGATTGCATTCAAGAATCAAATCTTCCTCAGCTATCTAGTAATATCCATTCTCAAGATATGACAACAACCTTTGGAATACAAACATAAAGTTAATCAAAACCCTGGCCTTAAATTACAATGAGACTACGATTTAGCCCTAATTTTGTGTTCTTGCAATAGGTCATCAAACTCCATCCTACAAATAGTATTCACTTCATGATACACAACAGAAACAAAACTACTAAAACTTATTATTACTTTCACGAAAGGATCACCTATAAGATCACCCCAAAATGAGGTAGAAAAGTAGGTTATAAACTCAAAATCAAACCCCTTATTATTTGTGCCTAATTAAGCCCAATGTTGTATCAGAAGAAAAAAAGTGACACAAGATTTTTGTTAGTCTGATTCTAATAAAAACAAGAAGCGTCCACAATCAAATTTTTGTAAGGATCAACTGAATCCCTAATGGGTAAGCATGCACAAGTTGTTTTTGAAGGGTAAGCACCCTAGTTATGCTACTTTTAATATAAAAAGTAAATGTTGCCTTTATGAGAGTAAACCAAAAAGTTAAACTTATTTTACAATAAAATTTAATAAATTAGTTCTTCATCACATGCAAGCCAATAATATGTCTATAAACTAATTATTACAAATTTTGTTAATAATACGTTAGTATGTATTTATGAAACTTTAAGGCAATTGAAATACAACTACAAGTCATTCTTGTTTATATATACAATCTTTGTCTTGGTAGAAACTGAAAAAGTGTAGAAATTTATTCCTTGAACCCAAAAAAGATTTGATGTTTTGATTGTGTGTCCTAAATTGCACACTAACCTTATAATGATTCTTTATGTATAGCATGTATGTTTAACACCCCAATTCACTATTGTAGTGTCATCTCAATGATGTAAGCATTAAGAATAGGTTTGAAGTTTTAACACAAGAAAATTTCAAACACTTCAATTGTAGTGAAAGCAAAAGCAATAGAAAAATACTTTCATTTCATTATCTTTGTATCAAAATTTAACATGATTTAACATAGACATGATTATTTTCAATATATAATTTTTTTTTTTTTTTTAATAAAAACTTTAAATGTTACCTCTATTTTCAAGTTATATTAAATACAATAGAATTTTAAGAAAGAATTAATCGACAATTAAAAAATGTTTATAATAATAATATTGATAATTACAATATGTACATCAAATCATTGACAATAATTATACCAATCTGTTTAGTTCTTTTACACCAAATTATTGCACAACAAGACAATGGATCAAGGTGGAAAATTCTACCCAGTTTTCCCTTCTTCTCTTTGGTACTCAAGATTCAAACAGTTCTAATTACACTCCTGCGGAGCAAAATAAAGATCACAAAATTGCTAAATGCTTGGCTACAATGAATAAAAATTAACTTGCTGCAAACATGACTTCCTTAAAATTTTGTTGTATGCTTCAGGGAGCCAAGTGAACACTAACGCAAACTTTGCTAAACTTCTATTGATGTAGTCCCATCTTCTGAAACTCAAATCAAGAACCTTCTGATAACACAACAAAACACCTTATGAATTTCCCTTCCCGCTTGGTTTTCGAGCTCAAATTTTTCATGACTTTTTCATGGTCATATATAATTAAAAAGTTTAAAAAGAAAAGTAGAGTTTGTCTTCAATATATGTCTTAAAACATGCTACTCTGTCGTAGTGACATTTTCCACCCATCACATTAAAGTACTTGAATTTCCAATGGAATGACATCATCATCTTTCATCTTTCATCTCCATCCTTATCTGCTCTCTTTGTTTTCGTCCACTACCTCCTGTCTATTACTGTTTATTCTAGTATCTTTGCCTGCTCTTTATTGCCCAACCATTTTCGCTGCTAACCCAACTGGCACAAAGTACGAATATATGTTAATTAGGGGTTTTGATCTAAAACATCTACACCTTCTTCTACTGCACCTTCTACCATGACTAGACAGTGCCAGCAAAGAACCGTAGAAAAAAAGTGAACGGCGAGGATTATTTGAATGGCAGTCATTCTCTCTAGAGGATTTCCCACCCTTAGATTGGCAAATTTAGCCTAGCCTCTTTCAATAGGAAACTCCTACGGCGTAACTAGAGAATTGAGGACTAACAAATCATTGAAAACAAAGGGTTTAAGTTATAAGTTAAGCTAGGAAAATTCAGAGCTAGCAATTTAACAACAAATTAAAACACAAGAGCAATAGAGTCATGAATGACCTATGATTTGTACTACAGAAAATAAATTAAACCCTTCAGACTTTAGCAAATAAAGCCCTAGAAAATGTAGATGTTACACTATATAGTACTATGAACTTGTTGATTAGATCTTATATTTTAAACCTCTCCACCCTTGGCCTATGGGGATTATATGGATAAAAGAGGAATTTGTAGAGGCATAAATGATGATGAGAGGGGAAATTTATGTTACACATTGAACCTACAATGATACATTTTGGTAATGAATAAGCCTCATTTTGTTGAGTGGGGTAGGTAGTGGAATGATTTACTCCAACATGAAGGATAAAAAAACTTTCTATTACTTGTAGATTTTGAGTAGAAGATCTCACTTGGTGTATCTTCTTAATAAGAATAATGGTTGAAGCGATGGAGAATGTCAATAATAGTTATGCCTAAGTTTAATCTCTTCAAACGTTGTCATCTACTCTAATTTGCCAATAACCATCATGCATACTTAAATGAAATACTCTAGAAGTGCATAAGAGTTCATTAAAAAAAAAAAATTAGATAGGTGCTTTATATGAAGTGCAAATTACTTGTTAGTCTTTCCCTTTGTGAGATTGAGAAAGATCTTTTTCTTTATTTACCTAGTAAATGCACATTCATTTAATAGTGTAAGTCCAAGTCCCAAAGATACCTTCTACTATTATGAATCATGTCATATCAAGTATGCTTTATATAATGATTTTCTTAACCTGTCCTTACCAAAGATGGTAAAAGACTAATATAATTTAAATGATTTTTTAAATCTATCCTTAGTATGAGAATAAAAAGATCTAACATTTACATGTGCATCTTCATCTATACTTAATGCATGTATTCTAAGTTTTTAAAAAATATGTAGATTAAAAGCATATGAAACAATTTACATTATAAACATGTTAATCTACATAATTAAAATAAAAAACAATTGAAAAATACAATTCCAAAATCAAATAAGATTAGAAATAAAATAAAATAATCTTTGGGGTTCACCATGAGCTTGTCCTCGGGTTCAATTTTCAAAACTAGCGGCTATGGAAGATTGAGTGGGTTTGTGTTTCAATTTTGTGGTTTGTTACGTTGACTTATTCTCTGCTAGGGTGTGTTTTGTGATATTAGTGGACTGCTTTTTGGTGCTTGCCAAATTCTGAGGATTCATTTTCTATTTTGATCAAGTATCAGTTTGAATCCTATATTTGCCTTTGTATCGCAATTTGGGCTTTCGTTTTTTCGAGTTGCAGAGTTCAGATTGTGGTCTTCTTGCAGAGGGTGTGTTTCGACTTGGTATATATTTGATGGATCCACTACTTTTTAGTTGTGGTGCATTGCTTTTGGACATTGCGTGCTTGTATGTTATTAGATGTATTTTTGTCCATATGTAACTTCTTTAACTTATTTGCTTTTATATATGTAACTAACAAGGATTCTGGATTTTCTTCTTTGGTTCTTGCTAGTTGAGTCATCGAATCAGTTTATAAATAAAATTTATATAACAGCTTGCCCACTTTTATTTTAAAAAAATAAAAAAATAAAAAATTAAAATGCCATAAACTCTTTATTAAAAGACAAAATTATAAATAGGCTACCAAAAAAATACCAAAAGTGATTATGCAACACTTTACAAACAAGAGCTCTGGGGAGCTTGAGTCCCTGCCTTGTGCAAGGCATAGAAACTATGGGAGGATGTGTTACTTTTCATTGAACAATATTGATTTAGAAGGAAATGTATAATACTTTATCAAATTATTTAAAAAGCAGACATGTTTAAGAAATATTATTATGCATCATAGAAACTACTTACATTTAATGATAATCTAATTGATTACTTGTGTTTGATAAATTGAAACTAAAATTGAAGTATTTTCTATCGAAGCTAAAGAAGACACTATACAATGTAAAATATAAGATGCTACAAGAAACTAAATTTATTTTGAAAATAAAAATTATATTACAAGGTGAAATTAAAGCTATGTATTCTTCATTTAAGAATTCCTTTAAAATTACTTTAAAACTATTATATTAGTTGAGAAAAATGATATATCTATTAAATATATAAAATTTAATATTTTTAATCTAGTAAATAATGTTTTTAATAGATATATTTAAAATGTTTATAGTTTATATTACACGTAATTAAATTTGTAGAAATTAACATTGAACATGCATAATTGCGGGCCAATTCTAGCACCTCGGCAGCCAAATACTCCACCACGGCGGCCACATAGACGGCAGGGCCTGTGCCGACCTGCTTCGCGTATCGCCCATCCTTCAGATATCGGCCGATCCGACCGAAGGGAAATTGGAGGCCCGCCTTCAAAGATTTGCTCACGGACTTCTTCCGTGCCCCTTTTCTTCCGCCTCTGCCCTTCGATCCGCCTTCCATTTTAGCTCGGCACAGATGATTCCCTGCACTCAGGCGGACATGCATAAGCATTTTCTAGAATTGTGAGGATAAGCTCTTCCATAGTTTGGTTATGTTTTGCAGGTGCACAGGAAGATTACGGCTATGTTCAGAAAAATTGTTCATGTAATTTGTCCATCCTAGACAGTCAATTCAGTTCATTCATTTTTTATTCAAACAAAACTGGATTTCGACGGTTTTGGGCAGTCGAAATTGGCCACAGCGCAAGTGGGTCGTTACTGTAACTGATTATTTGGGCACGGCATAGTTTGGGTTTTGTTGTGGTGAATCAAATTTCAGTGGCCATGGCGCCGTTTGCAGGAGTATTGATAATTGTGGCACTGTATGGCCGATTTGCAGAGTCTGCAAAGGAGCTCCCTGGATGGTTCCAATGATTTGTTTCTCTAATTTTGATAGGGAGAAATTAATTTTTATCTCTGGAAAAATGTTATTAGCCAATCATAAATTAGGAATTGTTAGATAAAAAATTAATTAAAAATAAAGTGACTTTAAACTTTAGGAAATAGTGAGTTTTGATTATAAAAATTAATTGTCACCTTCAGTGAAAACATTAGTTCCCTGCGTATAAATGTGCAGCGAGAAACATGAACCCTGCCATTACTACCTAAGATGTAATTATTCCCCATCTGCCAGACTTCTTAATTTGTGTTTGTCATTCAAAATAATCTGCGAGCTTTTGGGTGTTGATATCTACGAATTTGGTGAGCTTGAGGATAGGGAAGCAAAGTAACAGAATCCTCTGGCTCTCAAAAAGAGCTAGCAATATTTCTGGAGAAAAAGCAAAGAGGCCAGAGTGTATACCTATTGCTTGCAACTTAGCTTTGCAACAACCCACGCTACCACGTGTCTCTCGCTTATCCTGCTCTGAATGGACCTCCAAAGTAGGGAGTAGTTATAGAAAGAACTGTATCGGAAAACCCCACGAAGTTGCTGAAATTGAATAGTCGCATGGACAAAGAGTCCCTCCCTATTGTCAAAAGTGCGAGGACAAAGATTATTAAAAAGAAATTAAAATAAGATGAAATAGAAGATTATCGTGAATTTGAAATTATATATGAGAATGAATATGCTTAACTTTTTAATCTATTGAATTATTACACAGAAAAATAGGAACACAATAATTTTAAGCATTACATTTAGTTACATTTAGATGTAGCAAAGTAAATTGTCATTTATGTCAGTACTTAAGTACTATCAAATCAGAGGTATTAAATTTTACACATTGTTAAAAATATATATAATTATAAAGTTGTAATAAATATGCATATATAAAATTAAGTTGTAATAAATATGCACAAGTCAAATGTAAATTAGTAAATTTAAATTAATATTCTTTCAAAAACAAAGCTTTTTATGTATGGATTTGATTGTGTGTGTTTTTTAAGCATATATCCAGACCAAGCCAAACTCAAAGGATAGAGAAGCAAGGCCTCAAGAATGGAAAAAAATAAAAAATATATTTTATTTTAATTTTATATATATATATATATATATATATATATATATATATATATATATATATATATATATATATATATATCATATCGATTTAATAGATTTATAAATTTGATTTATATTATAAAAATAAATTATATTATAAAATTTGAATGTGTAAACATTAAATATATTATATTTTTATAGTTATAGTTATATATTGATATAATAAGTGGCAAAATAGTACGACAAATATAAAGCATGCATTAAAAAATATAGAACACATTGGATATTATACTTACTCATAGGATAATATTATTAAAAATAATATTAATTTATAACCTGATAAGCTTCTTGATGGGGCTCACAAAGAATGAGCTTATAAAAATTTATGATTGATCTTGTTGATACCTGATTGGTTTTGCTAAAATTTTGCAATATATGTTCTAATCATATCATGTCATGTTTGTTGGGTGTGTGGACCATATCTCTTTGACGAGATGAAGGCTTCATGGGTGAATTGGGTGTGGTGCGCGAAAAGTTAATTGGAATGATGAGGTTTAGGATGATATTGTTGGCTCCTAATTTAATAGTTTTGCAAATAACCAAGAAACCAAATAAATGCATCTAAGGCTAGCAACTTCCTATGAAAGATACATTAGACTGCAATCTTGGGCCAACTATAAGGCATGACCCTTCTTTTACTTCAGGCTCTGCAAGACCTAGGCGGGTGGACCTGAGATTCAATCAATACCGTACCAATGCAAAACATATCTCTAAATCTATTCAAAGCATATTTAACCCTTATTTCTCCTAATGACACATATTCATAGTAGCTAGATGCAAATCTAGGAAATTCACAAACTGGGTGAGGGCATTCTATTATAGCTCTTCAACATAAAATGGTAAGAACATTTGATTAATAATGTTGAATTCAACAAAACCTCAGATATACATCAGTAAGACCTAATGATCCTGTAATTGATCAGTGCCTTAAGCATTGGGCAAATTCATGAATCACAAACATACATATGAATATCTGAGACATGTGTATCTTCAGATATCTGATCTATCTATTCAACTTGTAAATAGACATCTATGTTTAGTTTAAATCTCATTCTCACCTGATATCCTCCTTAATAAATATGCAACCTTGCTGATTTCTATGAAGCATTTACACAATTCCTTGAATTATTAGCAACAATGAAACAACATACAGTCTTAAGGGACTGCAACTATGACCTAGGCTCTTTGTTCAAAGGTCATAAAACATTACAACTCACTGAGAATGGAGACAAGATTCAACTGAAACTCAATCATCTGCTGCTCTTTGTATGAATTTTCTTGAAACTTATACAGTCATATGCATGAAATGAAAACATAGAAAACACCTAACAAATCTGAACTATTTGTATTAACCTTCTTAATGATGTTCATACAAGAGAGAATATGCTGAAGAAAATGGTTTCATAGTAAAACACTGGAACCCTACTGGTATTACCCAGAGAAAACTACCAACAACTACAATGGAAGAAAGAAATAATGATATAGGAAAGAGAGAATTCTCAGATCTGATCTCAGAGTGACATGTGTCCACTTAAAATTCCATCTCCTGCAACTGAATAACCTCTTTCTTCCTTCTTCCATTTTGATTTGATTTGGTTTCATCATTTTTTTGTTACTGATTTGCAAATATCTTTGCCAAAATGATGAAAACTTTTGTTTGCCAAAATGTCTAATAACTGAACCTGGATATGTGCCAATTGATCAAAATTTTAGCTAAAACACCACAAATATTAAAAATAACCAGATAGAAAGGTCACTGAATGTGTTTTAGGTGTTTTTTCACTGAATTCTGCAACTGATGACTTGAAACACTTGATTGAAAACACAAAACAACCTCTAATAGAAAACCCCTTGTAGCATGAACCAGTGGCATTCTATGCAAAATTTGACTTCATAATTAGAAACTTCAGATTCTCCCGATTCTGGTGATATATAACATTGCATGTTTCACCTTCCAGAAACCTCTTAAAAGTCAGCTTAAAAAATGTCCTCCTGGTATAAAGCTTCAAGTCTGCACTTTGAATTTTTCTAAAAATTTAAAAAATCCTCAAGTATAAACTTTAGAAAATGCCTCTCTTTGATTTAAAACATTTCGACGTGCATTTCATTTGAAAATATTTTAAATTTGACATTTAAAATATTTTATTCCTTTTCCCTCTACCTTCAGATTCGTGGTCAACTTAGGTTTGACCAGATGCCATGTGGTGCTTCCTCATTGGCTGACCTTTGCCACTGGACTTCCTCGTGAACATGCCACCTCATCATGGTCGCTATGTCACTATGGGAGTCAACATCTGACATGTCATCAACGACATTACGACATGTGTTGTCTTCTACCACATTAGCACCTCGAGAAGTGTGCCACCTCTGAAACCTCTACCACATGTCATTGTTGGACTCATCCACCTCACCCTGACATGTTAGTGCCATATCACCTAGTTGCCACTTGTCAAATTTTGATTTGCCGACACCGCCACATCACCTTCGGGGCCCATGATTGACTTCGCTGATTTTCAAGGTTTTCGGGTAGGGCGCTATGTCGCTACCGAAAAACCTTGCCATCTTCCGATGGTAACATGGCGCCTCGCTGGATTTTCAACTTTTCTAGCACATTTGAAATTGTTGACGTCATCTTACTTATGTGAATATTCCTTCAAAATTTCCTTTCTTTCATCCAACTAGCTAGATGAGTGGGCCCCCACCTGCGCCTGCATTTGCCTTTACAAAAGACTTCTTTCTTGTGGACACGTTAGAAATTGTGTACAATGGTATTTAAACACTTCATAAAACACAACAGGGGCAATGTGGGATTATGTTTCTTCATTGCCATCTCTGCATGCGGCTTCATCTTACATGGCTCCCTTGTTTATACAGCTCACGCAAGCTCTTTTTAATGCTGTGAGCTTCCTTTTATGAATGTGAGGCTTACTTTCATCTTGCCTACGGGTTTTTAGTGCTTCAACTGCCAGTCGGCTTGCTCTGTTCTGCGTGAGGCTCCACTTCATTTGCCTTGTGTTCCCCTGTTGTTAAACACCTTATTTTCCATAGATGTCTATTTCTGGTATATTTGTAACTGTTTGTGTTGAACTCTGCAGGTTTGGATATAAAGATGAGGATGCAGATGTTGATACAAGGACTTTGGATATTCACAACTTTATATGAAAGCTCAAGAAAGTTAATTTTCTAGATTTAGTTTGGTGCATTAACTACATTTGGATCTTGAGGATTTCATACAACTGAAGATTTTTGTTTTTTGAAGGAAGGACAGATAATTTGACGTTTTTCATCTACAATGTGTTTCCTTTTAGCTACATTGGATTCATTTAGAGAATTTTAATAAGAATGGCTTTAATGTTATCAAAATTGTGAGAGAATTTATGTGCTGCTTAAATTGGATGGGTGTCCATTTTACCAAGGCTAGCAACTGCAAACTCTCTTTCAGTCGTGGATTCCCTTGCATTTATCACATGAATTTGCAAAATCCTTATAAATAACTCCTTGTTTTTCAGCCCAACTTCAAGAGCTTGGGAAGATGGAGTGATTCTCAGTTGTATAACAAATATATTAAGCTTCCCATTGTGAAAAATGTAGAAACGTTTTCCATGTTTTTCAATTGCTCTACTTGTTTTCTTCTAGCAAGTTCTACTTCATAATCCCATGAAAGTTCAACACTGTATTGCATATCACGTAATCATTAACTTTAATTGTTCTAAAAAAAATAAACTTTCATGTTGCTTGCTCTTTAAAACATTTTCCATTATTTCTTGTTTCATTTGCAATTTCTGCTATTTTGATTTTCCTTCTTTCATCCTATGCTCAGATTGAAAATCTTGCTACTATGAATCTCCTTGCCATTTAATGAGTAGGTGGAAATTTTTGTGTTTTAAGGCTTGAAAGCCTTTGCTTTTAGAATGACTTTTCGGCTACTTCTCTAATTTTGAAAATCCTTTTTCAATCAAAACATTGTATTATATACTTAGGTAACACTTGAGAAAATAATATGATCAATCTGTGCAAGTTAAGCATATCCTTCATGTGATTCAGTGGGCAAACCAAATACACATTATTGCTTTGTAGGTATACTCCTTGTTGATAGCTATCATGTCCAATCAAAACAATTTTATTCTACAAGTATCACTTCGTACTCTGATGAAATTAGTCAAGCCCCAAAGTGGGTTCGGCTAAAAAAAAATTCATTTTCAAACAATTGAACTGGAAAATTGATCCATTGACCATCTGATACTTACTGGAATTAATTTTGAGCACTAACTGATCATTAAAACTCATTTCGCTTCTTGTCTGCAAACTGTGAATTTGTGTCTGGAGGCCTACCAGCTAGCTTTAAAAACTGATTCAATCAAGTAACCAGGCCACAAAAATTGGCATGAGTGTTCAATCCTACACACTCTACCATACCACAAATTCTCAACCCATGACGAATTCTCAGTCAGAAGATTTTAATTGCCGAACATCCATACTTCAATTATCCTGTAGGCAAACAGTGTTAAAAAACATAAACTGGGCTCAAGTTCGGCATTATAAACTGGGTTATTTATCACTTGGGGTTCTGAAAACTAGGATATAGGTTCTTTTCCATGAGGAGAAAATAATTCTATGGTTTGGGCTCATGACGAATCATAGGACGAATTTGGCGAATTTTTGAAAATAGGTACTTGGGAATTTTAAACTGGCAAATATGTCGAAAAGTAGTTTTTGGTAAACGGACGAACATAAGAAAGTATGCAGATGGATTTTTCATGACTTGAGAATTGGCATACTTGAAGGATTTTCAGGATACAACACGATGGTACAATCCGATTAGGCTAACCAATCAAAGGATCAAAGTTATAATGTTTCGAACGGGGTTACAGATCAATCTGGATACCTTAGCCGTAACAAAATAATGTAAACTAGGTTTTTAATCATGTTAGCAGATTGACCAAATGGATTCATCATGATCTCAAAATTGGAACATATGAAGTGTCTAACCCCTAGAACACAGTCAACTAGGTCAAAGATATAATTGGTCGAACAGTGCTTCCCGGAATTGTGAACAACTACACAAATGCACAAAACAGTAAATGACCAACTTTGAGGGGTTCGAAACCTAGTCAAATGGATTTGAAATGACTTGAAACTTGGAACATAGGTTCTTTGGTATGGACACTAAACATCCCCAAAGCAGCGAGTCATGAAACATTTCTAGGTAAAAGATATACACTTAGGCACAGAATTGCAAATTTTGACACTAGCTCAAAATGGGACTTCACCGAATGATTTGGTTTTCAAAATAACATTGTGGATCACATGCATATGTCAAATGAAAGGTGTTAAGCCACTTAGACACCATCTAGGCCTCAAACTAACAACTGGCTATATATGCATAAAAAGCACTTTAGGGCATTGATTCTTCAAAATTTTCAAAATGTGACTGAAAATAGAGCATGCATTTTTCAGTCCCAATAGATACCACGTATGTATATGTATGTTTTTTTAATGAAGAAATAAAAAAGCGAGATCGAGAAGGTTGTAGAGAGCACTAGGTTCTTCCACTTGCAACATGTCTGCATTGGGATGAATCTGAATCTGGGGCGCTGTAATTGCAATCCCCATAGACATGCTTGAAAATGGCAATCTAGAAATTGAAGTAGTGCAGTTGTAGAAAGTGACAGACTTGGAAATGAGATGCGCTAATTTGGTGGAGATCAAGGACAATTGTTTTTTGCTGGAACTTTTCTGACCCATATTAAATCTATGTTTATCTCCTAGCATTTAATGTGTCTTTATTTTAATGGCCTGTTCTTTCATCATTTCCTTCAACTTTTATTCTAGAAAAATGCTAAATACCCCATGAAAATTTGGTTCAACCAATCTAAAAATAGGAATTTCTATTCAGTAATTATTTTTTAAATATAGTTTTTCCAAACTTTAAAATATGATATCAAAATAGACAGAAAAATAAATTGAAGAAGGTCCACTCAAAACATTAATCCCTTGCCTTTATAAGACAGGGACTAACAAACTGCTATTGTTTGTTGTAATGATAGTGAGGGGACAAAGACTGACTTGTGAAAGTGAAAGTTGCAACTTTTGAGGAGGGCTTTCAAATCGTCAACAACCCCTCACTTCCATTCATACATCCAATTCTATTGTTTTCTTCTTTGAAGGCATGGAATAAAAACTTTATAAAATACCGTCTGCAGACTTTCACGTGCTTTAGCGAGCAAAGTCGGTGAAAGATGGAAAAAGTTGTTTGTCCACTATTGCCTCCCTCTTTCCACGCGTCTTCGTTCGTACAGAGAAACCTAAAGATATAAATTTAATAAAAAAAACCATTGTTTAGTGGGCTTAGTCAGTGAAAGAGAGAGAGTGATGCTTCATCCACTCATTCTCTTTTTCTCAGTTCTTTCTTCGTTATTAATATTGAATGAAGTTATGAACATGTTTTTACCTAGTGGACAAATTTGGTGAAATAGATTAAAAACAAGGGGCGCATGCGCCAAAGTTCCTGCCTCCATGATTTTATGATTGATTGAAGTAATTTTTGGTTAAAATATAATGTATTTAATTTAATAAAATAACAAATAAATAGTAACGAAAAATATAATATATTATAGTGCTAAACTAAATTAAATTACAAAATAGTGTCAAAGTTTCTGTCTAAAGCTTTTAGATTCAAATGAAAAAATATTTGGAAGTATAAAAATAAATAATTAATAATAAAAATTATATATTTGTTTATATGGAAGATTATTACTATTAAATTAAACGTAATCCTAAATACATGAATTTTGATAAATGAATTTTTTGTTCAAGAAATTCGTGTGAGCACATTAGATTGTTCATGCAAGATACTTTATAAAATGTTACAAATGCTTCTAAGAAGATATTTGTTTACATAGTAAGAATCTGATTTTAGGTTTGGGAATAGCCAATCTATCTTGATGAAAAAGGCCATCCATGGAACTTCATTTGACAAAAACATTCTTTAATGACTCTCCTTTGTGAAATAAATAGATTTTAATGCATTTTTGAAATGTTAATAATTTTTGCTTTATCAATTACAAAGTTATTTTATTTAACATTCTTTAAATTACCTTTTAGACAAAATTTAAAAAAATGATAGTGAAAAAGATTATTTGATACTAGATAGAAATCATAATAAAATCATGGTCGCAATTAAAAAAATATGATTAAAATATAATATATATATATTTTTTTTTATAAGAACCAAAGGAAGGTGATAATCTAACTACTTCTATTTAAAAATCAAAATTATGAAAAAAAATAAAATTCAAATACAAAGAGATAACATAGTGAAATTATATTAAAAGACATATTTATTATAGATGTTATTTATTAAAAAATATATATATTCTTTTAATTGAAGTATAATTTGAACTTATAAAGTATTACATGAAGTTTCAAAGTCGCAATGTCAAACAAGATAATTTGGCCAAACATAAAGTAATAAATATTGTTTTATATTTTAGTGACACATAAAATTGAGATTTTTATTGTTTATTCCCAAAATCCTGAGGGAATTCATTACACCCATGAACAACGGATTCAAAATAGTAAAAATATAATGAATGAAGAGAGATCTGTACTAATTATATCGATGGTAAAATTATACAAAGCAACTGGTTCCAACTATCAGGAACGCCTGGCAAACACCAGTGTGTACAATCTTGTTTTCCAAGATTTGTCTACTTTGATGGATGCCCATCTATGTGAAATGCTGAATTAAGTGAGATGTTGAACAATTTTACTGGAAATTCAATGTTGCTTAGAACTTGATGGAGTATGGCGGCATAAGCAATTGGCTGAGGGTCATATGACGGATCCTGAATTGGCTCCTCCTCACCTTCGCAGTTGTTCAATTCATTTCAATCTCATCAGGAAATGAAATGGGTTATAGAAAGAAGAGAAATTTGGATTAGTTTCATTTTTGGGATTGATCGTGTACAATTTTTAGCATCAATATTTCCCATCATAAGATCAAAACTAACATAAAATCGATTCGAGAAAAGAAATTAAGCATTAAAAAAATATTTTTTTTGTTTACCATAGGCCCTGTTTTTAGTTACCTTCTCTGGCTGTTGTAATGGCTGAATGAGCTGTCGCGGAAGAAGACAAGGGTTTTGGAAATTCGATTTGTGTTTCACGCGAAAAAATTGAAGGCTCAGAAGACCAATTTTACGGAATTTGAAAACATTCAGAGCCTTATAAGCAAAAAAAGCATGGAGCAAAACCCCAAAGAAAGGAAGATAAAATAAAATAGGCTTCATTTGCACAACTTTTAGCAACTCGAAAAATAGAAAATGGGTATCACAGACGTAGAGTAACCCTATTTCTAAGAACATGGCATTCTAGTTACAGAACTAGAAGATGTTTCAAAATATGCAGTAATCAGCTGCTTTAAAAAAAGTCAAATGTTTCTACACTATCACTTTTAAAGCAGTGTTATCCACATCAAGCTGAGAGCAAGTAAATCACAAGAAAATCTGAAACTTACACACTAAATTTGAAGAGCAAAAAGGTATTGAGCAAACAAACCAAAAAATATATTGCACTGAAAAACAACAAATTCAAAAATGCAAAAATTCTGCAAGGATCTCAACTGTGTTATAATTACAGATTTAGAACACGAAGTAAAATACCCTTAGACTCCAAAATTTTCAATCAACTGCAAATACAACAACTGTAAACCATCGAAAGCCCCTGAATCACAAGATACATTGGGTAATTGCTAACTAGTGAAATCTAAATCAAAGTTTATAGGGGAAATTCATTAGATTAAAGGAAGTTAAAAGATTAAAAGAGAAAGTCTTGAAAGTTGAAACAGAGTACAGAAACAAATATAGAATCAATTTCAAAAACCCTTACCATGAAAATAAAATGAAACTCTAAGGATAAAACAGAGCCCAACTAGAAGGAAATTTGGCAAACAAAAGATACAGAAAAACAAATACCTGCTTATGCATCATCGTCATTCTCCACGCCAATTCTGAATCTTCATTCACGCATTCTCAAAAACAGCTTGAAATTTTTAGAAATCAGTAAGTATATCATGTAATTCAGTAATGCGTGGCATGCCTAAAGTTTCATATCTTGGATGGCGTAATTGATTCAGTTTGAGAGATGAGATTGCTACAAAGAAAAAATTATTAACATAACTAACGAAATTAATTATAACAAGGCCATAGTGGTAATGAATTAAAAACCCATGAAATATAACTGACCTCGATGGCAACCTTAAAGGTCATATCTGTGAGGGCACGACTACATTTCTGTTCAACAGACACAAAACTAGATGAATCAAAAGAAAAACAAAATTCAAAAAATTGAACGAAAGCTGAAATTCCCACCATAGACCCAATTTTTTCAACCCCTAAAACTCTCCGAGAGAGCCTCGCAGAAGAAAACCACGAATAGATCCTGCTGCCCTGGCTTCACAAAAAAAATTGCATAACAAGGGTTAGCGTTAATAGATAATTAGCCAATAGGCTACTTATTTGGGGTTCCTTTGCCGGGAAGTGTCCTGTTCAGCCCGGCAAATGGTTCAACCCGACACTTCGTAAGGCAGGGGCTCGACATGGGGCTATTTCAGATGGAGTTGCCTGTTACGGGTGCCGGACGTTTGGACGTTTGCTCCCACCGCCGGGATGTCCATGCCAGAATCCTGCTTGCAGCTGAGTCGACAGACAGCTGCTTCCAAGAGGGATGGAGGGGCCATGGGTGTCACCATAGACACTCGATTTGCAGACGGATGGAGGCCACGGGTCTGTGGTTAGGGTGGATGCTGGATTATCTGACTCTGTTATTCAATGAATGTTCTTTGTAATAGCAAGGGTTAAATTGGTGGATTTCAAAGAATCTTCATAAAGATTATAATTTTTGTAATTACCTTTGCAACTTTGCGTTCGATTTAGTTTGAAGTTGTATCTTTCTGCGACGGATCTTCTGAAATCGATTTGTGGCGGCCGAAGATCTTTAGCTTTAATAAGCCGCAGGCCGCATGCTCGAATCTCGCTGCTCTTGAACCTCGACAGACAAGATTTCCGCTTTATAACACATTCCTAGTCCTCTGCGACTTTTGTTTCTTGCCGGAGCTTCGATATGTTGCACATGTGAGTGCAATTGAATACGGAGGGCGATTTTTAATTTTTCCTTAGGGTAAGTTGGAAAACATTGTTCTTTTAGGTTATGGCTAGACAGTTTTTTGTAGGATAATATTTTCTCTCTACAGTTGTCAAAATGTTGAAACCCTCGTTCTCAACTCTGGTGCACAACTTCGATTGATAACTTGTATTAGGGCAAAATTGGATTAGCAGTTCGTGTTTTGCTAGGGAAAAATAGCAGTATATTTTAAGGATTTTAAGGAGCAGATTTGATCTGGACGGTAAATAGCAACGATGTCGTTTGGCTCATTCAAGCAGCGCAATTCGGCCTATTGTAACTACCCTCTTTCCAAGCCAGCTACCGTGCCTCGTATAAATGGATAGAAACCCATGGCATCCGAGGTTTTTGATGGATTTGTACCCTTGAATTCGCAGGTGCTTTATGCATAGAGGATTCTGAAGAATTTTTCGGGGTTTCGTCCTGGTCTGTAAATAATGTATTTGGAAGGATATGTGAATTTCATTTTTTTCATGGATTCTATTTGTGTGGTTGTGATTTACCCATTTAATCCTTGACGCTCCAGATTAAACCAGACATACTGTCCAGATTCATTAAGTTGGGGGAGGATCCAGAAAGTAAACTATCCGACAAAAATGTAAGAGACGTAGTTCTTAATTTGGCGATTGTTGGGTGTGATACAACTGCCGCAACTCTCTCCTGGTTTGTTTACATGATGATCACTCGCCCTCATTAAGCCACAAAGGTTTATGAGGAGTTGTGCAAAATTGAAGCAGAAAGTGCAAGAGAGGAAGGGATCACCCTTATTCAAGTGGATGGGCCAGAGGATATTCAGGGTTGTCACAAACGAATGGAGCAGTTTGCTCAGTTGCTCTACAAAAATTGAGAGGGAGGAAAGAGACTGACCTCTAATCCAATACAGAAAGAGTGTGATTGTGTCCTCTTTTGTTGCCATTGCTTCAGAATTTTGTTTTCATGAGAGTCTTTACTAACTTTTGTTATTTTCTATCTGTATATTTGATTTTATAAGTGAAACCTGAAGGAGGTTTCAAGGGTTGTTCTTCTGTGGCTTTTTGTTGTGTTATACATCAGAGTATTTTTCTTAAATCCGAGGTTGCTTTTGAAGTAGGTAGAATTTCATTGAATTGGGAATTGTTTTGAGGAATGATTCCTTCAAGCTTAGTTATATTTTCTCATATGAAATTGAAGTCAGTTTTCTGGTGTCATGCAGAAACACCTTGTTGGCCCTTTATACAATTTAATATGTTGAGTTAGCCTTGTATTGATATTTAAAAATGTGCCTGAAATGTTTGGTTATACTTTGTTCATCAAGCTTGGCAAGCTCACCACTCTGGTATCCAAATATGTGCTAGTTGTTTTATAATTTTTTTATTAGTTTATAGACTTCTTGATTGATTATTCTTATTTGTTAAAACATCTAGGTTTGTAGAAGTTGGACACAGTCTTTGGCTTGCATGATTGTACACTTTTTGGACATGTGCTGGTTGTTGGGCTACTTCGGCACGTGAAAATATGTATATGGAATCTGAACCATTAACCTCTTGCTCTGTTAAAATGTTTTGCATTTTTTCTAATTCAAAAGGTTTCTAGTAATCCTGTAATTTGTAAAATATATGTCAATGAAGCTGGAGTTGAAGCTGCACTATTGAATAATGAATTTCCAAATATTTGAAAAAAGTTCTGCGTGTTTATAATGAAAAGTTTTTTCACTGATTCTATGTTTCTGTGAAGTAATTCTAGTCAAATATGTGTCACTGACAATGGAATACTGAACAATCATTACACAACTACATAGTTTGATTTTCTGTGAAAAATGTTTTAAAATGAAATGAATCCCTTATTTAATAATGAAGCATTTATAAGAACACTTTCCAAGTATTTTTATGGAAACATTGTCATCCACCAAAATCAAGTAGATGGAATGACTTAACCCTTCTGAGATGCCATCAATTTTGTTTTGTTTGAACATATTTGTAGAATTTTTGTTGAGATGAAGCACTAAATCAAAGGACCTATAATTTGCACATATCTATATTGTTGAAGTGCATGAAGTTGTATACAAATCAGACATTTTGTCAAACACTTGCCATGCATCCTTTTAGATTGGCTTATTTAGCATAAATAATAATAATTTGGCAGCTAAGTAGAAATGGCGTATAAATTCTGTGAGATACATATTTTCTGATAGTTTTTGGTGGTTAAAATAAATACAAGCATCTGTGTTTACACGTACCTAGGAATGTGCCCAAGAGGAAGTAGGAGGTTGAAATTATTTGATATTTGTGGCTGTACTCAATGGAAATCGTAATTTTCAAGAAGGAAAAACCTTTTCTATAATTTATAATGTTGAAGTCATAAAAATATCCTTATTGACACAAGAACAAGGCTCATATCTATTGGATGGTTAAAAAAAATGGGAAAAGGCATTTATCTAGGTAACCACTTTGGAAAATTGGAAAGACACGTTTTAGGAGCCCTCTTGGGTAAGTTGAAAGGTCATCTATGGGCTGTGTTTCTTTTCTTGCTAGTTATGTGTTGTTCATCAACGTCAGCTCACCGGAACTGGACAAAGTCCATTGAGACCACATGGACCTTTATGGTGCATGCTATTTTCCATAATTTTATCACTATGTTTTGTGACACCAAATCCTCACTATTTCTGACCACATCTTCACTCTTCAGTAAACTAATGGTGAAGCTGGCAAATCTGACTCCATCTAAATGATGAGAGCTGCACAATTGTAGATAGGAATATCGTCAATCTTGAAATCTTTTATCTATTTTCTTCTATGTTTTTAGAATCTGCGTATAGCAATTAGTGGAGATGGACAAATATTTATCATATATTAGAACTTGATAACATCCTTCTCACTGCTTACTGTGCTCTTTGCTAAATCTGATGTATCAGAGACTATCACAAACTTCCTAAAGTTAAGATAAGAGAGTGTAGCATGTATATGAGTAAACAAAAGGAATAACAGCTGCTTTAATAGTCTATTTTGCCTTTAATTACCTTGTAAATACTACTTTCTTCCAAGTTCAACTATTTGTACATGTGATCATGTTGCCTGTCTGTTTAATGTGTTGACACAAATCAAAATCACTATCATGTTCATTTAGCAGATGCTCATTCACACAGGGAAGGTTGAGATCACAATAAATATGGACCATTTATGTGCTATTCCTTGGGAAATTCTGACTGCAATATTTGCCCTATTAGCAGGAAAAAGTAGATAAAGTTGACAGTATACAAGTCAAACACTTGCCATGCATCCTTTTAGATTGGCTTATTTGGCATAAATAATAACAATTTGGCAGCTAAGTAGACATGGCGTATAAATTCTGTGAGATATATATTTTCTGATTGACTTAGCATCGCTGAATTGCAGATATAAACTAAAACTTTCAATTTGATGTCATTTTACTATACATGTTCAGATTTAAGGGATACTGACCTGTGAAAAATGAATGGGATTGAATAGCAGGGATTGCAGCATCTTAGATTAGTTTTTACACTTGTGCAAATGTTCATGGATACACAGTCTCTGTATATTTCAGTTGGCAGTTTGTTACCATTTTGGACGTATAACTAAAGACAGGTACAAATCATTCCCATGTTGAAATGTCTTTTACAGTATTATATTGCATCTGTAATATTATTCAATACTATTTATTAATTTCTGATTTGATCTTATACCTATGGGCTCTGACTCCGTCACTTACACATATCAGATGCAGCTATATGCGACTCAACAGAATGCCACAACCTCCACTTCATATCCCGCTGGTGTGACTGCCCAATAGCCTGTGCAAATGGTTCCACCCTTAATGTTTTTGAGTCATACCTTAAGTGCTGAATCTCACGTACATTGCTATCATATTTGCGTCAAGTTTATCATTTGCAATTTGAAATAACGTATTAAACCAAATTCGATTCAACACTATTGTTTTTTTTATTTTTTCAGTTAAAAATCCATGGGTTTTGATTCTTACAATAATAGTGTCTGTGGGGAGAATCCCCAATGTATTCATGGGTTCTTTGATATTTATGGTCTCTAGGATTTTGGAGAAAACCAAGGATGCTATTGCCTCTGGACTGCCTCTACATTCATCTTTCGTGTACTCGATGTTGTTAAATCTTAGATGGAAATACCCAATCATATCATGGTGAATCCAATTATTCTGTTTATAATGAACATCATGTGTTTGTTGTGCTTCTGTTCTGCCTCCTCTGCCGCAACAATGGTGCTGCTACAAAGACTGCAATTGTCCTAACTATACATCAAACAGTTCTGCTCAGGTTAAAAAGATATTCTTTCGTTTGGCTGTTGCTACTGATAATGTGCTTCACACACCCGTTGGTGTCAGTTGTCCACAGCCGGTTCAAATGGTTGTATTTGGTTGCATTCTTCTGCGAGATCAAATAGTGATACCTGTCTTCGTATCACATGCATATCATTAGATCAAATTGAATGAAAGTGATTTTGCTTGTTATCCATCAAAATTTCCTATTCAAATGAAATATGATTATATCAAATTCAATGGAGTTGTTCTTCTTATTATCCATCCAATCTGAACCATACGGATCGCTGAAACTATCTATTTGTAAACACAATCTTCAGCATAACAATCGGCGTAATCTTGGACCTGCAGGTACAAGTGCTAGTTATAGGTCAGATTTGATGCGAGGGAAAGAATTGGACCATCAAAGTCAGGCGGCAGAAGATAATTTATGGTGATCTTATCAGCTAAGTAATTACATCAGAACTCAAACAGATGAACGCCACCGACTGAAACATTAATTAATGTTTAATCAATTTTGAATTTGCAATCACTTGCCACTGATGGAGTACAGATGAAAAGGTTTGATTAGCCCAGATATGCAATGGTAGAGCAGTATTTATGGCAGAGTTACGTATGCTAGCAAACTTATTAAATAAATGATGTTGGAGAGTATTTAAAGCGACGGTGACATTTTTTGGAATTAAAGTTGGAGAATATTATTTTTCTCATTGCTATTTTCTATGAGAACCAATAAGATTGTAAATAATTTGTTTTACTAAATTTTAATAAATATATGAAAATTATCAAATTATATCATATGCAAATATGTTTAAAAATCCTGAAATTTGATTGGATAAAAAAAAATATAAGGATATTCAACGAAAACAAAAACAATAACAATAGTTACCTGCTGAAGGGAGGAACTAAAAGGATGCTTAGGGACAAAGACTGACTTGTGAAAGTGAAAGTTGTGACTCGTGAGGACGGCTTTTAAATCGTCAACAACCCCGCACTTTCGTCCACACGTCCATTTCTACCCGTTTTCTTCTTTGAAGGCATGGAAAAAAAACTTTGAAGAGTAGCGTCTACGGACTTTCACATGCTTTAGTGGGCACCGGCTACGGTGCAACATATTTGCACCGAGCCGGGCAACCTGCCTAGCCCGTCTACACACCTGCAGTACTCTCACTGCCATGTCCCGTGCAACCTGCCTAGCCCGTCTACACACCTGCAGTACTCTCACTGCCATGTCCCGTGCTGACAGTACAGTCAGCGAAATCAGTCATGCTGTCAGTCGTCCTCCTCTGACATAGGAATAGACAAGTTCATGAGCAAACAGATTTTTTTTTTAATTTATTAAAACAATCTTTTTTAATTTTTTGAAGTTTAGTTTAATGTCTTAAAAAAAATCTTTTTATTTTAATGTCTAAAATTATACATAATATTTTTTTTAATGTCTAAAATTATACATAATATTTTTTATTTGAATATTTACAATGATATGTTGATTAATTAATTTATTTATTTATTTTAAATAATTTTAAAATAAAGAATACTAAAATAATGCTTATAAAATTATAAAATATTGAAAACATTCATTAAATTAGAAAAAAATAATTCAGTTTTAATGCTATATCTATAATAATATTTTTAATTAGAATTTGCCAAAATTCTTTATATGGACTTAAGTTTTACTCATTATTGATGTTAGGAGATGTTTTACTCATTATAAATAATTTTTTTAATTTAGAATTAAGATAAAAATGTATATTATTTAGTTTTAAATAATTAATTAATAATAAGCTCTTAGATCTTTTTTAACTTTATTATTATATCATATTAAAATAATTAATATTTAAAATATTAATCAATTAGATATATTACATATTATGTAATATAAATTTTCATACTAGTCAAAATTATCAAAGGCACGGTAACTTGATTCTTAGTGGACTATTTTGTGAAGCATTCAATTTCAACACTAGTAAACCAAGGGCCCATTGATATAACCTTGTATTTTGTTGGTGCGATCCTCTTTAATACCGCTGAACTTGTTGCATCTATGTTTAATAAGAATTAATAGAAAAAATGTAATATCAATAATATAATTATTTCAATATATAAAAACTTGAATAAACTTTAAATCATTAAATGTAAGTATTAACATAGAAATTTTGTTTAAATCATAATTAAAACTAGCAACTGAACCTTTAGTAAGATGCAATAGGTAAGCCCAAGAGATATTGAGGGAAATAGACTAGGTATTTTTTAAATACAAAATATTAGTTCAAATTATAAAGACAACCTTAACTAATTATCCTAATCTTAGTCATTTAAAAGCCTCTGACTTTAATCACAAAACTAACCATGCTTCTTAATGTAACCTCAATCCTTACCTTAACACTAACTCTAATCCAAATCGTAACCCTAATTATAATACTAAGTATGATTAACCCTTTGATTATAACTTTTAAATATTAATCTAATCATAATTCTAACTATGAAATAAATAAAAAACTAATTAAAAATATTATTCCTAATATAAAAGATAAATGTATGAACACTAAGTCTAATTGTATATTGCAATTTAGAATATTTTTTGTATTTGCTATTATAACATTTTGTAAACACCTTAACACTCACTTGAATTGAATCAAAATTATAACCCTAATTATAATTAACCCTTTAACTATAACTCTTGAACTTTAAATCTTATGTAACCGTAATTATAATCATAAAGAGAAAATTATTTAAAATGTTATGAATAATATTTTAACAATAGATATTTATGATACACACACAGTTACACACTTTAGAATTATAACAAGACTTAAATGTATAAGTAAAATTTAAATATTTTTTTAATTTTTATATTATAACATTTTGTCAAATGGTTGACAAATCAAATTAAAGCTAAAAAATAATTAAAACATGGAAATAACCAAAAAAATCTTAAGAACTTTATAAATAAAACAAAAATCTTAGGATTTATGAAAACTAAATAATTTTTTTTTTCTAAATTATAACTTAAAACTAAAATTTAAAAGAAATGATACATGAATGCTCCAACAAAATATTATTAAAATATTTTAATCTCTTTTTAAAAAATTTAGATGAGGTTTAATTTTTTACATTCTATGACCATATTATCGCCACGTTGTAGCACCTTTCAATCTACATTTCAAACTATAATATAAATTTACACAAAAAGTGGATTTTGACTTGAATACGAATTTTGTACATATTCATGCAAAAATTAGTTTTGATTGTGAATTCAATTTAAAAAATTACAAGAATTAGTTCTTTTAATTTTGATGTGCACTAAGAAGAAATTTTATTTAAATCATAATTAAACATATTAGTATAACATAATCTTAAAACAAAATTAATTTATCTATCTTTTATAATTACTTTGTTTAATTTTTATCCAATAATAATTTAATTCACAATCTTATAATGCATCATTTAAATACTAATTTTATATTATCTATTTTAGTTAACTAAACGATTATGAAATAATACTTATAAATAAGTTTTCGATAAAAAAAACTATTATCATTTTAAAAATTATTTAATATTTTCTAAAAGATAATAATTATTTTTAATTCTTTTAATATTTTTTTATTTTAAAACTATCCAAAAAAAAATTAATTTTTTTTTTTTACTCATGATTCGAAATATTGAAATAAAAAATTATTATCCATAATTTTTACACATTAAATTAAAACTATAAAGAGATTTGATTAATAAAAATTCATAATTTTTACACATTAAACTACAACTATGAAAAGATTTGGTTAATAAAAACAAAGTATATATCTTCAATTAAAATGTTTTGCAGTGCAATTACTATATTTGGCTGACGGCATCTAACTGCACTGTCAACATAGGACATCAGTGCGGGCAGCCTAGGTGTTTGGACGGGCAGCGGCTCGGTGCAATTGTATATTGCAATATACAATTAGACTTAGTGTTCATACATTTATCTTTTATATTAGGAATAATATTTTTAATTAGTTTTTTATTTATTTCATAGTTAGAATTATGATTAGATTAATATTTAAAAGTTATAATCAAAGGGTTAATCATACTTAGTATTATAATTAGGGTTACGATTTGGATTAGAGTTAGTGTTAAGGTAAGGATTGAGGTTACATTAAGAAGCATGGTTAGTTTTGTGATTAAAGTCAGAGGCTTTTAAATGACTAAGATTAGGATAATTAGTTAAGGTTGTCTTTATAATTTGAACTAATATTTTGTATTTAAAAAATACCTAGTCTATTTCCCTCAATATCTCTTGGGCTTACCTATTGCATCTTACTAAAGGTTCAGTTGCTAGTTTTAATTATGATTTAAACAAAATTTCTATGTTAATACTTACATTTAATGATTTAAAGTTTATTCAAGTTTTTATATATTGAAATAATTATATTATTGATATTACATTTTTTCTATTAATTCTTATTAAACATAGATGCAACAAGTTCAGGGGTATTAAAGAGGATCGCACCAACAAAATACAAGGTTATATCAATGGGCCCTTGGTTTACTAGTGTTGAAATTGAATGCTTCACAAAATAGTCCACTAAGAATCAAGTTACCGTGCCTTTGATAATTTTGACTAGTATGAAAATTTATATTACATAATATGTAATATATCTAATTGATTAATATTTTAAATATTAATTATTTTAATATGATATAATAATAAAGTTAAAAAAGATCTAAGAGCTTATTATTAATTAATTATTTAAAACTAAATAATATACATTTTTATCTTAATTCTAAATTAAAAAAATTATTTATAATGAGTAAAACATCTCCTAACATCAATAATGAGTAAAACTTAAGTCCATATAAAGAATTTTGGCAAATTCTAATTAAAAATATTATTATAAATATAGCATTAAAACTGAATTATTTTTTTCTAATTTAATGAATGTTTTCAATATTTTATAATTTTATAAGCATTATTTTAGTATTCTTTATTTTAAAATTATTTAAAATAAATAAATTAATTAATTAATCAACATATCATTGTAAATATTCAAATAAAAAAATATTATGTATAATTTTAGACATTAAAAAAAATATTATGTATAATTTTAGACATTAAAATAAAAAGATTTTTTTTAAGACATTAAACTAAACTTCAAAAAATTAAAAAAGATTGTTTTAATAAATTAAAAAATAAATCTGTTTGCTCATGAACTTGTCTATTCCTATGTCAGAGGAGGACGACTGACAGCATGACTGATTTCGCTGACTGTACTGTCAGCACGGGACATGGCAGTGAGAGTACCGCAGGTGTGTAGACGGGCTGGGCAGCTTGCCCGGCTCGGTGCAAATATGTTGCACCGTAGCCGGTGCCGCTTTAGTGGGCAAAGTAGGTGAAAGATGGAAAAAGTTGTTTGTCCACTATCGCCTCGCTCTTTCCACACGTCTTCGTCCGTACAGGAAAATTCAAAGATATAAATTTAATTTTAAAACATGTACGGCCTTTCAGAATATGGTTTAGTGGACTTAGTCAGTGAAAGGGACAGGTCACAGAATGATGGTTCGCCACTCGTTACCTGTCCTTTTCCTGCACAGCTATTATCCACTCATTCTCCGCGACTCTTTTTTCGCACTTCTTTCTTCTTTATTCAACTCCGTTTGTTCTTCGTCTCCCCATTCTTTCCAGCGTTTTAGCTCTTTCAAGACAGCTTTATTTGTTTCCTTTGGTTCTTATCCCGTTAATTTATAGACACTACTACACACTAGCGGTATTAAAGACAGTAGTTAAAGACAAAATTGATATTTTGTCTTTATCATATTTTTATATTTAAATTATTTTATAATTTTATAATTGTTTTAAATAAAGACAATTGTGGAAATCATGACTTTTAATAATATAAGACTGATTAAGATATTTCTCGTGATATTTCTCAAACGTACAGCGCACAACACAGTTTACGAATTATTGCTCCAGTTCTGAACAGGGCATAATCACAAGTTATCAACAGAGGCAGGAAGGATGATTGAAAGTATTGAGCTTAATCACAAGTTATCAACACATGCGGGAAGGTTGACTAGAACTAGTGAGCATAATCACAAGTTATCAACCGAGGCGGGAAGGATGACTGGAAGTATTGATCAAAAGTTATCAACAGGGGCGAGAAGGATGATTGGAAGTATTGAGTTAAAGATTTGCTATTTTAATCGGGCTATATGCAGGAAGCTCTTGTTTTTTTATTTTGATCTGTATTCATGCCCTAGCCGTCGTCGTTTTGAACGGGAACAATAAATATCTGTGCAATAAACAGGTAAAAAACTATTGTTTTTTGCATCTCTTGCTCTTCATCTGATGATGGATCACATAGTATGATTCGAAACGTTGATGGTAAAAATCTTAACACAATCGAATCCAAAAATATTTCAGTACAATCTTATATAGTCTTGAAGCTCATAACCAAATAGTTCTTTGTGATTTTTTTTCTTCCAAATTGGTAATAATTGTTTTATCAATTTCAATTATCCATTTTTGTGTTACAAGAACTTCATGTCAATTATAATTAGGAGGTATGTAATGTTACTGTGCATTTTCATTTTTGACATGGTCAATCATGCAATTTACATTATGAACTGGTAAATTTTCACTCTCCAAATTTTAATTCACTAAATTTTCAATCTTGGCAATGTCATTATCAATTGATAAATTTTCATTCCCCAAATGTACATATTCATTATATGGCTCTATGATTTCATCTTTAATCAACACATTATCAACTTGATTCATGTTTAATTTACTTTGTCCCTTCCTTCGATGATTTACCTTGTCCCTTTCCCTATATGCTGCAATGTCTTCATTTGATACCTTTCTTTTGTGTTTAGTCTTTTGATGACTATTGCTCCTCATTCAGACAATAATATTAGACACCTGATCATACATTATAGCAACATTTTTTATCATATGGGCCCCAAGAAATCATTTATCTTCAAACCCATGAAAATGGACCCCAAAAAATGTGATTGTTGGGTCTGCAATGATAAAATATTTTGGAAACTATATACCACTATTTTAAGTATCCAATCCCATATTGGGTACCTGATATGGACACCCAAATTTTGGAGGGAACTCAAAATTTGGCAAGTGTGGCCAATTTGAAGAAAATTATATATTATTATTTATTAGTATTCTATTAAATATAATATAGTAATATATATAATTATTATTATGATTATTATTAAATATAATATAGTAATGTCATTATTATTATGATTATTATTATATAGTCATATATTATAATTATGTCCCTAGGAGTCCTAGGACCCTTAGGGACCTATTTGTTTTGATCGAATGCATCAAAAAGGGTCATAGGATAACCTATGATGCCTTTTGATGTGGATCTATTTGGTTTCATCAAATGTGTCAAACGAGGTCATAGGTTCATAGGATAACCTATGACCCCTTTCGACACATTTCACGACAACATATGTCCCTGGGGGTCCTAGGACCCCTAGGGACCTAATTTGTTTGATTGAATGGGTTGAAAGGGGTCATAAGATAACCTATGACACCTTTCAATGCCTATTTGGTTTGATCGAATGAGTCAAAATGAGTCATAGGATAACCTATGACCCCTTTCGACACATTTCATGACAACATATATCAACCCCTAGGGATCTATTTTGCTTATTCAAATGGGTTGAAAAGGGTCATAGGATAACTTATGACCCTTATCCTATGACCCCTTTCAATGCGTTTCATGTAAACATATGTCCCTAGAACCCCTAGGGACCTATTTGGTTTGATCAAATGGCTCAAAAGGAGTCATAAGATAACCTATAACACCTTTTGGTGCATTTCATGACAACATATGTCCCTAGGGGTCCTAAGACCCTTAGGGGCCTATGTGGTTTGATTGAATGGATAGAAAAGGGTCATATGATAACCTATGATTCCTTTCAATGCATTTCGTGACGACATATGTCCCTAGGGATCCAAGCACCCCTATGGACCTATTTGTTTTGATTGAATGGGTCGAAAGGGGTCATAGGTTTCGATGCATTTCATGACAACATATGCCCCTAGGGGTCTTAGGAGCACTAGGGACCTATTTGGTTTGATCAAATGGATCGAAATGGGTCATGGGTCCTTTCGATGCATTTCATGAAAACATATGTCCCTAGGGGTCCTAGGGCCACTAGGGACGTATTTGGTTTGTTTGAATGGGTTGAAAGGGGTTATAGGATAACCTATGACTCCTTTTGATGCATTTCATGACAACATATGTCCTTAGGGGTCATATGACCCCTAGGGACCTATTTGGTTTGATCGAATGCATCAAGCGGGGTCATAGGATAACTTATGACCCCTTTTGATGCATTTCATGACAACATAGGTCCCCAGGGGTCCTAAAGACATATTTGGTTTGATGCATTTAATGACAACATATTTCTTTAGGGGTCCTAGGACACCTAGGGACCTATTTAGTTTGATCAAACAAGTTGAAATGGGTCATAAGATAATCTTTAACCACTTTCAATGTATTTCATGACAATATATGTTTGGTTTGTTTGAATGGGTCAAAAGGGATCATAGGTAACCCTATGACCCTTTTCAAAACATTTCATGACAACATATATTCCTAAGGTTCCTAGGACCCATAAGGAACTATTTGGTTTGATTGAATGGGACAAAAGGGGTCATAGGATACCCTATGTCCCCTTCTGATACATTTCATGACAACATATGTCCCTAAGTGTCCTACAACACCTAGGGACCTATTCGATTTGTTTGAATGGGTCAAAAGTGTTTATAGGTTATTTCGATGCATTTCAAGACAATATATGTCCTTGGAGGTCCTTGGTTTGATTGAATGGTTTAAAAGGGATCACGGGATAACCTATCACCTCTTTCAATGCATTTCATGACAACATATGTCCCTAGGTTCCCTGGGACCCCAAGGGACCTATTTGGTTGATCGAATGGGTCGAAGGGGGTCATAAGATAATATATGACCCCTTTTGACACATTTCATGAGAATATATGTCCCTAGGGGTTCGAGGACCCATATGGACCCATTTGGTTTGATCGAATAGGTTAAAAGGGGTCATAGGATTAGACATATTTTATGACAATATATGTCCCTAGCAGTCCTAATACTGACTATTTGGTTTGATCGAATGGGTCGAAATGGGTTATAGAATAACCTATAACCCCTTTCTACACATTTCATGACTTGATCAAATTGGTCGAAAGGGGTCATAAGATAACCTATTACCCCTTTCGATGCACTTCATGATAATATATGTCCCTGGGGGTCCTAAGACCACAAAGGAAAGATTTGGTTTGATCAAATGGGTCAAAATGAATCATAGGCTAACCTATGACCCCTTTGGACATATTTCATGATAACATATGTCCCCAGGGATCCTAGGACCCCTAGGGACCTATTTTATTTGTTTGAATGGGTCGAAAGGGGTCATAGGATAACTTGTGACCCCTTTCAATGCATTGCATGACAACGTATGTCCCTAGGGATCTCAAGACCCCTAGGGACCTATTTGGTTTGATCGAATGGGTCAAAAGTGCTCATAGGAAAACCTATGACCCCTTTCAACACATTTCATGATAACATATGTCCCTAGTTGATATAGGACCTATAAGGACCTATTTGGTTTGATCGAATGGGTCAAAAGAGGTCATAGGATAATCTATGACCCCTTTCGATGCATTTCATGACAACATATGTCCCTAGAGTCCTATGACCCCTAAGAACCTATTTGGTTTGATCAAAGGGGTTGAATGGGTCATAGATTATCCTATGACCCCTTTGGATGCATTTCATGAGAACATATGTCCCTACAGGTCTTAGGACCACTAAGAACTTATTTAGTTTGATCAAATGGGTCAAAAGGGGTCATAGGATAATCTATGACCCCTTTTGATACATTTCATGACAACATATGTCCCTAGGGATCCTAGGACCCCTATGTTGAAAATTTGATTGAAAAAAATCATTGTAAGAAGAAGATTGATTGATAGAGGGAGATTGTTGCAAAACTAATTGAAAAAGAATACTATCAAAGAGGAAGATTGTTGCAAAGAAGGAAGATGTTTGATAAAGAATGTTTTTAATCATTTTTTTTTCATTGATGTCAAACCTACTATTTGTTGGAATGGCAATTGCTTATAAGATCCAAGTACTATAACTTAGTTGATTGATGAAGAAGATTTAATCAACAAGATATAACAAGAGCACTTAAAGGAAAGGTTGAGTTATGATTTTGTAATGAAGTGCAAGGATTAGTTAAGACAATGGTTAAATGATGTATTGATAACATACTTAAAGACACAGAGGTTAGTCACACTTAGAAACATTGGAGGAATAAGTTGCAACAAGGTTGACTACAAAGCTTAACTAAGTTAATTAGTGAGTCTCAAGTAAGCTAGTTAGAGCCAAGCAGATTTTTAGTTAGTATCGAGCAAATAAAAAATTTAGTGTGTGCCAGGTAATATAGAAGGAGCTAAGCATTTTCAAGTGTCGAGCAAAGTAACAAGTGTCGAGCATTAGAAAAACTTAGTAGATGCCAAGTGAATCTATAGTAGGTGCCAAGTATCAACAAAATGTAGTTGATGCTAGGTAACACAATATGTGCTAAGAAACATAATTTCAATAGTGCCGAGCTGTTGCATTATTGGATAAGCTAAAGATTTTCCAAATCTAAGCCGACAAGTTTGTTACCTTAAATTTTGTGAACAAATTAGAGGATAAGGATGATGAGCTAATGACACAGAATTCTATGTAAACTATTTTTGAGTGAATTCAAGAAGATTCTTTATGATGTTTCTAGAAGAAATAAGATATGGGTTAGATTCAATGAATCCATTCAAACTAAAAATAAAGGAGGGAAGAATTGAATGGGAAAATAAATTCCATACTTCTATTTAAGGATTCAAAGGCTAATAAGCAAGAGTTGCTAGAGTACCAAAATTGCAAAGTGGTTGAAAGGTATCAAGGAGAAGACATCAAGAGGAGAAGCAAGAATAGATCATAGAGACTCTACTTCGATAAGTGGTCAGAAGGAAGATTGCACTGGTACATCGAGCATGGAGACTCAAGGAGACAAAGATTGAAAGGAGGGCAAGCTATCAAGAGCCACATAGATTGAAAGCCAGGAAAATTGTGAAGAGCTGAATTGTGATCTGAAATCTGTAAGATAAGTTATGAATTGTAATAAGGTCAAAACCCCTTATTGTTACTCTATAGAAATTGCATCGGTTAGGGTAAAATCCTATGTACTTAGATTGGTTTAATATCCATTTGTAAATTCTTTAATAGGGTGGCATTCTAAGTGAATGTTCTAAAATCTGCTAACCAAGCCCACTTCTAATAGGGTGGTTAAATCCTTTAACTAGGTCACATTTAATAGTGTGTTGTAGCTTTTAATAGGGCAGACCTTTCACAGGGCATCACTTCAGAAGAGTGAGAATTGAGTAGCATGCTATTGGTGGTTTTTCTCAAATTGGGTTTCCACATAAATCATTGTGTTATGTGTTGATCTTACATGTGTTATGCTTGCATGTTGATTTACAGTAACTTGATAAGTAGGAAAGTCTAAGCTTGGATGAATGAATGGTTTTGAAGGCTCACTTTATTTGGTGAAAAAGTTTTAATTGGATATTTAGACCTTGAATAACTAATTCACTTCCCCTCTCAATTACTCTAAAGCATTTCTAACAATTGGTATCAAAGCCATCTACTGATTTAGTTTCAAGGTACTAGAAGCAAGAAGACCAAGATATCCAAGAGAGAAGTTCCCAAGCTCAACAAAGATAACTTTGTTGCCTAGAAAAGTCTGATGAAACTACACCTTAGATCAATAGGTGATTATGCAAAAACCTTAATTGGAGTGGAACATGTAGATCCAGCTAGACCCCTTTCTATAGATGATTTGAATAAAAGGAAGGAGCATAATTGAGCAATCCTAGAGATTGACTCTACACTCAATTATGCTAAATTTGATGACATTGAAGGATGTGATACTACATTCAAGATGTGGAAATCTCTATCAAATATCTATGGAGAAGATTAGAATATTCAAAGAGCAAAGAAAGAAAGCTTCAGAGGAAAGTTTGATGATATGAAAATGGAGGAAGGTGAGAATGTTGCTCAATATGTCTCTAGAATGAAAGAAGTGGTAAGTGCAATAAGAATTTTGGGTGGTCATTTGGAAGATGATACTGTCAATAGTAAATGCTTAAGAACTTTGTTCCCCATCTATGTTATTAGAGTTTCAACCATCCAAGAGCTAAGGTGTGTCCCAGAAAACACACTAACCTTTGAAGGAATAGTAGGAAGACTTGCTTTTGAGCTATCCAATTATGATAACTATAGACCTGAAAATCTTGAATCTACTTTCAAGTCTAAGCTAACATTGAAAGATACTAAGGAGGTGAAATCAAAGAAGAAGAGTATAAAAGCAAAACATGCATCCAGTGACAATAACATAGATGAGGAAGATGTGGAACAACTAGAAACACTACTGGCTAAAAGATTCCACAGAGGCAAAGGTAAATTGAAAGGTAAGCTCTCTATCATTTGTTTCAATTGCAATGAAGTAGGACATATTGTTGCAAGGTGTACACAGAAGAACTACAAAGAAGGAAACAAGTACAAGAAGAAAATACAAGATGATAGCACAGATTACAAGGACAAAGGCAAAAGATGCTACATTGTTGAAAAAGATTCTGATGAGAATGATAATAAAGTAGTTTATGTAGCCATGAAGGATGAATCAGATGAAGATGAAGCAACAACACTAGTGACTTGTGTGAACAAGAATGAAAAATGGATCATAGACAATGGATGCTCACATTACATGATAGGAGATAAAAGTAAGTTTATTACCTTTACCCAGTATGATGGAAATAGTGTTAGATTCGTTAATGATCCTCCATGTCAAATCAGAGGAAAAGGTTCTATCAAAATTACAGAGAAAATTTTATGTGATAATGCATACTATGTAGAAGGACTGAACTACAATTTGTTAAGTGTATCATAGTTAGGCAATGTAGGTTGCAAAGTAGAATTTGGAAACAAAATTGCCAAAATCTATGATACTGATGGAAATTTGATAGGAAAAGGTGAACAAACTAGGAGTAATCTATTTTACCTAGATATGAAAGATGCAACCTATCTTATTATTAGACTTGATGATGTGTGGTTATGGCATAAAAGGTTGTGTCATGTTAACTTTGATAATCTAATTAGCATTAGCAAAAGGAAGAAAGTCAGATGTTTTCCTAAGCTAAAGAAGCCTGAAAATACAATATGCAAACAATGTCAACTAGGAAAGATGACCAAGTCAAGTTTCAAAAGCAAGATCTACACTTCCAAAGAAGTACTAGAGCTAGTCCATATTGATTTATGTGGGCCAATAGAATACAAAGCTACCAAGGAGACAGATACATAATGCTATTTGTAGATGACTATTCCAAGATGATGACTACTACAAAAATCTGATGCATTTTAAATGTTTAAGTGGTATTTGGCTAGGGTTGAGAAGGAAATAGGCAAAAGTCTGAAATGCCTAAAATCAAACAGATGAAAAGAGTTTACATCAAAAGAGTTTGAGATATTTTGCAATGATAAAGGTATCAAAAGGCAAACATCAGCACCAAGAACTCCCCCATAGAATGGGATTGTAGAAAAAAAGGAATATATTAGTAATAGACTGTGCCAAAATATTGATGATGGAGAAAAATGTTACTCTAAAGTATTGGAGAGAAGTTGTAAGTATTATTGTTTACATCTTGAATCGAGTACAAGTCAAGAAAGGTACAAATGCAATACCTTTTGAACTATGGTATGGTCACTCACCTAATGTAAAACATTTCAAAGTATTTGAAAGATACTAGAAATGGCAAGTTTGATGCAAAAAGTGATGAAGGGATATTCCTTAGATATTCTACTAGAAGCAAACCATATAAGTGTTTGAATACTAACACTAACAAGATTTTAGAGAGTGCGAATGTAAATTTTGATGAGCATGCAGAAGTCCAAGTTGATGAATCTAAGAAACTAGAAGATTATAGATCTTTTGTATACTTCTATGAAGGAATACCAACTGAAGATGATGGTGCCAATCAAGTTGGAAATAAATAATAAATTTCAGTATCAGTCGAGTTACAGCCAATGAATGTCAAGTTGCATTTAGAAGCCAAGTTATAGAATAAAGAAAATGCACATTTTGATTCTGAAAATAGTACACATGAAAGAGATGATGAAATACCAGAAGGAGAAGTGCAAAGTGACATTGAAGCTGAAGGATCAAATATGGAAAGAAGGACAGAACCAAGACTAGCCAAGTATGTGAGAAGACATCACCCTATAAAAAAAATCATTGGTGGCAAGGATGCAAGACCAATGACAAGGAAAAAACTAAGGAATGGATCATGTTTGCTGAGCAAGGTTGAGCCCAAAATAGTGAAAGAGGCACTACAAGATGATAATTGGTATAAAGCTATAGAAGAGGAGACAGATCAGATTGAGAAGAACAAAACTTGGACCTTGGTTCCTAGACCATCTAATAAAAATGTAAATGGTACAAAATGGGTCTTTAGGAACAAACTTGATGAGAGTGATGGATAACAAGAAACAAGGCCAAACTAGTTTGCAAACATTATGCACAAGAAGGACTAGAATATGGGGAAACATTTTCCCCTATTGCAAGAATGGAAGGACTAAGAACACTACTTGTATATGTTGATTACAAAAGTTTCAAAGACTACCAAATAGATGTGAAGTCTACTTTTTTGAATGGTATACTAGAAGAGGAAGTCTACATAGAACAACTAGAAGGATTTGTTGATAACAATAACAAGGATATGATTTACAAACTACATAAATAACTCTAAGGTTTGAAGCAAGCACCTAGAGTATGGAATGAGAGACTGCACAAATATTTTGTGAAGATAGGATTTGATAGAATAGATGACAATAGAAACTTGTATATCAAGGCATACAAAGGTAAAGACATTTTGATATCTAAAATCTTTGTTGTTGATATAATATTTGGAGGCAAAGATGTTCTATGCAAAGATTTTGTTGATCAAATGAAACATGAGTTTGAGATGTCAATGTTTGGAGAAATCAAATTCTTTGTTGGATTGCAAGTACATAAATTGAAGCATGGCATATTTGTAACCCAATCAAAATACATCAAGGAGATACTCAAGACATTTCGATTAGAACATTCAAAACTAGTCTGCACACCAATGGTAACAAGACATAAGTTATCAAAGAATGACAAGTCAACTGAAGTGAATCAGACAATGTATATATCAATGATTGGAAAGTTGTAGTATGTTGTACATAGCAGACCAGACATTGCATTAGTTTTCAGAATAGTGGCAAGATTTTTAGCAAATCCAAGAGAAAATTGTTTGATGGCAATAAAGAGAATACTGAGGTACCTAAAAGGAACTAATGACTTTGGTTTGTACTACAAAAGAAGTGAAAAGTTTGAGTTGAGAGCCTACATTGATACAGATTGGGGAGGTAATATTGATGATAGAAAAAGCACTAGTGGAGAGCACTTTTCTTAGGTAAAAGATTGATTACTTGGACTAGCAAAAAGCAAAGTTGTACCTCATAGTTCACATCAAAAGCTGAATATGTTGCTGCTGCTATCAACTACACTAATATTGTATGGATCAAACATCTATTGCAAGGTATGAAGGAAGAGGTAAATGAACCTGTGATACTCTATTGTGATAATACTAGTGCCATCAACATATCAAAGAATCCTATGACGTATGCCAAAACAAAGCATATTGCAATCAAGTATCACTATGTAAGAGAATTAGTAGAAGACAAGTAAGGATTGAATATGTCAGTTCAAAAGAATAGATTGCTAACATCTTTACAAAAGCACTACCTAAAGATGCTTTTGAGTATCTTAGAGGTAAGTTAGGGGTGATACCCCTAGCCAAAGCTACTTGAGATAAAGCAAGACTGCCCTGCATCAATTGAATTGATTGTTGGCACATTACAAATTGATGCAGATGATATTTACTTTAGGATCATGCTTGAAGTAATCAAAGTGCTGAAGTTCCAAAGCAGTCACAAGCAAGATGATAGAAGGGAAAATTGGAAGTAATGTTGCATTTGTATATTAAGATATAATGAACTAGTATGTATTTGGCATTGTTGTCAAAGAGGGAGAAGAATGAAGAAATTGATCAACAACATTTGATCAAATAGCATTCAATTAGATGGAGGGAGAAGTAGCAAGAATTGATCAAATCTATAGAATCAAATGGAAAGAGGGAGAAATAATGTTAGAAAGAGTCAGTTGTAGTAGAAAGAAAAGAATGATAAGATATGCGAAAGAAAAATAGCACCTCAGAGGGAGAAATCAATATAGACAAGAATCAATTAGAAGAAGACAATTTATCAGCAAAAGAATTTAGAGGGAGTCATAAGTTAACTTATGTCGCTGATAGAATGAATAGTTTTGAATATAGTTTTCTTTTTGGCATTTGATTTACTATTTTAACCTAGTTAACATTTTGTTAACTTGGTTGATCAGTTTGGTTTGCCATCAATGCCAAAGATGGAGATTGTTGAAAATCTAATTGAAAAAAATCATTGTAAAAAGAAGATTGATTGAAAGAGAGAGATTATTGGAAAACTAATTGAAAAAGAAACTATCAAAGAGGGAGATTGTTGCAAAGAAGGAAGATGGTTGATAAAGAATGTTTTCAATCATTGTTTTGTTATTGATGTCAAACTTGCTATTTTTTGGAATGATAATTGCTTATTAGACCCAAGTACTATCAATTAATTGATTGATGAAGAGGATTTAATCAACAAGATGTAACAAGAGAACCTAAAGGAAAGGTTGAGTTATGGTTTTATAATGAAGTGCAAGGATCAATTAAGACAATGGTTAAATGATGTATTGATAACATACTTGAAGATATAGAGGTTGGTCACACTTAGAAACATTGGAGGAATAAGTTGCAACAAGGTCGACTGCAAAGCTTAACTAAGTTCATTACTGAGTGTCGAGCAAGTTAGAGCTGAGAAAATTTTCAGTTAATGCCGAACAAATAAAAAATCTAGTGTGTGCCAAGTAATATAGAAGGAGCTGAGTGTGTTTAGGTGCTGAGCAAAGTAATAGGTGCCAAGCATCAAAAAAACTTAGTAGATATTGAGTAAATCCATAGTAGGTGTCGAGCATCAATAAAACATAGTTGATGCAAAGTAACACAGTATGTGCCAAGCACCAAGATTTCAATAGTGCCAAGCTACTACATTACTAGAAAAGCCAAAGATTCGCCAAATATGAGCTGACAAGTTTGTTACCTTGAATTTTATGAATTAGATGGAGGATAAGGATGATGAGTTGGTGGAATAGAATTCTATGTAAACTATTTTTGAGCGAATTCAAGAGGATTCTTCATGATGCTTCTAGAAGAAACAAGATATGGGTTAGATTCAATGAATCTTACCTAATCCATTCAAACTAAAAATAAAGGAGAGAAGAATCAAGTAGGAAAAGAAATTCTAGACTTCTGTTTAATGAATCATGGGTCAAAAAGTGAGAGCTGTTGGAGTGCCAAAATTGCGAAGTGGATGAAAGGTGTCAGGGAGAAGACATCAAGAGGAGAAGGAAGAATAGAACATAGAGACTCTACTTTGATAAGTGGTCAGAAGGAAGATTGCACTGGTACATCGAGCATGGAGACTCAAGGAGACAAAGCTTGAAAGGAGGGAAAGCTATCAAGAGCTGTAGAGACTAAAAGCTAGGAAAATTGTAACGAGCTGAATTGTGATATGAAATCTGCAAGATAAGTTGTGAGTTGTAATCAGGTTAAAACCCCTTACTGTTACTCTCTACCAATTGTATCACTTAGGGTAAAATCCTATGGACTTAAGTTGGTTTAATAGCTTCTTGTAAATCCTTTAACATGATGGCATTCTAAGTGAATGTTCTAAAATCCTCTAACTAGGCCCACTTCTAACAGGGTGTAACTAGGTCACATTTAATAGTGTGTTGTAGCCTTTAATAGGTTAGGCCTTTCACAAGGCATAACTTCAAAAGAGTGAGAATTGAGTAGCATGTTACTGGTGGTTTTTTCCAAATTGGGTTTCCACGTAAATCACTATGTTATGTGTTGATCTTACATGTGTTATGCTTGCATGTTGATTTATAGTAATTTGCTAATTAGGAAAGTCTAAGCTTAGAAGAATGAATAGTTTTGAAGGTTCACTTTACTTGGTGAAAAAGTTTTAATTGGACATTTGGACCCTGAATAACTAATTCACCCCCCCTTTCAGTTATTCTAAAGCACTTCTAACACTCTAGTAACCTATTTGGTTTGCTTGAATCGGTCGAAAGTGGTGATAGGATAACCTATGAACCATTTCAACGCATTTCATGAAAACATAGGTCCTTAGGGGTCCTATGATCCCTAGGGACCTATTTGGTTTGATTGAATGGGTAGAAAGTGGTCATAGGTTATTGATGCATTTCATGACAACATATGTCCCTATGGGTCCTAGGACCCCTAAGCGCCCATTTGGTTTGATTGAATGGGTTGAAAGAGGTCATAGGATAACCTATGACCTCATTTGATGCATATCATGACGTTATTTTTTCATTTGATCAAATGCGTCAAAATGGTTCATATGATAACCTATGATCCCTTTCAATGCATTTCATAACAACATGACCCTAGGGTTCATAGGACCCTTAGGGACCTATTTGGTTTGCTTGAATTTCGATACATTTCATGAATTGGTTTGATCGGTTGGGTTGAAAGGGGTCAAGTTATAACCTAGGACCCCTTTCTATGCATTTCATGACAATATATGTCCCTAGGGATCCTACATATTTGGTTTGTTCAAATGGGTCGAAAGGCTTTCAATGCATTTCATGACAACATATGTCCTAAGGGGTTGTAGGACCCTTGGGGACCTATTTGATTTGATTGGATGTGTCAAAAGCGGTAATAGGATAACCTATGACCCCTTTTAGCAAGGAGTCCTATCACCCATAGTAACCTATTTGGTTTGATCGAATGCGTCGAAAGGGATCATAGGATAAGCTATGACCCCTTTCGATGCGTTTCATGACAACATGTCCCTAGGGGTCCTAGGACCCCAAGTGACCTATTTGTTTTGATCGAATGGGTCTAAAGGGGTCATATGATAACCTATGAGCCCTTTCAACACATTTCATGACAACATATGTCCCTGGGAGTCCTAGGACCCCTAGGGACCTATTTGGTTTGATTGAATGGCTCGAAAGGGTCATAGGATAACCTATGACCCTTTTTGATGGATTTCATGATAACATATATCCTTATGTGTCCTAGGACCCCTGAGGACCTATTTGGTTTGTTGGAATGGGTTGAAAGTGGTCATAGGATAACCTATGACTCCTTTCAATGCATTTCATGACAACATATGTCCCTAGGGGTCCTAGGACTCATAGGGACATATTTGGTTTGATTGAATCCCTTTTGGATGCATTTCATGACAACATATGACCACCTTGGTTTGATTGAATGGGTCGAAAGGGGTCTTACAATAACCTATGACCCCTTCTAACATATTTTATGAAAACATATGTCCCTAGGGGTCCTACATATTTGGTTTGTTCGAATGAGTCGAAAGGTGTCATAGGATAATCTATGACCCTCTTCGACGCATTTCATGACAATATATGTGCCTACGGGTCCTAGGACCCCTAGGGGCCTATTTTTTTTGATCGAATGGGTTGAAAGTGTTTATAGGATAATCTATGACCCCTTTTGATGGATTTCATGACAACATATGTGTCCCTATTGGTCCCAGGTGCCCTAGGGACCTATTTGGTTTGATTGAATGGGTCAAAAGGGGTGATAGGATAACCTATGACCTAATTCAATGCATTTCATGACAACGTATGTTCCTAGGGGTCCTAAGGACCTATTTGATTTTATTGAATGGTTTGAAAGAGGCCATAAGATAACCTATGACCCCTTTTGACACATTTCATAAAAATATATGTCCCTAGTGGTCCTAAGATCCCTAGGGACGTATTTGGTTTGATCAAATGCATTGAAAGGTTATGACCCCTTTCGATGCATTCGATCAAACCAAATAGGTCCCTAGGGGTCCTACTCATAGGTTACCCTATGACCCCTTTTGACGCATTTCATGACAATATTATATTTAATAATAATAATCATATATATTACTATATAATAATAATAGTAATAATAATAATCATCTTATAATATTACTATATATATTTAATAATAATAATAGTCATATATATTACTATATTATATTTAATAATAATAATCATGTATATTACTATATATAATAATAATAGTCTATAATAATAATGATGTCCACCCTTCCTAGATTTGGGCTATGTACACACTTCCCAAATTTTGGTTTCCTTCCAAAATTTGGGCTATGAATCTTTGGGAATAAAATTGGTTGCCACTTGTTGGGTGCCTGATTTGAAATCGTGTACCTGATTAGGCTAGGTATTTATCAAACCTATTTGGTCAACTCAAAAAATGTGTTTGAGATAGGTTTCAATGACATTTAGACTTCGAGTAGCCCTCTAACAATATTTTTTTCATCAAAATTCAATGAAACAACAATGGCTTTTTTATAACACTCAAGATTCCATGAATATAATTGTTCTCAAATTCTAAGTTTGATAAGTATTTATTAGTTAATTTTTAATGAAGATGTCTGTATACTACTGATTGACTTTTTGATTGAAAAATAGCTATAACATTCAAACGGTATAACATTTTTGAAATCCAAAAGTTGCATCACATTCTATGCTTCGCTTAATATAAGAAAAATTAATTAATTAATTTTGTAAAGTTTTTAATTAGTTAAGGTGGTCAGAAAGGGAAGTTTTTTTATTTTGGAAAAATTATAGTAGAAAATTCTTATTTTATTATTTATTTGGAATAAAAATACCCAAAAATATGCACAACACCCAAGCATGAGTCTACCTTTTTTATCTATAATTATATACAAAAATATTATCATTTGATTTTGATTAAGGTGGTCAGACATATGCTTAGTTTTTATTATCACCCTAAAATTTTTGTAGTACTACATTTAAATCCAAAATTTTGATAAATCAATTTTTTTTTCTCCAGATAAGGCCTTGTAGTTTAGAAATTACATTCAATTTTCTACATATTCTTTTCTTACAACTTTTTGATACAATGCTCATAACTACTTTGAAATTACATGTCAAGTTAACATAACACTGAGTTGTTCATTTTTCACTGCCACTTAAGGCCATAGTTTGGTTGACAGTGATCTTGCACATACCCTACTATGTTTTTTGACCTCTATTTTGCTGATCTTCACTCAGTTGAGTAGCCTTCTACTCGACAAGGAATTTTGGTTTAAAATATAAAACTAACCCCTAAACACTCCAAAATGCATATATACACATAATTTACATTTCTTTTCTTGATTCCAAAGGTCCAGAGGTTTGACAATTGGAACTCAGGGAACATCCATTTTTCTTGGTGTTACTCTAATTAGGACAGTGAACTAGTGAATCACAAAAGAATTTACCAAGACCTATCTACACCAATCTTTAGCAATCCAAATCAATATGAAAAAAAACTACATTAAATCCTTTAACTAACAAGATAAAGAAGAGATCCCAATTAATCCATTAGCATGTGGATTTGGACATGCAAGTCAACTGTAATAAGAAATTGCATTTTGTTTTCTATTTCTTCAAGATTGAATCTATACAATCTGATCACCAACCCTTCTCCTGGGCATGTAATGTTGTTTTATACTCTTTTTTCACATGTGGAAATATCCTGTATGGACCCATAACCAAAATCTTGCAAGTTGCTTGGTTTTGGCAATTTGTTGTCAATGTCGTCAAGTGTAACTTTTGCAAAATACAAATTAAAGTTGCTTGAACAACTTAAATTATAATCTTTCAGTTTGACCATGTGTAGACCTCAGGACATCTCAAATGAGTCTAGTAATGTCCAAAACTAAATTCTAACATTATTTCCCAACTCTAGATTTTTGGTCAAAGTTTGGTCAACCTCTAATCTGTTTAACCAATTACAGGAAACTTAGGCATACTAAGGGTACTTCTTGACTCCCTACTTTCTCACATTCACCTACTTATATATATATATATATATATATATATATATATATATATATATATGACTCTAATCACACCCTTGGGGCTTCATACTTAACCCTTACTCCTTGGTGGTTGGCTAAAACCACCTACAAGCTAAAAATTCTAGAACCTTTCACTATGATGCCTAGGTGCTCCTACATCAAGTGGCCAAGTATTGCAACATAGAACAAGTAAGATGTGTCGACCAAGTAGTGGTTTCAATCAAGTTCTTACACAATGACCAAGCTAGTTGTAAAGCACCTACCCAAGTATGAAGCATTTATTAAATACCTATTTCAACCTTTTGAGGGTATATTGAATTTTGAAGACCATTTTTGCTCACCTAGCGATTAGAGACCTTACAAGAAATTCAAGTGATTCACCAGAGTGATTTGTGTGATTTGTGTGAAGATCTACTAGCATGACTTTGGCTAATTTAGTGAATCACTAAAGGTATTGCTGTTTCTGAGACACTCATAACTTTTTTTTTGAAACCTTAGTATGAAGATATGATAGTGAGTAGATCCATTCAGGAGGGGGATAACTTTACAAAGAGAATATGAAGATGAAGAAAAGATTGATTCTAATGATGTCAGCCAATTCAAGGTGGTTGTGCACAAGCATCCAACTAATGTGGATGAAATTTTTTAGAGCATCAAAAGCAGCATAGGTTTGTCAAGGTTTAAATTCATTAAGTATGAGAAACTAACTAAAAATGATAAAGCATAGATAGAAGAAGAAATACTAGAAATGATGGGAATTTTCAAGATGACCACAATAGAAATTAGAAATCTCATACCTAAGGAGTTGTATAATAAAGTAAATGAATGATGGAATCTATAATAACTACAGAAAGATAAATAAGAGAAGGGACTCTAGCCCAAGTGATGCTTAAACTGACACCAAAGCAAAGGGAAAAGTTCACTAAACAATATAGGAATAGATTTGTTCCCAAATATAAAGCATTCTCTAAAAAATAAAATTGGAAAAGTTGTTCAATAGAGCACTTTAATTTGGAAAGTGATTTTTGGATTACTACCAAATAAAGACACAAATAAGGATAAAGGGACATTAGGCCAAATTGAGCTTGATAACATAGAAGATACAGATAAGCCTAAAAGTTTGAAAGAGACAATAAGAAAGAAGGTTGAGGAGAGTGAAAAGCAAGATGTTATTACCATTGAGGATATGCTAGAAGATAATTAAAAAAATGTCAATATTTTGATAGAAGAAGAGCTTAATTAAATTGAAGCACTTACTAAGGTTACTTATGATTCACCTCTCCCATGCACTCATCCTATTATTACTCAAATTCAAGAGTATCCAAAGGAAGAGAGTTTGTCAACTATGAGTATTGTATCAAAGAGTTCCATAATGCTTACTTTCATAGTTGAGATGAAGTCAAAGGAAGGGACTCCAATGCTTACAATTTAGAATTCTTGTATCGAGGCCACCACTATCATTGATGAAGAAAAAGAAGAAGTTAACATGCAAGTGCAAGGAGATCAATCTGCTATGATTACCTCCAAACCTCATGATGAGGGAATAAAGGAGGTTGAGAAAACAAGGACTGGGGAGACAAATGTGCCTAAAGAACAAGAGGCCATTCAAGTGCTAGTACAATTGTCAAGTGGAGATCAACCTACACATGCTAGAAAAAAAACAAGATGATACACCTATACAACAAGTAATATCTACTTAGAAGGAGTTTAGTACTACAATCCAACAAATGCAAAGATTGAGTACTAAAGAAACACCTTTGCAAATATCATTGTCAAGTGCTAGTACACCAAGGTCAAATAGGCTGAATAAAAAGATCAAGTCACCTACAAAGCTAGTGACATTGGATGAGGTCATTGCCATTCCCAAATATGACCTATCTAAACTAAACTTTGAATAAATGCAAACTTTACAAGACTTGTTGAAAAGAAAGACAAAACAAGAGGGGTTGAGAAGAGAACATCAACAATGACATATATTTCATGAAATAAAAGACATTTTGTAGATGTATTTGATATTCATGATGTGAAAGAGAAGACACCAATAATAGACCAACTAGTTCATATAGTTGAAAAGGTCAACAATGATGATATTGAGGCAAACAAAAAAGTGATGAAATGATCTAAAAAGAAATTTGAGCACAAAGTTTTGGATAAAGTTTCAATAGAGATAGCAATGAAATATGTTTAACTTTACAATAGTGTACATACTTTAGAAGTAGTTTTCTAGAATGTTTGTTTGTATAAAAGGCTTTTTGATTTTGAGTTCTTCACATTGAAGAATCAACAATCTATTAATAAAATTCAAGCAGATTTGAAGTCATCCGAACATTCTTTGAGCATGGATGCAAGTTCAAGCTCTATCCATTTCAATAGATTAACTTCTGTTCAAGGAAGGTTAGCCATGTTATAGGCTAAGGATTACAATATAAGACCCAAATTACTCTCCATTCAATCCATGTTGCTACCTCATTTGGAGGTGATGCAAAAAGAATTTTCAGCTATAAAGGATTTAGTTCAAAGAGACCTACATCTCTTTGCAACAAAAGTTTAGTGGATCTTGCTACTCAGCTCGAGATCAAAATACAAGTTTTGGAATTTGTCAGATCTAGTTGGGATCGTGCATTAGTGACGATTTTGCAGATTCATAAAACATTTTTGGACAAGTATAACTTGACAGCAACAATCGCAAAGCCATGAGTGAGAGAAACAAGGGGAAAATAATAAATCATGTCATATATTCAAGGGGAAACTAGAAGAGGAAAGAGAATAGGACCAAAGAAAAGGTATGATAATGTAATATTCACTCATTTTTGGAGATACTCTTTTGGTAGAAGGGTATATATGATATACATAAATAGAGTCATAGTCTAAGGGGGAATGCTATTTAGTAGTTTTGAATGGAATGATCAGTCATGACAAAGTGCTCTTACCACTAATGTCAAAAGGGTAGATTGTTGATCTTTAAATCATGTTGCTTATTAGTGTTAAACACTTAGTCATTTCCTAGGTAGATTTGGTCGGTCATCATTGTGATCAAAACACCCAATGAAGGCTAAATTTTTATAGGCTTGTTTGTATTCATGTAAAAGTTGAGAAAGTCTTAGGTTGCCAAGCATTCTAGTTTGGACTGAGTGGTTGTTTATGCCGAGTAAAGTTAGAAGACACCAAGTGCAGAAGAGTAAGTTTATGTTGAGTGAGATAGCTACTATTAATCATACAAAAGTCGGGGGACAACATGAATATCAATATGGACCAAGTGTTAGGATATCCAAGTGCCAATTTTGACATATGTGTTTGTGATGGCACAAACACTTATGTAAACCAGTTTGGCTTGCTTCTAGAGTTAATTTATGAATTGTAGAGATAGTTAAGAACTTGTAATTATGTGTTTTGTTAGAGAATATTGATTCTTATGCTAGGTGATCAACCAATCAAAAAAATGGAAGGACTAAATGGAAAAAGGGATGAATCTAGATGGTTGATCTTGATCTAGAGGGTTTATTAATTGGTTATTTAAGAAGGGCCCAAACCCTAAATTATGTGTCATGTGAAGATAGATGAAGTGATAACGAAGGAGGCTATGTTTGTTAGAAGCAAAGTGTGTAGATAAAACAACTGACACTTGAGTAGTGAAGGACATAACAAAGTATATTTGTTAAGGAGATCAAATTAGAATTAGAAAGAGGAGATCCGTCATCTAGCATTAAACTGTTAACCAAAGCATCAAGACTGTATCAGGGTAAATCTCTTAATAGAGTGGTTTTAATAAGCTTATTCAAATTTTCTAGCATAGTGCTTATTTAGTTGTAAGTTTAAATCCTTTCATCAAGGTAGATTGAATAAGTCTTGTAAGCTCTTAACAAGGCATATGCCTCACAGGGTAGATCACCAAAAGTGATCAAACATTATAGCCCTAAAAGGAACACTTTATTGTTGTAGTAGTGAATATTTGTGGGTGTCATCCCCACCCCAATTTTAACTTCACCTTGGAGGGTTTCTACGTAACCAAATCTTGTGTGTTACATGTTTACATTTACTTTCATATTTTTGGATGGGAAACATACTTAGATCTATTTCAACATAACAATTTGTGGTTGTATAGTTTATGATCTAGCTATGAGATGAGTTAATGGTAAATGCATTTGATTTGTTGAAGAAGTTAAATTTTTTATAGATCTTGGTTCACCTTGCCCCTCCCATCCCTTGGCCACCCCCTACCCCCCTCTTAGTATCTCACTTCCCAATAACACTTCCAACAATAAAATTAGGGTTAGAATAATTACAACATGTTAGCACATGGAAAAATAGCTAATATAATAGGGTAAAAGCACAAACCTGTGTCACCTTTTATAAAGGAGAAGTGATATCAGAATTTAAAGTCTTCAACTTTAACGAAATAAAAGTGGCATTTGTGCTTACAATTTGAAGATGATGTAAACTAATGAAATGTGTAAAATTGGATGAAGTTTATGTAAATTAATATTTTCTTTTTTAATTGAGTGAAAATTTTATTTATTTTTGAATTTTTAAAGTGTATTTTTTTATTTTTAAAAAATACTAAAAATATAGAGTTTTTTTCCCGTCAAACAAATATATGCAAATATTCATATTTTGGTTTGATTTTGGAATATGTTAGAGTTAACATGTATACCTAGTGCACTGAAAAAGAAAAATTGAAATTCGGCTAATATTTTTGAAGTTATAACTGGTCAAAGTCAAAGTTATCAGAAATTGATAGTTTTTTCTCCCATCAAACTTTTTCCATCAAATCTACATATTTTTTTAAAAAAATTACATATTCTTGAAGAAGACTCTCTCCTCTAGTGCAACATAAAAAAAATTTAATTTTTTAACATGATTTACTATTTTTTTCTTATTTTTGAATAGACATCTTCCTGAATCTTACGATACCTACTTGTAATATTTTCAAATTATAACATATTATTCATAATCAAAACTAAAAAAAATATATATGATCATAATTGTGACTTCGAGAACTACAAAAATATATTTTTAGTTTTAAAAAAAACTTCAATTTAGTAGGTCAAATTGGCCTTCAAAGTGAGATGTTTACAAAAGTTTTGATTTTTGCTTGTTTGGCTACCACATAAGGTGTTTTAGCTAGAACAGTTCCAAATGTAACAGTTTCGGCCAGAACAGTTTTGGCTGTAACAGTTTCGGCCGGAACAGTTCCGACCGAAACACCTGTCGGCACATTAAACCGCCAGCGGTTAATGTCACTGTTTGATATTAAAAAAATTTAGTTTTTTCTTTAAAAAAAAATTAAATATACAGGACAGCGAAAATTGGAAGAGGATTTTCGAAAGACAATTAATTTTGAAGCGATTTTCAACAACTTTTCTGTGGATTTAATCAATATTGCAAAGGATTGAATATTTTGAAGGTGCTTTTTTTCTCGTCTACTTATTTTTATTTTTATGTATTATATATTGAACCATTAGCTGATATTTAGTGAAATCTAAATTTATTTATTTTTGTTTTTATAGATTGAAATATTCAATGGGTAATAAAAGGAAAAGATCAAGGAAATATCATAGAAAAAGAGATGACAAAATGAAAGGTCATACAAAACATAATCAAAACCAACCTGCTGAAATTCCTGAACAGGATGAGATTCATGAAGAAAATGAAAGTAATGAAGAGAAAGAAATTGGCAGTTCTATTGATAGAGACAAATTAGAAAGCATAAAAAATTTGATGGATTTGGATGAAGAATTACTTTTTAACCAAATTCCAGCTAAAGATATGATAAATGATAACACTATCAGAAAACATTGTCAGAACATGTGGGATGAATATTTCAAGGATAAAAGTATATTTGGACAGACACAATTATTTGTCAAGTTATTTAGGAGAAAAGATATGAGACTTGTTTTAGAGTTGTTGGGTGTTGATAACAGGAAAAGTCATGCGCATAATATTAATAAAACAATAGTTGAAAATTTGCAAAATGCTTATAACAAAATTGACAACACAACTTGAGGAGGTGATTTGAGGAATGCACGCAGAGCACTGATGACTACTATATCTAGTAGAAAATTGACACATAGAAAACAGGTACGTGCAATTTCTGATGTACTACATATATCTAGAAGAACTATCCAAAGATACATCAAGAGGAGAAATATGTTAGATGATAACATTGAGAATAATTGGGTGAATATTTGTAGAGTTCCCCAAAAAGATAGGATTTCTAAAGAAGTAAAAAGACAAGTTATTGAATTTTGGACCACACATTCTCATGTTTCTTCCAATAGGCGTGATACTATACAAATTAAACATCAAGAAACAGGGGCCAAAATTGAACATCCAAAACATTTCATAGATATGACTCAAAGTGAATTATTTGAAGCATTCAAACAAGAATTTTCAAATGTCAAAATATGTCAGAGAATGTTTGAGAGTTTACGTCCTTCTTTTGTACGCATAAATAAGATGCGTGAAACTTGTTGTTGTAGAAATCATGTTGAATTTGGTCTACACTTGCAATCATTTAAAAAAGTTATGGCAGTACTTGATCCTAATTTGGTCATCCCTAGCAGTACAACACAATTTGTGAGGTCCATATTATGTGATAAATTAGAAGCTTCAGATGAATTCAAAGTGCAATGCATCAAAAATCAGTGTGAAGATTATGGAGATTTACACAAATTTTTTGAAATTATGCAAGTTGAGAATATTAATGAATCCACACTAGTTTCATGGATGAGATATGAATATGAGACATACCAAAATAATAGAGGAGATGAATCCATAAAAATTGTATTGAAGGAGAGTGAATTGCATTATGATGAGTTCATGAGCAAGTTCCGTCCATTGATATATCCACATATCCAACATTGTTATGGTGCACGATGGCAAGCTAAATAGTTTCGTGATTCCAAAAATTGTTTTCCACCTGGTTGCATACTTTCAGTTGTAGATTTTTCTGAGAATTATACATTTGCACCTCATACAGAGCTCCAAGGCCAATATTATCATTCTGAACAAGTTGCAATATTTGTGCAAGTGACCTATAGACATGCACAATTTGAGGTGGATCAGATAGAAAGATTGGATGAAAATGAACGCATCATCATCAAAGAGGTTCATTTCTAGATTAGTGATGATAGAGTTCATGACAAGAGTTATGTGGCTCATTGTTTTGCAATGTTCTCTGAAGATCTCAGAAATCGTGGAATAAATGTTTCAGAGCATTGGATTTGGTATGATGGATGTGCAGGTTAGTACACACAAAATAGTTACACATTTATTTAACTTTATTTTAACTTATATTTATTTGGACATGTCTATTTCTATTTGATATATGTACATGGATAATTGTAGATACTTATCATGTTTCATGTTCACAAGACAATTCAAATCTACAAAAGCATTTAATTGGTTAGCAATGCAACATGCTAGAACCAATGTTAGGTTTTTATGGAATTTCTTTGAAAGTGGACACAGAAAAGGGGAGCATGATGGAGCAGGAGCATGTATAAAATGTACACTTCGACAACATGAAATTGCAGGTAAATATATGCATTTTTTAAATGTGCATGTTTAATACTCTAGTAGCATATATTTTAAATTTTATATATACATGCATATTGTATGTATATACAGGGAATAGGATAGAGAGCGCAAATCAAATTGTTGAATGGTGCAAAGTTCATTTTGCTACTCGAGATACTAAATACAATAAGCGTTACTTTTGGGAGTGAAAGGTGAACTAAGTTATATATATTTTCAATGTATTTTTGAAATCAAGTTGAGTTTTTAATTAAATATTTATTTTGAAATATGACAATTATTTTTTATATTTGTAACAGATATAGATCGATCTAATCCTTACAATTGTCAATCGATTCCTGGTATTAGAAGTTTACATCAAGTGATGACTACAGGAAACCATAAACCTCCAGTAATTAAAGTAAGAGAGAAAACATGTTTTTGTGATGATTGCATTAAGGAAAATCTAGTGAGTGCATGTGAAAATATTGGGAATGGATATGTTTCACATTGGGATTTGAAGGAGATAGTTAGAAAGCCTCCTTTTGAAGATGTTGACATTGACATTGACATTCATGATCTTGTATATTCAACTGATTATGAGCCCATTTCTGATTTAGTTATGGCAGGTTTGTGTGCATATATACATATATAAATTAATATACATGTATATTTGTTTTAAAATTAATTTATATTTATCTATATTTTTATATACATGCAGGAGATATTTTTGCAGTTCAAGCCTTACTAGATAATGCGAAAAATGTGGACTATTATATTTTAAGATGCACAAAAGAAAAACACAAGTTGCTAGAAGGAACTATAGATGCTTATCAATAGTCATATCCAATTGGATCAGTTGTTATTGAAAGAACATATTATCAACAAACAAGGGTAATTGATAGTGGTATTGAATTTATTGAATACAAGCCTGGAGAAAAGGTTTTACACTCAGTAACCATGTTATAGCAACCAAATTACAATTTGAAGCAATACAAAGAAAAGGACGTCGTGAAAATCAAAAGTGGAAATTGCCTATTGAAGAACATGAAAAACTTCTAGAGATAATAAAAACTAGAGAGGATCCTAACAATAAATTGTTTGTGGAGCTCTAGTTTACCTATGTACTTATTGTGGAGCTCTAGTTGAGCTATGCCTGTATAACTCTTATACTTTCATATTTAATATTGACAGGATATTTGTTTTATAAATTTTTGTACATTGGATCTTTATATGTACATATAATCTTTATATGTTCTTATATGATACATTCTTTATGTTTGTATATAATCATTATGTTCTTGCATGTATTAACTTTTACTCATTAAATATTGTAACATGCATTCTTTAGGTCATACTCATTATATGTTAGGTCATACTCATTATTGTAACATGTTATATGAACTAGATGTTACATATTACATATGTTATATTTTAATAATTAAATGTTGTTAATTATAGTTAATTAAGAATGTATGTCATTAAATATTATAGTTAATTATAGTTAGATTAAATATAGTTAATTAAGACATGTCATTAAATAGAGTTAATTATTAAGACATTAAATATAATTATATTAAATATAGTTAATTATAGTTAATTATAGATTAAATATAATTTCCTTTGTCAATTATAGTTAATTATAAATTTAATTATAATTAATTATAGCTGATTGAGTTTTACAAATCTTTTTTTTATGGGATAATACAAGGCTTGATCTCTTCTCATCATCCAAAATATGATTAGTTTGAGCAGTATGGGGGTTATGCACCTAATACCATAAAATTAGTCGATCAAAAATATCATTATGAATTAACATTAAATATCCTTAATCAACCTATTTTTCAATGAATATATTTTTTTTCTTACATATTTCACATAGTTCCAATTTCTTAATCTTGTCTTCAAAGGATGAACTATCTAAGTAGTAGTTATTATTCTTAGGTGTTTCCTTTGTCTATTCTTATAAACCATAAATCTTTTTAATTTGATCAGTCCAATTAAGTTATTAAGACATTAAGTATAGCTAATTAAACTTAAATTAAGGCATTAAAAGTAGTAACATGTATGTATGAACATGAATATTGAAAACATATACATATGTATATTAACTTTTATTAATTAAATGTTACATAGTTAATTACACTTAGAATATTGAAAACATGAATATAAGGCATTAATTTGAATAACATATAGAAACATGTGCATAACACATACAAATTATAAGTTACATAAAAGATTAAGACATCAAAAGATCAATAAGATAGACGTGTACAAATGTTAAAAGATCAATAACATACATGTACATATATCTAGAGAATATAACCATATCAAATGTATAAAAATAGATCATGTATCAAATGTCTGGAAATAATATATATAAAACATCAAAATCTCCATATAAACATGTATCTGGAAATAACATATAAAACATCATTTAGTGTCCATGATATAAACACGTATCTAGAAATAACATATAAAACATCAAAGTGTCCATATAAACTATGTATCTGAAAATAACATATAAGACATCAAGTGTCTGGGTATAAAATGTACGTATATGGAAATAACATATAAAACATCAAAGTGTCCATATAAATATGTATCTAGACATAACATGTGTATAATAAAATAAAAGGCCACATATGATCTAATTAGCTACATCCCCCCTCCTGATCCTGGGCTTTGTCCCCAAAAGGGTCTATCAGCTGCATCTAAACCCTGTGTGAAACGATAACTTGAACCATTTAATTATGTGTACAGATAAATTATATAAAGATCTACATGTATATAAAAATATATATATATATATATATATATATATATTTAAATTGTAACATACCTGGGACTCACGACGTGTAGGATCTGTCGGTGTTTGTAGATCAGCAAAACGTAACATACTATCGCTCAAACCCTATAACATGTATACACAAACACACACACATATACAAAAATTTAAACATATAGACATATTATTTACTATAATAAAAATAAATCTAAACATATAGAGATATTTACCGTAGACATATGTAATGCTCTGCTGATCTGACTGATATCTGAATCATGTAATGAAAAAACAGTATTAGCATCCAAGTCAATAGTGCGGCCCTGATCTGTAAGAATGGAGGTAAATAGACCAGGCTATCTAGCACTGAGATCTTGAGTAGAGGGGGGTGCTGTAGGGTCCTGAGTAGTTGGGGCTAGTGTTGTAACTTGGGCCTGTGTAGCAACAGGAGCAGTAGAAGGTGCAGGAATGTCCTCCTACCTCTGTGAATCCTCTGGGACTACTGTACGTGACAAAATATGACCAATTTAAGAGCTCATGTCGTGAAGTGGAATCCCTGAGAGTGTAGATAATGCTCGATATGTATCTAAAAGATCAGATGCTAAACATGATGACAAACAATGCAATGCATCCACCTCTAAGATTGCAAAAATGTCTACAGGAGAAGGTATGTTTGCAACTCCATAATCATCATCAACAGGTGTGCTAGATGATGCAGCTGTGGGAGCGGTACCTCAAGATCATAGCATATATCTAACATATCAATCAGAAGAAATCTCGTGTAACTGTGTGGCGACGGTGGCGATGCTTGAAAAAATTTGTGTCCTAATTGTGCATCAGGAACACTCTGACCTACAGTAGCCATTTGTAGAGCTCTCGGCATAACCAAAAGGTTTGGACCCACCATTGCCCGTTTGTTAACGGGTGCAGGAGTGTCCACGGGTCTAAATTTGTCAGAAAGTCTCCCCTAACTCTGCCCAACATGCCCTGGATAATCTGCATAATCAACATCATAGTGTAAATGAAATTCTGCAAACAATTGTTTGCAGAAATATAGAGGGAACTCATCCTTCTATGGCCATCTATGATGAGTGGCCAACCAACGAGGATACATCAATGGTGCAACGAGTGGATCAGTACACTTCGTCGTAGAGTAGCCTCTAACTTTGCGACGATCTGAATAAGATGGAAACATGGATTTTACCATGCCGGTGGAAACCTCAGTGTCAATCTGTGAGTACTTCACAGTGCCAGTGACACTATGAGATAAAGAAGAATAAAATGTCTCAATGCTCATGTCATCAAAAGGGTTGTATGATTCAACTGTCTGAATCATACGAAATAACTCCTCTCGCATCGTTGTGACCTTCTCCCTATTAGGGAGGGTGGTAGAAGAGGAAAGTGAGGTATCCAAAACCTGCATAGCATGAGACAATCTTGCAATTGTATCTCTAAATAACTGTTGTCTATCATGTGTGGAAGAAGTCGATCTACATGCTGTACCAGACTCAACACTCTAACCCCCACCACGAACATTGGCATCCCCTGAGGATGCAGGAGCACGATCCCCAAAATTGGATGCCATAATGTATATATGAAAATAAATATGAGGATCTATGAATGTGAAGCTACAAGAGTGATAAATAACTAGAGATCTGCACATGCATATATATACAAATATAAACATACAGGTGTATTTAAATTAAAATAATTAAAACTTAAATTTAATTTGAAACACACGTACATATAAATACACAACATTAAATGTATGGTGCTAAATTCAATCATGTAACATACATATGTATTTTAAAAAAAATTATCTTAGAGACCATATCGAATGTACATTGTAACGTGCTCATGCAAATGTGAAAAATAAATATTCGTACATGTACATGTGTATATGCGATAAAAATAAAATAAAATTTCTTGATTAAATGATAACTAAGTGTACACATGTATACATGCAATAAAAAATAATAATTCTTGACTAAATTATATATTTTGTTGTAAATTCTTTGATGATTATGGTGAGTGTAGATGAGAGTTAGGACATAGGGATAGAAAATTTTGTTACTAGATAAGTAAATGAGTTTAGTTAGCAAATGTTAGTTTACAATTTAGAACTCGTGACTTAATTCAGTAGTTTGAATTAGAGTTAAGAATGTTAATAAAGTAAATGGGATATAGTTTTATTAAGGTTGATAGTAAGGTTAGTCTATTATGTGCTAGTAAACATATGAATACCTATTAGGACCTATAACAGACGTAATGACCTAGTAGGAGTCCCTAGGTCCCCTTAACATATATATAGATAAAAATACCTAGAAATGTATCATAAGAGGTCGTTATGTGTCATTTGGTAATGTAAGAATCATCATTACCTAATAAGACCTATTATATCCTAATAATACATATTAAGACTTATTAGAACCTATAAAAAATATTATGACCTATTATGACTCCTATGTCCCCTTAAGACACACATGTATGGATAACGTACTGAAAAACACAACATAAGTGATCTTAATGTGTTGTTTGGTAATGTAAGACTCATTATTACTTGACAATACCTATTATGTGCTAGTAAACATATGAATACCTATTAGAACCTATAACAGACGTAATGACCTAGTAGGAGTCCCTAGGCACCCTTAACATATATATGGATAAAAATACCTAGAAATGTATCATAAGAGGTCGTTATGTGTCATTTGGTAATTTAAGAATCATCATTACCTAATAAGACCTATTCTATCCTAATAATACATATTAAGACTTATTAGAACCTATAAAAAATAGTATGACCTATTACGACTCCTCTGTCCCCTTAAGACATAGATGCATGGATAACGTACCTAAAAACATATCATTTAATTGATCTTAATATGTTGTTTGGTAATGTAAGACTCGTTATTACCTAACAATAACTAGTTGTTAAAATGAACATCATCAATATCTAAGTCTAGTTCATTCGGTTAGTAGAGGGCCTATGTTATGGTTAGAATGTGGTATGGGTTATGTTAGAAGGTGTATTTAATGTCAAAATTAATTTCACCATAAGAGATTGTTGTTTCACCTCTAGATCCATCAGGTTATATTTGGTAATGTAAGACTCGTTATTACTTAACAATAACTAGTTGTTAAAATGAACATCATCAATATCTAAGTCTGGTTCATTCGGTTAGTAGAGGGCCTATGTTATGGTTAGAATGTGGTATAGGTTATGTTAGAAGGTGTATTTAATGTCAAAACTAATTTCACCATAAGAGATTATTGTTTCACCTCTAGATCCATCAGGTTATGTTAGAAACTAAACAATGTCCCCTAAAGGTTTGCTACATTTTTTACTAATATTTTTCTATATTTTTACCACATGTTTTTCTATATTTTTTCACTAATTTTTTTGACATTTTTACCTAATGTTTTTCTATATTTTTCCCTAATGTTTTTCTACACTTTTAACTAATATTTTTCTACGTTTTTGTCTCATGTTTAACTACATTTTTGCTAACAAATTAATTTAAATACCATTCTAAAACAATCTAAAATAATTAAAATAATTTAAACATATTAAAAAATAAACATTTTTAAATATTTCACTCACAAAATAAGATAAAAAACAACTCCTTTAAGTACAATTAACATCTATTAATCAAAAAACATGTTAAAAAATTATTAAAAAGTGGGGAGAAAAAAGCGACTAACCAATTACAGCCGAAACACTTGACCTACTCTCCAAAAACCTCGAAACCGCAACAGTGAAAATGATAGCCGCAAGAGGTTTACGACGGTTTTATTGCGGATATGTGTTTCGACCGAAATCATTCCGACCGAAACCGTTTCGACCGAAACGGTACGCGCCACATAGGCGCCAAACTGCCACGTATGTTTGGCCGAAATTGTTTCGGCCGAAACTCTTCCGACCGAAGTGTTCCGGCCAGAACACTCGAAGATATCACAAAGGGTGACACAGGTTTATGCTTTCACCCAATATAGAGAATGTATAGTACTTCCCTGATCTGTCACCACAAACTAACAAATTTGTTTGTACCACAAATATTTTTTAGTATGAAAAACCCTCCTATTGACACCATGATTGATGCATCTATAAGGCTAGTGAACATATTTATAATTGATCAAATGTTAGAGTTATGATATAACTTATTTTTATAAACATATTACTAACATTTGTATTATGATTGAATATTTCACAACATAATTTTTTGATATGTCCAATTAAAACATTTACTTTATTTGAAACATAAGGGCTCTTATAGTAAAAATGGCAAAGATAATTTTGAGATCTATTATATTCTAGAAGAATTTAAATTCAGCTCTAATTCATTGAGCCGAGAGAATTCATATAAATGGCTTTGCTTGAGATTTCATATTACTGGGATAGTTGACCTCCCAAGAAGTCCCAGTGCCTCACCTTTGTGACCATCACTGAGATGCAATGAGTGTTAAGTGTTCCATTCATTTTCATGAGACATGGGGTTCTTGTGAACTAGTACTCATGAAACATGGGTCAATAAGTTTGGCTCATTAATTACTTTAGGTAAATCCTAATAGCAATATCAAAACTTGACTTGTGGAAAATATCTCCTACTTATCGATTGATGAGATTAAGGGGTTTTGTAATGAATGGTTCACAAGGCACAAAATTGGTTCAAAGTTTTACAAATGGGTTCGCAAGTAAAATTGGTATAATAAGGGAGGAAACTCTATAGCTAATTGTGCTTGAGTTGAAGTAGTATTGGGATGGGTGACCTTCCAAGAAGAATTGATGCTTCATCTCTGTTAGCATCATCTGAGTGCATTGACTGCTAAGTACTCCATTTATTCTTATGAGAGATAGGTTTGTGTGACCCACTACTCATGAAAAATAGGTCAATGGCTTTGACTTAGGGATTACATAGTTAAATCCTAATAGTGAAATCACAATGACTCGTGAAAATATCTTATACAAGCATCGATTTATAAGAATATATATTAATTAAAACATAACATTAATAAGATCTAAATATGAAATATGTATAAAGACAACTTATAAAATTATGTATTATCTATCTTTTTAAGATATTAAGATTATTACTTATCATTACATATATATAAGTACTATATAAGAATACAAATTAATTAAAACATAATTTAAATAAAATTCTAAATCATATTAAATATGTATAAATATGACTTAAAAAATGATGCACGATATACATATAAGAATATAAATTAATAGGCAAAAGCCTACAACACAACGGTAACTTGCGAGCCTCTCATGTGGGAGGTCTTGGGTTCGAATCTACCTTCGCTTAACATATAATAATAATTAATTCAAATAAATAATAATTAATCTAGACTTTGACCGTTTACCAATCCAATATATATATATATATATATATATATATATATATATATATATAACTTAAACATAATTTAAATTAAATTCTAAATGATAAAACATGTATAAATTTGAATTATAAAACTATGTACTACTTAACCCATAATAATTAATTTTTATTGTCAAGATCATTGCTATTATTGCGTGAGTTGCTGACATTCTATTTATTACCTTGGTCCCTCACCTCAACTAATTTTAAGAAAATAATTAAAATAATAAAAACTGCTACGAGGTCCCAAATTTTATGAAAAATATTAAAAGCTGATAAATAGAAGATATTTTATGATATCGTTTATAACACGCCAAATTATAATTCTATAGCCCGTAATCTATTGACCATTTGAAGGGGATCCTGTTTCGTATCTTTTACAACACGTCAAATTATAATTCTATGGCCCGTAATCTATTCACCATTTCAAAGGGATCCTGTTTTCGAAGCTATTAACATGGGTTTGTCGTCATATGAATTTTAGACAGAGAACACACACCCGAAAGAAAAATGGAACGGTGCCTGAAGAATCGCCTAGCACTGAAATGTTTGGAACGCTTCATTTTCCTTCTTATCTTGTGCAACTGCGATTTATTAGTTGCAGGTAGAGACACAATCTCTCTCGGCTCTTCTCTAAGGGAAAACCAGACCATCATTTCAAAGAATGGTACTTTTGAATTGGGATTCTTTAATCCCAACGGAACCAACAACTGGTACGTTGGCATCTGGTATGCCCAAATCTCTGAGAAGACCATCATTTGGGTGGCTAACAGAGAAACTCCCATCAAAAACATGCCCGGCGTTTTCTCTCTGTCTGAATGTGGTTATCTCAGTGTCTCTGATTTGGAAGGAGAAGTAATTTGGTCGAGTAATGATACTCAGCAAGCCAAGGCATCCATGGCTTCCATACTCGACACTGGCAACTTTGTTCTTCTGGGAGCGCAAAACACTTCTGAGATTGTGTGGGAGAGTTTTGCATATCCCACAGATCATTTTATGCCTACTATGAAGCTTTGGAAAGGCATGAAAGGGATCTCTTGGAAGAGCTCAGTGGATCCAGCGCCTGGGAAATTCATTCTCCAGATGAATCCAGCCCCGGGAAAGACAGAATATTTACTACAGTACGAAAATGGTGTTTCATATTACAGCACGGGAGAATGGACTGGTAGCTACTTTAGCAACATAGAATATACGAAAATTCTGGTTGCTAATTTAGCTACTTCCTACACCGATGAATTCAGAATCTTTTCTCCCACAAGAATGTACTACGAAGTCTCGTGGATACCCAATGCTGGTGATCCGAAGCTTGTGAGGGAAGTTCTCAAACCGAACGGTGAGTATTCAAGTTACTATTGGATTACTGACGGCTGGTACATGGCTTGGAATATACCCCAATCAACATGCGGCGTATACGGAGTTTGCGGGGCTTATGGAGTCTGCTTCAAGCAAGAAAATGTTCAGTTATGCAGATGTATGGATGGCTTCCACCCAAGGAACGCCACTTCCTGGAGTTCTCAGGACTGGTGGTTAAGCGGCTGTGCTCGAGATAATCCATTAAATTGCTCCTCCACCGATGGTTTCCTCCAAGTCACCGACAAGTCCATATCTGATAAAGAAAATATTCAATATATTCAGGAGTCGTTGAGTCTACAAGGATGCAAAACTGCTTGTCTCAACAATTGCTCCTGCACAGCCTTTGCTTTCACTGATTCCAATCCTGCAGTTTGTAAGTTGTGGTTTGGCGATCTGCTAAGCGTCCATTCTAATTCTAATTCTTTTGAAGACCAGCCATTCTTCATTGGCTTGGCTGCTGCTGATGCGTCACAGTTGTCAGCCAAGAGAGGAGGAGGAAAAAGAAGTATGGTGCTTGTGCTCTCCATTTCAATTCCTCTGGGCATTGCTGTTTTGGGTACTCTGTTAATCGGTGCATGGATTTTTATCCAGCGAAGGCGTAGAAGACAGCTTGAGAAAGTAGAGGGCGACGGCACACCAACCTCACTCAGTATATTCACCTACAAAGACCTCAAAATTGCTACCAACAAATTCAGATATAAGTTGGGAAAGGGAGCATTTGGCTGTGTCTTCAAAGGAACTTTGTCAGAGAATACACGTGTAGCCGTGAAAAAGTTCGAGGATTTTGCACAAGGGGAAAAGCAATTCCGTGCAGAAATCAGCACCGTTGGAAACATCCATCATGTGAATTTGGTGAGGCTCATGGGTTTCTGCGTGGAGGGGTCTCACAGAATGCTTGTTTATGAGTACATGCACAACGGATCTCTCAACTCTTTCTTGTCCCGTAAATCTATAGAAGAAGAAGACAAGGTTTTAGACTGGAAAACCAGATTTCGAATCGCTATGGGCACTGCAAGAGGGTTACTTTATCTCCATGAAGAATGCAGAGATCGCATCATCCATTGCGATGTCAAGCCAGAAAATATTCTTTTAGACGCAGATTTCTCCCCCAAAGTGGCTGATTTTGGACTAGCAAAGCTTGTTGGCAGAGCTTTCAGCAAAGTGCTCACGACAACAAGAGGAACGATAGGATATTTGGCTCCCGAGTGGCTGACCGGAGTGCCAATAACAGTGAAGGTGGACGTATACAGCTTTGGCATGACCCTGCTCGAAATAATCTCAGGCCGGAGAAATAATGATCTGAGTGTGCCGAAATCTCAGCACTACTTTCCCACCTGGGCAGCAACTCAAATTGTCGAGGGAAACACCATCGGTATTGTGGATGAGAGGATTGCAGACAATGCAGATGTTGAAGAGGTGAGAAGAGCAATTGTGGTGTGCATTTTGTGCATTCAAGAGGACGAGAATACGAGGCCAACCATGGCACAAGTTGTTCAGATATTGGAAGGCAAATTTGATGGAAACGTAGAACAGTATGAGAGGTGCTTACGCGTACTTATCGATGATCATTGTGCTTATTAGACATTGGGAGGAGTTTCTTTTTTTCAGGTGGGCTTTATTTATTTATTTTAAATTACTTTTCAAGTGTGTTGTACATGGGTATCAAATATGGTCTAGTAGTTGGGATTCATATTGTATAACAGTATTTCTTCAAGTTGCACTTTCCGAGTTGTTGGACTAAATGTAGTTTTCTCAATGCTTCACTTAAGCATCACATTATCATGCTTCTAGGTGTGAATTAAGATTTAATATTATTTTATTTACTTCTATTTTACTTTTTGTGTCATCATTTGGCTAGTAATTGAGCTTGACCTTGTATCTCATTAGTTTCCTTTCTCATTGTAGCCAATAAAAGCATAGCTGTTGCACATCAATAATCACCTTGAATATATCATCTCTTTAGAAAAATGTTATTCTCCCTCATGAAAGTTATTTTTGCTAGTTGTGGTTCTAAGAGTGGAGTTGACAATTATTTAACATGTTTCTTGTTTAGATTGTGTTTAGTGTTCATAGCAACATTTTGAATCACATTCTTTGATTCGCCTTGAGGATAAAACAAAAGCATAATCAAATGTTCAAGAGATGTAGTAGAATTGATAACCCAACATAGTATCAAAGCAAGTATCTTCAATCTTCAAGTGCACTCATGACAATTTTTCCATTTAGAAGTTTTGAGGTTAGATACTAGGCAAGGCAATTTGCTTTTGAGAGATATGATGCCTCAAATTTGTTGCAAATCTAACATTTTCTTTTATTGATTTTTCAATTACCAACATTGTAAGTTTTTTAAGAAAAAACTTCATTTTTTTCCAATTTATTTTGTAGCTACATTGTATGATGTAGTTTGTAATTTCTTTGGAAGCAATCTCCTTGTTTGTTTGTGTGTTTTCCTATACAATCTCCACATCAAATTATGTATTAGATTGAAGTGTTTCAAGGAGGTTTCGATCAAAGCCTTAACCATGGGGGTTTTGATTGAAACCTCTACATATACTAGTGGGCTCAAGGAAACCCCATTATAATTTTCAACAATGAGGCTTCTAAATGAAAGAGCTACCTAGTTGGTTTTTGCATGCCAATTTCTAGATATTTTCCTTTCTTTATTAAAATGTTCATTTTTTAATACACACACATAGTTGTGTGTTTATGTATGTTTGTGTGTGTGCATATATGTGTATATACGTGTCAGATGCATATATATAATATGTATCTATGTGTATTTGTGTATATGAGCATATATATGTACATATATGTTTATATCAAATTATATGTATATTGTGCGTGTGTGTAGATGTGTATAAATTATGTATATACATACATATATGCATGCATGTATATGAGTGTAGATATTATATGTCATAAACTTCATGTAAATCTAGTTTAAATGTCTTTGAATTTTAGAAATGATATCTATAAACTTCATCTTAATGCTTGACATTAAATTAAAAAATTTAGGTACAAATATTACCTAGACATAGATTGCTAGACATATATTATTAAACATCATGGGATCTATCAACCTATTCCCCTGATGATCTATTTAGACGAACCAATGAAGAGATTCAAAAATTAAATCAGTCAATCTAGAATAGTAGTGACATGTGTTTATAACAACACTTATTAGTCTATTCTAGAAAGCTTGATTTAGATTAGAGATGTCATTCAAGATGCTAGTGTCTTTTCACCTACTCTTATATAGGCTATCCTTGACAAGAAGAGGTGAGAGGTTAATGTTGGGTTGCCTCTTTTTGAGGTATATAATTTAGTACACAAAGAAATTTTTTCTAGCATTTACAATTCTCTTCATTTGTCTTATGGTAATAGGAGAAAACAATTCACTCGATGGACTCTCACAATATTCTCAATTCCATCTTTTATTCAATGATAGTTGTTCTCCTCTCTATAGAAGATAGCTTCACTATCATTGAGGATGAAGGATCATAATAGTTGTTCCCTTCTCTATTAAGATTTGTGGTGGGACAAAGGTTGCACCAGAAGGTGAGGTAAAATCAAATTTTATTAGTTTTCTTGAGAAGAATAAAATTCTAGAGAAAACTATTAAAATAATAGATAACTTTGACAAAAATTGAATTTGAGAAACCTAAGTAGAGGTAAATGTAGGGGCTTTCAATGACTTTTGGGTTGGAGACTGGAATAGTGATATGTTTTTCCTTTTAGAAATGAGGAAATTGAGTTTCTTAATTGTTGTACTATTATTGTTTTGAATAAAGGAAGTCAATTTGGTCTTTCATAAGTTAATAAGACAATGAATTTTCATGAAGGCGACCACATGGAAGGAGAGGGAAAATGTAAAATAAATAAATAAAAAAGAGGTAAAGGATGATATTTGTTTTGTTGAAGGAGAAGATTTCAAATGTCCATTCTGATTATGTTGGTGGGAAGTAACATTTGAATACTTTTTAAGGATAGAAAATTTCAAAATTTCACTCTATGTAGAATAATGCACTGCAAGTCGACAAGAAAATGAAGAATAATTGGTTCGTAGTTTTTGAATGTTGTACGATATTGTAAAATTATTGGAATCTAGGAGAATAATGTAAAATATTGTGAAATAATTGGAATCTTGTAAAAGTAACACACTCTTTTTTGAGAAGAATGAAAATAAGTTAATTCCTCAAATTTATTGAAGATGCTATCTAAAAGTTCTCTTAGTTGTTTAGAAGGCATGAGAAGTAATTGGCATCCATCTATTCAATTTGGTCGGGGGTTGTAGAGGGAAAGTAGTTTGGTGTACATAATTGCTAATAAATGATTTATTTCAAGAGAAAATTGTAATTTTTTTTTTATGGTCTCATATTGAGATATTGTATTAGTGAAGTACACAAAATGAAATGCTTTATCACACCAAAGTAAATTTCATAATCTTCCTAGATTTTGGGAGGATGAAGTGTGGTAGTCCTCGAAAAAAGAGAATTGTGGTGAGGTATTCTTTGAACCTTTTGCTGATACATGTTTTTGGACATGTATGCAATGAGGATGGATTTCAAGATGTGAGGGTACTCAATATTCTTTGTGACATACACTATTTCTAGCTTGTGTCACCTAGATTCTCTAAGTTCCTACAAATTCAATCAACTTAAATCTTTGATAGCAAAGTTCCTCATAAGCTTTTCTTTTGATTTCAATTGTTAAAATTTCTCACTGTACATATATCTATTTCGAGCTTTCATAGACTTCTACTTTGATATTAATTATTCAAATTTCAAGAGTTTAAATTGATTTCTCTATTATTATTCTAGCCCTCATATCATAGCGGCTCTGATACTATGTAGAAAATTTGAAGGTATAAAAAAATATTTTCTATAATCAAATATAGATTGATCTATATATTTTAAGTGCAAGTATATAGAGAGGTGTCTCTTCCATAAACATCAGAGGTTTCTCTTCCATAAACATACCCATTGATAAAATATGGTTTATATTTTTTACATTGAAAAAACTTTATAAATTTTTTTAAAACCAATGGCAAGTGAGATGACATTAGAAATCTCCCACTATAAATAACACAAAAACCATGAGGGCAACACTGAGTTTCCTCACCTAACTTAGTTTCATTGAAGATTAGCGAGGTACCTTGCTAGAAAGTTTGATAAGAAAAACCAAAACAATAAAATCTATCTGCAAAAGGAGATTACACAACATACAAAGTTGTTAAAAAGAACCGTGAACATATGCAATGGGCATAGTCCCCAAGAACTGGATTGATTGTCAGTATGTCTCTCTCACATTTCATATCAGCTTTGATGATATCCAATTGCTTCAAGCATTTCCCACCTTTTGACAATTCCCATTCTCGTGCCCAATCTAGAAATTATTCCAAAGCTATACAGGCTTCCTAAGAACAATTCAATGTCATGACTTCTACCCAACAAATGGTCCATTTATATATAGGCAATGATGCATCTAAGCATTCGATTTCATAAACTTTCTTTAATTAGCATCGCCAATAATCTCCACAAGAACATTCTTCATGATTCAAATGATGAAATCGGTTGGCATCTTTTAAACCAATTTCTCTTACAACAAGCTTGAAGATAAACTTGGTTACATTGTCACAATCAATACACACTCGAAGGTTCTTCACAACTCTAATGACAGTACCTGGGAAGGTGTTTAACAACCCAATTGCAATTGTCAATTTCTCGCTATGTTGCCACATATGTAATTCCATCTCTTCCTCCACCACATTATTTGGTACATGTCTTGAATTAGGAAGATATTGTCTTGCCTTCTTTTGGGTATGTTAAGCCTAACGTTCACATGACCATTTACTTTTTGTCTTCTTCCTCTTAGATGGTTATATATGTTTCTATAAATGACTATCTACATGCCATGGATTGTGTTGTATCATTTAAGTATTAATAAAGATGATCTCTACTTTGAGAGTGGACGTAGACAAATTTGTCAAACCACTATAACTTACTATGTTGTATTTTGTCTATTTTTAATCCCTGTCTTAGATAAGTTTATTTCTTTTATCTGCTCGATTAAAACTTACAATTGATACCAGAGCTTGGTTAAAACCAAGCAAATATAGATTATAACGATGCTCTTAGTTTGACTACAACAAGATTTGTAGCAAATATTTAGATGCTTGACACAGGGGCCTCATTTCATATTACCCCACATAGGGAGTGCTTCAAACCTTTTGAAGTGGCAACTTTGGTAGGGTATTTCTTGCAGATGATGAATTTGAATTTCTGAATATTGTTGGTAAATGAGATGTTTTGTTAAAACTAGCCAATGAAAATAGTTTAGTTGGCTGCTACGAGATGTTAAGTATGTCCCTCAACTTAAAATTAATTCAATTTTAGTTGGGAATTATTCTCTCAAGTTTGGAGTCTAGTAATGGAAGGTGACAAAAGGGTCATTAGTAATTGCAAAGGAAGTAAAATAGATACTTTATATATATATATATATATATATGTAATGGAAGGTGACAAAAGGGTCATTAGTAATTGCAAAGGAAGTAAAATAGATACTTTATATATATATATATATATATATATATATATATATATATATATATTGATGGAGGTCATCCACAAACAAATTTTAGGTAACCAATACGGGCCCACGTGTGCGTAAAACCTTTTCGGCTAAGAGCCAAGGACTAGGGAGCATCCACGTTACCAAATTCGCCCTGGGCACGATCCCAACCTCAATCCTCATGATGTCTTCGAGCCTTGCATTCAGCAAGACTAGATCCGTGGTGGGCTCTTTGTGAGTCATTCAACTTCACCAATAGAGCAAGAGCCCATTGACTGATACTTTATATTTGGTAGAGACTCGATAAAATGAGAGCTATTTGCAACTGGCACAAGTTCCTAAGGTATCCACATTAACAAATGTTTAAAAGGAGTTAAAAAAAAGAAAAAAAAGAAACGTAAGGTAAGAGATTGAGAAGTATATGTTAAATATTATGATTTTGAGAATCAAAATTGCAATTCTGCATACACGAAATTTAAAAAGAAAAATGTCTAATAAGGAGCTAATATTGTTGAATCTGAAATTACACCCATAGAAATAGATGAAGCAGATTGTTTAGAACAGAGCAGCAAAATGGCATTGTGTTCTAACCGAATAATGAAGAGCTCGTTAAAAATGAAAAAGAAGAGAGTGCGAAGGAATATCTGTGCAGTGCCAACAATGTGAACTTAATATATCCAAGTGTTGGAGATATGTCTGAGTCACAATGCTCATCTTGAGAAACTCTGTGGTAAAGGTAAAAATAGTAGAATACTTGGGAGGCAACATGCCTCTTTTTCAAGAGAAAAAGATTCCAGAGTTTTTGATAGACAGGTTGGAGCGGAGTTTGATCACAGCTCTCAGGAATCTGAAAGAAAGAGGAAACAATTGTCTGTTTTGACATCGTGTGGTCAACAAGTGGATGACCGGGGTCCTCTGAAAAGAGCCACGGATGTCAAGAACCATGGTACTCCAGCACGATAATACCAGTGGTGGGATCTCAAAGGTCCTTGATGTCAAGGATGATATTTTTTTTTATAGAAGTGTTTCTTGAAAAGCCACAAAGACATGTTGTATAATTGAATGAAGGAATGTATTTTGAATCTACACAAAGAGGTATTCCTGGTTGTGGACTTATGGGTTAGTTTGAGGTCATAAAAGTTGTAAGAGAAGATGTTTGGATGGTAGATTTTATTCAGTCAGATATAATTTAGGGAAGGTTAATTCGCAGTGTGCTTGAACAGAGCTTGGTGAAGCTTAAAAATCTTCTGTGGGCCTGATTGTAACATAATATTAAATGAAAATGCAGGGAAAGCTACTTTTCATTGCTGTGTTAGTTGAACTTCGAGTGGGAGATTGTTGAGATTGTTGAGTATGTGAAGTTCAATGGTCACATGACCCTTCACCTTCTCTTTTCTCCTAATTTGATGGTTGAATATGTTTCTATAAATGACTATCCACATGTCCTGGATTGTGTTATATCAGTTAAGAGTTAATAAAGATATTCCCTGCCTTAGAGAGTGGATATAGAGAAATTTGTCGAACCACTATAACTTCTTTGTGTTGTGTTTTGTCTATTTTGTATTGCTGTCTAGATAAATTTATTTATTTATTTTATCTGCTCTATTGAGACTTACTCCTTCATCTCCAAGGTCAGTCTTCCAATAATTTACAGATCTCAACTGTTTATGGGTGTGATCTGTCTCCAACACAAAAAAAACCCATGTACTGTTTTATGAACTTCGACCCAACTGCAACTGGGATCTTTTTAATTCCTCTATCTGTGTAAAATTTTCTCATCTTTTGAAGATCAACCCACTTGCCTTCTCCGGCATAGATGTCTGAAAGGAAAACATAAGATGAAGTATGTTCAGTATCCAGTTCAAAAAATTGTTCTGCTCCAAATTCTCCAACTCTGTAATCTTATGTGACCTACACACCTCAAGCAAAGATATCCACACACCCACATCAGGTTTCAACGGCACTTTGATGAGAAAGCTCAAGATAGCCAATGTGGCCAAGGTCGTCAGCCACAAGTACATATTGATCCATTGTAGTTATTATGCTGTGAAAATCATTCATGCAATTGAAGTATTTACAACGTTCATCAACAAGACCTGCATGATAGCACGTAAATAAAATACAAACAAAGGTTACGTGTTTAGGTTGGATTTGAGAGTTCTTCATTGCTTAAAAGACTTCCAGAGCATCTTTGCCATAGCCCTGCATTGTATACCCTGCAATCAGTGCTATCCATGAGACCACATTTGGTTGATGAATTCTATCAAATAAATCGCGAGCTTTATCTATGCTTCCACATTTAGCATACATGTTTATCAAGAAATTTACAACCGCCACAGCTGAAGAAAACCCACTTTTCATTAATCTTTGGTGGAACTCCTTACCCTATCGCAAAGCTCCAGTTTTTGCGCGTGCTGGGAGGACACCGACAATGGTCACCGAGTCTGGCTTTACCCTTGCTAATTGCATTTTCTTAAAGATCTCTGTAGCCTTTTCGACAAGCCCATTTTGCGCATGTCCGGCAATGATTGCATTCCATAAAACCACGTTCGTTTGAGGCATTTCTTAAAAAATGCTTCATATCTTCCTCAAAAACACCATTGCATGCGAATCCTGCTATTATTGCATTCCACAAAATTACATTTGGTTGAGCCAGTTCTTTGAAAAGCCTTATTCCATGTCGTTATGCAGTTGTTTAATGAAAAATTCTGCTCAAGGAGCCTGTTGTTCCCATTTAAAGATTTAGCTGAAAAGGATAAATTAAAATCTTTTCCTTTTCCAGCTCCTGCTTATAAGCTGGGAATGAAAAGGGCCCTGAATCAGACTTGACACTACAAATTGATTTCCCTATTATTTTCCTCCTGTTTGAATTTTATTATCAATAATTTTATTGAGCACTGGACCATTAGCTTCACAATTTGTTTCTAAAATTTTTGAACAACTGCCAGTTAAAATAAGCTTAACAGGTCCTGCTCTTCGAGCCTGGTCATGAATACCGTTTTGAGCATAACCCGCAATCATCGAATTCCATGAGATTGCATCTGGTTTAGATATTTTGTCAAACAGTTCGTATGCTTTCTGCATGCTTCCACATTTTGCATACACGTCTATTAGGGCACTTGCAATTACAACATTAGACAGCAATCCCGTTCAATTATTCTATAATGGATGATAATGCCCTGTTCGTAAGTAGCTCTTTTTGTGCATGCTGGCAGAATCCTAACGAAGGTGAATTGATCGGCTTCCACACCACTTTGTTTATTTTGGTGGAAAAAAATGTAATGCCTCTTCGGAAACCCATATTTTCTGTATGCTAAAACAATCAAATTTCATGAAAAGATGTTTCGTTCAGTCATACGGTTGAAAAGTTTTTGAGCATCCGTCAGATTTCCATACTTCGCATAACATAATTTTGGAAAAATGGGTTCCATACTCTTCTCAAGGATAAAACAATGGATACGCCATGAAATTTCCGATTAGCTTTCACTCTGATTCAATCAAACCCGTTTATTTGTTTGTGATATTCCATCGCTGAAACACCTCCTGTACCGATGAGGCTTTGAACTTAAAACAATTAAAGAGTATGCTCTGTAATTCAATTCAATGTAGTCAATATACCACTGTTGAAACATTTCGTGAATAATCATCTCTCGTATGGCATTTCATTGACACTCAGCTCAACCCAGATCTGAAATTTTGCATCATAAATTAAAGAAAAGCATTTTAGAATGTTAGCGTCAATTAAAAGCCCAGGATTAAAAAACACGTGTAATAATAGATAGAAGCAATGCCTTTCCTTATTTAGGTTAGGATATTCATAGTGACATAAGACATTTTCGCTATGTTCGCTATGGAACAGTGTATGGGACACCCATCAAAATATAAATAAGGGGGATTATTGTTGGATTTACCTTCAGAAATACTTTGGTTGACAGTTGAGCGTATTTTGGAACCATATACTGGGCAGATGAACTGTTTGAGAAAATGCCTCAAAGCATTCAGCTTGAAGTTGCTTGTTTGTGTGTATAAGGCTATTAGTTTGAATTCGATAAATCTAACAAATAAGAGATTTAGAACGGAGTACGGATATACTACAATTATAAAAGTAATGATCTTTAAGGCATGCATCCAATAATAATCTATGATATTGCACAGTGGAAGAATATTGCCATACGGTCGAAAAGTTTTTGAGCATCCATCAAATTTCCATACTTCGCATACATGTTCATAACATAATTTTGAAAAAATGGGTTTCCAGCAGATATAAAACTCATCTCAGGGATAAAACAGTGGAATTGTCATGAAATTTCGGATTAGCTTTCCCTCTGATTCAGCGAAACCCATTTATTTCTCTGTGATATTCCATCGCTGAAACAGCTCCTGCACCGATGAGGTTTTGAACTTAAAACAATCAAAGAGCATGCTCTGTAATTCAAATCAATGTAGTCAATATACCGCTGTTGAAACATTTCGTTGATAATCATCTCTCGTATAACATTTCGTTGACACAGCTCAACCCAGATCTGAAATTTGGCATCATAAATTAAAGAAAAGCATTTTAAAATGTTAGCGTCAATTAACAGTCCAGTATTAAAGAAAAAGTAAGGCTGGGGTCTTATGGGCACTCGCTTGCTTAAAAATAGAGCGGGTGCCACTGAGCTTTTTTAGGAACATTTGAAGATGAGCGGTCTCATGGGCATTACATATAAATCTGCTTAAAAAAATTAGCTCTTAAATTGAAGCAAATATTTTAAATATAAATTGTTGTTTTTAGAATTTTTGGCAGAATGATTTTAATTTGGAGGTAATGTGAAGGGTAGGTTCTTGCCAAGTGGCAGAATTCTTCCCTAAACAGTAGGGGCTATTTCCAGTCCCCCCTTTTGCATCCGCTCAACTAAAAAGTAGGGGCTCTTAGTTAATAGGAAAAGATTCCAAATTAAGATTTAGCGCCCCCATTATATTATCATGGGACCTCCAGCTCCTTAAATATAGAGCCCAAGCCCCCCATGGAACCCCAAGGTAATAATAGATAGAAACAATGCCTGTGTTAAAAAATAAATTTAAAAACTACCATTTGTGTCATAGGATGTATAAGGGAACAATTTCAATTTTGGATGTAAGGATTTTGATAATTGTTAATTTATTAAAAAATTTAAATATTTTGAAGAAATAATAATATTGAATTAACATTGATTCATTGGTCAAAGTCTACATTTGAGTATTTTAATCTTTGAATAGAATTGATGTCATTATTTTATATTGTAAAACTTTGAAAGAAACATTATTAAATAATAATTAGAATGAGATTTTTTAACGAGCACACTCAAAATGTTGATGTTTGGGTGGCATAGCCCACTCTTGGCCTACGATCTCATATGCTCCATTTTTGTAATGGAATTTTGGCTTTACCCCATTTCTTTTTCCTAACATTCATTCATTAGCGCCCCTCAGTTACCGTTAACTTTTAGATTTTGAATTGTTCTTGCTCAGAACTTTGAAAGCATTTGATGACATTAAATAAAAGTGGGCATTCCCATTTATCACAAAATGTCTCTTGTAGGTGGAAAGCTTTTCCTTACTGCTAGATTGCCTCATGTATTTTCAGGGCCTTTCCTTAGTTACGTTAGGATATTCACAATGACATAAGGCATGTTCACTATGTAGCTCTCATAAATGGGCCATTTTGAAATAGTGTATAGACACCTGTCAAAATATAAATAAAGGGGATTATTGTTGGATTTACCTTAAGAAATACTTTGGTTGACAATTAAGCATATTTTGGAAGCATATACAAAAAAAATGCCTCAACACATTCATGCGGTCAGTTTGAAGTTATCAATTTGTGTGTATAAGGTTATTAGTTTGAATTCTAGAACTCTAACAAACAAGAGATTTAGAATGAGGTGTAGATATACTACAACTATAAAAGTGGATTATTTCTAAGGCATGCATCCAATAATAATCTATGATATTGCACAGTGGAAGAATATTGCAAAAAAATTAGTCTTCATTTATATTTGTATTCAGACCAATAAAATTAAAAAAATAGTTTTCATTTATATTTGTATTTGTATTCGGAACAATAAAATTTGTGTTGTACATTCCTCTATTATTTTATTGAATTTTGGGTTGAATTCATGAAATCTAACTAATAAATTTTGAGGTTATTAGTTTGTGTATATGAGTTGACCTTACTATTTGAAAAAATCTTAGTTCTAAGGAATGAGAGAAGTGGTCAAAGTTTTCCTAACGTGTTGTTCCATATGAAGTTGGACCATTTTTTCAGCCCATGTTTATCTAACAAATCTCAAAATTATTTTTTTAATTAGTTACTAAAAAAGACAATAATTCCTAGCATTTATACATGGATATCTAACAATAATGTCTATCAACTTGGTGGATATATTATGGGTGTAAGTAAAGATATTGGTTTTCAATACATTTATTCTATGTCTAGTTTTTTGGATGAAATTACCTAATTTCTTATATGTAATCTATGTATTACATAATAGAGGTGATTGAAAAAAACGTATGTTAAGGATTCCTTTGGTATTATAGGGATAGGTATAATATTATTTTGTAGAGATTACATATGAGAGAAGGATCAAATGTTGTTTAATATCATAACATTAGGATAGGGTTGTTAAAAAAAATACTAAAAAATAAAGAAATCATTACTGAATGACATTAAAATATTTTTTTATAGAAGAGATCTACCAACATCAACATAAATTTGCAATATGTAGAGTTTGCAAGTTATGCTGGTGAGAAAAGTGAGTTGAAAGAAATAACATACTTGAATGAATTTTTAGGAGGCATGTACTAGTAAATTTATTGCAAAAGGTAATTATAACTTAGAAGTAACTCAGGATGCCTTTTTGGCAAGATGTAGAGTTTGCAAGTTATGCTGGTGAGAAAAGTGAGTTGAAAGAAATAACATACATCAACATAAATTTGCAATATGTAGAGTTTGCAAGTTATGCTGGTGAGAAAAGTGAGTTGAAAGAAATAACATACTTGAATGAATTTTTAGGAGGCATGTACTAGTAAATTTATTGCAAAAGGTAATTATAACTTAGAAGTAACTCAGGATGCCTTTTTGGCAAGATGTTGACTAGAGCATTAACATGGTTAGAGGCACTGTTATACACTCTATCTTTTATTGGTGCATAGATTCATCATTGAATGTGACTCAAATGTTGAGGAAAGACTTTTGTTAGTGCATGTGGATTAGAGTGGGCATTCTAAGGTTTGGAGAAATAAAGAGAGGCCATATGCATAAGTGAACAATTTCAATTTTGGATGTAATGATTTTGATAATTATTAATTTATTAAAACTTGTAAATATTTTGAAAAATAATAATATTGAATTAATATTAATTTTTAAATATTGATTCATTGGTCAAAGTCTATATTTTAGTATTTTTAATCTTTAAATAGAATTGATGTAGTTATTTTATCTTGTACAACTTTGAAGGAAATGTTATTAAATGATTAGAATGAGATTTTTTTAATAGGCACACTCAAAATAAAGATATTTGGGTGGCATGGGCCACTCTTGGCCTATGATTTGATATACTCCATTTTTTTTAATGGAATTTTGGCTTTGCCCCATTTCTTTTTCCTAACATTCATCCATTGGCGTCCCTTAGTTACTATTAACTTTTAAATTTTGAATTGTTCCCACTTAGAACTTTGAAAGCATTTGATGACATTAAATAAAAGTGGGCATTCCCATTTATCACAAAATGTCTCTAGTGGGTGGAAAGATTTTCCTTACTACTAGATTGCCTCATGTATTTTTAGGGCCTTTCCTTATTTATGTTAGGATATTCACAGTGACATAAGACATGTTCACTATGTAGCTCTCATAAATGGGCCATTTTGGATTAGTGTATGGACACCCATCAAAATATAAATAAAGGGGATTATTGTTGGATTTACCTTGAGAAATACTTTGGTTGACAGTTAAGTGTATTTTGGAAGCATATATAGGGCAGATGAACTATTTGAGAAAATGGCTCAAAGCATTCATGTGGTTAGTTTGAAGTTATCAATTTGTGTGTATAAGGTTATTAGTTTGAATTCCATAAATCTAACAAATAAGAGATTTAGAACAGGGTGTGGATATACTACAACTATAAAAGTAGATGATTTCTAGGGCATGCATCTAATAATAATCTATGATATTGCATAGTGGAAGAATATTGAAAAAAATAGTCTTCATTTATATTTGTATTTATATTCAAATCAATAAAATAAAAAAATTAGTCTTCATTTATATTTGTATTTGTACTCGGATCAATAAAATTTGTGTTGTATATTCCTCTATTATTTTATTGAATTTTGGGTTGAATTCATGAAATCTAACTAATAAATTTTGGATAAATTTTGAGGTTATTAGTTTCTATATATGAGTTGACCTTACTATTTGAAAAAATCTTAGTTCTAAGGAATGAGAGAAGCAGTCAAAGTTTTCCTAACATGTTGTTCCATAAGGAGTTAGTATTGACATTATAGTCAAGTTTGTTTATTAGTGACACAAAGTTATTCAGAAAACTTGTAGTTACCAAGCTTACTGTACAATTAAGTGTGTTAACCAAGTAATTCATAATTTACTGAGCTCTACAGTTGCTCCCGAGTTTCAGGAACAATATCTATTTTGCACCGAGTAGTTACTACCAAGTTGGTGATTATCAGTGTAAATTGAGCTTCATAAGGTTTACTGAGTTTCTCAATGCAAACTGAGTTCTACAATGATTACCGAGTTCACGATTTCAGTGATGTGAATCCAGTGTTGACCGAGCTATGCAGTGTTAACCAAGTGATTCAGTTTATACCAAGCTCACAGTGATAGTGTTGACCAAGCTATGTAGTGTTAACCAAGTGATTCAGCTTATATGCTGAGTTTCATAGTATTCACCAAGTCACCGGTGTAGACCAAGTTCAGAGTACTTGGAAGTGATCATTATGAGCCGAGTTTCTATGTCTACCGAGTGCATGATGATATCGAGTGTTGACAATGGTTGCTGAGTATTAGAACCTCATTGAGATTGTCTTCAGAATCTGAGTACATGCAGTTGGGCTAACTTTGTGTATTTTAGTGAAATTCATATTATAGCTGACATTGTATGACATCCAAATATATATGTAACAAGCAGTAAGAAGCATACGTGTGAAGTACAAGGCTATAGGAAGTATAAGGAGCAACAAAGATTTATATATCAGACCAAAGTGATCATTACACTCAAAGGGCATCTCATTCAGCAAATTATAGTTGCAGATCATAGATCAGCCACTGGTTCATCCTAATAGGTGGAACAGTTAAATCCTTACACAAGGTAGACTTAATAGTCTTTTGTAAATCTCTTTATCGAGTGCATACTTCATTGTATGTTCGTAAATCCTTTTACAAGGTGGATCTAGTAGTTCTTATTGCTCCTAACAGGGGAAATCATTAGAAGTGATCATTGTAAGCCTTAATAGGCCAACTTTATACTATAGTACTAAAGCTTATGAGTATCATCCCCACCCTAGTTACACTTTTTATTTGGAAGGTTTCTAGGTCACCATATTGTGTGCAAAGTGGTATGAATGTTTTAATACTTTCAATTTTCATGTACGCAATTAGATTAGAATACACAGGAAGGATTAATTATAAAGATTAAGTTTTATTGGTTACTGATTCACCCCTCCCCTCTTAGTAACTTGGCCTATCATATATTTCGAACAATTGGTATCAGAGCTTTGTAGTTCTTAGATAAAAAGTTTAACAACTTGAGCAAAGATCAGAGGCTATGGAGGTATTCAAACTTGATAAAGTATTGACAATGAAAAGCTAGATTTGTAATTGGCTATTGGGAAACTTAAGAAAGTAATGGAACAACTCTCTCAATCCTTAGAAAGAAGAAAAGATCTTGCAATCCAAATGAATGAAAAACTCTACATTGAAGAAAGAATTGAAGACATCTATTCAAAAATTAATTTAGATGAAGCTACTGAAGTAATCAGAGAACTATTAGAGAAGAATGGCACACTTCAAGAAGTAAACAAGTTGAAAAGAGAGCAAGAAATTTAGTCAGTAAGATTTTGTGAAGTCATGGAAGAGAAAAATAAGACAAAAGAAGAGTTAGAAGGAAAGAATAATGAAATTCAACATCTATCCCTTCAACAAGTAAAATTCATTGATCACCTTACCAATGCAAATGAAGAAATCATGAATTTAAGATCAAAGAATGAAAGATTACAAAATGATCTAAATAATAAAAGGCAAACCAATGAAAGGATGATGAAATCTCAAGCAGACATGAATCAATTGAATGAGAAAATCCAATATGGACAAAAGGGGAAAGTAGGAATTGGATATACAAAAGAAGGTGAATCATCTAAACAAGGAGCTCAAAAGAATTAACGACCTACTTGCAGTCACTATGGTAAGATAGGTCATAAATCAGAGAAATGTTGGAGTAATGAAAAAGCTAAATTTAATGGAAAATGCTACAATTGCAATCAGCATGGTCATAGAGCTAATGAATGTAAAGAGAAACCTAAATTTGAGGGTAAATTCCACAAAGGTAAGAAGCATGGGCACAAATATTCTGAATGCAAAACTAAGATATTGAATCTAGTAGAACAAATTGTAAAAGTTATATTTGATTGAGACTGCAACACTTGGTGCAAATGTCATTACTATGGAGAATTTGGACACATTGAAATAAATTGTGTAAAACATCACATGAGGACAAGAGACACCACTAGAAGATGTTTCATTTGTACAAAACTTGGTCATCTTGCCAAGAACTATATGAACACTGGAAGAATTGAAGATGAAAAGAAAGCCAAGGTTGATAACATCAAAAAGTAAATGAGACAACAATGGATTCCAAGATCTTCTAAGAATAAAAGTTTGAGCAATTGAGAAAATGTCACTCAAGAATTGGGTGACTCAAGCACCTCTACTTGATCTCTCATAAGGAGAACTGGAACTAGGATTCTAAAGCAAACATATTACATCAATTCTAGTTAGCAGAAGAGAAAGATCCATATTTGCATTCAAGATGCAAATGAATCATAGAGTATCTAAAGAAATTCTAGACATTACCAAGCGAGGTCGGGTTGTAGACCCTATTGAGCAAGGTCAGGAGCAACTAATTTTTATGTGGACACCGAGTCATGAATGTTCCTACCAAGCAATTAATTCAAGCTGTGTGGAAGATAGTTTGTCATCAACCAAGTGAACATACTAGGAATTTATGGTGATTGAAAGGAAAAATTTGATAAAAGGGAAAAATCAAATTCAAAATCAAATTCATTTGTCACTGTGAACTTTCAAGAGCTATTTGTGAAGAGCAATTTCTATGCATCCGAGCAATCTATGTGAATTATTGTTGAAGTTTTATGTATTTTCTAAAACTCTATTGAGCGATTACGTCCTCCAGTAGAAAAAAAAAAGAAAGGGTAAAAAATGTTGGTTTGAAGTGTTGAATGGAAAGCACCAAATTTCAAGCTTAGTCCGGCTATTATGAAAACCCTAGATCCAACTAGAGCTCATTCTCAAATCCCATATAAGATATTGTTGATTAATGATATTCTCTTAAAATTTTGATGTTCTATGCAAGATATAGGAACCCTAGAAATGGATGAAACTTTGGAGAAGTTGTGTGTGAATGGTGTGCTAAAACCGGAGCATCAACACCTAGAAGTGAAGGGTTTAACCCACATTCCTCACATGGCCCAAGATTTTTAGATAAAGTGGATAAGGTTTATCATTAGCTATGTGCATAATGAGTAGATATGGTTGGAGCAACCTATTCCATTAACAAAGAAAATGATCCATTAGATCATAGGGCTTCTAATGTTGGTGAAGGCTGAGACCACCAAAACCCTAAGTTAGGTGGAACTAGAGAAGAAAGCCCTTGCCGAATGGGATGGAAGGGGTATGAAGATTAGTTGTATTATAGATATAAGGCTTAAGTTTGGAATACATTTATTTGCACATAAGATATGTAGATCAAGTCGACTAAACAATGTATCATGTGAAGCAGTGGATCTTGTGTTCAAAGTGGTCAAGAACAATATGTGCTTTGCCCTTGCTGAGTTGATGTTGAACTAGTTCAAAAAGAATATGAAAAACATAAGAACTTCAAAGAATAACCCTTGTAAGTTTGGTTCACTCTTAACCTATTTATTTTTCTTTATGCGAAAGTTTTTCCCATCAAAAGGCTCAGTTGTATGGAGAAAAGATGTACCTATTCTTTATCAAATCAATGAATATATAGGATAAATGGGAGAAAATTATGTTAGTATCATGGACAATTACTTTGATGCATTTAAAGATAAGATTAATAGCATATTAACAATCCCAAAGAAACTTGTTGAAGACTACAAGGATGACATTTGTTTTATGGTTGATTGTGATAACATGTATATTCAAGTAGTCAGACCGAGAATTGTATGGGTCAAACCTCTATGTTATGAGGTTAATATAGATGAAACCAAGGACATCATTAAATAATTTTGAAATGGACCTATCGATCGAAAGGCTACTTATTTTGGCAGTTATGATGAAGCTAAATTTAGAATTGAATTGGAGATAAAACAATATCAGATTGTCAACAAGAGGAAGAAAAGAATAACAAAATTGAAATGGACCAGCTCTACTCTCCTATTGAAGAAGATGAAGAAAAATGAAAAGAAGAAGAAGAGCTAATAAATAAGAAAGATAGGGTTATTATAACCAAACCTACCAAACTATCTACTATAGTGTTTACAAGAAGGGCATCTGGGAAGAAATAAAAATTGGGTGAAGAAGGAGGAGATGTAATTTTCAAACAACCAACACCCACATGCCAAGAAAAATTGAAGCAAATTGATTCAGGAGCTGGCATGGAAAACTTCAAATCATTAAGGTGTGAGATAAGAACTACAGAGGAGAAGAACCAAGTTGAAGACATGGTTATGTCTAAGATGGGGAAATGAAAATATTCTCCTAATCACCTTGCTCAATAGATTCCCAGTGAATTAATGGAGAAAGTCAAGCCAAGATGGGAACGTGCCAAGAAAATTGCTAAGGACATATATGAGCAGACCTTGAGGCAACTCATGTCAAACCTAAGTGATAAATATGTGAATGAATCCATCAAGAAGAATGAAAAGAAACTTACTTTGAAGTTTAAAACTTGCTTGATATTAATCAATGACATTGAACATGTACTAAAGAATGCTACTAACACATGGAAAAATATCTACAATCTTTATAAGAAGAGTGATTTTTTGGTTAATGTTAGTGATAAGGATGAGGATGATGATGATGTATATGATAAGGAAGAAGACAAAGACGACGAAGAAGAAACTAATGATGAAAACAAAGATGATGAGGAATAGGAACAAGAACCTACCAAGGAGAATCTCCTTGAGACTTAGGGCATTGAGGAGACTGACCGTGAGAAGATTGCAACAAAAATTATAGCCTCACTTCCTCACTCTCTGAGAAAAATTTCAAAGTCATCTAGCTCAGAGAAAGCTATTGCTAAGTTGGTTGTGTCAAACATTGCAAATCCAAGCACTCAATGAATCTTTGCACCTGTTTAGCTCAGTACCTCATTGATTAAAGTGTCCAACACTTCACCTATTGAGCAGTCAGTGCTTCCTCCTTCATTAGCTATGGTTACTCAACTCAAGGTATTCATTCAATTAGTGCTACATCTACTTTTACTACTAGTCCTATCATTTCTACTATTATTTCCATTCCAAGTATGCAAATAATAAGTATGAAGATAGTTGAGAGAAAACCTCAACCAAGTACAAAAGTTTTTAGCAAAAGAAAAGATAAGGAAGAAGAAATTGATCTTGATGAGGATATAGTTATTCCAAATTGGGATATCTCTAATCTAAATCTTGATCAAATGCATATAGTAGGAGAGCTACTACAGAAGAAAGCTCAGCAACACAGGCTCAGAGAAAAAAGAAATAGAGAATTTCAAGTGCTTGAAGATGCAAAGAACATTCTTCCAGAGGCACTCATCATTGAGGTTGACACTTCTCAACTTATTTTGGCATAGCTAGTAGAAGTGGTCCAAAAATTCAACGAAGATTTGAATGGAAAAGAAAAATTGTTGCTGAGAGAAGAGAATAAATTTGAAAATAAAGTATTGGAGCTAGTAGTACAAAAGATTGTAATACAACAAGTAGACTTGTCTACTATTCTAGGCTCACTAGAAACCTCTACCAACAATGTGACTTCTTTATTTGGTAAACTTTGTGACACCTCCATTTTCACATAGGAAATTAAAGATAAAATCTCTAAGATTGATGAAGATCTGAAGGCAAGTGCACATTAGTTTTCATTTGACCCGAGTTACAGTTCTGCTCACTATACAAAGATTAGATTTCTAACTGATATGCAGGCATAATCGCTAAGGGAAGAAGCCAAGATAAGAGATACACTTGTAAATATACAAGGTATGATTCTCCCAAACATGGATGCATTTCATAAACATATTGCACATGCTTAAACTCTCATCCATGATAACAAATTCTCCATTGCTGATAATATGATGGAATTATTAACACAAGTGTAGATTGCATTGCATGCAAGCAAGGTGTTGTAAGAAAATTGGGACAAGATATTGTCATTAATTCTAAAGGTAAATTCTAATTTCTTGCCATATTTTGGTATTACCATGTAAAATACACCTTTGGAATTTATGTAAAAAAGGGGGAGATGTATATAACATATTGTAAAGGGGATAATGATATAATATAAGATGTAATATACAAAGGGGGGAAAAGATGTGATATAAAGAGGAAGAAGATAAGAAATGAGAAGATGTATATAATGTGTAAAGTATATTGTATATATATGTATGGGGGAGCATCATCATATTATATACATGTATAGATATTCCGAGAAACATCTCTTACAAAAGCAATTTTGAAAAATCTAAAAAATGAAGTACTTTACCGAGTTGAAGACATGGGATGGAGAATAAAGATTTTTTTTGAATTTTTTTTGAGAATTCAGTTTTGATTGATAAGTTCTTTTGTCACTCGTGCCAAAGGGGGAGATTGTTGACAGAACAATCAAGTTTGTTTATTAGTGACATGCACTTATTTAGATAGCTAGTAGTTATAGAGCTTATTGTATTGTTAACAATATTAACCAAGTAATTCAGACTCTACTGAGTTCTACAGTTGCTACCAAGTTTCAAGAACAATATTTAGTTTGCACTAAGTAGTTATTGCCAAGTTGATGATTATCAATATAAATCAAGCTTCACAAGGTTTACCAATTTTCTTAGTGCAAACTGAGTTCTACAGTGGTTACCAAGTTCATAGTTTTAGTGATGTGAATCTAGTGTTGACCAAGCTATGCAATGTTAACCAAGTGATTCAATTTACACTAAGCTCACAATGATAGTGTTGACTGAGCTATTCAGTTTTAATCAAGTGATTTAGCTTATATGTCGAGTTTCACAGTATTCACCAAGTCATTAGTGTAGACCAAGTTCAGACTACTTGGAAGTGAACAATATGAGCTGAGCTTCTACATCTACCAAGTGCATGATGATGTCGAGTGTTGATAATGGTTTTCGGGTATTAGAGCCTCACTGAGTTTGTCTTCAGAACATGAGTACCTACAATTGGGCCAACTTTGTGTATTTTGGTGAAATTTGTATTGTAGTTGACTTTGATGATTTTTAAATTGGATTGGTATATATGTAATTTATTATATCACATCCAAATCAATATCTAACAAGTAGTAAGAAAAAGTGTGAAGTACAAGGCTACAAGTAGTATAAGGAGCAACAAAGATTTATCTATCATAGCAAGGTGGTAATTACATTCAAAAGGCATCTCATTCAACAAATCATATATTTATATTTTTGTAAATCCTTTTAAAAGGTGAACATAGTAGTCCTTATTGCTTTGAACAAGGTAGATCATCAGAAGTGATCATTGTAAGCCTTAACAGGCCAACTTTATACTATAGTACTCAAGCTTGTGGGTATCATTCCTACCCCATTTTTACTTTCTATTTTTAAGGTTTCTGGGTCACTTGACACAATGCAAGGCAAGAGAATCCCCAAAGGAGATGTCCTAGCCCCCAAAAAATAAGTACACAATGGAAACATGATAACAATGCAAGATCTAATACTAAATTATAATAATTTATTCATAAAATAATTGTTACATGCAATGTGTCGGGTTGTAACGCCTTCCTAATTATGACCAAATACAATAACAATTACAATAATAGTTCTGCAAGATCCCTCGAGATCTAATCCAAACCCTAGCTAGTCCAGATCATGCTTTGGTAGAAACCTCCAATGAAGATCTAAACTTGTTCTCGTAAGCCCACCAAGAAATCTCCTTATTTTCCAAGCCACACCTACTAGCCCTTTCACAAACTCATACTCCACCATAATTCTGCTCTAAACTACCTCACATTCGATGCTCTATTGATAGACTTAGGAAAAAAAGCCCTTCAAATACTCTCCTAACTTACTCCTCCAAAATGAATGAATCACTTCTCAAATGAATACCTAAAAGACTCCACAAGACCCATTACTTATACCCAACTAAGCCACAAGTTAGCTCAGTGCATTGCAAACTAAAATAAATCCCTTACATTAAATATAGGTTGAGCCACAAGTTGGCCACAACACAAATTAAATACCCATACATAAATTAAATTCTAAAAGTCTTCTCACAAACAACTCAGCACCCACAAGGACAAAAACCAAATTGAGTGTCAACAAAACCAAGCTGAGCACCAGTAAATTCCTAAGCATCACCGAGCTCGTAGTGTAAACTGAGCACCATAGACCATGTCGAGCTCCCAAAGTATGCAGAGCTCCAAAGACCATGCCGAGCTCCCATAGTATGTAGAGAAACCAATCCTTCTTTGACTGAGTACCCATCTAAGCACCCTCCAAAGCAACTATTGAGCCTCCTCCCAAGAACTCCAAAGTAGCCACAGAGAAAACCCAAGATGTTCTTGCATCGGACTCCCTAGGTAAATAGAAAATTATGTCCCACACTTTGATGCCCAAATAAAGATTAGCAACCATCTTTATTTTCACCAAATGCTTCCAGTCCAATAGGGACAAGAAAACCAACATGCAAATCATCCACATCTACATCATTCTATCAAAAACTAGAATCTCAACCACCCAATCAACAATGCTTCAACATCAAATCCTCATCCACATCCACAACTAGTGAATCCATATTAGCAACAACGAACCCCACATTAGCAATAATATCTAGATTTCTACCAACACATGCCAAACTCACAACACCAATAATGTCATTGCTCATGACAAGATGCTCTGCAACATACAACTCTTCTCCAATAGCAACTGAATCATCCATGACCAAGTGTTCTACAATTTCCATGTCAAAATCAACCAATTAATCATGAAAACCAATATCCATCCCAGCATCAACAAGGTTAGGAATATCCTCAGCAACAACCTCAAGTTGCTTTGCGAGTTCTATATCAGACTCCACAAACTAATCAACAAAACTAACCTCTTCCACCTCAACCTTGTTATGCCACCTTCTCTCTTGAACAAGTCTTCTAATTGGCTAGACAACTCTCTTCTAGATTAGTAGAATCCAACTTCAAAAACATCCACAAAATGCCTTCCTCATCCTCTCCTTAACTCGATCATCCAAGCTAGCTAGAAGACCCCCTTTCCACCATATCACAAAGATTCACAATCATCTCAAGGTTCAATCCTCTTGGAGCCATCTCCCAAGATCTTAAGAAACCCTCTGCAATGAATCCTTCCCATACTCCTTGTGATAAAACTAAATTGTTTGCAAGTCAGATTGCATCTTGCCACCTCACACAGACAATCAAAAACCACATCACAAGTCTAGGACCATGGATTTGCAATCCACAAACTCTTTACAATCATGCCTCAACAAGATCAGTTTTCCATCTTCACATCCATTGATCCATCTACAAGCCCTCTATAATTGAAAGTCAAAACCATGATCTACCATCTCGCAACCAAGAGTTCTAGGACTCCAGAAAGAATAATCCACCACTAGATCAAGATCAACCCAAGTTTTGGTGCAAACTGCCACAACTTCAGCGATCTTTCTACACACTTAGGAACAACCCTAGGCTTTGATACCATCTGATGCAGTGCAAGACAAGAGAATCCCCAAAGGAGATGTCCTAGCCCCCAACAAATAACCACATAGGAGAAACTAGATAACAATGCAAGATCTAATACCAAATTACAATAATTTATTAATAAAATAACTGTTACATGCAATGTGTTGGGTTGTAAGGCCTTCTTGGTTTTGACCAAATACAATAGCAATTATAATAATAGTTCTATAAGATCCCTCAAGATCCAATTCAAACCCTAGCTAGTCCAGATCACACTATGGTAGAAACCTCCAAGGGAGATCTAAACTTGTGCTTGGAAACCCACCAAGCAATCTCCTTGTTTTTCAACATGTAACTAATAGCCCTTCTCACAAATTCACAACTCCACCACAATCCTACTCTAAACTACCTCACATTTGGTGCTCTATTCATAGACTCGAGAAAATAATCCCTTTAGCTACTCTCTAGACTCACTCCTTTGGAATGAATGAATCACTTCCCAAATGAATGCCTAAAAGACTCCATAAGACCCTCTACTTATACCCAACTAAGCCACAAGTTGGCTCAATGCATTACAAACTAAAATAAATCCCTTACATTAAATATAGGTTGAGCCACAAGTCAACCACAACACAAATTAAATGCCCATACATAAATTAAATACCAAAAGTTGGCTCATAGACAACTCAACACCCATAAGGACCGAGACCAAATCGAGTGTCAACAAAACCAAGCTAACCACTAGTAAATTCCTAAACATCAACAAGGTCATAGTGCAAACCAAGCACCACAAACCATGTCGAGCTCCAAGATCATGTTGAGCTGCTAAACCATGCACCATGAGTTGGGTTGAGCAAGCTTGATCTGAGTTGATCTTGATTTGGTGATGGATTTTATTTCTAGAGCCCTAGATATCTTGGTTGCAAGGTTGACTTGCAATTGTAGAGAGCTTGCAGATGGATCAATGGATGTGAAGATGGAAGACTGATCTTGTTGAGGCATGATCATAGAGAGTTTGTATATTGCAGATTTGTGGTCCTAGATTTGTGACATGGTTCCTGATTGTTCATGTAAGGTGGCAGGTTGTGATCTGACTTGCAAACAATTTGGTTCACAAGGAGCATGGGAAGGATTTGTTGTAAAGGGTTTGCTAAGATCTTGGGAGATGGCTCCAAGAGGATTGGACCCTGAGATAATTGCGAATCTCCATGATGTGGTGGGGAGGAGGTTTTTTGAGATGTCTTCTTAGTTTGAAGCTAGTTTGGTTGATTGAGTTAAGGATGAGATAAGGAAGGAATTTTGTGGATGCTTGTGGAGTTGTAGTCTATTGATCCAGAAGAGAGTTTTTTGGCCAGTTAGGAGACTTTTTCATGAGAGAAAAGGGCATGGAAAGATCGAGGTGGAATAGTTTGGTTTTGTTGATCAATTTGTGCAGTCTCATACAAAACCTACAGAGCAACTAGAGGTTATTGCTGAGGATATTTCTAACCTTGTTTATGCTAGGATATAGATTAGTTTTCATGATCAGTTGGTTGAGTGTATCATGGAAATTGCATAGCACTTGGTTGTGGATGATTTGATTGCTATTGGTAAAAAGTTGTATGTTGCAGAGCATCTTCTTGTGAGAAATGAGATTACTGGTGTTGTGAGTTTTGCATGTGTTGATGGAGATCTTCATATTGCTACTGATGTGGAGTTTGTTGGTGCTAGTGTGGATTCACTAGTTTTTGTTGTGATGAGGATTTTCTAGTGAAGCATTATATTTAGTTTGTTCTTAGGAGTGAGCATGCTGATTTGATGGTTGAGATTCATGTGTTTGATAGAGCGATGCTGATGTGGAAGATGGGAAGATTGGTTTTCTTGTCCCTATTGGAGTGGAAGCCTTTGGTGAAGATGATGATGGTTGTTGATCTTTTTTTGGGCATCAAAGTGTTGGACACACTTTTCTATTTACCTAGGGAATCTAATGTAGGAGCATCTTGGGTTTGCTTGGTGGCTACTTTGGAGTTGTTGGGAGTAGGTTTAGTAGTTACTTTGGAGGGTGGTTGGACTAGTAGTCAATTGAAGAAGGATTGGTTGCTTAGCATGCTCTAGGAGCTCGACATGGTCTTCAAAGCTTGGCATACTCTGAGAGCTCGACATGGTCTATGGAGCTCAACATGGTTTGAGAGCTTGGCATGGTCTATGGTGCTCAGTTTGCACTGCTAGCGTAGTCATGCTTAGGAATTGACTGGTGCTTGGCTTGGTTTTGTTGACACTCGATTTAATCTTGGTCCCTGTGGCTGCGCAATTGTTTGTGAGCTGATTTTTTGCATTTAATTTATGTATGGGTATTTGATTTGTGTTGTGGCTGACTTGTGGCTCAACCTATATTTAATGTAAGGGGTTTATTTTAGTTTGTAATGCATTGAGCCAAATTGTGGCTTAGTTGTGTATAAGTAGGGGGTCTTATGGAGTCTTTTAGGTATTCATTCATGGAGTAATTCATTCACTCAGAGGAGTGAGTCTAGAGAGTAGCTTAAGGGAGAGTTTTCTTGAGTCTATGGATAATGTGATAAATGTGAGGTAGTTTACAACAAGATTGTGGTGGAGTTGTGAGTTTGTGAGAAGGGCTAGTAGCTGCAACTTGGAAAACAAGGAGATTGCTTGGTGGGCTTGCAAGCACAAGTTGAGATCTACCTTGGAGGTTTCTACTAGAGTGTATATCTAGACTAGCTAGGGTTTGGGTTGGATCTTGAGGGATCTTGTAGAACTATTATTGTAATTGCTTTGTATTTGGCCGTAATCAAGAATACCTTATAGCTTGACACATTGCATGTAAATAGTTATTTCATGAATAAATTATTATAATTTGGTATCAAATCTTGCATTTTTGCTTCTTGTTGTTGTGTTTTTGTTGTGTGGTTGTTTGCTGGGGGCTAGGACATCTCCTTTGGGCATTCTCCTACCTTGCACTACATCAGGTGGTATTAGATCTTGCATTGTTATCCATTTCTACCTTGTAGTTATTTTTTGTGGGATAAGACATCTCCTTTGGAGATTCTCATGCCTTGCATTGCATTAGGTGGTATTAGAGTATAAGGTTTTTTCCTAAGTGTGTAGACCGATCATCAAAGTTGAGGCAGTTTGTACCAAGAATTGGATTAAGAAAGCTTGATCTAAGTTGATCTTGATCTCATGGTAGATTTTCATTCTGGAGCCCTAGATCTCTTAGTTGTGAGGTGGTAGATCATGGTTCTGACTTGCAATTATAGAGGGCTTGTAGATGGATCAATGGATGTGAAGATGGAAGATTGATCTCGTTGAGACATGATCTTAGAGAGTTTGTGGATTTTAGATTTGTGGTCATGGACTTGTGATGTGGTTCCTAATTATTCGTGCAAGGTGGCAGGTTGTGATCTAACTTGTGAACAATTTGGTTTTATCACAAGAAGCATGGGAAGGATTTATTGCAGAGGGTTTGTGAAGATCTTGGGAGATGGCTTTGAGAGGATTGGACCCTAAGATGATTGCAAATCTTCATGATATGGTGGAAAGGAGGTTTTATGAGATGTCTCCTTGATTTGAAGCTAGCTTGGCTAATCCTGTGAAGGAAGGGGTGAGGAAGGAATTTTCTAGATGTTGGTGGAGTTGGAGTCTACCGATATAGTAGATAGTTGTCTAGCCAGTTAGAAGACTTTTTCAAGAGAAAAGGTGGCATAAAAATGTCAAGGTGGAAGAGATTGGTTTGTTCATCAGTTTGTGGAGCTTGATATAGAACCTACAAAGAAACTTTAGGCTATTGTTGTGGATATCCTAACCTTGTTGATGCTGGGATGGATATTGGTTTTCATGATCAGTTGGTTGAGTCTAACATGGAAATTGTAGAACACTTGGTCATGGATGATTTGGTTATTGTTGGTGAAGAGTTGTATGTTGCAAACCATCTTGTTGTGAGAAATGAGATTGTTGGTGTTGTGAGTTTGGCATGTGTTTATGGAAATCCACATATTGCTACTGATGTGGATTTTTTTGTTGCTGCTATGGATTCACTAGTTGTTGATGTGGATGAGGATTTGATGTTGAACCATTATGTTTAGTTTGTTCCTAGGAGTGAACATGTTGATTGGGTGGATGAGATTCTGGTGTTTAACAAAATGATGCAGATGTGGATGATTTGGATGTTGGTTTTCTTGTCCTTGTTGGAGTGGAATTCTTTGGTGAAGATAAAGATGGTTGTTGATCTTTCTTTGAGCATCAAATTGTAGGACACACTTTTCTATTTACCTGGGGAGTCTGATGCAGGAGAATCTTGTATTTTCTTAGTAGTTACTTCAGAGTTCTTGGGAAGAGGCTTGGTAGTTGCTTTGGAGGGTTCTTGAACTAGTACTCGGTTGAAGAAGGATTGGTTGCTCGACATGCTCTAGGAGCTTGGCATGGTCTTCTAAGCTCGAGATACTCTAGGAGCTCAACATGGTCTATCAAGCTCAACATGGTTTGGCATCTTGGCATGGTCTAGGAGCTCAGCATGGTCTAGTCACTCGACATGGTCTGGTAGCTTGGCATGGTCTTGGAGTTTGGCATGGTCTGTGGTGCTCAGTTTTCACTGCAAGCTCAATGATGGTTAGGAATTTATAGGTGCTTGGCTTGGTTTTGTTGACACTCAGTTTGGTGTTGATCCTTGTGGGTGTTGAGTTCTTTGTGAGCTCACTTTTGGCATTTAATTTATGTATGTTTATTTAATTTCTATTGTTGCTTACTTGTGACTCAACCTATATTTAATGTAAGGGATTTATTTTGGTTTGTAATGCACAGAGCCAACTTGTGGATTAGTTGCATATAAGTAAGGGGTCTTGTGGAGTCTTTTATGCATTCATTTGAGAAGTGATTCATTCAGTCCATAGGAGTGAGTCTAGAGAGTAGCTAAAGGGCTTGTTTTCTTGAGTCTATGAACAGAGTGTCGAATGTGGGTAGTTTAGAGTAGGATTGTGGTGGAGTTGTGAGTTTGTGAGAAGGGCTAGTAGCTGCAGCTTGGAAAACAAGGAGATTGCTTGGTGGGCTTGTGAGCACAAGTTTAGATCTTCCTTTGGAGGCTTCTAGTAGATTGTGATCTAGACTAGCTAGGGTTTGGATTGGATCTCGAGGGATCTTGCATAACTGTTATTGTAATTGCTATTGTATTTGGCTATAACCAGGAAGGCCTTATAGGCTAAAACATTGCATATAATAGTTATTTTATGAATAAATTATTGTAATTTGGTATCAGATCTTACATTTTTATCATGTTTCCACCATGTGGTTATTTGTTGGGGGCTAGGACATCTCCTTTGGGGATTCTCCTATCTTGCATTGTGTCATTTCCATATTGAATGTCAAGGTGTTATGAATGTTTTAATGCTTTTAGTTTTTCATGTATGCAATTAGATCATAATACACATGAAGGATTTATTATAAAGATTATTTTTTATTGGTTACTAATTCACACATCACCTCTTAGTAATTTAGCCTATCATATATTTCTAATAGTCAGATAATTTTTTCATCCCATGTTTGTCTAACAGATCTCAAAATTGATTTTTTAATTAGTTACTACAAAAGACAATAGTTCCCAATATTTATACATGGATATCTAACAATAATGTCTATCAGCTTGGTGGATATATTATGGGTGTAAGTAAAGATATTGGTTTTTAGTACATTTATTCTGTCTAGTTTTTTGGGTGAAATTATCTAATTTCTTATATGTAATCTATGTATTACTAAGAGAGGTGATTGAAAAAATGTATGTTAAGGATTCTTTTAGTATTATAGGGAAAGGTATAATATCATTTTGTAGAGATTACATATGAGAGAAGGATCAAATGTTGTTTAACACCATAACATTAGGATAGGGTTGTTAACAAAAACACTAAAAAATAAAGAAATTATTAGTGATTGACATTAAAAGTAATTTTTTTAGAAGAGATTTACCAACTTCAAAATCAATTTGCAATATGTAGATTTTGTAACTTATGCTTGTTTGTATTTTGAAACAACATAGTTCCAAATTACCCTGATGAGAACGAGATACATCTAGGGGTAGCTAATTCCCATCCCCAATATATCCTTTCAGGCACTAGGCCAACTATAAGGCTAGACCTTTCTTCTACTTCAGGCTCTCCAAAACCTAGGTGGGTGTACATAAAATTAATTTATATGGTACCAGTGCTAAAATATAGACTTGAATCTAAATAAGGTAGATAAAACCCTTATTTCTCCTATACTCATGCAATGAAAAAGATATGCAATAGAAAATTGAAACTCGATGAACTCCGTAAGTAGAGTGAGGGTAACACTTTTTAGCTCTTCAACATGAAAGGGAAAAATATTTGATTAGTGATGTTGATTTTAGAAAAACCCCAAATATGCAACATTAAGAACAAATTGATCCTATAGCTGATCAGTGCCTTATCTATTGGGAAATTCCATGAATCCAACACATATATCTGTGATATCAATGAAATATTTCATACACCCAGACATCCAATTTATCCTATCACTTTTTGAATTAGAAATCAGTGTTCATAAAGACTTCATTCTCATGAGATATCCTTCTCAAAATAACAAACAACCTTGTCAAATACATCAAGCATTTACTTGTCCCTTTGTTCCAATAGCAAAATATATTAGACATACAATCTTAAGGGGATGTAAATGGGTCTCAATTCTTTGTCCCCAGACCACATAAGACTATAGATAATAGAGATAGAAGATGAGAATCAAAATAAAACTAAAGAAATTCTTTCTTATTTGTATTCATTTCTTTGAAACTATACGTTCAGATGCATGAAATTAAAACATGGAAACACCTAAAAAATTAGAACTATCAATATTATCTTCACTACTGCTATTCATACAAGAGACAATATGTTGAAGAATGTGGTGTCACAATGATGAGAACACATCAAGACTGGAACCCTGGTTTCACAAATCTAAGAACACTCAAGATTGGAACACACATGGTATCACAATAGTGAGCAAATTTTTCTCCAAAACTAGAACCCCCACCATGAATGAGAGAAAGAAAGATATAGAAAAAGAATGGAATCTTGGATCTGATCTAAAGACATGTGTCCACTTGAATCTCCATTCTTTATAGTTGTAGAACATCTCTAATCTTTTTACCCATGAGTTCTAATTTGGTTTTCATTATTTATGTGTAACAAACTTTAAATATCTCTTCTTCAATGATGAAAACCATTCTGTCTACCAAAATATCTAAAAGCATCATGAAATGTTTATAATTCTTTGATTCAACTAATTTGGAGATGACAAAACTAACCCATGTCTACCTTCATGTTGCCTTTTATGTTTATTTAGTCAATCATTTTACTAGAAATCAGAACTACCCCAATTGAATTAAACTACAAATTGGGTACCTTGGACATATCCCTGCATAACTCGAACTAGTGACCACTTATGCAAAAACAAACTCTAAAATTGAAAACTTGTCTTCTCCCAATTATAGTGATATATAATACTCCTATATTCGCTTATTGGGAACTCCTAGAATATTAATTTGAAAATTGGGCTCCACTCAAGGCTCTTGAAATAACACTTGGGCATATATCTAAAAATTTCTAAAGTTTAACTTTAGAATATATCAAATTTTATTTAAAACTGTAACTGCACATGATTTTTTGAGGGAAAATATAATAAAATATTAAAATTTTCACTTTTGAAAAATTCCCAACATTTTCCCTCTGGGTCAAACCTAGTTGACTAACCCTACCACGTGTCAAGTCCTAATTGGTTGACTACTATTTTGTCATTTGATCCTTATTGTCTAGCTGCCATGTGGCATCATCGCATTGGCCACCAACATTTCCACATCATCACACTTCATCATCGTGCCATGTCACTAGTTGCTATGTCACTTGATGAGTCAGCATCGTGCCACATCATCACGACATAATGACCTTGTGACACGTGTTATTATTTGCCACATTAGCACCTTGGGAAGCATGCCATGTTTGAATCCTCCACTACATGTCAATTTTTGATTTGTCCATCTCACCACCAATTGGCATCCAATCATTGTCCACCTCAGCTTGACATGTCACTACCACATCACTTGGAAGCCACATCACCAGTCCATCTTAGCTGATCACTATGTCACATAGTTAACCTCCTTACAAGTTCCCTTTGGCAACATAGTGACCACCATCGAATCCCACCACATGTCACCATCATGTGCCTCTAAAATCTAATTACCACACGTTGCTTCAAGGTTCATTCTTAGGTCCACATCATTTGATGATGTCATCATCTTTGGCAGTGGACTTGGTCAAAATTTAGTCTATCTTTCTCTTTGGCTAGCTGGGGTCCATGTGCAAGCCTTGGCTCATGTCTCAAAAGGCGTCAACCTTTTCGATACTTACATTGTGTGTGTTGGTGTATTTAAAATGCTCAAAGCATCCCTATAGCAAGAATGTTAGATAAACAACACGACTTGTTTCCAACCTTTTGCACATTGGGAGTTTTGCATCTAGTTGTCTCTTTTTAGAGACCATCTATGTGAGGAAGAAGGTCAAATGGAGAAAGATGAGTCTGCATATTCCACTTTTTCTATAGATAGTTCTTGCTCAATGATACAAGACATGGGGAAGGATGATCAAAAATTATGATGAGCTAAAGCCGGTGGACCTCTCCCATGTAAACAAAATTTTTTCTCACATTGTCTTCACTTCATGTGCACATTTTGTAGGAGAATGGTTCTGAAGAAGAAATATCAACTAGGGAAAGATATGTGCTCAACCCATAAGGCCAATGTGAAAGATTACTATTAGTTCCAATCATGCATTTATCCTTCCAATCCAAGCTTGTTGCAATGATATAATCACTTCCACAACCACTCTAATCATTTTCATTCATCCTATTTTCTATTTGCAATGATAGTAAACTTGTGAATCCTTGCAAATAGTGCTTTAGGGTAGAATCATCCTCTGTGTCAATTTGGAGTTCAAGTTGAGAAGTAGGATATTAAACTCGCAAGGAAGTTATGGCATAGGACTAGTTGAAAGAGAGTGTATGGCTTCATAGGGAAGATGTGTTCTGTATACCTCCGTTGACTTCAACCATAGCGGTATACCAATTACAAAGAAAATCACAACAGTGAGTGTGAGAGCCAAGCATTTACGACTTGCCTCCTTTTTGTGAGAAAAATGAAAATAAATAGTTGCAAATGGTTCAAAACTCATTTTAGAAGATTATGTCCATGTGAGGAATGATGGGACTTAACATATCAATGGGTGCTAAAATTGGTTACACACCTTTCCCTATCTGTTGCTCTACCCAAACTAGAATAGTAGCTCAAGATATAGTTCTCTTGACTACACCAAATGTAATAGCCCAAGCAGCAATTCTAGTGGATCTTATTATAGTAGCATTAAAGTTTGCATATTCAAAGTACCGTAGTGCCATTTTGAGCATACCCAAAGCAATGATAAACACAATTATAGTTTTAAAGCTAGAGAATCTCTCTCTACAATAAGGCACACTAAAAAGAAGCAAACAAGCCCAAGAAGAACATATGCAAGTTCACCACTTTCAAAACTCTTGTCATTTTGTAACTCATTTCTTGCTGCTTTCTCTGGAGACACTTGAATTATTACAATCCTTTTATAATTTTTTAAATTATAAAATAGAAAATGGTTTTCAAGTTTATCTTGAATACCATTCTGAACCAAAATCCTTTTTGTAATGATCTTAAATCATTATGACTTCTGTTCTCCCCTTTTAAAAATTTTAAAATCTTGATGCTTTATTAATCTGATAGAAATAGTCAGGACCCAAAGTGGGTCTAGCTAATTTTTTTTTCAATTTTGAACACCTGAACTGTAAAAATAATCTAATAGTCATTTGACATTGACTTGGTTGAAATTCAATAACTATTGCATCACTTAAAACTAATTTTACCATTAATCTACAAATTATCAATTTTCTGCTAGGAGACTCATTCACTTGCTTTAAAAAATAACAAAAGCACCTAACTGGGCTCTGCAATCAAACATACTTATTCTCTATTCCACATACTTACTCCCTATCAAATCTTGTCTCATGATGAAATCTCAATCAAAAGATATTGAACGCCAAAGTTGCCCTCTTAGAATTGCTTGCAACAAAACATGTTAGAAAATAACAAATCATGTTCTATTTTGGCTTGGAAAGCATGGCAAATTGACACTTTGGGGCATGAAAATTGGGGCGTTAGTTCATTTTCATGAGGATAATATGAATCTACGATTAGGGCTTGTGAAAAATAATAGGACAAAAATGGTGGGCGGTCAAAGTGAGCTACTTAGAATTTGCAAACTGGAAACATTGGTAGTAAAATGATTTTCACAAATGGAATGGACCTAGGGAAGTGTGTAGATAGATTTGTCAAAACTTGAAAATTGCTACAGTAAAAGTATTTTTAGAGTAGAACACAGTGGCACAATCCATTTGATCTCACATATCACGGATTCAAAGATATGACATCACGAACAGGGGTTTTGATAAATCAGCATTTACTAACACTAGTAAAACATCATAAATTGCATTTGGAATTGAGTTTGAAAGCTAAACAAACATATTTTTCATAAGCTCAAAATGGAAACATAGTAGGTCCCTAAGCTTTAGAATGTAATGCAAAAGGAATTTTCTCATTTTGGTCGACTAGGTAAAAGTTATAACAAGTCAAATAGGGCCTCCCAAAATTTTGAACAATTCACATCAACTTGACAACAATAAATGACCAACTTTGAGTGATTCAAAACCTAGTCAAACAGATTCGAAATGACTCAAAACCTGAAACATAGGTTGTTTGTTATGAACACTAAATACTCCAATTTAGAAACTCATGAAACATTAATTGGTGCAAGATATTCAATTGAAAACACAACCTCTTGTTGTTGTTTGACACTTAGGCAAAAATGCAGATTTGGACATTGCTCAAAATGGGACTTCACAAAATGGCTTAGAACAAAAATTTATCTTCATGGAACACATAGATGCACTGAATGCAAGGTGTTAGAAATATTAAACACCTCTTAGGCCTCAAATGGATGGCTGGGTATATTTACATCAAAAAGCATATATAGGCCTTGATTTTTCCAATGGTACTCAAAATCGAGGCTTCAATTTTGAGTCCCAACAATGCTTGTTAGAAAGGTGAGTCAAGAAATACCACGCTTGAATGAATTTGTAGAAGGGATGTAGTAGTAAATGTCTTGCAAAAGTTAATTGTAACTGAGAAGTTACTTGGGGTGCCTTTTTGGCAAGATGTTGACTCGAGCTTTAACATGGTTAGAGGCATTGTTATACACTCTATCTTTTGTTAGTGCATGGATTCATCATTGAATGTGACTCAAATATTAGGGAAATAATTTTGTTAGTGCATGTGGATATAGAATGGGTGTTCTGAGGTTTGGAGAAATAGAGAGAGGGCGTATGCATAATCAAAAGAAGAGGGCATAACCATTTATATTGAGAATTAAGGAGAAAAAATGATGAAATAATATTGGAAGAAGTAGTATTACAAATAATTATGGTATCCAAATCATTGAAACATAAGGTATATTGATCTTAATGTTTGTGAGGCTCCTAATTGTTTAATTGATTTAAGTTTTATCTCCTTTGTTGTCTTTGCTTTATCTTTTCCCAACACTTGTATCAAACGACATTATATTTTAAAAGGCTACTTACTATTGAGAACTATGAGATAACTGAGAGGGGGGGTGAATTTGTTAGATCTGGTTATCATACAAGCCTTTCAAACAATTGAGTACCAATTCATGAAACTTTATAAGCTTTCACAACAATAACTCAATAACCACATTCAACTTCTCAAATCAAACTTATATCAACTTCAAATTATTATCTCCTTTTTCTAACTAGTAGTGAGAATTAGAGTAATACATTAGCTTATACTGAGTTGCAACATCAAACAAATAACATAAAAATAAGCTTTACAACACATAAGTAGTCACACATTTGACACAAATACTTGATGAAGGGTGCTCCCCTTAATGCCATAACATACAACAAAATAGAGCACAACAAAACTTGAGAAAACAAATACAAGCTTCTCATTATCACTGAAAATTTAGAATTACAAAATTATAATATACATAACCACATGGGTGCGTTACAACAATCTGCAAGATAAAGTTGTGACTATCACCCAAAACTACCATAGACAACCTTCATGACTTCCTTATATACACATTCTTCACCACACAGGAAGGTTCTAGACACTAATCGCTAACCCTTGAGGCCAAGAAACCTCATATTATGTTTTTTTATTACACTTTATTGCATAAGATCACCTCAAGACAATTTACAAATTACATTTTCAAATGGGTCCACTTCTAGAGACCATAACTAGCACACTGCTGACTTGATGGGCTATTATAACCCTATTTCAAAATCCTCAACTAAAGTTCTATAGTGGAAAATGATGCAAGGGTTTATTAGTTAGGGTTTAATGAAGGTTCTAATTGAGTTATGCCTTCCTCACTAGAATTGAAATTTTGATAGCCAAAATTCATATCGAAATTCAACAATAACTACAATTAGTACATATTAGATAACAATAAAACTCTTTTGGGAGCTCATATGTCCAAGATGAACCACCACATATGAGATTAGAATAATCTAAGCACTTAATACCAACTTACTAAAATTAGCAAGCTTCCACAATTAGCAACTCTACAATAGAATAACCCTTCTTAAAAACACAAAACTAGAAATATAAATATTTTTGGGTGATGCAAGATTTTCCTTATGCCTAGGATGCTCCTACATCATACACCTAGGGTAATTTGAGAATTAACCTTGTCACATATCAAGTAGTTAGAGGAAAACCAAGATAGCTAACCTTCATGCATACTAGCCATAATAAATCCTCCATTGACATGCCTTTTCATTTGACCATATACTCTTCATAGATTTTATTCCTTGTGCTTCTTCTAACATGATTTTCCAATATCTCTTCACTCTCCTTCACAGTTGATTTAGATGTCAAACTAATCCATTGTTCTTGTGCAACTTCATATACATCACCTCCTTCATAATATTCCATCAAATCTAAAATGTTGAACACTGGTGAAATATTTAATTCAGTCACTATCAATTTCTTCTTCAAGAATGCAACAAGACTTCTTACATTCTCCTTTATAGTCTTTGTATCCTTTGTGTAATTTTCCATCTTTTGTTCCTTTGAACTTTCTTTCTTTCCTTTCATCCTTTTCATCCCTATCAGGACATCTTACAAGAATATGATCAACTTTATTGCATAAAAATAATATTATAGGGAGTTTGTCTTTGCATTTTTGTTTTCTTCTTTGTAGTCTTCTAGCCATTAATGCTTCAAGATCCTCAAGATCATCATTGGAAGATTCACTTTCACTAGCCTCATACTTTCATTTCTTCTTCTTAGTCTTATACAAAACCAATGGTGACTTGAAAGTAGATTCAATAATAGGGTCATTAAAATTATCAAAATTTTACAATTCAAAAGCAATGAGTCTACCAACCATACTATCTAATCTTAGGTCATTACTAGGTGTACATCACAGATCTTGTATTGAAAAAACTCTAATATAATAAATAGGAAGTAAAGTTATCAATACCTTGTTGATCACAGTATCATCACTTATCATTCCATCGGCTCCTTTGATAACATTTACAACATCTTTGATTCCTCCAACATATTGAACAATGTTTTCTTCTTCTACCACTTTAGTGTCATAAAAATTTTCTCTTAAGCTTTCTAATTTGGCTCTTAGCACATTCTTATCTCCTCCATGGAACTTTTCCAACTTTTTGCACATCTTCTCTATAGTATCATAGTCCTTTATGTCATCAAAATCTGAATAGCTTAGGGCATATGCAATCTCCAATATTGTATGAGTGTTCTTGTTCATCCTTTATTTTCTAAGGTTGTCAAAGGTGCATGTACTATTATATATTCATTCACCAAGTAGAACACTGTTGAATATCCAATTCTATCAATTGCAATTTCATCAGACTTTTCCATGTAGGGAAGTTCTCTTTGTTCATCATGGATATCTCCTTCAAGTACTTCTTTAGCTTTAGGTTTAACTCCCTTCAAACTTTTCTCTATAAGCACCAATGCTCTAATACTAATTATTAGAATGATTTTAAATAATTGAGGGCTAGAGGGGGTAGGGGCAGGGGGGTGTGGGCCCGGGGGGGGGGGGGGGGGGGGGTGGGGGGAGTGTAAATAAATTATCCTTAGGTCTAGATATACCAATTAAACTTTTGAGCTCTTCAAATAGCTTAAATCTAATCTCTAATACACTCAAGCTCTATAGTAACATAAACTTGTAGTTTACTATCCCAATAATAACAAAATTGTTGAATGTAAAACCTCAATCAATAAGCATTTCAAATAACATCCACACAAGTAAGACACAAGGAATTAAAATAAAAACCCAATTTGGGAAAAACCACTAGTAACATGTCACCAATTTTTCACTCTTCTGAAGTAAGCTCTATTAGGATCTAGCCCTGTTAAGGTTACAATACACACTATTAGGTGTAAGCATGTTAATGGATTTAATCACCCTATTAGGAGTGGCCTTGTTAGAGGACTTAATAGTATTTCATTAGAATGTCACCTTGATTAAAGGATTTACAAATGACTATTAGGTCAACCTTGATTAAAGGACATCAATAGATACAATGATTAGAAAGTAACAACACATTGATTTGATAAATACAACTCACTTTCCAAATATAGATCTAAACTTGGTTCAACAATTGATTCATTGATTGGCCTCCATTATCATCTCCATTACCGATCCACTTGGAAACCCTTCAAGCAATCACTCTTCACCTCAACACTTCATTGTTTAGCCTTTTGATTAAGTTTTCCAACCAACACAATCAACAACTACTCCAACCTTGTTGGCTTAGCCCTTATGCCCCCCTAAATAGGTAGCTTGATCTTTTACAGCTTAAACACCATTGTTGATCTTAGTTTAGGTTCTAGATTCATCAAATCCTTACATATTTTCACTTCCCCCTTCTCCTTCTAGAGACTTCTCAAAAATTATCTTTGAATCCATGCTTAGAAAGGGTTAAAAATGGTTTCTCCTAAATTGAATATTTGAGCTCATCAATACTTATCTTGCACATTCTTTACATACTTCAAGAATTCAACTATGCCAGCTAGAAATCTCAATTCCTTCATAAATTGTAAAATGTTGACACTTGACCAAAAATGTGTTCCTCAGCCTTGGTCATCACTAAAGTATCTTCTGACTTACACTAACTTCGCTCAAATTTTTTTACAGGTGCTCAGTCAGACTTTTATGTTACTCTATCTTTTATCATCGCTCATTTGATACTAAATTGTATTGGCTTTTATTGTTCAATTTTTCAACACTAGCATAACTTGGTTAAGTCTAAGTATTTTTTCTTCATTTATCATGTCTCTTAGGCTTCAACATAACTATCTTCTCCATAGAGTGTCATGATTAAAGAACACATTATCTTGTCAAAGTCCAATTGATCAAGTGCCCATTGTAATTCCTCATAACTCAACCTTTCCACTAGGGCCTCTTGTTATCGCTTCTTTTCAAATCCTCTTCGTCAATCATCTATATATGACACTCTACTCAGGTAGCAACCATCACACCAATAAGGTTTGACATCAATGACAACATAATAATTCTCCCAATCATAGTTTCGAAACAAAATTGTATTGATCAAGTATGGGTCAATTGTGGGTAGTATCTATTAAGATGGGTGATCTATAATCAAGACAGGAACATTGGTATTATATGTTTTAATATACTTACAAAATTAGATGTGTAAATATGTTGAAACTTTGATTCATGTCAAGTGCATATTTTTGTTTTAGTGATTTTAGTTTTCAAAAATTATTATTTTTTTAATTTGTGATATTGCAACTTTAATTCTCAGTTAGTTTATCTATATCAATGTGTTTCATGCATTTAGGCTAACAAAAAGATAATTAATTTTTTTCTTGATTCTAACATTTTCTACTTGAAGTTCAGTTTAGCTTTTTCTCCCTAATTATTCTATTGTTAGACATCTCTTTGTAAAGTATTTATGTCAAATTAGATTTATTTCTAATATCTTGTAAAAAACCAAAATCTGATTTAATTGAATATATAAAAGTTCAATTTTAATTTTCATATATATCTATCTATTTGGAGATCCGCACTCTTGGGTAGAAAGGATTGTGAGAAAATAAATGACTTCAGCACTATTGTTACTAGTTAATATCACACATGTTTTCTATACAAAAATAATAAAATACACATTACAAAAAACATTTTGTATTGGAAATACACATTACAAAAAAAATTTTGTATTGGAAATACACATTACAAAAAAAATTTCTTCCTTGTACAATTGCTAACAACTACATGCTCCTACCACACCATAACAATCTGGTTCAGGCCATTCCTTTTGACTCTGAAGTTAGAGAAGCTCTTTTCTCTCTTTTAGTTGATAAGTCACCAGGCCCTGATGGTTTTCCCACCTTATTCCTCCAAATGTACTTGCCCATCATCATGAAGGATGTTGTGAAGGTGGTCCAGGAATTCTTTGGAGCCAAAAGTATTTTGAAGGAGATTAACTCTACATTCTTAGTGCTCATTCCCAAAGTGCCAGGAGCTAACACTTTGGATAAGTTCAGACCCATAAGTTTATGCAACTCCTTTTATAAAATCATCTCAAAGGTTCTCACTTTGAGGCTACTTAAACTTCTCCCCCTGATCATTTCTCAGCAACAATCCAGTTTCATCCTGGGTAAACAAATTTTAGATTCAATTATTATGGTGCATGAAGTGATACACTCTATGGAAGATGGAAAGAGAGAAGGGATGTTACTCAAACTAGACATGTTAGGACTGGGTTGATTGGTCTTTTCTAGATGTGGTGCTGAATGCTTTTGGCCTTGATGTCAAATCGTGTAAGCTAATCTCCCAGCTGGTCACCACCCCCTCTCTAGCTATTCTAGTTAATGGATCCCCCTCAGACTTCTTCAAACCTACCAGAGGTCTTTGTCAAAGGGATCCTTTGTCACCTGTTCTCTTTATTATCTTAGCCAAATTCATTGGTAGACTCATGGAGAAGAAAAAGAAGGAAGGGGGGATCAAAGGCTTTAAACCTTCTTCCAAATGTACCCCCTTCATGCATCAAATTTTTTTTAATGATACCATCATGGGTGGAGAGGCATTGGTCAAGGAGGCAAAGGCTATGAAAGATACTTTGGACATCTATTCTAGAGGGTCGGGGCAGCTCATCAATTAGGACAAAAGCTCTGTTTTCCTTATCAATACACCAGAGGATAGAAAAAAGAGAATATCTAGAATCCTAGGATGTTAGGTGGGGAAGCTTCCTTCTACCTACCTTCATATCCCCTTGGGAATGAACCCTTCTGACTCCTTCTAGAATGACATCATGGATAGGTTCAACAAGAAACTGGCAGGCTAGAAGGGAGCCATTCTTAGCCAAGTAGGAAAATGTCAACTTGTTAAATCCATCATTCAAAACTTGCTGATATATGCTGTGAGCCTCTTTACCATATCGGTGAAACACACAGAGAAGATGGAGAAAATCCAGAGAGATTTTCTATGGATGGGAGTGGAAAGGAACAAAAGGTACCCCCTTGTTGCTTGGGACAAAGTTTACCTCCCCAAGAAGAATGGTAGCCTTGGAATCAAAAATCTCACTCACCTCAATAAGGCCCTCTTGGCTAAGCAAATCTGGTGCATCTTTAGTAGCACGAGAGAATGGAGAGGCACTTTAGTAAATAAGTATTTAAAGAGGCCCACTATTCAATTCACCCTCTTTGGTGAGGACATCCCAAGAGGTTTAGCTATTTGGAATGGTTTCTTAAGAGCCACGAACTTGGCTAACTCAAAAGTATCTTGGAAGCTGGGTAATAGGGAAAATATTCTAGTCTGGTCTGAAAGTTTTCTTTCACAAGGCCCCCTTATGAACAACCATAGCTATAATCAACCTTTATGGGCGCAAATTCAACAATTACAGGACAGTTCAGAGTTGGAGAGACCTCTCTATCATCTCTAATGACCTCAAACCAATTATGATCATGCTTAATTCCTTATCCCTTAGCAAAAAAAAGGATGAATTGGTTTGGAGGGATAATACCAACGAGCTCTATTCAGCTACTTCTGGGTACTCTACTTTATGGAGCTTAATAGAGACACCCCCTTGGTCAAGGGCTTGGATCCCTAGCCTCATGCCAAAAGTCAACATGTTTTTTTAGTTGGCTCTTCAGGACAAAAATCTAACCCAGGAAAATCTTATCAAAAGAGGTCATATCATGCCTAGCAGATGTGTTCTGTGTAAAGAACAATCAGAGATAGGAAATCATCTATTCATCCACTATCCTTTCACTAGGACTGTTTGGGGCACCCTCACCTAGGACTTAGGCTTCATATAGTGCATTCCTTCTAACCTTCTGGACTTTTTCTGTCAATGGAATGACTTGTTTAGTGGGGCTATCTTGAAGGAAATTGGTCCCTAGATCCTTCCCCATTTTTGCTAGAGCATTTGGAAGAAGAGGAACAATCAGATCTTCAGAGATAGGGAGGAGCTGGCTTTAGTTGTTGGGAGGAAGATTTTCAGCAATATCAAGGAAAATATTTTAGTGAGGAAGAGGAGGGATTTTGAGATTAGAGGTAGGAAAAAGGTGAAGGTAAGTGACAGTTCAAGGAACATACATGAAGCCGAGTGGCTTCTTCCCCCTGAAGGTTGGCACAAAACCAATTTTGATGGAGCATCCAAGGGAAACCCTAGCTCCTCGGGTAGTGGAGGTGTGATAAGGAATGATAATGGAGACTATATTGTAGCTTTTTCTCTCTCGCTGGGAATCCAAACCAATCATTTTGCAGAAGTGAATGCCACATGCAATGTTATAAAATTGGCTTTTGAAATTGGCGTCACTAATTTATGGCTTGAAGGAGACTCAAATAACATTATAAAGTGCATCATAGGCAACTCAAATCCATCATGGATGGTTGCAAATCTAATTGATGAGACACGTGAGACCTTCCCCAAATTTAATAGAATCCACATCACTCATATTTTTTGGGAAGCTAACTTGGTTGCTGACAGCTTCGCGAACATTGGGGTCGACACAGACCAAAAAATGACCAACCATCCCAGATTTTGTTTGCCGATGGATGCTAAAAGTTTGATCGACTTGGACAAGACCCAAGGAAGTACAGATAAAATCAAGCCTTAATTATGATTATGAAAGTTTTTAGAAATAAGGGTACTCAGCAAAATGGAAGCATGGGTAATCATAATTGTGGTGATTCATTACAAATTAATTGACATGCTTTGTGGGTCTTTCTTCACACTCATTTATGGAACAACAAAAGGGCTAATTTTCTCTGTTTACTGCTCAATCTTGGAGCTCCCTTTTAGTCTCAGAGGGAGGATCACATGAGTATAGAAGGTGTGCAGGAGATAGAAATCGTTGGCAAAAGGTGCAAAAAAGAGCCCATGGGAAACTTTTAGAAATGGAGAAGAAGGAAGAAAGTATGGGAAAAGCTTGAAGAGGGTGGGGTTACCAATTATATCATGAAGCTACATGGTTTTGATCAGGAGGTGACTGATAGCATGGTGTGGTCCTAGAAGGATGGTAGGTTGAAGGTTAATGGGGTCTACTTCTAAATAACGGAGGAGGTGATTTTTACTGTCACTGAAATCCCTATCGAGGGTCTTAAATTCTTCAGGGATAAGAAGCTCTTAGCCAATGCGGTTAGGGACTTTATGGAGAATAAGAAGGAACTAAAGGCACTGAGAAATATTGAGACCTATTATGCCCCCGATTCCATGAAGAAGTGGTGGAGGTATGTTCTTCAAGCTGTTATTGAGTACATCATGTTGGACCCTAGGTTTGATAGAGCTCGAACCCACCATTTTGTAATTTTGAATCATTTTCAACACAATGCCAAAATTTATTTTCCATATTACCTATTAACCTCCATGAGAAAAGTAGTGGATAGCTTCAAAAATAAGCCCACTACAAATCCAGCTCTGCACGAGGGGTTGCTGATACTTATCCATGAGCATTTCAAGGCTCAGACCATAAGCATGGCTCCTCCTCAGATAGAGAATGTGGATTCTGGTAGCTCCAATTACTCCTCTAATTTGGATGATATCCAGAGCCTCAGCTTTGAGGAAGGAGGGATCTCTTCTTCAAGGAAATTAGCGACCCACCAAGCCAAGACGATTTCATCCTCCTCCATAACCCCCAGCAGAAAAAGCCCAAGGGGTCATGGGAAGAAGCCTCTCATGAAGGGTGAGAAGTGTGGTAGTGATGATGAGGAGGAGTCAAAGTCTGAGGAGGTGGTTAAGGAGACACAAGAGGATATTAAGGATGAAAGTGGAAGGAAGAAATGCAAGAGGGAGAGTTAAGAGGAAGTGCGATCATAGTTTGAGGAGACGTCCGTGTTGCCCCTATCTCTAGTCCACCTTCAAGCCCAACCTAAGGAACAAAAAGAGGAGAATGCTAGGAATGTTGAAGGGGAAGTGTAGGTCAAGGAGAGGAGAAAAACTTGGAAAAACTTCAATGTCAGGACCTCGAAGATGGGCATATTTAGGGAGGCGATGAACCCCCAAATCCTAGTGGATGACATAGAAGAACAAAGGCTAGAAGAACTCATTGACCCAGTGTTAGTGGCCATTTTGGACAAACCGAGGGAGACAGGAATGAACCTCCTGAATAATGCTCATAACAGCATGATTGATAATTTTAGATCAATCAAATGGTTGTTCCATGAGCTGGAGGATGTCAAAGAATAGGTGAGACACATTGAGGCTTCAAGGAATGGGAAGGATGCAAACAAGAGGACAAATTCAGTTGACAGGCTCAACCTGCTAGAAAGAAGGATACACAATCTAAAGAACTACAATCACAACCTTGCAAACCAGATGATTTCTTTGTTAAGCTCCATAAAAAATGACATCCTCTCTCTTATGGGCTAGATCAAAGATAGGGAAATGAAGGATGAAAATGAAGGAAAAGATAGGGAAGAAGCCAAAATGAAGGATGACTCTGCTAAGGACATCACCATTCCTAATCTAGACCAGGGAGATCAAAGGGTGCATCAGCTAGAAGTGGAGGAGAATCAATTGGCCTTTGAGGCTGCTTAGGTAATGCAAGAGCTGGAGTGAAAGAACGAGGAATAACTCTCGCCTGTTCTTTTAGTTTTCCATGTCTTTTGGCTTTTGTTCTGGCTTTAGGTTGTTCCTATCTTTTTTCCTAGTCTTTTCTTAGAACTTTTCTTTTTGGCTGGGCTTTATGCTTATTATCAACCTCTGAATTTAAACTTTTTTGGTTGGCTTTCACGCTTATTGTCAGCATTTTATGTTGTTTTAATTAATTTTTTTAAAATTAAGACACTCATATACCAAGTATTTAATATTCCTAAACTAATAACCTTATTTGAGACATCTTCTTAGTAACACTAAGGAAGAAGTAACTCACACTTAGTTCAAGAAAAGAAATCATAATATGGATATCTCAAAATAGCCCTATTCTATCGTAGGCTATCATTAGCTTTGCATGATATAGATATTTTAATGATTTTTGTAACCTCCACCTACCATGGATCCTAAAGGAGTAGAAAGAGAGATAAGGCATGGAAATATTAATAGAGAACTTATGATTCCATTTGGTATTGCCATTACTATTGAGGAATTGTGGAATTCATACTATAAATAAAAGTGAAATTCCTACTTGTTGTGGGATGTATCCAAGTTAACAAGATATTCTTGGCAAGCAATGTATTTAAGTACCTAACACAATTTATTATAAGACTCTTAGGGGTTGAATAGAAAAATGAAGTATAGGTACAATGAAATTATATGCTCGAGCAATTTGTTGGATAACTAAATAGATTGTGATATATCTTTAAGTGAATTTAAACACTAAAATACTTAGTTTCTTTCACATACAATCTTCTATTGAGGATAATATATGGGATATAGCTCATTATAATGATAATTTTATTTATACCCCATTCTTCACTTGACCAAATGTTTATGGGTCATTTTAAGACTCTTAGGAGTCGAATGGAAAAATGAAGTATAGATACTAGGAAATTATATGCTCAAGGAATTTGTTGGATAGCTAAATGGATTGTGATGGATCTTCAAGAAAATTTGAACATTGAAATACTTATTTTTCTTTCACATATAGTCTTCTATTGAGGATAATATATGGGACATAGCTCATTATAATGATAATGTTATTTATGCCTCATTCTTCACTTGACCAAATGTTTAGGTCCCTTCAATATTATTTGGAAGGATTGGTAATTAATATCATTCAAGCTGTCCTATTTTATTAGTCTCTTAGTCATGGCCTCAATTTTATGACATGTTATATTTAGTAAAACTGGATGATAAAACTATTAGAAAACCCATTAAGTATCATTCCCAAAAATATAAAATAAAGTTACAGTTCAAAATATATCAAATATTTTGAAACTTGTTAAATGACCTAAACTCTAAATATAAATTATGATAATAATTTATTTTCTTTATTCTAACTAATCATACAAACTTAAACTAACTCTTAAACTCCAACATCCTATCTATCCCTATATTTTAATCTTATTTTCATTTCACCTTCTAATTTTCTTAGAAATTGACGATAACTTAATAAATGGAACATTTAATCCTTTTCCTTTCTATCCACATGAAATCATACTTTTTAAACCTATCAACATAATCAAAATTGTAAACTTAAGTGAACTAAATAGAACAAGAGCTCTTTGTGAGTTGGAGTCCCTCCTTTTTGGGGTTATAGTGGAGGTTGTAACTGTCAATATGTGTTGAGAAAAAAAAATTGTGTTAAAAATTACATCGATTAAAATATAAAACTGTCATCTTAATTTTTTAATAACCTTACTTTTTGTTATTTTTCACTGAAAATAAAATAAAATTTTGTAGAATAAAATAAAATAATTTTAGTAGAATAATTTTAAATATAATGAATCAATTAAAAAAATTCTAATATTTGTATTCAAATTTATTAAATATTGAATACTAATTCCTTAAAATAAAGAAAATTAAAAAAATAAATTCATTGTCTAGATGGCCTATATGATATCTTTTGGCAAAAATCATTTTCTTAAGGCTTATTAGGCACTTTCAATTTATTTAATTACTTACAAACTTAACATATTTTCATTCTTTTATTGAAATAATTAATTTAGATAGTGGTTCACAAACACACTTCAAGAAATAAAAATGAACCTCTAATGCGAGTCTATGATACAAAATTATAATAAGATTTTAATAGATTGATAACCATCTTGCTATTGTTACAACTAATAAATATTGAAATTTTCAAAATTATATTATAAAAATTACAACAATAAAAATGGAGGCCATAATTAACATACAATTAATAATTCTAGAAAATTAACTATGTTTAATATTATACTAGATTATTAAATTATTTACAATATTTCTAAATATTTATAGTTAAACCAAATCCATGAAACAACTTTCTTTAGTAATAACTATTAGTTAGTTGCATTTAGCTCTTCAAAGTTAATACATGAGACAATAGTAAGGAAAAGTTCAAAAATAACTTTTTAAAAGAAAATTTAGTCTATAGCTCAATTATACATCAATTTATAAATTGATATACAATAAAACTAAAGAAAAACTATTTTTTTTGGTTTTGAAAAAGTATATATTTTTTATTGCCTCATGTATGACCATGAACCCAATCTTTCATTGATCAAATATTAAAAAAAACACCTCATCTTCTAGACCAAGTATTCTTCAACTTTCTAACAGTGTCTGTAATCAGTTGTGCCGTTTGTCACTTATTGACATGAACTATGATAAGTGTATAAAATATGAAATAAATTCTGACAAAAAAAATTAATTACATTTTTATATTTTGAATTTTCCTATATTTTTTAATTCAAAAAACTAGCATTTATGCCCACAAAAATAGCTTTCGACCAATGAGAAAAAAAATCTTGATTCTCATAAATGAATTTAATAATATATGACCCACAACTTTAGAAATATATTTTTTGCTTCCTAAAAATGAAATAAATAGGGTCAAACAAAAACATTAGTTCCCTACCTTATATAAGGCAAGGACTAACAAAATTAACATTTGTTAGTTCAAAGTTAATTCAAAAGATCAACTCAAAAGTTCTAAGGCAAAATGTGCTCTACTAGCGTTTGTACAGTTTGTGTCTGAGCCCTTTCTGCCTCACTATCTATCATTCCACATTTAGTGTAGGAATTTAATTTAGGATATAATGGCCTCAACCCTCTCTGGCCCAATAATTGTTGTTGGTGTTGGAGTTGTTGCTGCATGTGAAAATAGCCCCAATGAGAAAACACCTGTGCAAATTTGTACCCAAGGTATTTCATGAGGTAATTCCTCTCCCAACCTAGTTTTGAATATTGCTACTTTTGAATCTTCTTCTCAATGGCTAGAAACCCAAACCCTTATTGGGTATTTTATGGGTTGCACTCCATCTAAAAGCACATTGCATGAATGGGTAACCAAGGTCTGGAACCCCCAAGGGATTCACCTTGAAAGGATTTAGAGGTTCACTAAGGGATTTTTTTTTGTTTCAATGTGGTAACCCCTCCCAAGCTGAGAGCATTTTCAGCCATGGGTTGTGGATAGTTTGCTCATCTCTCCTTATTTTTTAGAGATGGTCTCGAGACTTTTGCGTCTTAGATGACAATAAACTTAGCGTTCCAGTTTGGGTAGAGTTCCTTGGGTTGCCCATCCCTTACTGGTCTTTCCTCCCAAAAATTTCCCAAACTATGGGTAAAGTGATTTGTGTGGAACTAGAAATTCTTTCCAATGCCCACTCTCAGTAGAAGGTTTATGTTGAGGTCGACCTCTCTAGGGACCTTAAAGAATCTGTGGAAATTTAGATTGGTGCTACCATCTTTACGCAAAAGGTTCTTTACCTAAGTCTTTTGAATACTTGCTTTCACTATCAATTTTCTAGCCATAAGATAAAGGATTGTCCTCTTCTTGAGCATAATCTCCCTTCAATGTAGGAACCCAAGTTAGCTCTGGCTATTAAAAAAGATGAGCAGACAATGGTTGTCAAGAAAGGCAAGGGGACAATGGTTCTCAAGAACTCAACCATCCCAGCTCTAGTGTGGCTCCTCTTGTGCCCACAACACTTGAGGTTCCCATGGTTGTGATACCACCTATTTCAAACCCAACATCATAGGGGACATAATAGCTAGAGGTACAAGCTGCTTGGGTTCATGTGCCTCAAGAGACTTCTATGATTTCCTCTCCATCATTCTATCGCTCTTTCAGCCCTAAAGGCTAGAATGTAGTTTCTATTACTAGGGATAAATGAAGAGCCATAATTTTGGGTGATCCCTCATTTGAATCCTCTTCTTTCTTGCATAAAAACTTTACCTTGCTTGGGGATGAGGAGAATATACAAGCTTGTTTATAATGAATTTTCTCTCTTGGAATGTGCGGGGGCGAATAGAACTCCCTAGAAAATATTCTATTCATGATACCAAGCATAGGCTTGGAAATATTGATGTTTTGTGCCTACAAGAAGTAAAAGTCTTTGGGTTTCTTCTCAACTCAGCTTTCTGTGTGATATGGTCGGATGGTGTTAGCTTTGTTTCTTAGCATGAAGCTAGTTGAGGTGGAGTAGCAACTCTCCTCTCACCTCAACTTTTCCTTGTTATTATTTCCCATGGGTCTAACCCCATGTAGAGAGTTGTTTGGATTTTATTGTCTTTTCAAAATCATTCTTTTGCCATTGTCAATATCTATGCCACTAATGATGTAGTTGAGCACTCACACTTGTGGAGGTGGCTTGGTGATTCTTTGCCACTTGCCACTTGGATATTCTATAGAGATTTGTATATGGTTGAGCTAGCTATTAATAAAGTGGGCCTTCTACCTTTTTGATGGTCGACTGGAGAGTGAGAAGCCTAGTTTTAGATGCGAAACAAGTTGGGTCTTTTTGATCCCAATGTTCATCACCGTCAGACTGATGGCATCTGGTACATATGGTCCAACTTTTGAGAGGGAGCTAACAGGGTCCTTAAAAGGTTGGACCATGATATGATTTTTGCTCAATCCTTTTTTTCTTTTTCTCACACGAGTCTGCTACCTATCACTCCACTCCTTGATGTGACTCTTTCTAACCATTTTCCCATCCACTTCTCCATTACCTAGCATTCCACCCCTCCTTGTAACTATAAAACTTAGTTTTACCTTAATACTTCAATGTTGCCACATCTACCCACAAGCACTCATATTTTAAAAACTTGGAACCTTTAACCTAGGCCCCACTCTTCCTCTGGGTGGATTTAGTGGTGGAATGGTGCCATCACCCATACTATGAGGTTTCTTCACATTTGTGGGAGGTAGATGACCACTTACCACAAGAGATCCTATGAGGCCACTACCAAAAATCTTGTATGACCACTAAAGCTCTAGCGATGAATCTATTTGATATGGATCTCAAGGTTTGGCTTGCAAACCTTTCCACCAGAAGTAGGTTGTAGACAATTATACTACCTAGGGAGCTCAACTCAAAGCCCACCTTCAATGGCTAGAGGTTGATGATCAAGCTTCTAAGGAACATTTCAATGCATTGAGGGCTTTCCACTTTGCGGTGGGGATCAAATGCATTCGGGAGGGTTAGCACACCTTCTATGAGCTTCCTGACATTCTCCAAGCTTTTGTTTACCACTATGAAAAAGTTTTAATAGTGTAGGGTCACTCAGTAGCCCAGAATCAAGACTTGTAGGCTTGTTTGACTATCTCTCCTAAAAAAATTACTCCAAAACAATATGCATTCTATGAGAAAAAGCTCACTTTAGTGGACCTCAAGGAAGCTATCTTCTCCATGGCAGAGGATAAGACCCTTGGTTGTGATGGCTTCCCTTGTAAATTTTACAAAACATTTTGGGATGAGATTTGACCAGACTTGCATAGGGTTTACATTGAGGCCTACAATTACTACTCTCTAGGTAGTATTATTAACATGAGAAATATCAAATTCATACCTAAGGCAGGTGACCCTAAAGACATATGCAATTGGAGACCTATCACTTTGTTGAATGTCTCCTATAAGATCATTGCCAAGGCTCTCTCTCTTAAAGTTTGTCATCTTCTTCCTTAGATCATTTTCCCTAAACAAATGAGTTTTATTAAGTCCCATTATATCCTAGACAATATAATTGTCATGTAGGAAGGGATGGAATGGGCTCAACATTCCAAGCAACAAGCCATCTTTCTCAAAATTTATTTTGCCAAAGCTTATGACCAGATTGAGTGGCCTTTCATCCTTGCAATGCTTCAAGCACTTAAGTTTGGCCCTACTTTTTTGTGTTCTGTACAGATGCTTTTTGGGGATACCTTTGCTTGCATCTCAATTAATGGCCATCAGTCTCAAGCTTTTGGGCTTTATCATTCAATTCAATAAGGTTTCCCACTGGCACCATCTTTATATGTGTTGGCAGCATAAGGTTTTGGGTATTTTCTCACAAATACCATCTCATAAAGGAGGTTCCATGGTATTTACCTCCTAGATTCCCCTGATTATCTTATGAATGGTCCTTTCATAGAATACTCCTTCCTCACTCTCATAAAGGATGAAGAGAATGTTGCCTCCACTTTGCAATGTCTTGACACATTCTATCTTACTTCAAGGTTTTCTATTCATTGGCACAAAACCCTTTGCTATAGGCAGTCTTCCCTTCCCTGTCCTTCTTGGATTGAGCAATATAAATGGAAATGGGTTTAGCATGAGGAAGTCTTTCATTTTCTGGGCATCCCTTTTTCCTTCCACACCTCAGTTGTAGAGCTCTGGAATGCAGTTCTTGCTAGAATAGAGAAGAAGTTGGAGTATTGGATCACCAAACCTGTCTCCCTTGAAAGAAAATTCTAGTTTTGTTTCAAAGTGTTGGCTACTACACATGTATACTATTACTCCTATTGAGCTCCTTCAAAGACCTCTTATCTCAAACTCGAGCACCTATTACATGATTTCCTCTAGGCGTCAGATGCTTCTCACCAGGGCTTTCATAGAGTCACTTGGGATTTCTCCTATCTTGAAAAAGAGTCTGGTGGCATAGACTTGCTATCCACCCAGAAATAAGGTACTACTTTATGTGCCAGATGGGTGATTCAAGCTCTTTCTAGCAATGAAGTCTAGAAGATTTTGTTAGGACATTGCATCTCTTTAGGCTTTTTGGTTCACCGACAAGCCTGGAAGGGGATTGGCTTTTAGACCCTTCTTTTGACCACTAAACCTATCCAAATTTAGGGTACTTTTTTTGCCAAGAGTATTTGGAAAGCCTAGGAAGCAGTTAAGCCTTAGCTTCACTAGGTTGGCAATGGGTGCAAAGATGGGCTCTCCATGAATCAACACAATCTTTGGTGGTCACCATTATTTTCTATCCAAGGTGTTCCCCTAAGGTGCATGGGGCTAGTGCTCTATGTTTTTTTAAACATGGCATAAGACCCCTAAAGATATTTTATCTAGAGTTACTATGAGCTTATGGTTGTGGGAGGACATGAAAGTGCAATTTTGGTTCACTCATCCGGGTCAATAGACTTTTGATCTTCTAGTTTCTGCAGTGCCTCCACATTTGTTGCATAAAGTGAGCATTTAGTCCTCTCACCCTTGGTAGAAAGACTAGAAGTGGTATCCAAACACCTTAGTAACTAGGTGTAAGCCTAGGTTGGGCTACCAATGGTTGGTTCCTCACCTACCCATGGTTGAAGTTCTCAACCAACAATGACATTTGTAATCTTCTCATTGTACTTGGAGTCATAGGTTCTCCACTGTGTGGCACACCTTTACTAAACCTAAAATTACGCATTTTTCTTGGTGTATTCTTTCCTAGGGCTTGCCCCTGAGCCCCAAAATATGACACCTGGGTTTTTTTGACCCTCCTTTCCCTTTCTGTGGTTAACTAGAGACTTTTCTACACATTTTTTGGTTCTATAGATGGGCTTAGTGTTACTAGCAATGGATTCCTGATCTCTTTCACCCCTTCCACCCATAACCTTTTTCTTGGCATATGGTTGTTCTGGGTGATAATACTCTGATACCCTTCAAGAATGCCTAGATATGACATGCTTTTAGATTGGAGATCTTGTTTACCATTTGGAAAGATTGCAATGCAACTATTTATGCTAACAACACACTTGACATTAATGTTGCTATGTATGCTAAAGCATGTAATTATAATAATCTCATGTTGCAAATTCAAGTACAAATAGATAATGTGGCTTTGGAGGTGGCTCACTTATAGGAGCTTTTGGCTCATTGGGGAAATGCCCCCTGTATGGTAGCTCATGTTCCACCAGATTTGGTCTCTAGAAACTATACTCCTCCTCATGGTTGCTATCGAGGACATAGAATTTTTTCTCATTGCTTGCACACGCCTCACTCTCAGCCACACTACTCTCCTAGCAGTGGTGTTTTTGGTCAGTGCTACTCGTTTGGAGGATTTGGTAGTTGGCAACACTTTGCCTCTCATCCTTGAAGGTTTATCTTGGGGTGGTCCCCAATGGCTCCTCTTGCTATTCTTGCTACTAGTTGGCCCTCTACACACTCAAAAGCCAAGTGGGTGTTTCCTTGGCTAGACTTAGCCATTTCTCCTCCTAGGCCTGAAATGCCAATGACAGATGGGCTCCCCCTAAGCTATCTACTCACCCAACCCTTAGTTGGGGCTCTAATGATAAGGGTCCTCCTCCTTTAGCTGGCACTATGTTGATAGCTTGAGGATTTTTATGTTTTCTAATAGTTTTTTTTGATAAATAGTTGATTTTCAACCTATAGCCATTTGAACTCGCAAGGTGATCCTATTTCCCCAACCCCTTTTTTTGTGAATGATCCAAGGGATATTTTCATCAAAGTTGAAGTATCTGCAAAACTCCAACAATCAACATCATTTTAAAGTCTTCAAAATTCTGCACCCAACGCAATTCAAATGGGCAAAAAAGGAGTTCATATGCTAAAGATATGGCTAGTCAAAGTTGGGTAAAACCTTGGGCATAGGTCATCAAAAAGGAAAAATTTCAAACTCTCCAAAATTGGTTGAAGTTGGCACCAAAATTGAAGGTCTCGTCAAGAGCTTCCCAAAAATGTTCGTTTCATCAAAATTGGACTCTATATGCAAAAGTTATGTGCAATCAAAGGTGGTTGACCAAAAGGATTGATGATGGTGATGTGGTAGATTATGGAGGTGACACGTGTTACCAATGTGGCATTAATTAATAAAAAATTTAGGTGCCACGCATATGGTAAGAAGCCACATGGCACCTTTAGGTTTGTTGGCATTATATATACGTGGCTTCATTTAATTTTAACATTGACAAATGAACAATGGGGGTCGACCCCTTGACCACCAGGCATCAAAACAAAGCCCGTGGCCATTATACCACCAACTTCCTTTAATAACATGAGGCACAAGTTTATTAATAACTTCCACTGGCCCCAATTTGGGTTAAAGAGCGGTGTGGTGGTTGGAACCACTGACCTCCCTCTATCATGCATGTCTTCAAAATGCTTGTTACCATTGCACCACACAAGTGGCTTGTATTATTATTAGCACAAACTTTATTTAAAGTCTATCAAAGCCTGATTCCCTCTTGTCTAAGTAAAGGCAATTAGTAAATAAGGACAAATTTATAAAATAGAAATGAGTTTCATTTCGAGAAGAGACTGTTGTAAGGGTCTAAATATTTTTTTCCCTATTATTAGACATTGTTTTGTATAAAAAGAGGGGTTAGGGGCTTTTTGAAGGCATCAAAATGAAGGGAGAAATTATGAAAATGGTGAGAGAGAGTTTGTCTATGTGGAGAATTAGTGATTTTTCCTGCACATAGAGGAATTTTGGTGCATGTGCTTGAAGGGAATTGTCACAAATCACTTGTATCAATTTATTGGAGTTAATCGGATTGGTCCCCCTATTAGAGCTAGACCTGGAGATGTAGTCCTTCCCAGACAAACTCTGAAATCAAATGTGTTGTGTCTCTATCTCTCTTTCTATCATCGCATTCTGTGTTTTCTTATTTGCAATTATGTTAATTTTTCTTTATTAAAGCTTTAAAATTAACTTTATGTAATTGGTTAGCATTCTCTGTAATAGTCCTAGATTCTAGAAATTAGATCAAATTTGGTATTAGAGCTTTGTTGGACTAGTATTGCAGATTTGAATGTTAACAATATGCAGGTTGAATCAAGGTGAAGGTGATCTTGAAGAATATAATCCTGAGATCGAAAAATGAAGAGCTAATCCACCATTTCAGATGGAAGATAAAGGTGGTGGACAAGGTTTAGAAGATCAAAATGTCTATAAGACACTCTAGAGTTTGCAAACAATGGTAGAAGTTTTGTTACAAGAAAGAGAAGAGAATATGTGAAGGCGTGCAGCTCGTGATGACAAAGGGAAAAAGAAAGGTGCTGATGGTGATCCTAATCATGATCCTCCATCTCCTCCCTCTTGTCCTTCTCCCCCTTCTTCTCCTTCTTCTACACATTCTAAGTCTTCTAATATTTTTAAGGGTGGACATAAGCCTCGAATAAAGTTGGATGTAAAGTTTGACTTGCCAAAATATTGTGGGGAGTTAAATGCAGAGAAATTAGATGACTAGATTCAGAAAGTAGAAGTCTACTGTAGAGTCCAAAACCTTGTAGATGATGTTGATAGAATTCAATTAGCCACTCTTCGGTTAGGCGGTGTAGCTCTAACTTGGTGGGAGAGTAGGACCCACCATGAAACTTCATGACATGGTAAGTTAAATATGTCTTGGTCAGAATTTGTTAGTGCTTTAAAGAAGCAATTCTTCCCCCTAGGCCATATGCAACAGTTAATGATGAGCTGGCAAAATTTTAGGCAAGGGAAAGGTTAAACTATCCAAGAGTACACCCATGAGTTTCGTAAAAGGGATATTTCATTAAATGTCCCATTGTATACCCAGGACACTTTACTCAAGTATATAGGTGGTCTTCATTCTTACCTAAGGCACTTTATTCTCATCCTAAATTCTTTTAATTTGGATGAAGTATGTGTCTAGGAAACACATTCTGAGGAAAAGTCCAAAGGCAAAGGGAAGGGTAAAAAGATAGCCACAATAAAGAAAGAGGGTGAGAAACCCACATGCTCACATTGAAAGAAAGAAGGGCATGATGATTCTAAGTGCTGGAAGCTTCATCCTGAAAAGAGGTCGAAGCAATTTGGTGGAAATAAAGGCAAACAAAAGACTGTTGCTATAGCTCAACAAGATCTTGGATCTGACTCTGGAGATGAAACAAAGATCGTTGCTACTAGGATCCAAGGTAAAGGAAAAGGTATTTCTCTTTCATCAGCTACCAGTTCTTCTAGCATAAGTGCAAGTACAATTGAAGATTCTTCTCCTAAGACTGATAAGAGAAGGAATGCATTATTTCACATTCGAGTTGTCATTAAGCAAAATAAGGTTGATACATTATTTGATACAGGTTCACAAGTTAATTTGATATCTGAGGAAATTGTCAAGACGCTCAATCTGACTACAACACCTCATCCAAAGCCATATCCTCTTGGATGGGTTTGCAATGATGCACAATTATAGGTAACCAAGAAATGTAAGTTAAGATTTGCTATCACTACAAACTTTGTAGATGAGGTAGAAGCTGATGTAGTCCCTCTAGATATTTGTGGTCTTGTACTTGGGAGTCCCTATTTATATGATTGACAAGCTATCTTCTATAGGGGGGAAAATAAGTATCATCTGTTTAAAGATAAAATTGAATACATTGTACGGGCACATAAGGTTAAGACTAATTTGGCACTGGTTAATGCTGGTCAAATGAAAAGGTTAGTCAACTCTAGTAAGAATTTTGTGCTGATGATTGTAAAAGCCAAAGAAAATGAAACATTTGAGACATTTAAGGGATGTGATCCAAAACATAAAGATGAAATGGTCAAAGTGGTTTTCACCTACAATGACTTTTTTTAGGAACCAAAGAGATTACCTCCTAAAAGAGAGATACAACATGAAATTTAGTTATAGCCAAAAGAACCACTTCCTAATATCGACATGTACCAGTTATCAGTCTTGCAAAATGAGGAAATCAAGAAGCAAGTTCAAGAGCTTGTGGAGAAAGGAGTTATCTATCCTAGTACTTCTCCTTGTGGTTCTCCTATTGTGTTGGTTCCAAAGAAAGATGGGACTTGGAGAATGTTCATTGACTACAGGGCTTTGAACAAGATAACAGTAAAGGATAGGTACCCTCTACCCAGAATTGTTGATTTACTTGATCAGTTGAAACATGTAATTTATTTCACTAAGCTAGACTTACGTAGCGGATATCATCAAATAAGAATTGCAGAGAGTGATATTTGGAAAACTACTTTTAAGACAAAATAGGGACTTTATGAGTGGTTGGTTATGCCATTTGGGATTTGTAATGCACTAGCTCCATTCATGAGAGTCATGAATGATGTCTTTCATCCTTTTATTGATGACTTTTTCATTGTCTATTTAGATGATATTTTTGTATTTAGTAAGTCTTGGGATGATCATGTAATTCATGTAAAAAAAGTACTTGATGTATTGAGGAAAGAAAAACTCTATGTAAAGATGTCAAAATGTGAATTTGCAAAGACATTCTTAGTGTACTTAGGCTATGTTGTAGGAAATGGTCAATTGAAAGTAGACCCTGCGAAGGTTGAATGTATTGTAAAATGGCCTAAGCCAAGTACAGTTACAGAAGTCAAGAGCTTTTGAGGTGCAATTTAGTACTAGAGAAAGTTCATTGCAAAATTCTCTTATATTGCATCACCATTGCATGCATTGACCAGTACCAAGGCAACTTTTTAGTGGGGAGGTTCACAACAAAAGGCTTTCGACACTTTGAAGGAAAAGTTGAGCACCACACCACTTCTGGCTTTACCATATTTACATCAACCATTTGAGATTGAGACAGATGCAAGTGGGTTTTCCATGGGAGCTATACTCATGCAAGGAGGTAAACCAGTCTGCTACCACTCTGAGACTTTTTTAGGAGTAGTAAGTAACTATCCTACTTATGATAAGGAACTTTATGCTTTAGTTTAGAGTGTTAAAAAATGGAACCACTACTTAATGGAAAAGGAAACTATAATCCACACTGATCACCAGCCGCTACAATATTTTCACTCATAATCTAAGTTGCAATAGAATAGGCATTTTAGGTGGATGGGTTTTCTACAACAGTTTCATTTGGTAATTAAGTATAAAAAGGGTTCCCATAACAAAGTAGCAGATATGCTCTCTAGGCCTCCTATTAAGAATGCTTTGATAATCCTTCAAAATAGTTCTATGGTTCATGAAAGTTTTTAGGAACAATATGCTAATGATGAGGAATTTAAGGATATCTATGCAGCTTTAATTCAGGGTAAACATGTGGAAGAGAAAGATTACTATGTGCAGGATAATTTGTTGTACCACTTGGGAAAAGTATGCATTCCTAAAGATGAACATGCACATGTAATCTGTGAAGCAGACAACTCTTTGATTGCAGGGCATTTCAGGGTAAGTAAGACATTAGCGAGCAATTGCAAAAATATTGTTACTGGCCTCGTATGCAGGAAAGTATCACCAAGTATATAGAAGTATGTGTAATGTGTGCAACCAGTAAGCCAAGTAATAGGAAATTGGGCTTGTACACACCATTACCTATACCATCCTGTCCATGGGAAAGTGTGTCTATGGACTTTGTGGGGTTTACCTATGTCTAGGAAGGGTCATGATTATTTTTATGTAGTAGTTGATCAGTTCAGCAAAATGTGTATTTTAATGCCTTGTAAAAAGCAAGTCACTGCTAAATTGACTGCTCATTTGTACTTTCAAAATTTATGGGTTCATTTTGGGTTACACACTTCTATTGTATCGGATCGAGGTTCTTGATTCTTAGGGGAATTTTAGTCATCTTTGTGGGGACTCATGGATACCAAGCTGAAGAAGAGTACAGCATTCCATCCATAGACCAACGGACAGATAGAGGTAGTGAATAGGATAGTTGTGCATCTACTTAGAGGTTACTATAGCAAGCATCCTAAGTTGTGGGATGAAAGTCTTCACTATGTGCAACACACTTACAACCATGCAGCACACTCTTCTACAAAGAGGTCTCCTTTTGAGACTTGCTTCGAATATTTGCCAAAAACACCAAAGGATTTTTCTTTTGGAAAGGACGACATCGTCGATGGATGCCATGATGTAGAAAGGGCTTTGAAGTTCATCCAGAAGGTCCAAGCAATCCATCAAGTAGTAGAAGCACAGTTGGAGCAGAGCCAAGAAAAATACAAGGCTCACCATGATAAGCATCACATTGATCATTAGTTCTAGGTTGGTGATAGAGTTTGGTTACATATTAGTAAGGAAAGAATGTAAGGTGAAGGAAGGAAGCTCAAGCCTATCAGGTATGGACCTTTTGAAATCCTAGAAAAGATTGGTACTAATGCCTTCCGCCTTAATCTTCCTCCATACATGAAAATTTACTCAGTTGTCAATGTTGAGAATCTGAAGTTGTATGAGCCTCCAATGATCTTGGATGAGGACATTAGTATTCAAGTTCTATCAGTTGATGATCTTTCACCAGAGTACATGAAAAAATTGCTAGATGTCATCCTAGACAAGAATGTTAAAACTTCACAAAGAGGACCAGTTGAATACATCCGAGTGGGATTGAAAGGGATGCATCCAAGCATGGAAAGATGGATGGAGATTGGTAAAGTGAGGGAGAAATACCCTCACCTACATTCTGAGTAATCCAAACTTTCGGTGGTTTGAAAGCTTCTCAGTGGGGAGGTTTGATCTAGGGGATATTTTCGTCAAAATTGAAGTATCTCCAACACTCCAACAATCAACATCATTTTAAAGTCTTCAAAATTCTACACCCAATGCAATTCGAATGGGAAAAAAAGGAGTTCATACGCTAGAGATATGGCCAGTGAAAGTTGGGTAAAACCTTGGGCAGAGGTCATCAAAAAGACAAAACTTCAAACTCTCCAAAATTGGTCAAGGTTGGTGCCAAAATCAAGGGTTTCGTCCAGAGCTTTTCAAAAATTTTTTTTTCGTCGAAATTGGACTCCATATGCAAAAGTTATGTGTAGTCAAAGGTGGTTGACCAAAAGGATTGATGATGGTGATGTGGCAGATTATGGAGGTGACACATGTCACCAATGTGGAATTAATTAATAAAAAATTTAGGTGCCACATGTATGGCAAGAAGCCATGTGGCACCTTTGGGTTTGTTGGCATTATATATACATGGCTTCATTTAATTTTAACATTGACAAATGAACAGTGGGAGTCGACCCCTTGACCACCGGGCATCAAAACAAAGCCCGTGGCCATTACACCACCAACTTTATTTAATAACATGAGGTGCAAGTTTATTAATAACTTCTACTGGCCCCAATTTGGGTTAAAGGGTAGTGCGGTGGTTGGAACGACTGACCTCCCTCTATCATGTGCATCTTCAAAATGCTTGTTACCATTGCGCCACTTGTTAGCATAGACTTTATTTAAAGTCTATCAAATCTCGATTCCCTCTTGTCTAAGTAAAGACAATTAGTAAATAAGGACAAATTTATAAAATAGAAATGAGTCTCATTCCGAGAAGAGACTGTTGTAAGGGTCTAAATATATTTTGCCCTATTTATTAGACATTGTTTTGTATAAAAAGAGGGGTTAGGGGCCTTTTGAAGGCATGAAAATGAAGGGAGAAATTATGCAAATGGTGAGAGATAGTTTTTCTATGTGGAGACTTAGTGATTTTTCCTGCACATAGAGGAATTTTGGTGTGTGTGCTTGAAGGGAATTGTCACAAATCACTTCTATTGATTTATTGGAGTTAATCAGATCGATCCGCCTATTGGAGTTGGACCCAGAGATGTAGTCCTTCCCAGACGAACTCCAAAATCAAATGTGTTATGTCTCTATCTCTCTTTCTATCATCTCATTCTGTGGTTTCTTATTTGCAATTACATTAATTTTGCTTTATTAAAGCTTTAAAATTAACTTTATGTAATTGGTTAGCATTCTCTGTAATAGTCCTAGATCCTAGAAATTAGATGAGTGAATATGTAACTTTATTGTGTTTTTTTAATATAAGGAAGGGACTATTCATAAAAAAAAGAAGATCAACTCATTTTATGGAAGCTTTTCCATATTAAGCTTCCCATTTTCAAGACTTTGAAGGAAAAAAAAAAGATGGAAAATGAATATAATAGAGAAATTTAAAACTACTTGCTTATATATATTACAAGTAACTATAGGTTGTTTCTATAAACAAAAAACATAAGCCATTTTTTCTTTCCGGAGGAAAACTTCTTATATATGTTTCCATGGAAGCTCTTTGGATTCTTAAAACCAAAGAGTAGACCTCCCCAAAAATGGTCAAAGTCAATTCATTTCTGAAGTCATATCGAAGGACATCTATCTCTACATAAAAGTAGAAGATAACATAAATGATAGAGAGTGATAAATACATTGACTGTGTAAGTGCCATACAAAGCCACTGGTTGTGGGATTAGTAATTGCAGTAGTGAATGAAAAAATTAATTAGTTATCTATAACCAAAAATTCATCACACACACGCACACACAAAATTAAAATATCTCTCTGATTATTTATCTTTTTATACAAATTTAGATGAGATATTTTATTGAAATGGGAAATATTTTTTTATAGTAAATTAAATTGTAAGATTATTGTTATAGTTTTGTAGTTTTTGAGTCAAATTAATTGACAGATATTTCATGAATGGTGGTTAACAATAACTTATTTCTCATTTGAATAAATAAAATATTTCATCTAGATGAAGCTCACAAAGGTGAAGGAAGACTTTCCAAGGTGTCATCTATTGCATCTAAGTATTGAAATAGGCGACCTCTCAAGAAGTCAAAGTGCTTCATCTCTTTAGGCATCATGTAGATGTAATAAATGTGTAGTGTTCCATTCATTTTCATGAGAGATGAGTCCTCTTGAACCACTACTCATGAGATATGGATCAATAGGTTTTTCTCAAAAACTACACACTTGAATCCTGCTAGCAATATATCACAATCAACTCTATTGTTATTTCTATTGAATCTTATATTAGAATTTTTGGTTGTTCATTTGACATGGATTTTTCATATGAAAGGGTGAGAATGTCCCACTTGATAAAGATATTACTTTTAGATTTAAACAATTATATTTAAAGGTTTTTAAAGGAGGTAGCAAGAAGGTGATAGTCATTGAAGTAGCACTTTTCTATTGCCCTATGCTCAACTTGCTGGGTTGCTAATTATTTTTCTACTTCACCTAATACTTATTCTTTTGTGATTTGATAGCTTTGCTAAATAGAAAAACTTAATTATTAGATTATACAATTTTTAAGCTATCAATTCTTTACTATATCATATAAAACATGATTTTTACAGATCATCTATGTATATAACATAGACTCATTATTACCCCTATTGAAACCATTCCATAACAAATTAAACTCAATTCGTTTGTTAGTAGACTAAGTCTTCTACTATTATGATTTTTGATAATCATCTTTGTATATTCACATATTATTTTCAAAATATATTATAATTTACAAGTGTTTATGTAATATAACTTTATTATTAATCAGTCAACATATAACAATTTATACATCAAAATTATCTTGAAACATTTTAAATAATAAATATAGTTTACTATAATGAAGTTAGAATTATAAGTCCATAGTTATAATAACTTGGGCTTCAAGATAAGGGGAGAAGTTTACAGGCAAGAGGGACACATGGACCTCTATTTAAGGATGGTGAGGGGATGATGACATGGGATAGGAGGGAGGTGTACAGACTATAAAGTTATACTATACATGTGGTACTTAAAATGCTAGTTATGAAAATATCTATAACAATATAAGACATAAAGATGTAAAATTAAATAATATTAATTTCCAAAAATTTGAATGCTTGAACATTGCATTGTGACTAGAAATTGAACATGAAAGTGGAACATTGAACATTGAAATATAAAGATTAGAATTTAAATAACCGAATCAATAAATAATAATAGTCATAGATATCAAATTTTAAAATATGGTAGTATCTTATTAATCATGATAAAGATGATTACATTGAACAACATAATATCAATTTTCATATTCAATCAAAATTTTATTTTTTTTTCCTTTTTCTTCATAGATAGGGGACTTCCAACCATCCCTAAATATATTGAGGGATGTGTATCATGTATCCCCTCAAGAAATCTTAGGATGTCTCCCCATCATCGGTGGTGCCACTAGAGAAACCCCATGTTACCTTGATTCTAATTGATATTAATATGAACCTTCTATTATTATACAATGAAAGTATTAATATCCACATAACTACCAAAACTAGTGATCATTAACTAGGGCTTAGAGAGACCTCTCATATTGTTTCACATCACCTCTTGATTTGCCTTTTTGTATCCTCACAACTTGTGCCATTCTCGACCACTCATTCTCATCCATTTGAATATAACCAAATGACTTCTCCTTGCAAATTAGATATAGTGAGATAACCATATGGAAAGAGTGCCAAAACATTGGGCATGTCTCTTGTTGGTCTAATTTTTTATGTATCAAATTTTCTTGGAATCATGGTAATAAAAAAATCAGATGAGAGTTTTACTGTTAAGTCCTAGGGTTTTAGGTTTTGGTTTAGTATATTTTGATATCTTTGAAAAATCTATGAAAAACATTAGATTTTCCTTTTAAGTTTTATCTTGACGCAAAATTTTTGGAAAATAGACAACAAGAAGCAAATATTCTTTTCCCGCCTGCTTTGTCATCATTGTTAAGTCTTTTTGAAAAGGGGGTTTTTAATCCTACCATCTAATCTAATTTGTATCCATAGTTGTCACATGTCCACTATGGCAAGATGCTTGCATGTTATGCATAGCAAGGTAGTGCTCATCGGGGAATTATGTGTGATACTGAAAAGTGGAATCTGGGGCTGCAAAATGTGTTGGCATGAAGACATTATGACCACGTGCTATGTCTTGAACCTGTCAGCTTCAAGAAGAAATGCACGTGGAAGAAACCTGCAAGTGGTGTCACTGGAGTTCAAATTTATTTGGCAATTCACCAAGTCGCTACCCAAAAATACTTGTGACTTGCCAGTGGCGATATAGCAAATGCCTGAATTTTGCAAAGATGATATTCTTTGAGGTAAGAAGCAGTTTTGAGGATCCCAAGGAAGATATGGTGTAGGTTTTTCTTTTATTTCTCTACAAGTTAATGTCATTTGTAGTTCCATTTTTTGGGCATCATTTTCAATGGTTATCAAAACTCGCCATATCGCTAGCCATGTAGTTGGTATTGTCACTGGTAGCGATGTAGCGACCCACTTGAAAGTCACAAACATGACAAGGCCCAAGACATATGATGTCATTAAGAAATTAGAAAATGTACATGTGTGCCAGCATGTTGAGCCAGCTCAGCGAAAGCAGTATCCTAGACCCACTCCCTATGTATAAAGTACAAAGATTTTTGATCATGAGATGAAGCCAGGATCAAAGGCCATTGTTAACTTGCTATGGAAAAATGCTTGGAGGTTGAGTATAGTGAGTTAGCGAGTGATGGCCCACCACTATTGCAATAAATTGCTATCCACAAGATCAAGTACCGATCGACGATGCTCATTAACTCGCTATGAAGAGATGTGCAATGAATAAGTATAGCGAGTGATCGAGAAAGGGGCCCACTATTGTTTCCTTCAACGGATGTTTCAAATATCTGACATGTGATCAATGCAAAATTAGTGGTTATTGCTAGCTCATTATGAAATAGTGCTCAAGAGTTATGTATAATGAGTTAGTGAGTTGAGGACACGTGTCCTTGGTCATTCATGGGCCAAGTTTGAAGCGCCAACCTCAAAGGAAAGGTACAGATGGAGGCATTTAATTGGCTTGACTGCTAATGTGTTAAGAAGAAAAATGAGTCAACTTAGTTTTCATTCCCTAATCATAGGATTTTTCAAGGATCAATGACACAAGTTTAAAAAGAAAGTGTGACACCACTCTATTTTTCTATTTTGCGCATTAATGATAAGTGAAAGCTTCACGTGTGGGAGAAATAGAGTATAAAATAGGAGATTTTCATTAATTCCAGTCCCATGCAAACAAAAATTGTAGGTTTTTTGAACACAAGAGCCTATTGATTATATTGTGTTAAGCCTGGTAAAGATGCGAAGCTATTCCTCAGATGGTCAAGATCAATTACAGAGGTTCAGAGAAGAACAAGTTTAGCAAGTCAAGTAAGTACTCATATTACAATTGCTATGGCATTCTAGTTCTTTCAATACTATCAAGATGCCTCCTAAGAAATCTTTTTCTGGGCAAGTTAATTATATGGATAGGAATGTTCATGATGATTTGTTAGAATTACTTACAGAGTCCACCACTGAACTTGCACAAGTTAAAAAATTGATTTCCTTAAACCCTTGGCTTAAAATTGCGGATGGCCTATATGACAAGGGGAACTAGGTTAGGGATGCAACAACTACTCAAACCGGTCTTATCTTGTTTAAAAAGTGGTTTTCAAAAAGGAAGTTGTTTGCCCCACATGCGAATGTCTGGAATTTTGATTTGGGAAAGTTAGTAGTTTCGAGTGTTTCCATGGATTATGATTTGCTTGAAGCCATTGCCAAGAATTATGACCAAGTCATTAGGGTTGTGAGAAGAAAGGATGGTGTGCCTCTAGTCTATATTGGTACAATAGGAACTTTTCTAGTCATTATTGTAACCTTTAGAGAGCCTTTTAAGAAGAGTCTTTTCACTTCCTGGGCTGTAGAGATATACAGGACCTTCTGCCGAGTTTTTGGTGAAGATGAGCAGGAGTTCATGCCCATTGGCCTTATGTACATGATGGTTCAAATTGCTTCCTTTGGTGTAGATGTTATTTTTTATTTTTCTTCCTTTTTGGTTGAAGAGATTCACATTGGTTTAGTTAGGATTGTGAAGGGCAAGGTGGAAAAAACTTTTGGTCACTACTCTCTATTAATGCATATGTTTTTTTTCAAAGGAGTGACATATTTTGGTAATGAGATGGAACTGAATAGAGAGGAGAATGGGGAAATACTGCAAGTCTAGTTGTGGAGTGCAAATATGACTTGGGATGCAAGTAATGCCAATTTTGTCTGATTTGATAGGTATTTTGCTTCTAAATTGAGATGCCTCATATTGAGTGACAATCCCAGAATTCCTAAGGTACTAATGAGTCTCATCAAGCTATGGATAACCCCCATAACTTGAAAGTTTCACATAATTGGGGAGATATCATCCCGTACTCTTTTTCTACTATTTTAGAATCTATGGTTTTAAAGAGAGTCCTCATGTCTTGCCCTACAAAGTACATTTGAAAGTAGGAATGGCTGAAGTTTTGTGGCAATCAGGAGGAGTAGAAGAAATGTTTTTGTTGAAAAGGCAACTAGGGTCAATTTTCCCTACCTGCATAGTGGCCCATTTTTTTGTGATCTCTTTTTGTATAAAATTTTGGAACAGTATATGATGGCTATCTCTCATCCTTATTTTTGTGATTCTGAGGGATTTTTCAACCAGACATTAAGGCATATAATTAAGCTGGGATAGGTCAAGCATGATTCTTATTATCGAGAGGATATTATAAGGAATGAATTCTCATTGCAAGAATAGGAAACTAAGAAAGAAAAATGGAGAGTTTATTCTCAAGTTTTAGAATTCATTCATTGTTGTTATTGAGATTATGGTCCTTTAGATAATGCTAATACAAAGGCTGACAGAATAAATAAGCTCATGAATAACTTCCTTGGAATAATGGAAGCTATGAATGAAAAGAAACAATTTTTTATTGATTCTTATCCTGATAAGGCCAGAGAAGTCACAAGGAGGTTGGCTTTCACTCCTACTATAGGATTTGGTCAAATAATTGTACAAAAGTGGCCTAGGTATACTATAAGTCATAATAAAAGGGTTCCTATGGATAAGGGCAAGAAAATAATAGGATCCACTGGTATAGCCCAAGAGGAGAGACCTGATGAGCCTAGTCCTAAGAGGCAGAAGGTAATAATAGAAGAAAGACCTCAATCTGAGGAATTTTCACCCACTCAATCCCCTTTGAGGATTGGAGAAGAATAGCTCACTGGTGAACAAATTGAATAGATGGGATCAAAGGGAGGAATTTTTATTACTCAAGCAGAATTAGATGAGGGTAATTCTCCAGAACCTTCCCTCCCAAGTTTGGATCTAACTATAGTAGATTATAGTGGTAGGGAATTGGACCCTATGTTAGAACAAGCAAGTCATCAATTTTTGGCTGATGACAATTTTGTGAAATCTAGGGCTTTTCAGCAGTTTGCATGGAGGGCAAACATGGATTTTTTTGAAGAAAAATGTAAAAGGTTGAAAATAGAGCATCCAGAAATGGATGAAGCCTCCATCCAAAACCAAAAAAAAGAAGGAATGATGAAAGAATTTCAAAATATAAACCCTGAGGAGGGGAGGAAAATGGTCAAGGCATCTAACATTTTATCGTTGCCAAATTAGGATATTGCTGATGCCTTAGTTTTCAGTTCTATTTCAAATAAATTGACTTTGCAAGACCAACATAAAGAGAACTTTCAAGGCACTGCATTCATTGAAGATCAAGCTACATTGGTTAGTTGGTCACTGAGAAGAGGATCCAAAGCCACATCATCATAGTCAAATGAGTCTAGGTTGATGGGAAGCTTAATTGTGAGAAGAGTTACTGATACCTCACATGTGCAAGTAGCACATTGGAATGTGGACTCTTCCAAGTTTCTATTGGCTACTACCAAAAGGGAGGAATAGGCTATGTTGGAGTTACAGAATAAGTATGAAATAGTTCTTGAGTCTTATAATAGGGAGGTAAAAAGGAGAGTTGAGCTTGAAAACAAGCTAATGGGGAAATCTACTAGGCCTAGAAGAACATACCCCCATCATCCAATGGAGCCTTTTAAATCTACCCCCCTTGTAGAAATACAAGACACACCTCAAAGGCTAGAATATTATACAGCTAAAGATTTTGAAGAAGAAAAAAATAAGCTATGGGCCTTACATGTAGAGTTAAATACACAATATGAGGATAAGCTTAGAAAGGCCCTAATGTATTTAGTAGATAAGATTGAATGGCCCTTGTTCTTTGATTAGTTGGCAAGAGTAATAAGTATATGGGAGGAATTAAAAACCCATGATGAAGCCCTCAAGCCTATTGTTAACAAGTGGGGAAAAAGGGAAAAAGAAATCACCCTTTTATGTTATTTAGTTATAAGGTTTTCCAATGACCATATTGAAAAATTGTATGATATTGCTAATGACTTGTCAGATTTTGATAGCTCAAAAATTTGATTTATTTCCTTGTGCCTTGGATAGAAAGAATCAATTGAAAAATAAGGATGAATGGAGTAAAGAAATGGATGACCTTTTCTGCATGAGGATAAATAAAGTTGTTAATGAAAAGGGGCATGCCTAGTGGGCCACCACGACAAAGGAATTGGTTAAAGTCTAGTTATTTTTTGATTCTTTGAGGCAAGACTTTGTTGGTTTTGAAAAGGAGGCTGATTATATAGTAAAAAAACAAAATGATATCCTACAGTTCAGCTAGCTGGATGATATATAGTTTAACACCTAGATGGCAGATATTCCTTCAGACAAGCAGTTAGGAGAAAGCAGTTTAGATGATGAAAAAGAACAAGAAGGTGCAGTGTAGGTCATTGACACTTCAGCACCAGAACTAAAGAAAGAAGAAGGTGAAAAAGTAATAGTGCCTGTTCAGGGTGAAAGCAGTGAAAACTCGCAGGAAAAAACTGATTTGGAGGCATCACAAGATCACCCCTCATTGGCTAGCTTGGTAGCCATGTATTATGAGGATCTAGAATAATGAGAGACAAATCAAAAGTTGATGATTTATAGTTGTAACAAGAATGGGCCTACCTGAAAGAATATTTGATCCACCTGGAATTTTGTTGTGACCATTTTTGTCTTTTGTGTAATGTTTTGTTTCTTGGACACTTCTCAAATCACAATTGCGCTTGCTTGTTGCAACTAATGCTATATAAATGAGATTTCAAGAGCATTGTGAGGGTCCAAAATTGGTAGAATTTTGGTGTTTCTCAAGAAAAGTACATTCAGTCAGTCCAATAGAGTGTAGCTGATTTGAGTTTGTTTCCATTTTACTTTTTGATAACATATTGAATGATAGAAATAGCAATCTATTCTGGGCTTTCAATTGGTTTTCTATTGGTCATTGCATTAGTCATATGAAAAGGATAATACAAAAGGGTATTTACACTATATTTGTGTCATCAATTTCTGTCTCTAGTTCATGGATTTGTATACCTTGAAGTCATTTAAATAAGGTTTAATTGGCTGAATGCAACTTGGATGGGTTGTATATTTTTCTCATTGTTGATCTTAATTCAAGAAATTATATAAATGCTTTAGTGAATCAATAGGGTTTGTGAATTCATAAAGGGATATTTCATAAGAATGGAGATGGGTGATTACAATTGATTAATTCATTTACAAGTTATCTGAATTAGATCTCCCGCCAATAGTTAATTCTTTGCCCAATGGATAAGGCACTAGTCTCACGAGTCAGAAGTAAGAAGGATGAATTCTACTACTGCATATCAAATCAATTTATAAAATCAAAATCATTTTTCATTCAATTTTGTTCAAAGTTATAAATGCTGGTCAATGCTCATTTATATTTATTCTCTGAGTCTTAGGTAGTTACTATTTCTAGGAATATTTGTAAATTCAAGGAGAATGATGACTAGATTTGTTGATAAGGGATGCATACAAGTTTGAGAACATTAAAAGAAGCGAAGTAAATTGCTCATGTGTTAATGGGTAATAGATAAGAATTAGAATGAAACTAAAAGAGTCTCTACACAATAGTTTGCATTGAAATTATCCCTAGGTACACCCACCTTGGTTTAGCAGAGCCAAAAGAGTAGGAAACCATCCTTTCATTTTGTTGAAGTTGGGTCCAAATGGTTTACTCATGTAGCTGATAATGGGAATTAGTTGATCCTTAGGTTGTATGAGTGTTATCATTCTGGTATTGAATATTTTGTTGTTCAATAGTTTTAAAATGCCAACATCTCTAATGGGTGTTTCTATGTTAGCCACCCAAATGATGGTCTCATTAGGGATGGGAGCCACCCAATTCAAAAGTACCATTCTTTGAAATGATGGTCTAGTTTCCACTAAGAGAAGCCCCTGATGACAATGTGTTTACACCATCAATAACTAAATTGCAACTCATAAGCAAGGGAAGAGAAAAAATAAAATGTTTAAGATAGTTGAATGCTACACAATCCTTTTTTTCCCCTATGATCGCTTTCTTATTTTTAGTATAGATGCTTATTAATGGAAGAAACATATCTGTGACCATGAGAAAATTTTGTTGATTTTCAATATGGGCCCATTTGGTAGCTATAATTAGAATGGAATTGGCATGCAAAATTCTAAAAAATTCCTAATCCATTGTTTGGGTTCGTACAATTAGAATTGGAATTGGGAAAAAGTAGAATCTGATATCCCCATTTGACCTATAAAACAAGAATTCCAAATTCTTTCAAAATACTTATTATTTGGATTTCTTATTTTAATTCCCATTTTTTTGAATATGAGGATTTCAAATAAAGTAAAATGTAATTGGATTTAACATCTAAATGCCCATTTGGGGGCACCTATTTTTGCACAAATTTTTGAAATTACTTTTTTTAAATGGGGGGTAAATTTTCTTCCATTACTTTCTCATATGTTTGTTGCATTTGGTTGTTGATTCATTCTACTTTTCAAAATATTTTTTCTTAGTCCAAGGCCATTAGGAAGTCCGATTGTTTTTTAAGCTAGGGTGAATGATTTTCTCTAAATGAATTTTTGTTGTTGAGTAATTTATTAGGATTTTTTTAGCATGATCTACCTCGGTAATTACTGCAAAAAAGTGTGTTTTAAATAATTTTCAGTTAGGGTAAATGTATTGGACTTAGAGCATTTTCATAATTGAGTTATTTACTAAGCTCAATGCACCTGATTAGACCCTATAAAGATTATTGTTGTTTGATTGTGTTGATTAGATGGAAAATAAAAGATTGGGTTTTTCAAGAAATTACATGTGATTGGCTGTCCATGCTAGAACATTTTCAAGAAATCTTGTCACCATTTGAATTTGGGACCTTCCTACATCCATAAGCTACAATTGGATGATAATATTTTGCATGTTATTTTGGGTAGTATTCCAATTCCATGATGTGCAACCAAATGAAGGAAATCTATATTCTCACAATGAATTCTTGGTCAACCAAACAGTCCCAAATTGAATTCCCTAACCATAATCTAGAAGCTAAATTCCAGAATCCCAAAGCCAACATTCTGAATGCTAATTCTTAATTTATATCCCAACAACCAAATGGGCCCTAGACGATCAGATTTAGTTCACCAAACCAAACCACTTTATCTAACTTGCCCACTTAAAACTGCTTTTGCCTTCGAGCCTGTATGGTTGTTGGCATAGGAATTATAAATTAGAATAGAAAATTGAAATGAGAATGAGAATGGAGAATATGAATAGAAAATGCCAATTCTAGTCTTGTTTGGTTCACCTGGAATTCAATTGAGAATATGTTAATCCTTTGTTTGGTTGTATAAAATTGGAATTAGAATAAGGTTAAATTCATTTTTTTTCCTTTAGTTTTATTTGTTGTAATTTTTTTTTTCAATAATTACAAAAAATACTGTATTTTTATTTTTATTTTATTCATTGAAGTTAATGAGAAATTTAAATTATTTTAACTTTTTTAAAAATAAATAGATAACATCATGAAAATGTTATGTACACAATAGATAATCATGAAGCTAGTAAAATATTTTTATCAATTATATAAAAATCATAAAACAAATATTGTCCATGATCACAGTTAATTTCAAGACAACAAAATGGACATGTCATTACCAAATTTGTCCATCATCAGGTATAAAAAGTCATAATAAAATTTACATCTCTAATATCTGTCTTTTAACCATATCTACACATTTGGTCCCAAACCACCATAACCAATACTATGATTATAGCAATTAGAACACAAATAAAACATCGTGCAAACATGATTTTGAGTTTTTCCATGGAAGAAATCTCCTTGGCAGTAGTATCTTGAACATTGCACAACTTGCAACTGTTCCTTTCATCTTCTATATGTTAGATGTGGTTGACGTAGATGAGCCATCAATGACCCATTGAAATAAATTGCATTCATTGTCCCCTTGCATTCCAAAACTAAAAAATCTCTTGTCACAATATTTTATTAGATTAAAATAAATATTAAAAAATTAGTAACAACCTTTAGACTAGTTGGACAACATAAAAAGTTATGCCCAGGATTACTCTCTGTGAGTGAGGTCTTCATTAATATAGTACCAATGCCATAGTCACACAATGGAAAAGCATCCAAAGACATCAACCATATATAAATAATGAAAAAATATAATGAGATAAAATCAACCAAGAGCTAATAAGTTCTAGGATTCATTATCAAACTTGCATAAGTAATATGCATTTTGTAGAATGAAACTACACTTCCAAAGGTTTGTGTAATTTATCTAAGACTACACAAATAATCAAAAAGTGACAAGTATTCACAAATTCTAAAAGGGGAGTTAATGAATAATTAAAAATTATAAAAAAAAATTCCTACTATTAAAAATGTTCACAAAGTTGTACTATATGAAAATAATTGATTGTAGACATATTTTAGATCAAACTACAAACCAAAGTTTAGGTTAGTGCTTTGGCTAATGTAGCCACTAAACTAATATAGAAATCATCCACCTTAGAATTAAATTACACTAATAGCCATACTAGAAATAGTACTAAAATTATTCCCTTTACAAGTGGCCTCATCAGGACAATTCAACAGCTCAACATTTCTTATTAAACAACAGTATATCATGGAAGAAAAAAGATTATAAGTTATCATAGATTGGCATATGAAGCATATTATACCACACTAGTTTTCATACAACAACAATCATCAAAATAACATAGCTCAAAATTCCCATTTTATTTCAAATAGATTGAGAGAACAAAATAGGGCCACAAATTGCTATAACAAGACCACAAATTATATCCAATGTGATTTTAGATATTTAAACAAGAAATAAAAAGATGAAGTTTCTCCTCCATCATATGTATCCTAAATCTATAGCCAATAAGATAAATGTAAAGAGAGATACAAATATGAGACCTTACTCCTAGATCATATAAAAATTTGAAAGTAGTGGGATTAAGAAGAAATGAAAACTATCTTCCCAATCTATTGTATGGATCTACACTAATATGTAACATATTGCTAATATTTAGTTGAAACTTGAGACTAAAAACCACCTTCACAATCCTCTACCTTGGAACTCTACTATTACATTGAATTTCCAATGTAGCATTTTTTTACCACTACCTCCAATTATTATGCAAGTTCACACATCATTAGCAAAGTGAAAACATATATTTCAAAAAAGAAGAAAGATAAGACAATCAACTTCTACAACAACACTCACACTAAAAAAATGTTAGTTCCCAATATATTTAAGAAAAGAAGAATTATAAGACAGCCAACTTCTAGAGAAACACTCATACTTAAAATATTGTTACTCATTAATGAGCTAATAGTAACATATAACAAGACTGACCAATGTAATGTAAAATAAGAAAAAACCATAAATAGTATACAATCATAGTGAAAGGAACATAAATTAAAGGTCTCTATTCATAATTGTTAAAGCTTCTACAAATGCAATAGTGTGATAAAGTGAAACTAGCAGAAGGAATCAAGAAGGAACAAGAGTGCTATAAAATATGATTCATTAATATTACTTCAAAAAGATGGCAAGTTCACAGTCTCAAAAAATAGGAGCTCCCATATCAAATATGAACCACTACATAGATGTGATTCCTCTTACAATAAAGATAACCTTCTTAAAGTGAAGTGTTGGGATATCACTGAAATCCTCCAAACTTATATCTCACATACTCCTCCTTCTCCTCTACACTCATCTTTAAGAACCCCCATGATTTTTTAGGTTCATAAGTAAGGGTGTCATAGGCCATAATCAAAGTCTTCCAAGTAAGTCTGGGTATGGCTTTGAGGGCTAGAAATTCAGCCACTATATCTTGTTTGGTTTCCCCTTTATCAAATTTGACAAGGTGACCCTCCCTCATGCACGTACATATGTCTTGGATATTTTTACATATGACATCCAAAGAAGTAGCCATGCTTTCCTTTCTCTTCTTTTGCCTCCTGGATGATGATGATGGTGTGGATGGATTTTTACTAACAGATGCACTAGAATCATTTGGCTGATGGATATCTTCATCAAACTTAGGAGTGTCATCCATAGGTGTAGTAATACCCTAACATTATCAAGATAAACTAACTCATTAAAAAGGTGTCTATCTCTAGTCTCTTGGGAAGTTCCAGTTATAGATCTATCAATCATGTCATTGCTAAAAATGACTGCTAAGTCATTGAAATATAATAATTGCTCCCTATTGTACACCCTAACATTTTAAAAATCCTTTCTCTACATGAAGGAAAAATTAACTCTAATTAGATATTTTTTTTCTTTCCAATTGATTAAGAGATATTTTACTTACATAAAACATTTTGTAAACTACATTACCTACAATACCTCATCCCATGTACTATCCTCAATGTCAACACATTGTGTATTCTTGTTCCATGCAAACTTGTTCACATTTCTCAAGTCTTTCATCTTCCAATAACCTACCTTCCATGTTTTTAACTTATTTTTGAAGTGATCTCTTACTAGACTCTATATATGAGAAAATATTAGCAAGAAACACTAATCTATCAAGAGAACAAAGCATTAACTAGCATAAAAATCATAACATATATGAGAGACAAAGTGAAACCCTCAAATGAGAATATGAGCCATGGAATGGCTCTCCCAATGAGAATGGTCACTTGATTTAGAGATGATTCTATTATGTGGATGTGGGATGCATGCTCAAGGTTCTCAAACTAGCTTCAATGGAGATGAAAATGGAAAATTGGTAGCTTTGTGAGCTCTCAATTTGGAATTATAAGAGTATGGTTAAGGGCTTTATTTCTCAAACTAGCATTATAACTTTAGCTCAAAGGTTGTGATTGAAATGGCTTGGGAGGGGATTCAATTTATAGGCTAAAGGCTTGAGGGATGGAGGGCTAAGATCCAAGGAGAGATGAAAGCTTAAGGAGGGCTAGGATGCACTCAAAGGGGAGCACATGGACTGTGCTTGTTTAACACCAACCAGGGAGTGACACATGGCACAAGATGAGTGGATGCAGGAAAGGGGATGGATGAGTCAACAAAGGAGGCTCAAGGGATAATATCTTCATAAAGACCCTTCATAAATGGCTTGTAAGAGCAATGAATGGGCTTGTAAGAGTCTTTATAGCTTTGTAAGAGCATTGAAGGCTTAGTGGTTGGGATATTTTGGAGGGAGTTGAGATTGTTGACTTTGCTTGGCTTAGGAAAGTATTAAGCTTACTTAAGGAATGTGATAAGGTTAGGGGGGGATTAGAGGTAATTTAGGACTAGATTAGGCTTGTTAGAGATATGCAAGTGGATGGCATTCACGAGGGTGGGTGAGTTAGTAACTAAGCTTAGTTAGTATGGGTGGATGGGGTGGATTTAGGCTAAAAGAAGGGTTAGGGATAGGTTAGGGGTTATTAGATTGAGGGTTTTATCTATCAAATAGATTTATTTAATAAATGGGGATTTTAGAATTAGATAGAAGAATAGGATTTAATTGATAAATAATAGGTTATTTGATTTATCAATTAGGACTATAGATGATTAATTAAATTAATCAGCTAGGGGATGGAAAAGGATTAATTAAATAGGAATTTAATTAATGATGCCTTCAGAGATAACTAAATAGGATTACCAAAGCGGTGTAATCAAATTTAGGTGTCTACATTTTGCCCCTCTTTGACATGGTGTTGAGACAACACTATTTCAAAGAAGTTTGAATGAAGATGACACAAGAAAGATGTTTTAGCAACAAGGTTGCCCCAGTCTTAGATAAGAAGAGGAGAGACTAGAATTAGATGATGTCCCCTCAAGAAGGTGGCGGAGAGAGAAGACAAGGCTCGACAGCTTTTTGAAAAATACAAGAATTCAGGATTAGCAAGGAGACTTAGATTGACAAAGAGAAGGGGCTGAATTAGCTCAAAATCTCACTATGGGAGAATGATAAAGGGAGAATCAGATGCACAAGAGAAAGCAAGCATAAGACTTTTAGGGAAGGTGGAGGATGAAAGAGCAGAGCACTATAAAAAGGAATCCAAGATGGGGGAAGGGATGATGGGATGAGAAAGCTGATGCAACAGGATTTCAAAGAGTCAGATTGGCAGAAGATGGGTTTCAAAGATCCCTAGGACTAGGATTTTGGATCTCAAAAGGTGAGGCTTGGTGGATTGATTTGATTGGTGGCTCCCTAAGACTAGGATTGTGGATCCCTAAAGCTAAGAGTGATGATTGATTCTGAGAGATACTGATGCACAAGCTGGGGTAGGAGAGACAGATGTTGGATATGGATGGGGGATAATGGAGATGAAGGAAAACCATTGAAGCTTTTTGAGTGGGGGGATACTTCAAAGAGAAGTACCACCATGTAGTTGAGCACTAGATTTGCTATAGGACTATTGGTTAATTGCCAAGGTTACCAAGAATATCAAGGCCTTTTCACCAACCATCTAGAGGACTGAAGAATTGAATCAAAACAAACATGCAAGGATTTCCCCAGCATCACACATGAATCTCAGAAGAATCAGAGTGGAACTGACACTGGGTAACTGACAAGAAGAAAAGAAAAACAAATAGAAGACTTGATTAAGACCTTATGCCTAGATTGCCCCATTCGCAGTATACCATGATATGGAAGATCATGGTAACCTTGAGGAGGGAACAAAAAGATTTCTTGGAAAAGATATTTCAAGACCCAAAAGGGAAGATTCCAAATCAAAAGAAAGTGAAAATTCAAAAGAGAACCGCTTGCCAATGAAATGGGTAGAATGAGGTACTAACAGAGCAAGATCAGACATGAGGAAAGCTATATCCTACAAGGATCTATCAAAGAGCACCTAAGTTGATGGATCTGGATGAGTGATGCATCTGGAAAGCTAAACTAAGAAGGATAACACTTTGGTGATAGGAGATCTATTTAAAGGATGCATTGGAATAGCTAACCAAGGGTTTTGCAATGTGTACAAGATGCTGATCAAGGAGGAACTGACACAAAAGTTGGATAGATACAATGGTACTAAGCTAAAGAGGATGTACAAGCTGAAGCTGACCAAGATAGTTACAAATAGGCAAAAGCTCAGGATGATAGGATAGCGAGATGATTCGATGTTGTGCAAGATGTGAAAGCTAAGGATGGGTGATAAAAGAAGATATGGATTTGGGGAGGATACATCCCAATGATGATGAGAGATTTTGTGACCAAGGATAGCTGGAGGAGTAGGATGAGATGGCTGGATAGGATGGTAGATAGCTAGGATTATGATGGATATAAAGAGATGACATTGGGTTTGCATGAGGATAGCCTAGAGCTAGATGCCAATGAAAAGGGAGGAGGTAAATGATGGAAATATGGACAAGACAAGATCTCCAAGGAATATAGTGCCCCCAATTAGAAGATAAAATGCATGAGGAGGTCGTATGAAGGATATGATAGGATTGAAGCTAGGATGGAAAAAGTTGAAGGGGCTAGGTAGATGGATGATAGCTATGATGGTTGGCTGAAGTTGCAGGAGATAAGTGGATGGTGTGAGATGGAGGCTAGATGGTGGAGGATAGGTGGATAGATTGGAAGATGGAGTTGGATGTTAAGAGATGACCAAAAGCATGAGGGTGATAGGCTAAGCTAGGGATGGCGGGATTAAACATGACTGTTGGTTGCCAAGTTTTCATCATGGTACTTGTCCAAGGTGCTTGAATTGCCAAGTTTTCACCATTGGACACTTTATTTTTCTTTATTTTTTTTGACTTTTTGACTTTGGACTTAGCTAGAATGATTTTGGCTTTCCTCAGCTATTTTTGGCTTTTTGGAAATTTTCACTAGCTATTGGAATGTTTAATTTTGTCGCTAACTGTTGGTACTCTGGATGTGTGATTTATGTAATAGACTGGATTAGATGGGATTGACAATAGGAGATGGAGGGATGAAAAGGCTGGAAAGGAGCATGAGATGGGGATGCTTGCAGGATCAACATTGGCACATGTTGGGACGAGTGTGAAAAGAGCATATGGGGGATGGATGGTAGATGCGGGCTTGATGGAGGATTTGTGGAAGCACAATTGGGTATATAGGCACTCGAGATGGAGTTAGGAGATGGGGGGCATGAGTCACTAGATGGGGGATTAGCAATGGTGGATGCCATTATGCATTGGGTTTCAACTTTTTTCTTTGGGATCCACATGGTTTTGGATTTTCTTTTGATAGGCTTTTGCATTGTTTTGCATCCTTTGATTGGATTTTGCCTTTTTGGAGTATGTCTTTTAGAATAGACATATGATTGCCTAGGATGTGGATTTTTAGCTTTATGCATTTTGAAGTTGGCATTCACATTGCTGTGGTAAGCTTTGGGACGATGGTTAGGAGAAGCTTTGTGAGATGGAGAGGATATGGAAGAGTGTGTAAGGGGATGATGAGGGATGATATGCCCTGATATGTGCCTTTTTTGATCTTGCGTAGGAATGGATGGAATAGGATTTTTATGATGGCTGATAAGAGGATGGAGGATGGTAGATTTTGGGACATAGGGACCCAAAATGGATTTAGCAGATGAAGGGGGGATATGGTAGGTTTTTTTGGGTTGCAAAGATGGTGGAGGGGATATGACATAAGGTTTCTTCAAGGAGTGATGGGAGGCTGGCATGGTGGGCCTAGATATAGGCCTTTTTTGGGGATGGCATGTACCAACACTTTTAGATGGTGAGCCTTTGGATACATATCCAAGACCATGAAATCCAAGATTCTTTTGTGCAATAATAGGCATTCTGATTCCTTGCTCTTTTGGTCCTAAACCTTGACCTTGATAATGCCATCGATTGAGCATTTGAATGAGCTGAGGAAACTTTTTGCTTGTAGAAGATGGTAGAAGTTCTATATTAGATGTACTGCAATGGGGAGATACTACTCTTAATTCTTCTGCTGAGAGGAGGCCACCATGGATGAATATAAGTGAACCAAGAGGGTAGATTATAGATGGTGGAATAGGTTGGATAGGTGGTAATATGGAAGCATGGAGTAGAGGAGATGGTAGGTTAGGATCTTGATTTAGCTAATGGGATTAAAAGATATCTTACAGTAGAGGAGGTATGGCTTGAGGTTTTGGAGATGGTGACTGCACTATAGATGGAAGACATGGTACGATGATATCTTCATTTATGCTTTTGGGAATGTCAACATGCTTTTGGGCAGGATCTTGATAGGATTCGATTGGAGTGGATGGTGCGATAGGAGGTGAAGGGATGGACTCATAAAAGGTAGTGGATGGATAGATGGGAGATTCAATAGTGGAGATGGGTGAGTAGAAGATGGATGCATAAGGGTCATTACAAGAGATTTGGGAAATGCTTGGAGGTGATGTGGATAGGATTTGGAGGGATTTGATAGGTGGTGGGATTTTGATGCTTGTGGGAAGTGGAAGGATTTTAAGTAATTTGATGGATGATATGGGGATGATAGCTATGGGAGATGGAGGTGATATTATAGATGGGGAAGCTTCATCACTGACTACTTCACATGGTTGGATTAGATGACACGGATTATCGGCTGGAGGAGATGGATTGGCTTGTGGTTCCTCTATAACTTTCCTTGGAGACTCGCATATTAGAAATGGAGATGGAGGATTGATAGGAGTAGCTAGTGTAATGGGGTGGAAGATTGTAGGCTTGGTTGATTGGGTGATGGAGGAGAAGTTGGGATATGAGATGGCATGACTAGATAGTTTGGAATAATTTTTGGATTTTGGGGGATGGGTGGCAGAATGTTTCTAAGGCTTTCAATATACCCATCATAGTCAACAAGATTTTCATCATCATTGGAGTAGGAGGTGGTGGGAGCAAGGACAATGTGACCAAACTCATCATGATAGGATTGGAACTTTATGTTTTGATGATGAGTTTGATGGGGATGAGGACTTAAATATGGATGAACATGGAAGCCCATGGTTGGATTTGGATTAAGCTTAGATTTTGGATTGGCTGATGAAAGATTTCCTAGGGAGAGTCAAAGCTACATGACAGACCTAAGGAGGATTGGTTGGTGATTTTTGGCTTTCTTGTGGATGAAAGACTTCAAGGGTATGCTGTCAAAAAGTGAGAGTTTTGCTTTCCTATGTGCAAGATTGGTGGCTATGTCAACTTGAGGATTGACTAATGATCCTATGGACATGACATGAGATTGACCACTTGTGGATCCCAACCTTTAGCTCAAGGTGATGAGGGATACAAGTGACAAAGCTGGATTACCCTAGACAATGCTTTGTCAAAGGGATAACCTTGGTGAGATTGGTTGATTGATAGGATTGATTGGATAGAAAATTCTAGCAGAGTGACAACAACTCTTTTAAAGGCTTGGGTGTGATTTTGGATTGGGTTGCTGGCTGGCTAGGGGGGGGGGGTGATTTAAATGGACTTTGGATTTGGGATTTCTCTAAGGCAAAGAAATAAGGGAGCTTGGATGATCTTCTAATGAGGCAGTGACTACGCTAAGTATGCCTTGAGCTGGGAGATTTTTTCTTTTCTGGGACTTTGACCAAAGTTGGCAAACATTCATTCAAAATCTATGAACAAACAAGTAGACAAAATTTTGAAGCAAGCATTTCAAACACAACAACATACTAGGAAGCTTTCTAAAAGGATGAAATTTGTTTAGCTAGGGAGTCCTCGATATATCCAAGGTACATGAGGCCCATATCCGTAGATGAAAACAAAAAGATATCACACAACCGAGAGGAGCGGTAACCCACTTCTTCTCTTTCACTTCTCAAGGGTATAAAGTTTTTTGAGGCTTAGCTCGAGTGACAAAATCTTGATTTTAAGAGAGGTGTCTTTGAATTCACCTCCTAATCTTTATACTCTGTCAGAACGCTGGAGTTGAGGTCATCCCAAGGGGTAATGAAATCCCCAAGCAAGCCTCCTAAAAAGTGTAAAACAAGACTACATACATGATCTTGGTTTTAAAAGACATGCATTCATTCCAATTTATGATTTAGATTTTGTAAGCTATGATTGAAGACACTTGTGATTATGGCATACAATGTTCATTCTAATTTGACAACATCGTCAGCATAATGGAAGTCAAGAGATTGTCAACATAAGAAATGCGAGCGTCATTGAAAATGCGTCAAAACCATGTGATGTTCATTGATTGTTAGGCATTCAAGATTGAGTGTGAGTTTATTTTAAGCCCAAAATAAAGATATGTGAAACTCGATTGTCAAGCGTGCACCCAGAGGCCCTCCACGTCAAGATTTGTTCAATTATTATGCCCAAATGAAGTGTTAGCAAGACTAATGCTCATTCAAGAGATTTTCTAACTTAAACAAACTAATAAAATCTCAAGTAAGTGGATTTTGATTTGCGTGGAGCACTGAACACCCTCTTAGGTGGACCCATCCCCATAGATGGCACTAAGATTGCAACCAATGGTTAAATTGATGGGTGATTAAAGAGGGTGATTCCAACTACAAACTCACTTAAAGCGTCTTTATTTGGTTTTTATAATTTAGAAAGTTTCTAGAATGTAGATTCTTTTTATGTCCCAAAAGATGAAGTGTGATGATATTGCAATGGTTAGTTGATCTTTTGCATTCAAGATTGGATTTGTTGTTTTAATCATGCATTCAAGGAAAATAGATTTTAATCCATGGCATTCAAGAGTGTGTTTTGAGCAACATTCATTCAATGGAAAATGTGTTTAAACATGCAAGTTCATTATAAGAAAAAACCTAAAAAACATGATTAAGTTTGTTGCTCCAACCTGCAATGAGACAAAAAAACAATTTGATTAGTCACCCAAAATCTTCCAAAATGAAAGCTTAACTATGGGAAAAAAATTTTAACTTTTTTTGTTCTTTTTTCTAGGTGTAAAAATGCTTTAAAAAGCTTCTAGTCTATGGAACCACCAAAAGTTAAAATTTGATTTATACTCTTTTACAAAAAAAAAAAGAAAAAAAAAAGTGCAAGAACTGAGATGTTAAAATATAAATGAAACAATAACAGGTAGAGACGATAGTTCATTAGGTGAAGATGCCAAACTATGGAGATGTTGAAATGTAGAGATGCCAATCTGTAGAGACGACAGAGAAAAAGGCAGAGACAACAACGTATTTTGGCGGCGCAGTTAACCAAAAAACAGACAGAGACGTCAATATGCGGAGACAATAGTTGAGGTTGGCAACGGCGAAGACGACAGAAGACCAGAGGCGGCGACAGAGACGATAGAGTATCTGGTAGAGGTTCTGATCTATAGAGACAACAGTTAAGGATGTGAAGATGATAGTCTAGTGGCAGTGCCAATAGTAGAAGACCAGGCAAAGACGTCAATCTATGGAGACATCAGTTTGGTTGTAGAGACAACAGAGTAGCTAGTGGAGATGACAATTTGCATGCATAGACGCCAATCTACGGAGATGACACTGAGCGAAAAGAATTGAAATGTGTGGATTTTTTCCAGAATTTTTTAATTTTTTGGTTATTTTCAGATTTTAGAGGGTATGTCTTCTTTCCAAGTGCGCCCTTCAACCTGCAAAAACAAGTGAAACACCCTACAACTCACTCAAACAACAAGAAATATTAGATTATTAGAAAAGACAACATATAGATAAAAATGGATGATTAAATGACCCATAGTGGGGTCCCACGGGGCATGCCAAAATATATATGAGAAAATGTTAGCAAGAAACACTAATCTATCAAGAGAACAAAGCATTAACTAGCATAAAAATCATAACATATATGAGAGACAAAGTGAAACCCTCAAATGAGAATATGAGCTATGGAACGGCTCTCCCAATGAGAATGGTCAGTTGATTTAGAGATGAGTCTATTATGTGGATGTGGGATGTATGCTCAAGGTTCTCAAACTAGCTTCAGTGGAGATGGAAATAACAAATTGGTAGCTTTGTGAACTCTCAATTTGGCATTATAAGAGTATGTTAAGGGCTTTGTTTCTCAAACTAGCATTATAACTTTAGCTCAAAGGTTGTGATTGAAATGGCTTGGGAGGAGATTCAATTTATAGGCTAAGGGCTTGAGGGATGGAGGGCTAAGATGCAAGGAGAGATGAAAGCTTAAGAAGGGCTAGGATGCACTCAAAGGGGAGCACATGGATTGTGCTTGTTTAGCACCAACCAGGGAGTGACACATGTCACAGGATGAGTAGATAGAGGAAAGGGGATGGATGAGTCAACAAAGGAGGCTCAAGGGATAATATCTTCATAAAGAACCTTCATAAATGGCTTGTAAGAGCAATGAATGGGCTTGTAAGAGTCTTTATGGCTTTGTAAGAGCATTGAAGGCTTAGTGGTTGGGATATTTTGGAGGGAGTTGAGATTGTTGACTTTTTTTGGCTTAGGAAAGTCTTAAGATTACTTAGGGAATGTGACAAGGTTAGGAGGGGTATTAGAGGTGATTTAAGATTAGATTAGGCTTGTTAGAGATATTCAAGTGGATGGCATTCATGAGGGTAGGTGAGTTTTTGACTAAGCTTAGTTAGTATGGGTGGATGGGGTGGATTTAGGCTAAATGAAGGGTTAGGGATAGGTTAGGGGTTATTAGATTGAGGGTTTTATTTATCAAATAAATTTATCTAGTAAATGGGGATTTTGGAATTAGATAGAATAATAGGATTTAATTGATAAATAATAAGTTATTTGATTTATCAATTAGGACTATAGATGATTAATTAAATTAATCAGCTAGGGGATGGCAAAGGATTAATTAAATAAGAATTTAATTAATGATGCCTTCAGAGATAACTAAATAGGATTGTGTATACTAATATGTTAGCAAGTAACACTAATCTATTAAGAGAACAAAGCATTAACTAACAAAGATTAACATAACATATAATAGAGACTAAAAGAGGAAACAACTCAAATGAGAATATGAGCCATGTAAGGGGCTCTCTCAATGAGATTTTTCTCTTGATTTGGGGATGAGTATATTTGATAAGATTTGGGATGTATGCTTAAGCTTCAAGTTTTCCTCAATGGTGAGGATGGGTAATGGCAAATTGGTAGCTTTGTGAGCTCTCAATTTGGCATTATAAGGGTATGGTTAAGGCTTTGTTTTTCAAACTAGCATTATAACTTTAGCTTCAAGGTTGTGATTGAAATGGCTTTGGAGGGGATTCAATTTATAGGCTAAGGGCTTGAGGGATGGAGGGCTAAGATCCAAGGAGAGATGAAAGCTTAAGGAGGGCTAGGATGCACTCAAAGGGGAGCACATAGATTGTGCTTGTTTAGCACCAACTAGGGAGTGACACATGTCATAGGGTGAGTGGATGGGGGAAAGGGGATGGATGAGTCAACAAAGGAGGCTCAAGGGATAATATCTTCATAAAGACCCTTCATAAATGGCTTGTAAGAGCAATGAATGAGCTTGTAAGAGTCTTTATGGCTTTGTAAGAGCATTGAAGGCTTAGTGGTTGGGATATTTTGGAGGGAGTTGAGATTGTTGACTTTTCTTGACTTAAGAAAGTCTTAAGCTTACTTGGGGAATGTGACAAGGTTAGGAGGGGGATTAGAGGTGATTTAAGATTAGATTAGGCTTGTTAGAGATATGCAAGTGGATGGCATTCATGAGGGTGGGTGAGTTAGTGACTAAGCTTAGTTAGTATGGGTGGATGGGGTGGATTTAGGCTAAATGAAGGGTCAGGGATAGGTTAGGGGTTATTAGATTGAGAGTATTATTTATCAAATAGATTTATTTAATAAATGGGGATTTTGGAATTAGATAAAAGAATAGGATTTAATTAATAGATAATAGGTTATTTGATTTATCAATTAGGACTATAGATGATTAATTAAATTAATCAGCTAGGGGATGGCAAAGGATTAATTAAATAGGAATTTAATTAATGATGCCTTCAAAGATAATTAAATAGGATTACCAAAGCGGTGTAATCAAATTTAGGTGTCTACAGACTCGTCTTCATTTCTTTATTAAACCTCTTTTTAATGATGGAGCAAGCTTCTTTTTGAAATCCCCCTTTGCTATTTCTTCCTAATCTGGTTTGTTCAAGGAGTATATCTAGAAAATTTTGCTCAATCTCTCATGTCCAAAAAACTTTGGGGTGCTTAGGTAAAGAAGCAACAACAAAGATAGGTGTGACATGAGGCTCATCATCAATTCTCATTAAGATATTAGTAAATGAAATTTTTTCAAATAGTCATCACTACAAAACTTCCAAGAAAATATCAAAAATTTCATGTTCACCTTCAAAACGAGGAACAAACTTCATGTTTTTTATGTGTAAACATATATAGTCAAACCAAAACAAATCCAAACCCAAAATAATTAATTCTAGATCTATAAAATATGACACACAAAGATTTGATTTGTAGATTATGAATGTTAAATAATTAAAATTGACTTACTTTTTCAACTTAAAGCAAATCAAAAGCATAGTCAATTGCTTTTGAAGTAGGCAATTTGTCAAAGAAAACCATACTAGGGAATGTATGAAGTGGGCGTACTATATGTATTCTTTTGTCAGCCAAAAAATTATAGAAATTGAATAAAATCATGCCTTGGATTAAGTTATAAACTCATACAATATACCTTCTAATTCTTCATGTCATTTTTTGACATTTGTAGTGGAAGAGATAATGTTATGCCAATTGTAAGAGTTTTTTTGGCATGAGTGGTGGAGGAGCACCTAGGCTCATCCCTAAATCTAGTTATAATTTTGGCATGTATTAACCTAAGTCCAAGTCAGTAGTATTATTCTTTTCCTTAAGGTCTTGCTTCTGTGTTCTTAGGTGGATTAGACTAAGCTCAATCCAACCTAGGTATTTAAATGCTTTACTAGTTAATAGTGCTAGATTAGGCCTAAAATGGGAAAATAGATCTTAAAAGACTTTAAGGCTTGGGAAAGGATAGAAATATTACTAGAATAGTTCCTGGGATGTTTCTAAATCATTCTTGGTTGATCAGAGAACATTACTATTAATTTTGCAAAAAGATGTAAGAGTTGTCACAATGTTGCTTGACAACATTTTGCAACTTTTAAAAGTTGCATGAAAACATTTACAGAATTGGATTCATTTTGAAGCATCATTATGGGTATGTTCCATAACATCCAAAAATCAAGGATAATGCATATTAAAACATGTAGGATCCCATTTTCCTAGGGTAGAGTGTGATGCAATGAAATTTTGAAGTGGAATAGAAGCTTTTTGATTTGTGGACATAGTTGTGTTGCATTGAGTTGAAGTGTGATTTCATAGATTGAATAGTATGGGTCAGTGTCAGGTTTGTGGAATTTTTTTTAGTTCTAAGAACTTTTTATTTAGTAGTAGATTGTATTTGAATTCATTAGGTTATTTTAATTTTTTTTTGTAAATAGTCTAGTTGCTAGGGCAGAGTACATAGTTTTTGGTTTGATGGCTCCCCCGTAGTTCTCCATAGTGAAAATCATCACAAACTAGAGGAATATGGCAGGGAATCCATTGAAGATTATTTGTGTGAAAGGAAGAGCTCAGCAAATAAAGTTCTCTATTTTTAGTATCATGCCCTAGGCGAGATTAGTATGCCCAGCTAGGTGCATGTCATAGTGAAATTGATGTGCAATTATAGGGGAAGGATGTAGAACATAGAACCAAGAATGGTTTTAGAGACTTAGCAGTCATATAGAAACCTATTAGTGAGATTATGCATTGGCTAGTCCATTAGGTAGATTTCCAAGTCAAAATCAGAGGACAACACAAATACAACCTATTAGCCCTAGTAGCCCTACATTTTGGGAACCTACTATATGGATGACCTAGGAACCGAAGACCACAAAAATATTTATGGTATCAAAAAAGGGTATCTAGATATCAAGTTAGTTTTTGTAGTTATTTTTAAGTCTTGAGAAAGAATTGGGGAAACCCTCTATTTAGGGCTAATAGGCTAATTAGGACTATTAGGCCAAAACCATAGTAAATCTTGAACTCAATTGAAAAAGCCTAGATTTCCCATTCTAATGGAGTCATTTGGGAGACAAGTAGTTGTATTAGTGATGAATACACCCTATGCAACCCTTTTGAGTATATTATGGTGAAGTTGTACTTGGAGACATCTAAGGAACAATGAAGGATTGAAGCACCCCTAATGATAGTTACCCCTCAAGGTGAATCACACAGAGATTAACTCATATAAATGAGTTGGTGAAGTCTTAGGCTAGGTTTTTTAAGACTTCTAAGGTACTAGAAGTAAACTTAGGATCTTGAGAAGGCTAGGACTAGTAGTGTCTTAGATAGTATTTGTGCTAACACACCTTGGAGTGAATCTATTAGATTGGTATTAGAGCCTAGTTGAAATTAGGCTTGTGGTGAATATTTGAAGAAGAAGAATAACCAATTGGTGAGTTTTTAATGGTGAAAAATGTAGAGATTTCAAAGAAGATAGATGAGAAAGAAAAGGAAAATAGGTTTCTCAGAGATAGGCTAGCTCATGAATTGGAGCAAAAGGTAGATGTAAAGACTGAAGAAGTACAAGATAAGGTTGGAGGAAAAAATAAGGAGGTTGAGATTAAGGATGAGGTCCCTTAACTAGACCATTTACTCATAGAAGAACCATTCTGTAAAGCATTGAAGGCATTTAGTGGAAAGGAACTATAGGGAATTGAAATATTTAGTGGTAAGATGGAACGTAAGATAGTCCTAAATTGGAAAGGACTAGAAAATCACACTGAATGTGATGGCATAATTGAAGCTCAAAAAGTTAAAGTTTCTAAGGCTAGATTAAGAGAGTTTGCACTCACTTGGTTGAAATTTATCCAAGATTTGAGAGAGAGAGAGAGAGAGAGAGAGAGAGAGAGAGAGAGAGAGAGAGAGAGATAATCCCATTTATACATGGAAGGCTATGGTTGCAAAAATCAAAGATGCTTATGTAAATGAAGATTATGAAATCTAGTTGTGTAAAAGGGGCCAAAGTCTAAGACAAAAGGAATTGGATGTGAACTCTTATACTAAGTTGTTTCAAAGATTATGCATGAGGTCAAGAGTTGTAGAAGATGAGAAGGTGAAGGTATCAAGGTACATTAATGGTCTCAAGTGGAATATACAAGATGAGATGAGTCTCTTGACCCCTAATAGAATTTAGAGATGCTGCTAAATTGAAGTAAAGGTAGAAGAGAAACTAAGGAAGAAGAAAGATTCAAGCACTACCAAAGGTAGAGGAAAGGGAAGAGACAATAGTGGATAGAGAGGTGGATATGGTGGTAGAAGTTCCGAGACAAAGGTTCAAGGAGAGTCCAAAATTATTGAGAAGAAAGAAGGAAGTTATAGCATAGGGAATTCAAATAGAGGAAGGAACTCTAATATAAATTGGAGAGAAGAAATAATGGTCAAGGTAGAGATTCTTACTTAGAAACTATGAAATATTACCACTGTAACCAAATGGGACACCCTATATATAGATGTCTAGATAAAGGCTCTACTTCACATGGAGGTGACAAGAGGGTAAAATATGTTCAAGAGGGGACTAGTGGTGGAATTAAACACCCTAAGATACCCCTAGAGTTAGAAGAAGGAGAGAACTTGATGAACATTAAGCAAGGAGCCAATAAAAGAGGAACTTAGTCAAAGAAGGTCACTGTTTAGAGTGAAATGCAAGATGATGGGAAATTTTTGTAGAGTCATCATAGACTAAGGGTCTACTAACAAAAAAGTGTCAAAAGAGGTATTCAACAAGTTGAAGATGAAGAGAATACCCCATAGAAACCCATACAAGGTCACTTGGTTTAACAAAGGACAACATGTCTTAGGCAACAAACAAGCATGGGAAGAGTTCTCAATTGGGAGATACAAAGAAAAAGTGTTGTGTGATATCTTACCTATGGACGCATGTCACCTAATACTTAGAAGGCCATAGTAAGTTGATAGATAGCCCATGCATGATGGAGCAAAGAATTATTATTATTTCAAGAAGGAGAATGTGACTTTCAAGATACAATCATTGTTGGAGGATGGAGAGATGAAGTCATTAGGCACCAATGTTATTATGGTCAATGAAAAGGTGTACATGGAAATCTTAGAGGAATAAGAGGGAGTAGGTTTTTTAGTTGTGTTGAAGCCAAAAGAAGAAAGTGTAGATAAGGAAGTCAATAGGATAGAGTTGCTAAAGAAAGTGCAAGAGTTATTGCAAAGGTATGAAGGCATAGTAAGTGATGGACAATAATCAAACCTAACCCCTAAGAGAGTTGTTAGTCATCAAATTGATTTTATCCCAGGAGCTACCCTTCCTAACAAGGTACCCTATAAGATGACCCCTCAACAAAATGAGGAAATTGCCAAACAAATACAAGAACTTGGCCTAAGCCAAGGACTCATTAGGAAAATCATTAGTCCTTGTGCTTTACCCATTGTCTTAGCACCTAAAAAGGGAGGAGCTTTGACGCTATGTACTAAATCAAAGCTATAAATAGAATAAAAATTAGTTATAGGTTCCCTATCCATAGGATAGAATACCTACTGGACTATCTAGGAGAAGCCAAATACTTTACTATGATTGACCAAAAAAGTGGATACCACCTGTATATGCTACTTTAGTATGTTAGAAACACTAAATTAAAACAATCAAAAGCATTTGCATACTAATTTAACATAACTTCATGAGAGACAAAGTGAAGTCCTCAAATGAGAATATGAGCTATGGATAGGCTCTCTCAATGAAGATGATCACTTGATGTAGAGGTGTGTCTAATAGCTAAGATGGCTTGATTATGTATGTATGCTCAAATGCTCAAATGGGCTTCAATGAGGATTTTTGATGGATTTTGGTGAATGGATTTGATGTAAAAAATGGCTTCTCAAAATGGCATTATGGCTTTACTTTTTAGATTGTGTTAAAATGGCTTGGGAGAGGATTCCTTAAATAGGGAAAGGGCTTGAGCGATCAAGGGCTAGGATGCAAGAATGGGAGAAAGTTTATGGAAGGTTTAGATTGAATGAGAGGAGAGCACATGGATTGTGCTTCTTTACAGCCAATCAAGGAGTGACACATGTCACAAAGTCATTGGTTAGAGCAAGAGGGGTTGCGGGGTCAACAAAGGAGGCTCAAATCTCATAAAGACCCTCATAATAGCTTGTAAGAGCAATGAATGGGCTTGTAAGATTCATTTATGGCTTTGTGGGATTCATAAAGTTTTATTGTTAGAATATTTGTGAGAGAGTTGAGATATTTTGACTTGGGTTGGATTAATAAAGTCTTAAGCTTGACTTAGGAATGTGCAAATGATTAAGACTTGGATTAGGCTTGGGTTAAGATTAGATTAGGCTTGTTAGAGATGGGCAAGTGGATGACATTTAATGAGTGTGGGTGAAGGAGGAGATATTTGTTGGCTTTGGCTTGGGTTAGAAGGTCTTAACCCATGTTTAGGGAATGTGACAAGGTTGGGGGGGGATTAGGATTAGGGTCAAAGATAAGGATTGACATCTTCTAGAAGAGTCTAGGCTTTGGATGAGGATGAAGACTTTCTAGAAGAGTCTAGAACTTCCTAGGATGAGGATAAATAAGGTTTTTGGGAAATAAATAAAATTTTATTTATTTCAAGGGTTTGGGTTGAGGAGATATTTATTAAAATATTTTTAATAAACATGAGGATTAATATTTAATCTTAATTAAATAATTTGAGTTGGGATTAGGGGTAGGAAATGATGGGATTAGCCTTTAATCAAAATTAAAGAAGGATTAGAAGATTTTGGAAGAGGTTAGTGGTCTTAAGAAAATTGGCCAAGTTTTGGGTAAAAAATAAATAAATAATTTATTTTGAAATTTTTGGTCAATTTATTAAATTAAATAATTAATAAATAAGGAAATAATGTTTAAATAAGATTTAAATATTTTTGGGAGGGATTCCTTAATTAAATATTTTTAATTAAGATAAAGGGATTTAATGACATAAAAATAAATAAACAAATTAAATAAATAATTCATTAATAAATGATGATGTCATTAGGGACTTTTTTAGATAATAACAATACTTTATTTTCTAAAAGATTTTTGGGTGTCTACACCACCAAATTAGAATTAATGAGGGAGATGAACCAAAGACAACCTTCAAAACCATAGAAAGGTCTATATGAATGACTTCTAATTCCATTTACGCTATCCATTGACCCATCTACATTCATGAGGATTATGAATGAAGTCCTAAAAGTCTACATAGGAAAATTTGTGGTATTATATCTCAATGATATACTCATATTTAACAAGACTAAAGAAGAGCATCTCAGACATATGCAAATTGTTTTCAAGAAGCTACATAAGGAGAAGTTGATGATAACTTGGAGAAGTGTGGATTCATGAAACAAAATATGGTGTACTTTGGGTTTGTATTTGTTGAAAATAGATTGACACAAGTATGCTAAATGTGTTCTAATCATTTTTTTGTCACTGATGTCAAACTTGCTACTTGCTGGTAAGATAATTTCTTAGATGATTTGAGCACTATCATTTGTTTGATAAATGAAGAGGATTTGACCAAATGAGGTAACAATAGCACCTAGAGAAAAGGTTGGATTATCGGATGGAAAAGGAGTACAAGAATAAGTTGAGATAGTGATATTATAATGCATTGACTATCTACTTAAGGTTAAAAAGGATGGATACACTAATTAAGTCTAGAAGAACAAGAAAGAATAATTAAGTTTGCCAAGCTTGATCAAGTGGATAGTAGGTGCTGAGAAAAGTTGGTGGAAGCTAAGTAGAAAATTAGTTAGAGCTGAGTAAACTTAAAGATCAGCATATGCCGAGTGACACAATATAAGCTAAGTAAATTTTAGTTCATGACAATTGTTTTGATAGTGGATTTCAAGAAATGTAGTATGTACCAAGTATTAGAATAAATTTAGTGTTGAGTGTCAACATTATGATAAAGATTGAGAATTTGATGAATATGAGCCAACAAGTTTTATTTCTTTAATTTTGTGAACTATGTAGAAGATAAGATTTATGAGTTGGTGGCATAGAATTCATGATGGACCATTTTGAGGCAAATTCAAAGAAGAGTGAATGAGAAGTTTCTATAAGGGAATGAAATGAAATGATGGGTAGATTCATTGAATCCTACCTAATCTAACCTAACCCTTAAATGGATTATGGAGAATGAATGAAAAAATATCTAATTTATCTTTACAAGGAAATACAAGGCATGAAACAATAGTTGGCACGTGTCAGAACCTAAGAAAGACAAGGAGTCTAGGGTATTGTTTCATAGTGGCCAAACTATATAGTTTGCAGTTGGCATGCAAAGTAAGAAGACTTAAGAGTATGGATGCTTGAAGGGTGAACAAGCTATCAAAGGTAAAGTGTGTGAAAGCTAAGCATAATGGAGGATTGAAACAGAGATCTATAATCTACAAATGGAGTTGTAAGTTGTTATTAGATCAAGCCTTGTTGTTAATTTCTAATCATTGTACTAGTCTAGGGTAAATCCTTTGGATGAAGGTTTACCTAAAAGTCATTTGTAAATCTTTTAACTGGGTGACATTCAAGTGAATGATCAAAAGTCCTCTAACAAGGTTCACTCCTAACAAGGTGATTGAAATCTTTTAACCAGGTCACATTTAATAGTGTGCATTGTAACCTTTAACAGAGTTGGCCTTTCTCAGGGCATCACTTTACAAGAGTAAGAATTAGTAGCATGTTACTAGTGGTTTTTCCCAAATTGGGTTTTCACATTAAATAATTATGTCAAATGTGTTATTAAATCTATTATGTTTCATATTTACATTTTTGCAAAATTGATTTGACAGTAACCTACAAGTTTAAGTGATTGCATAATATAATGGATACATGGATGATAAAAATGTTTTATGGATATGGGTTCACTAAGTTGTAAAAAAATTTATTTGTACATTTGACCTTGGATAACTAATTCAACCCCTCTCTTAGTTATTCTAAATAATTCCAATAATTGGTATCAGAGCCATTTGCTTAAGAGGACTAGTTTGAAGGTACTAGAAGCAAACAGATCAAGATGTCAAAAAGAGAGGTACCCAAGCTTAATAGAGATAAATTTTCTACATGGAAAAGTTTGATGAAGCTACACCTTGGAGGACTTGAAGATTATGCACAATCTACCTGTATATGAGAAATATGTTAGCAAATGAATACTAATCTATTAAAAGAACAAAGCATTAACTAACAAAATTACTATAACGTATAAGAGAGACCAAAAGAGAAACCCTCAAATGAGAATATGAGCGATGGAATGGCTCTCTCAATGAGATTATTCTCTTGATGTATGGATGTATGAGATTGGTCTTAAAATGGCATTATAACTTTATCTCAAAAGTTGTGATGATATGGCTTGGGAGGGGATTCAATTTATAGGCTAAGGGCTTGAGGGATGGAGGGTTGAGATGCAAGAAGAGATGAAAGCTTAAGGATGGCTAGGATGCACTCAAAAGGGAGCATATGGATTGTGCTCGTTTAGCACCAACCAGGGAGTGACACATGTCACAAGGTGAGTGGATGGAGGCAAGGGGATGGATGAGTCAACAAAGGAGGCTCAAGGGATAATATCTTCATAAAGACCCTTCATAATGGCTTGTAAGAGCAATGAATGGGCTTGTAAGAGTCTTTATGGCTTTTGTAAGAGCATTCATGGCTTGGTGGTTGGGATATTTTGGAAGGATTTGAGATTTTTGACTCTCCTTGGCTTAAGAAAGTCTTAAGCTTACTTAGGGAATGTGACAAGGTTGGGGAGGGGGGGATTAGAGGTGATGTAGGATTAGATTAGGCTTGTTAGATATTTGCAAGTGGATGGCATTCATGAGGGTGGGTGAGTTAGTGGCTAAGCTTGGTTAGTATGGGTGGATGGGGTGGATTAGGCTAAAAAGGGGGTTTAGGATAGTTTAGGGGTTATTAGATTTGAGGGCTTTATTTATCAAATAGATTTATTTAATAAATGGGGATTTTAGAATTAGATAGAAGAATAGGATTTATTGATAAATAATATGTTATTTGATTTATCAACTAGGACTATAGATAATTAATTAAATTAATCAGCTAGGGGATGGAAAAGGATTAATTAAATATGAATTTAATTAATGATGCCTTTAGAGATAACTAAATAGGATTACCAAAGTGGTGTAATCAAATTTAGGTGTCTACACTACCATCACTAGACAGCATGTTGATCCTTTTGGAACCCTAAATGCTAAAGATCTGAAAAAGAAGAAAGAACATAACTAGGCAATGTTGGAGATTGCCTCTACCCTAAGCTATGTTTTTGATAAGGTAAACAAGTTTTAAGGGGTCCTGAAACCCATAAGTTTAACAACAAGAAAGGCTGAAAATAAGTGAAAAAATGCCCAGCCAAAACATAAGCCTTACGGCTGAAAATAAGCCCAAAGGCCAAGCTCGAAACAACTGCCCACTAAAAAGGCCAGAGAACCAACTAGAAAAACAGAGACCAGACAAAAAGTCAAAGCCAGGAGAAACAAAAACCAAAGGACAGAGACCCAACCTAGCAGACAACTTCTCCATCTTGAGCATGGTCTGGGCAGCTTCGGTGCACTCTTGTTGCTCTTCTACATTATGATCTTGGGCTTTTGTCAAATCCTGCTCCATAGTGTTGTCCTTGGCTTTATCCACATCCAGCCTATCTTTGTCTCTGTTCTGTTTATCATCTTCCTCCATCTGGTTCCTATCTTTGAGATTTTCCAAGAGAGAGAGGATGTTGTCGTTGATCGAAGCGAGGAGGGAGATCATTTGACTTGCTAGGTTGTGATTGTAGTTCTCAATATTTTTTACTCTCCTCTCCATCAAAGTCTCCTAGCTGTTCCGATCACCTTGGCTTTCTGCACCTGTCTTGCTCTTGATTTTTTCCATTTGGGAAACCCTATCTCTGACATCCTCAAGCTCATGGAAAAGCCATTTAATTGATCTGAAGTTGTCGATCATGCTATTGCGGGAATTTTTCAACAGATTCATGCCCGTTTCTCTTGCATTATCAGAAATAGCCACCATAGCCGGGTCAATTAGCTCATTGAGTCTAGGCTTCTCGAGGTCGTCCACCAGGAGTTGGGGGTTCATCGCCTCTCTGTAGATTCCCATAGTGGCCGTTCTCACATTGAAGTTCTTCCAAGCCTTCCTTCTATTATTAACTTGCACTTCCCCCTCAATCTATCCAGAGCTGTCATTTTCCTCCAAAGGAGGCTGAGGATGTATAGGGGAGAGGGGAATGGGCAGAGAATCCTTTCCCTGACTACTAGAGCACTCCATGCTCTCTCCCTCCCTCTTCTGTCTTTTTCTCAGTTTCTCCTCATCTAGCTCCTCCTTCGAAACCTTGTCAGAATCATTAGTATCCATTTCCTCCTCCACCTCAGCAGAGCCAGTTTTAGCTGGGGTATGACCTCTAGGGCTCTTTCTGCTGGGTAATTTGACAGAGGGGTAATGCTTCTTATGGCTTTTAGTCTTCTCACCTGAATGCTCAAAAACCTCATCAGAGCTGATGCTCTCGACATCGTCAAAATCTGAGGAAAAACTGGAGCTACTCTTGTCAACATCCACCCCCTAGATAGGGTTTTTGCTAATGGTTTGAGCATGGAAATGCTCATGAATCAGAAGCAGAAGACCCTCATGCAGTGCCGAGTTGACGGTAGCTTTCTTTTTAAAACTACAAATGGCCTTGTTCATCGAGTTAAAAAGATAATACGGGAAGGAGATCTTACTACCATGGCAAAAATGATTCAAAATCAAAAAATGGTGAGTCCTAACCCTATCAAACCTAGGGTCTAGGGTTATATATTCAATGACAGCGTAGAGAACATACCTCCAGAGCTTCTTTATAGTATCCGTTACAAAAAACTTCTCTTTCTTGCCCAGCTTGTTTAGCTCTTCAGTGTTTTTCACAAAATCCTTGATTGCATTAGAAGACATCTTACTTGTCTCTGAAGAATTTATGCCCCTCCATCAGAATCCCCGTGACTTCAGCAACCACATCCTCAGTAATTTGAAAGTAGACCCCGTTTACCTTAACCTTACCATTATTCCATGAATTCACCATGCTGTTAGTGATCTCAGGATCCGAGCCATGAAGTTTCTCGAAGAAATTAGTAACCCCACCCTTTTCCAGCTCTCTCCAAACTTTGGCCTTGTTCTTCCACTTTTGAACTTCCCCCACCGGCTCCTTTCTGCTCCTCTCACCCATCATGTTTACCTGATCAACTTCCACAATTCTCATGAACTCTAAACTGTGCAAGTTATTTGCATTTGAAAAAATGGTGATGTTTCTTTTATGATACCCATGAATATACCCCTTTCTGAAAATAATGGTATCGTCCTTTTGAACGTGTCAAAATGTTAGAGGAAACCCCTTTTGCTGGTGAAAATCACGATGCCAATAATGGCACTTACCATTTATTAAGCAATCTTTATTATCCATAATTGCATTGGATTTGAGCCGTCCTTCCCAAGATTTTATCTTGGTCGATAAGCAACTTTGCCTCCATCAGAAAATCTTTTCCGGCATGCCAGGTCAGATTATTGGCAGCGTTAACCCCTTTATTAGCAAACCAATCAGCGACTGGGTTTGCCTCTCTGTAAACATGAGTGACGTGGACCTTATCGAACTTTGTGAGAGTGGCGCAAGTCTCAGCAATTATGTTCGCAATCATCCACGAGGGAGGGGAAATACCATTAATGGTATTAATCATGTTTTTGGAGTCCCCCTCAAGCCAGAGTTTAGTAATCCCGGCTTCAAAAGCCAACTTGACCACCTTACTCGCAGCTCTTGCTTCAGCCAGATGAATAGTTTGGATTCCCAGCGGGGAAGCAAAGGTAGCTATTCCCTCCCCATAGCTATTTCTTATGATTCCACCACAACCTGAAGGGCCTGGGTTACCCTTAGAAGCCCCATCAAAGTTGGCTTTTGATCAACCATCTGGGGGGAGAAGCCAGCTAGCATCCTGCCTTTTGAGGTTCCTGTCTTTTTCTTTAGCTATCTTTCTATCCCCTTCTTCTTCTTCTTCCTCCTTCAGCACTTGGAGATTTTCCTTTATATTCTTCGAGACCTTCCTGCCAAGGATTATAGCTGGCTCCTCTCTGTCTCTAAATATTCTATTATTCCTTTCCTTCCAAATTCCCCAGCAAAAATGGGGTAAAATCCAGTCCGAGTGATCCTGCCGACCAGCAATCTTACAAAGACCTTTTCACTGATGGAAAAAATCCATGAGATTATCCGATTTGCACCAGAGGGTTTCATTATCATGTGTGATGACATTCCACACCTCCCTGGCATAGTCACATAAGATGAAAATGTGATTTACGGTCTCAGCCTGATTCTTACACAAGGGACATCTACTGGGCATAACATGTCCTCGCTTCATGAGATTGTCATGAGTAAGGATTTTGTTCTAAAGAGCCAGCTAGTAAAAAATGTTGATCTTTGGAGTGAGACCCAAAATCCAAGCCTCCGCCCAAGGGGCCTTCTCTTTTAAGCTCCAAAGGGAATTATAGCCTGAGGCAACAGAGTATCTTCCATTGGGATTATCCCTCTAGACCAGCTCATCCCCCAAATTGATAGGAATCATGGAATTGAGCATAAGCATTATAGGAGTCAAGTCCTCAGAGATGAGGGATAGGTCACTCCATTCCTGGCCATTCCAATAATCACAAACTTTGGACCCAATTTGATCAGTACAAGCTTGCATCCATCTCTCAAAAATAGGGTTATTGATAAGTGGATCTTGGGAAAGCCATCTATCCGACCAGAACTGGATGTCCTTCCCATTTCCCAATTTTCATGATATCCTGGCCTTAGCCAGGTCCCTGGCTTTCATGATCCCATTCCAAATGTTCGATCCTTTTGGGATATCTTCATTAAAAAGGGTGAAAAGAAGAGTGGGTCTTCTAAGGTACTTGTTTACCAGGGTGTCCCTGCATTCACCGGTGCTACTGAAGATCCGCCATATTTGTTTAGCTAGGAGAGCCTTATTGAGGTGAGTGATCTTTCTAATGCCCAGACCTCCGTACCTCATAGGGAGGCAAACCTTCTCCCAAGCAACAAGAGGATATCTTTTCTTCCCTTCATTACCATTCCAAAGGAAGTCTCTCTGGATTTTCTCCATTCTTTCAGCTATTTTCACCGGAATTCCAAAGAGGCTCAGGGCATAGATTGGCAGATTTTGAAGAGAAGATTTGACTAAGAGGCATTTCCCCGCTTGACTAAGAGAGACCCCTTTCCAACCAGCCATCTTCCTATTGAATCTGTCCAAAATACCATTCCAAAAAGACTCCGGGGGTGAGGATCCCAAAGGAAGACCAAGATAGGTAGAGGGGAAAGAGCCTACCCCACAACCCAGAATCCTGGCGATTTTTCTTTGTCTAAACTCAGAGGTGTTGATAAAAAGAGCGAGATTTTGTTCCAATTAATCAGCTGACCCATCCCACTAGAGTAAGTATCAAGAATCTTCTTCAGGGCTCTGGCCTCTTTGACAGAAGCTTCCCCCCCCAAGATAGTAGCGTCAACAAATTGTTGATGAGTGAAGGGAACGCAATTAGAGGAGGGAAGGATCCCTTTGATACAAGCCTCATGCTTTCTACAGTCTATAATCCTTCCTAAGCATTCAGCTAAAATGATGAACAAAATGGGCGAAAGGGGGTCTCCTTGTTTGAGGCCTCTGGAAGGTTTGAAAAAATTAGAAGGGACTCCATTAACCAAAATAGCCAAGGAGGAGGTGGACACCAATTGAGAGATAATTTTGCAAACTTTACTGTCAAAGACAAAATTCGAGAGGACCTTCCCAAGGAGAGACCAGTCCACCCTGTCATAAGCTTTAGAAAGATCTAGTTTGAGAAACATACCTTCCCGTTTGGATGCCTCAAGAGAGTGGATGACTTCATGCACCATCTGGACAGAATCCAAAATTTGTCTCCCTGGAACAAAACCCGATTGATGCTGCGAGATTATCATGGGCAAGATCTTGAGCATTCTTAAAGTGAGAACTTTAGAGATGATCTTGTAGAGTGAGTTGCACAAACTAATAGGTCTAAAGTTGTTGAACAAGTCTGCCCTAGGGGATTTAGGAATGAGAACCACAAAAGTCGAGTTTAGCTCCTTGAGAATAGATTTGGCTCCAAAGAATTCCTGGACAGCCTGAACAACCTCTCCCATGATCACTGGCCAGAACCTTTGGAAGAAAAAAGTGGGAAAACTGTCCGGGCCTGGAGCCTTGTCAGCAGACAGAGAAAAGAGAACCTCTCTAACTTCCGAAGCATTAGGAATAGCACAGAGCTATTTATTATGGATAGGTTGAATGAGCTGAGGGATATAGTGTAACAAATCCTCCTGGTCCAAATTGGAAAGCATTGGGTCCTCAGAGAGAAGGCTAGAGAAAAAGGAAATAGCTTCTTCCGAGATGGCAGATTCTTTAGTTAACAGCTCCTGCCCCTTTCTGATACCATAGATCCTATTACTAGCACGGTGCTTGAGGGTGGTTAGGTGAAAAAACTTAGTGTTCCGATCTCCTTCCTTTAGCCAGGTGATCCTCGATCTTTGCCTCCAAAATTTTTCTTCCTTATTAATAATGTTATGAATTTCAAACAGGGTCTTGAGCTTCGAAACCCTGTTGGTCTCAATGTAACCTTCCTTTTGAATGCAATCTTGGATAATAGTTAGATTATCAAATAACTCTTTCTTTTCATGGAAGATGTGACCAAAATCAGACTTGTTCCAAATTTTAATCATCCTCTTCACATTGCTAAGTTTTCTGGTGACTCTGAACATGGCTAAGCCCTCCACCTCTATCCCCCACCATTTCTTGATATTATCTAGGAGGTCAGGGTGAGAGGTCCACATTTTCTCAAACCTGAAAGGATGGTATCTCCTGTGTACCAGAGGGGAAACTAAAAGAGAAATGGAAGAGTGATTCGAACCAATTCTGGGAAGCAGAGATAGTCTGCAGCTGAAGGATTGAAGCCAGTCTGAAGATATAAGAGCTCTATCCAGCCTAACCTGAATGCAATCATGGCCTTTTCTCTTGTTTGACCAGGTAAAGGATCTTCCCTTAAGCTCTACGTCCATAAGGGCCAGATTATTTATGAAGTTAGAAAGATCCTGTTTACTTTCCCAATCCGGGGGCATACCTCCCTTTTTATCTTTATGTTCTAGTGGTGTGTTAAAGTCTCCCATGATTATACCTTTCTTAATGTCACAATCTTGCACCATATTACCAACTTTGGTCTAGAAGTTTTTTCTATCTCTCTTATTATTGGGGGCGTAAATATTCACTAAAAACTAGGAATCATTTGTGTGCAAATGTTGAACTCTGTAGAAAAGAATGTTATCTTCATCATACTCAGCTACTATATTGAAATACTTATCATTGAAAAGTAATAGCAGTCCTCCAGACGCTCCTTCAGAGTTAGAGGCTATGCCCTTCATGCTATTGTTGAACTTAATATTTTCCATCCTTTCCTTCTTCATTTTAGTTTCCTGGATTAGAAACACATCAGGACTTTGGTCCCTTATCATATTTATAATAACTTCTTGCTTGTGGATTCCATTGAGTCCACGAATATTCCAAGATAAGATCTTCATGATTTAACTACTAAATATGCTTCCTGGATGGTGCGCTGCGTACCATCCTTAATGTTTCTTCTGGCTTCCTCTTTCCTGATTTCATTCTTGTTTTTCCTTCCCACTAGGTTAGATTTGTGGCCGAGATCAGCCTTGGCCATGCTTCTAGTAGAAGGGGGAGATACCGGAGAAGGGTCCCTGCTATTCTTCTTCTTTCTACTCCTGACTTCCGTCCAAGGATTCTCTTCTCCCTCTAGTCCTTTGTCCAGCCAAGCATCAATTCTCGCCAAATCTCCCATTGTCGATGTAGACAGCCTCTCTATGATTTTGTTTACTATTGAAGGGGGGGGGGACAACACACCGGGTTAGGGTCCTGGGACATGGGTTCCCCCTCCTTTAGTTCTTCCATGGAGTTCGGGACAAAGGATAGTTTCAAGTCATCCTCCTGAGAATCCAAAGGGGGAAGAGTCATATTTTCACCTGTCTCCTCAGGTTTCTTCTCAGATTCCTTCGCATTGGGGAGAGGTGTTGAATCGTCTTTCACTCCTTTCTCTTCTCCCCCTCCTACGTTTCCAGTTGCTCGAGGAGGCCCTGATTCCTCTTGGGGCGCATTAGGAGTAGTATTTGTTTTTCCTTCTGCCTCTCCATTTGCCTTGACTTGCGATGCTTTTTTCCTCCATTCTTTTTTGGGATCTAGAGAATCTTTTATCCCCCCTTGTGGATGAGCCTTTCCCACCGTACTCTTCCCTTTGAAAAGTGGGCATGATCCAGCCTTGTGGCCAGCCTTCTTACAATGGAAAAAAGCAAAAGGCACACTTTCATAGTCAATCTTTTGAGATCTGTTTCCCAGACGAGATTGTAGTTCTAAAACTTGAGGCATGTCCTGGCCTTCGATGACTCCTACACAGATTCTTGCGTAGTTCAATCTTTTCTTAGCTGCTATGATAGGGTCAATGGAGAGGAGCTCTCCAAAGGTCCTGGCTATGCCATCAAAGACATCCTCATGCCAATATTCCAAAGGAAGTTTCGAAAGTCTTAACCAAACTGGAACCTGAGATTGGAAATCATTGTTCAAATCCAAGTTGGATGTCCATTTTTGCAATATTAGGTTGGATCTGCCCAAAGACCAGTTCCCAGCACATAGTATACGAGAAAAATCTTCCGAGCAAGAGAACTCGAAAGACATGAAGCCTTTGGCCATAGCAGTCACATCTACATGCCCTTTAAGGTCCCATTTTCTCCTGGTAAATGTCCTCACTACATCAATATTAGGTCTTGGCCTTACAAATTTTCCTACCAGAGTGTTCGCCATGCTTAGGATATTGTGGTCAATAATTTCCCTAAGGATTTCCAGAGCAAAAATACCTTTCTCCTTATCAGATTTGTCAATGACTTTTGGGAAAGACGATTTACCTGATGGTTTTATCTCGAATAGATTCAACCAGCGTTCCCATGCCCCAGACGGCCCACTGCCCACATAGGGGGGAGGGGGAATCTTCTCACCTGGATGGGGCAACATAACCCGTGGGTCCCCATCCTTTGAGGCATCCTCATCTTTCCCCTCCATTTCCTGCCCTGCGCTTGCTGCATGCCTTGCTGCATGCCCTCCTGCAGATGTGCTCTCCTGTCTCCTGCCTTTCTCCAGATTCGAAACAACGTGATTCGAATTGCAGTTCCCGCCCGCTCCATCCCTCTCTCTCACCGTGCTCATGTTATCTCTTCTACCCTAAGCTATGTTGATTTTGATGATATCAAGGGTTGTGATAGTGCCAAAAAATTGTGGGATTCTCTTCATACCATGTATGGAGGAGACACAAATGTTTAAGAGCCAAAGCTGAAAGTCTTAGAGGTAAGTTTGAAGATATGAGAATGCAAGAAGGTTAGAATATTACACAATATTTACCTAGGATAAAAGATGTTGTTAATGCAATAAGAGGATCCAATGGTAAGATAAATGATTATAGTGTACTAAGAAATTTTTTGAGAACACTTTTTCCTAATTATGGTATTAGAGTTTCTACAATTCAAGAAATTAGATGTATACTAGGGACCAATTTGAATCTTAAAGGTGTAGTAGGTAGGTTCACTACTTTTGATTTATCTAATTTTGATAATCACAAACCTAATAATGTTGAATCTACTTTCAAAGCCAAGTTGTCATTGAAGGGACCTGATGAGAAGAAGAATAAAAAGGTAAAATATGTGTCTAGTAATAGTGACACAAATGAGGAAGATGTAGATAAACTTGAAGCACTAATAGCAAGGAAATTTTATAGAGGTAAAGGAAAATTTAAAGGTAAGTTGCCTATCATGTGTTTCAATTGCAATGAGGTTGGTCATATTGCTGCTAGATTTCTAGAGAAGAAGAATTACAAAGGTGGAGACAAGTAAAAAAGTAGAAGAGATGAAGACAAAAAAGATTACAAAGACAAAGGAAAGAACTCTTGCTACATTGTTGAAGAAGAAAAAAAAGATAGATCTGACGATGATGATGATGAATATGTTGCAATAAGGGATGAATCTAATGAGGATGAGGCAACTAAACTAGTGTATTTTATGAAAAAGAATGAAAGATGGATCATTGAAAGTGAATGTTCACATCACATGACTCGAGATAAAAGTAAGTTCATTACTTTGAATTATTATGATGGAAATAGTGTAAGGTTTGGTAATGATGCACCCTATCTGATAAAAGGAAAAGGTTCAATCAAACTCAAAGAAAATATTTTATGTGACAATGCTTACTATGTTGAAGGACATAACTATAATTTGTTGATTGTGTTACAACTAAATAATTTAGGTTGTAAGGCTAAGTTTGAGAACAAGATTTCTAAGATATATGATACTGGTGATAAAACTAATTGGAAAAGGTGATCAAACTAGAGGTAATCTATTCTACCTTGATATAGAGGATCCTACTTGTTTAATTGTAAAATTTGATGATGTGTGGTTGTGGCACAAGAGGTTATGTCATGTTAATTTTAATAATTTTGTTAATATCACTAACATGAGAAGAGTAATAGGTTTGCCTAAGTTGAAGAAACCTAACAATATAGTTTGCCTATATTAGAGATTGTTCGTATTAATTTTTTTGGAGAAATTGATGTCCAAAGCTACAAAGGAGATAAGTACATTATGCTATTTGTTGATGATTATTCTAGAATGATGATAGTTATGTTTTTGAAAGAGAAATATAAAGCTTTCCAAATGTTTAAGTGCTACTTAGCAAGAGTTGAGAAAGAAATAGGTAAAAGTATGAAATGTTTGAGATCTGACAGAGGAGGAGAATTTACATCAAATGAGTTTGAGATATTCTATAATGACAAAGGAGTCAAAAGACTGACATCTACCCCTAGAACCCCTCCACAAAATAGAATTTTTTAAAGGAGGAATAGATCTATAATGGGCTCTACTAGGACACTCATGATGGAGATAAATGTTTCTTTAAAATACAAGAGAGAAGCTATAAGCACAAGTGTCTATACCTTGAACCATGTACAAGTCAAGAAAGGTACTCATTCAACACCTTTTGAACTATGGTATGGATACTCACCCAATGTAAAATATTTTAAGGCATTTTGAAGCAAGTGTTATATTCTCAAAGATTTCAAGAATGGTAAATTAGATGACAGGAGTGAAGAATGTGTATTCCTTAGGTATTCCACAAGAAGTAAAGCTTATAAGTGTTTAAATACTAACACACCTACTTTTACTTAATCAAAAGAAAGTTGTAAAATATGCAAATGTGAAATTTGATGTTTATATAGAAGTACATGAGGCTGAACCTATGAAGGAACCAGAAGAATACAAATCATTTATATACTTTTATGAAGGGATGCCTACAGATGAAGATGTTGTAAATAATGTTGCAAAACAATAAGAAGTTTTAGTGACTACTGAGTCACATCCTATGAATGTCAACATGCATTTTAGAATTTAACTACACTTAAGTGCCAAGTTACATAATAAAGTTGAGGAACATTCTAATTTTGAGATTATTGTATGTGAAAGAGATGTTGAACTACTTGATAGAGATGCACATAGTGATTTAGAAGTTGAGAGACCAAATGAGGAAAATAGAGTAGAACCAAGATTGTCTAAGAATGTTAAGAGACATCACCCTACTACACAGATCATTTGAGATAAAGATTGTAGACCAATGCCAAGGAACAAGTTGAGAAATGATACATGTTTGCTGAACATGCAAGAACCTAAAATAGTGAAAGATGCCTTAGAAGATGTGGATTGGAATAAAACCATGAAAGAAGAGGTTGAAAAAATTGAGAAAAATAAGACATGGACTCTAGTTCCTAGACTAGAAGATAAAAATGTGATTGGTACCAAGTGGGTGTACATAAACAAGTTAGATGAAAATGGTGAAGTCACAAGGAACAAGGCAAGATTATTTTGTAAAGGATATGCACAAGAAGAAGGGATAGACTATGGAGAAACATTTGCCCCTATTGCAATATTGTAAGGAGTAAGAACTCTACTTTATTACTTTGTATACAAAGGTTTCAAAGTTTATCAAATGGATGTTAAGTTTGCATTTCAGAATGGTATATTGGAGAAAGAGGTTTATATAGAACAACTAGGAGGATTTGTTGATGCTAACAGAAAAAGCATGGTATGTAGACTACACAGAGCTTTATATAGTTTGAAGCAAGCACAAAGAACATGGTACGAAAGACTTCATAATCATCTTGTGAAGATTCAATTTAAGAGGAGTGATGATAACAACAATCTGTACTTGAAGACAAAGAAATGAAAAGGTATTTTAATATTTTTGATGATATCATATTTGGAGGTCAAGATACTTTATGTAAGAATTTTGCAAATGAAATGAAGAAATAATTTGAGATGTCTATGTTTGGAGAGATCAAGTTCTTTGTGGGTTTTCAAGCATGTTAGAGGAAGTATGGTATATACATCAATTGATCAAAAGATAAAGGAGTAGAAATTGAAGAGGGTGCCAAGGAAGTAGAAGCCAGTGAAGCACCTACACCAAGGAAGAGCAAGGCTAAGACCCCATCTACTAGCAAACCAAGGAAGGTTACAAAACCTAAGCCTACAGTTCCCTCCACAAGAGAAAGCATAAGGGCTATTACCAAGAAGTCTTAAGAAGTAAATAAGCCAAAAGAGAAGAGGGATAGATCAACTAGCAAAGAAGAGGATCTCGATAAGAGATCAAGGAGAAAATACATAGCTATAGCTAAATTTGATAAAGAGAGGACATAATATGATGATAACAACTAGTTTCAAGTGGTAATTCATCATCCTTCTTTAGATTTAGATAATATATGTGCGAACATATGGAATAATGTTTTTGATTAAGGAAAAAAGGCTTTAAAAGGGCCCTGAAACCCATACATAACAAAGATTAGTCTACAACACAATGCAAAATGCTACAAATAGAGCTAGAAAGTGAAAAGAAAGAACATCTCCCTAAACAAAGATACAAATAGAGGTAAAGCCAAGAACAAACACCAAAAAATCCAAGTCAATCCACAAAAGGCTAGGGCACTCAAATGATGTCTCTTAGCATTTCAGCTACATTGACCTCTAGCTCCAACAACTTGCCTATTGCCTCCATCTCAGAAAACTCCTAGTCTGGGGCTATGGTGTCCTTTTTCCTAGTGTTGGATCTGGTTCCCTCTCTTGTGCTTTCATCTATAGTCCTATCCTTTAAGCTATGAGTGTTAGGGTCTTACACCTTGCTGATGCTTTGGTCTTCCACATAATGAATGCACCTCTTGATTTTCTCATTGTCTTTGAGGATGCAAGAGGTCTATTCAACTATATCTTGCATAGACCTATCCATCACATGAGTTCTATTAAATTCTTCCACTCTTCTATCCATGCTTTGTTCATCCTCATTGACCCTATTCTTTAAGCTATAGGTCTCCCTTTCCAGAGTGCTCATTCTATGTTTGAGGTCAAGGATTTCATGGAAAAGTCACTTAGTCATACAAAATTTGTCCACCAACCATACTACCTTCCTATCCTTCCTTGTGACTGAACATCTGTGAGTTGTAGTGCCAAAATCCTTAAAACCTTGTTTGGGTCCCTCCCTAATGTTGATTTATCTAGTCTTACACATATTAAATTTTACAAAATTGGAAAATTTTAGATGAACCAAGTAGAGGAGTCAATATATTCCATGATGGAAACATTCAAACAAACTCTAATTAATATTTCCAACTCTCTAACAAAGGAATTATTTGATAGAGTTGAGTAGAAGTGGTAATATAGTCTCTCAATAGAAAGACAAATTAGAGAGACTACACTTGCTCAAGTGATGCCATAATTGGATAGGGTGATAATGCCTAAGGCAATAAAGAAACATGTAGGAAAAATTTCACCTAAATATAAGGCATTCAACATATTGTAGAACAATGTTGAGGATGTTCTGCAAAAGACCACTTTGATTTGGAAACAATTATATGGTTTGAAAAAACCCAAGGCAATCATGCATGCACCTATTGAGGTAGGTGAGGAAAAAGAAGAGAAACAATAGGTAACTAAGGTAATCAAAGTTGACACTAAGATAGTTACACAAGTGGAAGGCAGTAAAACACATGAAGATACATAGACACTAGCTAAGTATGGGCAATAAACAGAACATAATGTACCAGATACACTAGTGCCGAGTGCTAAGTGCCAATCCACAATATGAGGAGAATACATAAAGTGATAATGTAAAGATCAAGGATGTTTCTGATACTATCACTCATAACATCAATCACCTTGGGTAAAAGTACAAAGCTATATCACCTTTCAGGCTGACTTATTGGAATGATCGTATTTGAGTATTTCTACCTAAAAATCAATTTTGTTAAAACATATGATCTAGATAAATTCATTTTATCTAATTTATATATGGTCTCACACTTTTCCAATTGGAAATGTCTTTTAAAGGCTTTTTTATAGTAGTTTGTATCAAATTATTGAAGAAATAGAATTATTTCAGAAAAGTGGTGTTTCAATCACACTTTCTATTTTTTATGACATTTTTTAATAACATATAAACACCATTTAATAGAGCTTAGAGTCAAGAAAATTCTCCTATAAATTTTGTAGTTTTTTAATTAGATATAGTATATTATAATTAAAAAATTCTACAACCATGCATTCTAATACTAAAAAATATGTCATTTCTAAGAAAGAAAAAAATATTAAATCATACCAATTTCTTTAAAAAAATTATATGATGTTCTAGAGGAGAGAGTTTTCTTCTAGAATGTATAATTTTTCTCCTTCTTAGAATACCTATGTTTTGAAAAATGTGGTGGGAGATGAAAACTATTGATTTTAGGTGAATTGAAATTTGAATCATTATAAAAGAGAAAATATAGGCCTAAAACTGATTTTTATTGTTGATTGTTCTAGTTGTATATGTTATCTATAACATAGTTTGAAAAAAAAAGGAAATAAGTTTATTTCCATATAGTTTTGTGGTGAGAACTAGACCCCTAATTTTCAACAGCTAAAAAGCCATCTATAAAACTTTGGAAAATATATCAATTCTTATTCAAAATAATTATTAAAAATTATAATAATTAAATTCATCCATTTCTACACATTTCATTAGTTTACTTCATTTTAAAATTCATAATAGTAATACCAATTCTATGTCATTGAAGATGAACAATCATACTTTTGTTGAAGAAGATATTGGTAGAATCCACCGCCCAGGCTAAACTTTATGAAAATCCTATATTGGTGAGGGTAGATGAAATTGAGAAGGTAGAAAAGGCATTTGCAAGGGAGGAATTATAGAAATAGGTGACATCTATAGCCCCTCCTCAATTTACATGTATATAATTTATGTTACCCATTCTGGTATATAAAAGGAAGGAGACAACTACTTTGATGGTCAGTGCATTGGCACAAAGTACTCTAGTCTTAGTCAATCTAAAGGAACATAAAAATTAAAAGGATGAGATAGTTGGAGAGCAAAAAATGGTACAAGAAAGAATGAACACAAGTTCCAGTAGGTTAGTTAGATACTCATTCACCTACAACACAAGATCAGAGTGCATCTATGGATGTAGAGAAGGCAAAGGATAAGACTAAAGAGCTAGGTATGACTGCAAAACTTGAGGAGAAACTAGCAATATAGACATTGGTGAATTTTCCAAAATATGCTACTCCTCCAAGTCAAGCTCTTCATAGGCTGAGTATAGAAGCTATACCCCTACAATCATCAAGGCCAATTTCAAGCACATCTAAGGTAGAGGAAGTTACATTATTTTTTGATGCGAACTTGGTTGAAGTGATTCATTTGCCCAAGTTTGATTTTGCAACCATCACTATTGAACATATAAGTATACTCCAGGATGCTCTTGTAAGGAAGAAACAACAAGAACTAGTTAGATAGGAGCATAGGAAGAAGCAAGATTTGATAGATATCAAGAAAATTCTTCTTGATGCATTTAGCTTGCCAGTACTAGAAGAAACCAAGATGATCATATAGTAGCTAACTATCCTACTAGAAGAAACCAAGATGATCATAGAGTAGCTAAGAAGGTAAATGATGAAAACCTTGATTCAAATGTCAAGTTACTTGAATTCTCTAAAAGAAAGTTTCAAAATAAGGTCAATGAAAAGATATCAAGTGCTATTGCACTATCATAGGTTGAGCTAGCAACCATAATTGATAGTGTGAAGAAGGCACTAGAGAATATTTTGTCTTTGTACACCAAATTGTGCAATCCCACACTCTTCACATAAGAAATAAGGAACCACATACTGAGTTTGGAGAGCCATATATAGTCATCTAGTATAACTCTACCAAAATCTTTAGCCTAGAGTGAGAAACATTTAAGGATTCTCCTAAACTTCAAAAGTTAGTTAGCCTTGTTACATAGAGATGAAGAAAACATTAACACTAAATTGATCAGCAACCAATCCATTCTGACTCCACATATGGAGATATTGCACAAGGAAATAGCCTTTGCTAAAACACTCATGAAGAAATATCCACATCTTTCTCCTGATGAAGACTTAGTTCACCTTGCTACAGAGTTGGCCATCTAGATCAAATCATTGGAGATAGCTTGTGATAATTGGGATGTTGCTTTGAAAATAATGATTGAGATCCACAATTTTTTTTTGGACAAACACACTCTAAGTGTATAACGCTTTGACATAAGTGTCAAAATTGGGCAGAAATAAGAAGTATGGGGTAGATAATATTTTTGAGGGAGATACCAGTTTTTGAGAAAAGAGCAGTCAATGAAAGAAATAGAGTACATAGATAAGTTGATACAAATCTACTTAGCAAGAGGAACAATTTTGATTTAGATATAGAACAACACAATCAACTCAAGGGGATTTATTAAACTTTGAGTTATGACTCCTAAGTCATAAGCTTTTACAAAATTTTGAAGATTTTGAAGTTTTGTATGTAAGTGGATATTATTTGAGTTATGCTTGAAAGGCTAAAGGTTATTGATGCATGACTACATATTTTTGCACTCATGTCAAAGGGGGATATTGTTAATCTAAAATTGGTTTTGACATATGAGTGATAATATAATTAAGTCATTTACTTAGTTTATGTAGAACAAGTAATACATGTCGAGCATAAGTTGTTAGATAGTATATGTCAAGCAATAGTAAGTGTCAAGTGAGTCAAGTGTCGAGTAACTAGTAAGTGCCAAGTCACTCAAGTGTTGAGTAGATGGTATGTCCCAAGTCACTCAAGTGCTAGGTAGAAAGTTATTCAAATATAGAGTGATTAGTAGATGTAGAGTCATTTAGAGGCCAATTTACAACATTGAAGTTATAGTTGATGTCGAGCATTAGGGACTTCAAGTGCCACATTAGATAGATTCACATAGTTTTTTATAATGGCACAAACTTATATCTAAACCATTTTTGGGCTGACTTAAGGATTATTTTACTATCTTTTGATGATAAGGATGAATGTTAATTTTGAATCCCTATGCATTACATGCATCCAATTAGTAAAAGAAAAGGATTAAGTGACAATATTAATGAATCACTACTGTTGATTCATACCTATCCCTAAGTCACCTAGGTCTTCTTAAGGAGGACAAACCCTAAACTTTTAAAAGAATATAAAAAAGGAGAATTGAAGAGATTTTGCATGTACAAATAGAACATTCATGGTGATTAAGGTGTTATGATTGTTATGATTTGAGTTACATTGCATAATTGGTTAGTGGAGAACATAGTGGAGGAATAAGAAGACATCATAGATACATTTGATCATAAAGGATCAAGTACACATAAATATAGAGGTGGTCTAACATCAAGGAATAGAGTGCTAACTGAAGGATCATTGTTGAAACATTATAATAGGTGAATCAATCAAATCTCTTAACCGAGTAGTCTTAATAGGGTATTTTAAATCTTTTAACAGGGTGCTTACCTCATTATAAGTTAAAGTCCTTTTACCAGACACACTTCTAATAGGGTGTTGAAGTCCTTTAATAGAATAAGATCTAACAATTTTGTATGCCTTTAATAAGGAAGAGCTTTCATAGGGTAGATCATGTTTCATGATGAAAACATTATAACTTTCATTGGATACACTTTATTACTACAGTAGTGAAGATTTGTGGTTGTCATCTCCACCCCAATTTTTCCTTCTCCTTGGAGGGTTTCTGGGTAACCAAATATCTTTTTTCGTACATGTGTTGAATATTTTACTTTCATGCTAAGGATGTATATGCTTAATTTGGTATTTCAATTCATATGCATGGATTGTGAGATGGATGTGTGGTGAATAGTTTTTGATGTTGAAAGTGTTAACTATTGATTCACCTACACCCCCCACCCTTAGAGTTTACTTCCCTATTGTATTTACAACACATGGATCCTAAATGACCAGAAATAGGTAAAGTGTGAAACTATTACTAGATAGCTTATTATTCAATTTGGTATTGACATTACTATTGATGAAATATGAAATTCATATTGAGAAAAATGAAATTATTGACAAAGATATTCTTGGGAAGCCATGCATATAATTGTCTAACATAATTTATTATAAGACTCTTAGGGGTTGATTGGAAAAAACAATAACACATGGCCACTACCTCTTGGTTACATTAGATTCTCTCACAAAATAAGGGTGTATAAGTATTACCAAATTATATGTTCAAATAATTTGCTTGATAGATAAATGGATTGTGAGGGATATTGAAGTGAGTGGACACTAGAAATACTTAGTTAACTTTCATATACAATCTTCTATTAACGATAATCCATGGTACATAGTGCATTATAACAATAATATTATTTATGTTCCATTCTTCAAGACCAAATGTTTAGCCCCCTTCATTATTATTTTGGAAGGATTGGCAATTAATATGGTTCAAGCTATCTTCTTCATTATTTTATTAGCCATGGCTTCACTTTTAACACATTTTCTATTTTGTGAAATTGGATGATCCAACTACAAGAGAAACCTCTAAATATCTTTCCCCAAATGTAAGGAAAATTAATGCTTTAAAAGATATCAAATATTTTGAATCTTATTACATGTAATAAACTTTGAATATAAATTATAGTAATAACTTACTTGCTCTATTTGAATAAATCATACAACCTTAAATTACCAATTCTTAAACTTCAACATCTTATCTATCCCAATATTTAATCTTGATTTCACTTCATTCTAATTTTCTTTAAAATTGATAATGATTAAATAAATACAATATTTAATATTTTTCCCATAAATCCATCTACATAAACTTTACCTTCTTTACCTCTAAAAAAAATCTAAAATTTTGAACTTAAAGTGAACTAAATAGAATAAAATCAATCTTTGTTAGTTTAAAGTTAATTCAGAAGATCAACTCACTGCATATTAAACTTTCCATTTTCAAGATTGAAAAGGAAAAGCCAATGAGAGAAACTAAGTAGATTAGATAGAGCATAGCAAAAACAAAGAATCGAGAAAGAGGTTATTGCTTCTACTATATTGAAATAAAACTTTTTACATATAGTTTTACTAAGGACTATAGCTCTTTTCTATAAACAACAAAGTCCAAAGGGTAGTCTTTCTTTTTAGAGGAAAACTTCTTATGTTTGTTTCCATAAAAGCTGTTAGTTCTTTATCAAAACCAATAAACTAGAATATGTAATGATAGAGTTGTACAAGACTCTTAAAACCAAAGACAAAAAAAGGGTTGGTAAAGCCAATTCATCATTAGAATCAATACTAAAGGACATTTGTCTCTACAAGAAGGAAAAGGGAATATAAATAGTGGGTTGAAATGAGTACAAAGGCATTGTTTCGTCCTTACTACACACAGATAAAATAGGATGAGAAGTAGTATGTAGTTGTGGGATTTTTTATTCTAGTAATGAATGAACAAACTAATAAGTAATTTGTGAATGCAAGTTGTCATCATTTTTTATTATATAATATTGGCTAGATATTTTATTTAGAGTATGAGATTTTTTTTTTTATGAATAGTCCTTTTCTATTAATAAATTAATATACTTGTTACAAATTCACAAAAAAGGAGTTGGGGGATACAAGATCACCCTATGAAAGTGCACACAACTGTAACTAGAATCAACAACTATTCATAGGAGATATTTTCTTTGACAAGTCAAATTGTAATATTGTTATTATGATTCAATTATGTAGTTTTTGAGTCAAAATTTATTGACCTACATTTCATGAATAGGAGTCAAAATTTATTGACCTACATTTCATGAATAGTTTTAGTTTGCAAGAACTTATTTCTTATGAAAATTAATCAAACAACAAGTACTCATTGTATTTAGGTGAAGCTCACAAAGATGATGCCCCAAGACTTCCCAAAATGTCACGCATCACATCTAGGTACTAGGATAAGTGACCTCCCAAGAATTGATGGTTCTTTTTTTGTTTCAACATCAACTCAATACAATGAGTGCTAAGCATTCATTCATTCTCATTAGAGAAGAGTACTCTTGAACCACTACTTATGAGACATGAGTCAATGATTTTGAATTAAAAAATAAAAACTTGAATCATGATAGCAATATCACTATCAATTCTATTGTTGATAAGTAGTAGATATTTTCTAGAACAAGTCAAATTGTGATACTATTATTAGAACTAAATTGTGTAGTTTTTGAATCAAACTCATTGACCCATTTTGCATGAGTAATGGTTCACACAAACCCATTTCTCATGAGAATGAATGGAACACTTAGCATTCATATTTTACTATTCATTTAATTTATTTTTTGTATTAAAAAATGAACATGTCACACTTAATAAAGATGTCACTTATAGATTAAAAATAATATTTTTAAAGATCCTAAAAGGAGGTATCTAGAAGATGAAATTAATCCACTTAATACTTTTCTAACATCCCATGCTAAACATGTTAGAATAATAACCATTTTTCTACTTTTATCCTATAATTATTCTTCTATGAGTTGAAATATTTGTACTTTCACCATACTTATTCTTCTATGAGTTGAGATCTCTACTAAATGATTATTTTCTAATTATTACATTATCCAATTTGTAAGCTATTGATTCCTCATAATATGACACCCCTATAGTTACATTTGTATATAATATAGACTCGTCTAACCCTATTGAAACCATTACATAAAAAGTTAGAACAAATTCATTTGTTACTCTATTAAACTCTATGATTTTTAAAAGTTATCTTTGTATATTCCACCAATTTATTTCAAAATATACTATCATTTACAACTATCATGTACTATAACTTGATTTTTATCAAGCAAGAGTTGTTTTACAACATGAGTCTCATCTAATAAAAAAAATAACTAAAATTAAGAGGAAAAAAACTTTGAAGAAGAGTTAGGTGACTCATCCATGTACTTGCTTCACAAGGTTTTGTTGAGTTGGTGATTTGTTGTTGTGTCAATATGATGCTGAAGATTAATTACATTATGATGCTTAATAATGATCAATATGGTGCTTAAGATAACAACTAATTAGACTTAATATATTAACAAAAATAGAAGTTAGATATTTGATTAAAAATGTTATAAGTTATTAGATGTTCATTTTGTTTGATTTGAATGTCAATTAAGACATACCTCTATCCTAGGTCATTTGAAATATAAGTTTTAATGCAAGAAAAAATTAATTAGAAATATTGAAAAATTGGCTTCATATGACATTCATTGATCTAAGTACATGGAAATTTATATTCGTAATGACTACTCTTCTAAATGATTAAATCAGACACAAGATGCATTTACAATTTTATAGTTCAAGACTTCATTTTAAAATAAAAATTATGGAAAACTGCATATGTTTTATTTTTTATTGGAGAGTAAAGTAAAGGTGTGAAACGTAATTCATGTTTTGGAAGTTTAGAAGTCCACATTTGTTCAAGGCATTTTGTCAAACAGCTAGGTGCCTTGTTTCTATTTCCAATTTACATGTATGGAAATGCAAACCTCCTCTAGAGAATGAGTGTTCTATGTTAAAAAAAAAAACCATCTGAATGATGAAATAGTGGTCTATTTCATAATGAAAGAGTGGTCCTAAGACTATAGATTTGGAACTGGCTGGATTTTTTAGGGCAGCTTGGGAGTAGAAAATAGGTAGTGGAGAGCGTTCTTCCAAAAAATATTAATAGAAAAGGACTATTCATAAAAAAAAATAGGTTGGAGTTTTTAGGGTAGCTTGGGAGTAGAAAATAGGAAGTGGAGAGCCTTCTTCCACATAATATCGAGAGACTAAGATAGATGATGACTAGCATTGACTAGAAAAATGTTGGCCTTTGGATTTGGTAAATTACATCTTACCTAAAGATCTTTGTGGAAATAAATAAATATAATTTATATATAGTCCCCATGCTATGCCCAAGCATATCTTCTTTGTTCTCAAAAAAGAAAAGCAACTATGGGTGTTTGAAGTCAAAATTAAACATAGGTACAATATTTATGATCTCTTGAACAATTTCATTGACAAGACTAGCTGGTATCCATGGATTTTTTGTAAATATAGGCATTTGAATCTACATAATAGGACTTCTTGGAAAAGCTAGTCATCATTATAAGCTTCTATAGATTTATGTTCTATATTGAGTGCAACACATAGTGCAATAGGTAGATTTAGTTATGTTAACATATTTTTATCTTTGAAAGTTGCACGATTTTCTCTTTTCATTTCTCATTAAATTAGGTAATGAAGATGTCAAATACCTTTTTATATTAGGTAAAACAAATCAACAAAGTCTACAAAATTATTCTCAACATTAAGTATAAGTGAAAGCTATGAAAATCCAATATAGGGTGGCAATATCATAGGTATTTGTGACGATCCCTTTTATTAGATAGAACTAAAATAATCCTATAATGTAAATGGGTACTCTTAGAATGTTACTCTTGATTATATTAAATAACTTGTAAATATCATAAAATCATACTATCAATATTTTGGGAAATCATCCATAATTTCTTGTGTATTGAATCCTATAGTGGATGGTAGATTTACAATTTCTCAAGTTTGAACACAATCTATGCGAAGTTTCAGTATTGTCTAAAAGTGAGTGATTTACTCCTCCCCTTGTGAACACTCTCTACCCACTAGGTGTTGATACAAGAGGTCTTGCAAGCTTATTCTCAAATTATTAATAGTAATAACTATTAGACTCAATTTATGCTCCTTTATTAACTTTAGATAAGATTTTTTTTTTTTTTTGTCTTTTGTTGTGATAATATTATTAGATAATATTTGTTATTAATTATCATATCAATATTACATATCTGTCCTATAAGAAATTTAATTATATTTAATATTCTCTTAATAAACTTCCCTACATATCTTTGAGGCCAATCTTACTATATAAGAAAGATGGTTTATTATTTATGATGGGCCATGGATTTGACCTATCACACTATTAACATTTAACATGAGCTTACATCTCATTTTTATTAAATATTTATAGTTATATTTATAGTGAAATGTAAAGTGTTTGGTTTCTTTTAACCAATAGAGATTCAGTGCTTGTTCTATTTTATTCATTTGACGCATCTTACCTTGAATGGATTATCATCATAAATTGAACTTCCATCATTTCTTTTTGCTCATGGGGGATAGCGGGTTATCTCATTTGTAGAATGTTATAAATATGTTACCTTTTATGGTGGAACATTGATTATTACTTAGTATGAATATTCATAATTTAGGGACTAAGGTACAATTATTAATTCCAGTGATTAATAATAATGTATTAACTTAATTATTAATTAATTTATTTGATATAGGTTGGATTTATTAGGTAGTTTTATTTTTAATAACAATAATTATAATATCATATATTTATCATCTATACATTTTTGTAAGACTTATAGCTAGCTCTGCAACATTCTTTCCTTTCCTACCACCTGCAACTTTGACATTGTCCCCCCATCCTACTTCCATGCCCTTTCAATCTTAGGAGGGATGAATCCCCCCCATCCTCCTCCTCTGGATCCTACCCCTATGTGCTTGGATTTGGAGCTGGTTGTGAAATCCCTAAATAGTTGCTTTCTTCTAGAGGAGGATGTTGTTATCTTGGAAAAACTTGGTTCCATTGTTGATGATTGTGCTTGTTTGGGCCCCAAACCCTTGAGTGTCCCCATGAATTCTGCCACTTTATTGGTGATCCCAAATCCAAATTAGCTAGGGTTTTTTGTTGGTTCCAAGACTCATGTAGATTTTGATGCAAAACCCATGTACTCCTCAGGACCCATTAGATCCCATATTTCACTTCTAGTTTTTGTGGTGGATTCGATCTCCTTAGGTATTACCCTTAGCCTTGTTGGAATGTTTGTATCTTTCCATCCTATGGTAGACATGGTCCAAAAATGGTGCTCTACAAAATGGAAAGTAACAAGTTTTGTTTCCATCTCTGCAATGGCAGGTGCCCTCTTCTTGTTCAAGTTCACGACTGAGTTGGACTAGGATTTGATCGTGGATAGGTCATTGAGCTTTGACAAACACCATCTGATGATGGCCAAGTGGAAACCTAGATTTAATCCATAATGTAATCTATATAGATCTGCATAGGTTTGGATACACCTCCTTGGGCTACCTTTGGAGTTTTGGGATGAGTTTTTTTAAAGATGGATTGATAACTCCTTTGGATAGTTCATAAAATTGGACTCGATGACTTGCTCAAAGATTAAGCTTGTCCTTGTTAGGATCTATGTTAATGTGGGAATGAATAAAACCCTCCCCACCATGGTGGACTTGAAATCTAAATGAGGTACCTGGTCACAATTGCTAGCTTATGAGAATGTTGCCCCCATCTGCCAAAAGTGTAACAACTTTGGCCATCTTTTTTTTTTGATTGCCCAACAAGTGAGACACTCAGGCACAAGGTCTTAGCTATAGGTGTTGAGGTATTTGAAAGCTCAAAAATAGCTAAAATGGATTCTATCCCTGAAACCTTGAAAAGCATGGAACCACTTGGTTCGAGGGATTCTCAGATAAATGAAACCCCCAATATTGAGGGGAAACTAGAACCCCTATGGGAGCCTAGTTTGAAAGGTAGGGAGAGGAGATCATAGGTAAGTTGTTTAAGGTATTAGAGGTGGTTATGCATGAAGTGAGGGAGATTTTGGACATTTAGACCTTGGCAATACTACAACTAGATGAGGGGTTGCTAGGTAAAGAAATGGCTACAAGAGGAGAAGGGAACACATGCAACCCAATCTTTGAAGTGGGAGCTAGTACACCTTTTGAAAATGGAACCCTTGTGGTTTTCTAGAAAAGTATTGTTGAATTTCTTTCTCCTACTTTGATGGGCCCAAACCTTGATATTTTTAACAAAGATTTTGAATGGATGGTCCTGAAGAGAAAGAATGAAGGAGGGAATAAAGTGGATGTTAGATCAACCAAGAGGGTTGGTTGACCTCTAACCAGGATCATCCATCCAAAGGAAACATAAAAGGAGATTTTTTAGGGAAAAAAAAGAACACTAAAGGAAATCTAATTCTATGAAAGATTAAGGTCATATGCTAGAATGTGAGAGGGTTGAATAGCCCAAAAAAACAATACAAAATCAAACAAAAGAACTCAAGTCTAATTTGGCTCTTTTGTACGAATTTAAAATTATTGGATAGGTCTTCTTGAGAGTGGCTAGTTATGTTTGGCTAGGTGCTAGCTATACTTATTATAAGGCTAATGGTGCTTCTAGAGGGATTTCCACAATGTGGAATCCTAATAAGGTGTTGTTAGTGGATATCTCTACCAAAACCCATTTTGTTGCCACTAAATTCACCAACCAGTCTGGCAGGTAGACTATTTTAAATTTGTTTTCCCTTAATACTCATAATGGTAGGCTTGTCATTTGGGATGAGGCCACTATTGTGGCTAATTCCATAAGACCAAGACATATCTTATATATGGGTGATTTCAACACCCCTTTGTACCCCTCAGAGAAGATGGGGGGACTGGAGGACTTCTTAGATAGTTTGTAGGACCTAGAGGATTTCCTAAGAAGAAACAATCTATTTTATATTGATCTCTAGGCTTTAGCCTTCCCCTTGTCTAGCCATAGACTTGGGAAAAACCTGATCTAGGTTAGGCTTGACATGGCCCTCATCTCTGTTGGATGGAACATTCTTCAATGTGCTAACCTAAAGGCTTATCCTAAGACCATATCAAACCATTCCATGTTGCTATATATTTTCAAACTTCCGAAAAGATTTAGAGACATTATTTATAAAATTAAGCATAATTAACTATGGTATGGAACTAAAGAAAAGGCTAGAATGAGCTTGGTTAGTTGGGAGAAAGTTTGTAGACCTAAATTTTGATCTTAGATTGGTTTTTACAATTGACTATCAACACATTTAAATTATTTATGTAGTTCATGTTGAACTAGTAATACATGACAAGTATAATATATAAATACAAGACCATCCTAAGTTGCAATGAGTGTCAAGTCACTTATGTGCCGAGTCACTCAAATGCCAAGTAGTTCAAGTGCCAAGTGAATAGTAGATGCTAAGCAGTTCAATTGTCAAGCTAGAAACACAGTTATAATATGTGCTGAGCATCAATAAATTCAAGTGTTTAGTAATATAGATTTGACATACTTGTTTGTAATTGCACAAATAGCTATGTAAACCATTTCCTAGCAAACTTAAGGATAGATTTAGATTCTTTAGAGATAAGGATGAATCTATTTGTAGAATCCCTACATCTTTGAATGCAACCAATGAAAAAATAGGAAGGATTAAGTGGAAAAATGGATGAACCTCAACCATAGATTCATACCTAACCCTAAGTCTTATTGTCTTCTTAAGAAGGATGAAACCCTAAAACTAAATATATGAGTGTAATGGATTGAAGGAAGAGTATAGAGAAGTTTTCATGCACAAAAAAAGAATTCATGGAGACTTAGAAGATATAGAAAGTGAATTGTAGAATCACTTAGAGAAAGAACAAAAGGATACAACAATTGTCATATTAGATCATAAGGATCAAGAAGGACACTATATGGATTTGATCTTTAATCAGGCAACCAGAGCCAATCACAAGATCTATGCTAAAACATCCTAACATGAGATTTTAGTTAAATATCCAAGGTAGAGTAGTCCTAAAAAGATGTAGTATATCCTTTAATAGGGTGATATTCTGAGTGAGTGATCAGAAGTCCTTCAACTAGGCACACTTCTAATAGGGTGTTGAAATCCTCTAACAAGGTGGGACTTAACAGTGTTTGTAAGCCTTTAATAGGGCTAGCCTTTCACAAGGTAGATCATGATTCATGGTCAAATCACTATAGGCTTAATTGGCTACACTTCATTACTATAGTAGTGAGTATTTGTGAGTTTCATCCCCACTCAAGTTTTACCTTCTCTTTTGGAGGGTTTTTGTGTAATCATATCTAATATCAAAGTGTGTGTGTTTAATTGTTTACATGTTTTAGATGCATTTAGTTTACATGTTATTTTAGTTTATCTATTGAATGCATAAAATGGATATGAGGTGAAAATTTTTATGGGCTCATGTTTTAACTATTGATTCACCACCCCCCTATCCCCCACTCTTAGAAGTTTACTTGTTTCCCACTTGTAATTCCAACAATTGGTATCAGAGCTAAGTTCTTAGAAGGATAAGCTTTGTAGCTTGGAGGAAAGATCTTGAAATGGAAGTCTACAAACTAGGAAAGACTATTGAGAACTAGGAGATTGAAATACATCTCATACTACATTAGCTGAATGAAGCTAGAGATGCTTTGAAGAGTTCCTTTAAAAGAAGGAAAGAAATTGCTATAGTAGAGAAATACACACAATACAAAGAAATCAACACCATAAAACTATTTGTAGATGGAGACTTTAATGAATTTGATACAAGAGTTTCAAACCTAATAGAAAAGAATAGACCACAAATTAGAGAAATCCAAAATCTCAAGTTAGAGCAAGAATCACAAGCTATACTGCTACGTGAGGTGATTGAAAAAGAGAAGAAAGCTATAGAAGACAAGGCCATGATTGAAGAAGATAAAATAATTTTCACCAATAGACTAGAAGAGACATCATCAAAACTAACCAAGATTTCCAACATGCAAATGGATACTCTAAGTCAAATGATGAATGTCAACTATGAACTGAATGTCAAGGATATTGAGATCACTACATTGAAGTTGTAGAATGAACAACTGTAGAATGACCTGAAAAGAGAAAAGGAATTTGCTGAAAGTTTCAACAAGACAAATGAAGCCATCAAGTACTTTGAGAAATTAGTGAAATATCCTAGATCTAATAGAGATACATCAGGATTGGGCTACACAAGTATTGAAGAAGGAGAATCATCCAAAGTTTCTAAAGAAAGGAACAACAAAGGTAAGAACTCCAAACCTGCTTGTCATAATTATGGGAAGAAAGGACATACAACTAATGTGTGTAGGAGAAAGAATATAATTTAGAATGCCAAGACTAAGAACATGGTCCATTGTCATAAGTGCAACAATAAAGGACATCAGGCACATGAATGTAGAACCAAAACCATGCAGGCACCAAGATTTGAAGGACACTGCTACAACTATTAGAAGTATGGACATAGAGCCTTTGAATGCAAATCCAAATCCACATGGTCATCAAACAAGAAAGAAAAGGTAAGAAGCTATGGAAACTCTTATACTTGGGATTAAAATACAAGATATAGCTGTCACTATTGTCAAGAATATGGACATATGCATGGGAATTGCATTAGGATTCATTTAAGTGGTAACTACAAGAGGTGGTTGAGTCAAACTATGTGCTTTAGCTATTTGAAGATTGGTCATGTTAGCAAGCATTTTCCAACTAGGTCAAAGGAACTAAGTTGTGAATTTGATAAAGGAAAAAGAAAGGGAAATGTTGAACACACCAGAGATGAGATGAATAATACATGGAAGAAGAAAGATGGTTGAAGCACATCAAATGAAGAAGGGCAATAAAGAGGTATGTGGGACATATACTTAGAATATTATATCATACATTAGTTCCAAAAGAAGATAGTACTAAAAGGACTACATTATCATGAATGAAGATGCAAGATGTTGTTGAAAATTCAAGATTAAACTTTCAAGTTTTCATGTTGTTGCCAAGTATGAAAATTTTTCAATGAATGCCAACTGGAATGCTAGCTAGTGTTGAGCTACTAGGCTAGCTAGTTGATACTGAGTCTGTAGTAGCTATTGAGTGATGGTAATATTTATAGATGCCAAGTGAATCTAAAATTGTGTTGATGCTAAATTGATATCTATACAAGCATTAAGAATTAAATGCAAGATTTTTGAAGGGTATATGGTCAATTTTTACTCTTTTTTTTTCATTTCAAATTCAAAGCAAGAGCAAGAAAACTAAAGTTTTTTCAAAACATTTGCATAGATTTTAGTGACAATCTCAGTCTAATCCTGTGAATTTACAAGGTATTGTTCATAAGTTGAGCTACACAGTTTGAAATTTGTAAGAACTCTAAATTTTCAAATGGCATCCATTTTAAGGAATGTAAAAGAGAAAGATTTTTTAGATGTTCAATTAGTAAGTAATGAGGTAAAGCAACAAATTTTCAAAGCAATACCATATGTTGGTTATAAACAAGATCCATTAGGAATGTTATCCATGGTTCCCTTAAAAGTTATTATGGTTTAGGATATTAGAAAGTGTTATAACTACAAGATAGGTAGAATTAGTGATTTGGAGAGAAGGGAAGCATATGATGGATTGTGCAAAAATGGGATTCTAAAAGAAGAATTTAATATTCTTGAAAGGAAGGGTTTGACTTGTGCCCTAGATTTTCCCATGGCTTTCAAAATAGAATGGATCAAGATAGTGTTAAACAAAATACATGATGGATGTTTATGGTAGGAAAATGGTCCCATCAAAATTTCAAAGAGAATAATTCATAGGGTAACTGGATACCCAACCATAGATTAGCTAAAGAATCTATGAAGTGACTCTAAAGAGGTTATAGAGAGAAACATAGGAGCCAAATGGAAAAAATGTAGAATGAAAATTGATACCATAACATATCGTGTATTGGATTTTTTTGTAAGGGTTATTTCTCATAAATTTTATCAATCAAGTAGATTGAACAATGTACTATGCATTATAGTTGATGTGGGCTATAAAATTTTAAAGAAGGATCATACCTATGATCTTGTCGAGCTTCAGTTACAACAAATAATGGAGAATCTTGGAGTTTTTAGAAAAAACCAAGAGTGCATAGTGTAAGTTTGGATCAATACTTGTTTGCATATTTTTCTATGTTCATAACACATTTATATCCTTTGGTGAGGTGAGTTGGAAGACAAACAGATTATTTGCAATTCAGGTCAATGAATACAATGAGAAAATGGGAGATACATTTAAAACTGTCATGACCAGCTATTTTGAAGACTTCAAGAAGTCTATGAAGTAAAGGATGAGAATATTAGTTTCATTGGTTGAACAATACTTCAATGATATATGTTTTCTTATAGATATTGATTACACTTATATATAGGCTTTTACACCAAGGGTAAGATTCTTAAGACCCTTAGGCTATGATATCAATTTTGATGAAGCCTTAGCTACCATCATTGCACTTCTTGTTGAAGAAGTTGATAAATCAGCTAAAACCTTTGGAAATTATGATGGTATAAAGTCAAAAGTAGAGATAGAATTGAAGATAGCCTCCAAACTAAAAAAGAAGAATAAACTAATGAAGAAGCTTAAGGCCAAATTTGGTGAAGGTATAGGTGAAGAAGAAGAAGAAGGTGATGAAGAGGAAGTACAAGAACAAGCCTAAGAAACTCTTGCATTAACCCAAGGATTAGATGAAGATAAGGATGAAGAAGGGGTAGAAGGTGTCGAGGAAGAAGAAACCAAGTTAGTACCAGTGCAAGTAGAAGCAAAGAAGAGAAAGGCTAGGGCATAGCCTATGGAAAAAAAAAATTGCTAAGCCTACACGAGCCACCACACAAGAGGCGAAGGAGAAAACCAAAGAGAAGACAAAGGCTTCAAACAAAAGGGGTTAGTGTAGAAGAAACAAAGAAGGAAATATGTTGCACAACAAAAAACTAATGATGGGAGAATATAATCAGAGGATACAAGCCAATTTAGAGTGGTAAGTCACCCACCAAAATCTTATCTTGAGAATATCTATGAAAATATTAGAAATAATGCAGATTTGACTAGTTTGAAAATTATCAATTTTGAAAAACTTGGTAGAGAAGAGAAGAATTTGATTGAAGAATCAATATATGAAATAAGGAAAGGGATAACAGTAAGGAAGAGACACAAAATAAAATTGATAATATGGCTAAAGCTAAAGAGTAGCAGGAAGAATTGAGTGTGCAAGAAACACAAATGCCAAGTATGAGCCCTCCTCATAACACTAGTATACTTGTAGAAACTATAATTGTTAAGCATGTTCCTAATAGTTTAGCTCATAACATCAATCCTTTAACTATAGAAGATCTAAATAAGATTATTGACTAATCTACACTATAAGAAAGATTATGTGAAAATATAGTATTGGTTAGTATAGATGAACTTCAAAAGGCACTATCTAACACAAGTAGGGGTAAGGTGAATACACAAGAAGCACCTTCTACCATCCCTTTAGCTACTAGTGCTCAGCCTTTAATTCAAACATTTCTAGATGCATCTATCAACATTGACACAAGTCTCAAAAAAGACATAGTTGTGCAGGGGCAGACTGCTAAAGAAGAGGAAAAGGAGACAACAATAGAAAAAACAAGATAGATAGATACATCTATACCAGTAGCACAAACATAAGGTGCAACTCAAATCATTGTAATAAATGAGAGTAGATCTAAAGAGAGCAAGGCTACACAAAATAAAAAGGAGCAAGAATCTATTCAAGCATTGGTAACATTACCAACATTAGGCACTCCTTCAAAAATCCTTTAGAAGGCCAGCACAGAAGTTGTACCCTTGCAAATTTCAGCACCAGGCTCAAGCTCTAGAAAATATGACAAGGTAATTCACTATGGTGACATAACTTTATATGAAGAAATATAGATAACTAAGTTTGATTATGCCACTATGACTATAGAATAAATAAGAATTTTACAACAATATTTAGAAAAGAACACAAATCAAGAAATTCTTAGGAATGAGTATAGACAAAAGAAAGCATTACTAGAAATCAAAGACATCTTTTTAGATGCATTCAACTTGCCCACTCCAAAAGAAACCAAAGCACTATTGGAAAAATTGTTAGATATTATGGAGAAGGTCAATAATAAAGATCTAGATACAAATGCAAAATTTTTGGAATGGTCTAAAAGAAAGTTTCAAGGAAAAGTGAATGAAAAGATATTTGGTGATATAGAAATATCACAAGTTGGATTGGCAAAAAAGGTCAAGGATGTAAAGAAGGTACTTGACAATATTTTCTCATGATACACCAAACTATGTGATCCCACACTCTTCACCCAAGAGACTAGACATAGAATTCTAAGCCTAGAGAGTAACCTTAACATATCAAGTGCTAAGTTACCTCAGAACCCAACTCAGAGTGAAAAACATATTAACAAATTATTTCAATCATAGAGTCTTGATTAGTTGTGTTAACAATAGAAGATGCTAATATAAGAGCCAAATTGACTCAAATTCAGGCCTCTCTCACCCCACACATGGAAATCCTCCACAAGGAATTAGGTTATGTAGAAACAATGTTAAAGAAATACCTTAATATGTCTACATCAGGTGGCCTCATAGACCTTGTAGCCAAGCTCACCATCCAAGTGAAGTCATTAGATGTTCCATCTGACAATTGGGATGTAGCTTTGAAAATAATTGTGGATGTCCATCAATCCTTCTTGGACAAATACACTATAAGTTTATTGAACTTGACCCTTTGACATAACTATCAAAAAGTGGGAGATAAACACATAGGGGAAGATAAATAATGGGGAGATAGATTGAAAGGATAGTGAATAAAGAAATTGAGAAAGTATGAACAAGGAGTAATCAAAACATAGAAAAGTTGATATCAGCTAAGGAAGAGCATAAAGAGTATAAGTGTATTGAAGTTAATGAGTATCAGCAAGAGACAAATATACTTAGAATGGAGCATAGATTTTGGATAGAAAAATAACACATTAACTCAGTGGGAGTTATAAATTTTGAGGTATATAGGTTATTACAAAATTTTGAAATTATGAAGTTTTGTATACAAGCCAAGTCATGGTTATGTTATAGTTGAGGAAATCAAATTGTTTAAATATGTTCAAATGTTTTTGACACTCATGTCAAAGGGGGTGATTGTTGATCTTAGATTGGTTTTGAAAATTGAGTGACAACACACTTAAATAATTTACTTAGTTAATGCTGAACTAGTAATGCATACTGAGTATAATATATAAACACAAGATCATGCCAAGTTGCAATGAGTGCAGAGTCACTCATGTGTCTAGTCACTCAAATACTGAGTAGTTTAAGTGTCAAGTGAATAGTAAATGCCGAGTAGTTCAAGTGTTAAGCTAGAAAAATAATTACAATATGTGTTGAGCATCAGTAACTTCAATTTCCAAGTAACAAAGATTTGACATACTTGTAAGTAATTGCATAAACAATTATGTAAACTATTTCCTAGCCAACTTAAGCATAGATTTTGATTCTTTAGAGATAAGGATGAATCTATTTGAAAAATCCCTAGGTATTTGCATGCAACCAATTAGAAAATAGAAAGGATTAAGTGGCAAAATGGATGAATCTTAGCTGTAGATTCATACCTAACCCTAAGTCTTCTTGTATTCTTAAGCAAGATAAAACCCTAAAATTAAGTATATGAGTATAAGGGATTGAAGGATAAAACCCTAAACTTAGAAGATATAGGGAGTGAATTGCAGAATCAAATCAAAAGGATCAAGAAGGACACTGTATGAATTTGATCTTTAATCAAGCAACCAGAGAAAATCAAAAGATCTAAGCTAAAATATCCTAACATGTGATTTTAGTTAAATATCCTATGTAGAGTAGTCCTAATAGGATATAGTAAATCCTTTAACAGGGTGACATTCCAAGTGAGTGATTAGAAGTCCTTTAACCAGACACACTTCTAATAGGTTGTTGAAATCCTCTAATAAGGTGGGACTTTGTTAGAATTATTTATAATAACTGAGAGGGGGGGTGAAGTAGTTATTCAAGGTACAATAATATCCAATACAACTTTTCCTACAAATCCTTAATGGCACATAGCTGAAATTATCATGCATGCAATTAAACATTAAAAAACTATGAAAAGTAAACATGCATCACACCATAACACTAAGGGTTTTGGTGACCCAGAAACCCTCCAGGAATAAGAAGGTAAAACTGGGTTGGGATGATACCCACAAAATAACTGTGCAATTGATTTCAACCACTTCAAATGGTTTTCCCTGTTAAAGGCCTTCCCTATTAAAGGCTTTACACACTGTCAGATGTGACCCTATTAAAGGATTTCTACACCTTGTTAGGAGTGTGCCCTGTTAGAGGACTTAAGAACATTCAACTTAGAATGTCACCCTGTTAAAGGATTTACATAGAGCTATTAGGCTCACTCAAGTCCATGGGATTTACAATCACCTTCTCAAAAGAATCTTTTATCCCTCTATAAGGATCTCCTATCCTCCTCCTAATGATCTCTTATCCTTCCCCTAAGAATCTCTTTATCCTTTTCCTGAGGATCTCTTTATCCTTCTCTTGGTAATCTCTTTATCCTTTTCCTAAGGCTTATCCACCTAGCTGTTAAGCTAACCTAGCACTATAGGATTTCAATATCTAATACAATGTTAAGAAAGTATTAAAAAGGTTTTGAGCTAATATAGAATGCAACTCTAACCTTGCAAATTTTAGATCACTCTTTAGTCCTTCTTTTCTTGGCTTTCCTCCCTTGCAGTGTTGGTAGCTTGTTCACCCTTAGAGATCTGTCTCCTTGAGTTCTTCCACTCGTTATGCCAATGCACTCCATGTCCACTTGATCAACTCAAAGTCTTGATACTTTGTACTTACTCATCACTATGTCCTCCTTCTTGACACTTCTCACTAGCCTTCTCTTGGCTTCTCTTGCACACTCCCTCTCACACATGTGCACTTGATCTTTGATCGGTAACTCCTTATAAAGAAGTTCTGTACTTCATTTCCTATTTAAATCTCAATTTGATTTGAGAAAATGATATTTTTTCCCTCCAAATTGCTTCTTCTAGAAACTTCATGATAAATCTATTAGCATTTGCCTTGAATTGGTTTGCATGGTTTACATAAAATTCTATGACATCTACTCATCATCCTTATCATCCAACTAATTCACAAAATTTGATGAAACAAACTTATCGCTACTAATCTGGTGAATCTTTGACTTAACAAATAATGCAAAAACTTGGCATTATTGGTTTATTGATGCTCGGCTCCTTCTGTGTTACTCAACTTTAGCTGCATTTACTAATGCTCGACACCTAAATTCTTTTCCTGAGTTACTCAACACTTGAAGACTTACTCAAAATCCATTACCTTTTTCTAATGCTTGGCACCTAAACAATTCTTTGTTACTCAACACCTGAAGGATTCCTTGGCACACACTAAAGTTGGACTTTCTCGGCTTCAACTAAGAATCTATTTGGGTCCAACTAGCTAGCTTGACTCTTTCCAATGAACTCAGTTAGGCTTTACAAATGCCTTACTTAAACCTTATATCTTTGTTGTGTCTTAGTGTGTCCATCCTCTTAGACTATGTCATCAATACACTTTTTCATCAATGGCTTAGCTAATCTTTATACTTCATTATAATATAATAACTTCATCCTTTCTCTATGTACTCTAGTTACATCTTATTGATTGCCTCTAACAACCAATTGATAGTATTTGGATCTCTTAAGCAATTGTCATTTTTGCAAGTAGCAAGTTTGACATTAATGATAAAACAATGATTGAAAAAAGTCTTTACCAGTTCCATTACTCTTCATTCATGATATTTTCAATTATTTCCAACAATCTCCCTCTTTGGCATTGATGGCAAACCAAACTGATCAATTGATTGAGCTGATCAACTTAGTTATGACCAAAATTACATACGTTTTCTATTTGGTATATAACTCAATGTTTTTCTGATACAAACTAAATCCTTTTTTTGGCTTCTCCCTCTAGATTGCTGCATCCTTATTTTGTATTCCTAAGCCTTCATAGCTACTCTCTGATTCTTATCTCTTTTGAACATATACATCTCCCTTTTACCTTTCTTTGATCAGTTTCTTATATCTCCCTCTTTCACATAAATGCCAAAGATGTAGCATCTTTAACATGATGAATATAACCTTTGTATCTTTCATGTTTTCTCCCTCTGTCACCATGCTTGTGAAAGATCTAAAATTTTTGTTCCTATTTTCATCCTATGCATCATTCTTCTAATATTTCAATGATCTACTCCTATTGATGCAGGGCAGCTTCTTTGTTTCTTTTAACTGCTTGAGTTAGGGGCATTACCCTCAATTTGCTTCTAAGATATTCATAAGGATCTTTGGGCAATGGTTTGGTGAAGATATCTATAATTTGTTCCTTTGTGTGAATGTACTCCATCTTCACTTGTTTGTCTTCCACCAATTCTCTGACATAGTGATACTTGATTGCAATATGCTTAGTTTTTGCATGCATTATTGGATTCTTGGATATGTTTATAGAACCTATATTATCACAATACAGTATCACAGATTTGGTTTCCTCTTCTTTCATTCCTTTCAATAGATGTTTGAGCCACATAATGTTTGTACAATTGACTACTACTTCGACATATTCTGCTTTTGTAGTGGACTAAGATGTGCATGTTTGTTTCTTTCTAGTCCAAGTAACTAGCCTTTTACTTAAGAATAATGCTCCTCCACTTGGTGCTTTTTCTGTCATCAATGTTGCCTCCCCAATCTACATCTTTCTATGCATTGAGCTCAAAATTTTCATTCTTTTTGTAGTATAGGACAAAATCATCAGTCCCTTTGAGATACCTCATTATCTTTTTTACTTCCATGAGATGATTTTCTCTAGGATTAGTAGAGAATCTAGCCACTATTCCAACTACTAATGCTATGTCTAGTCTACTATGTACACATATTGTAGTTTTCCAATCATGGATCTATACATTGTTTGATTGACTTCTGCTGATTCATCATTTTTGGATAGCTTATGTCCTATTGTCATTGGTATGCTTATCAGTTTGGAGTCTTCTAATCCAAAATTCTTGAGTATCTCCTTGATGTATTTTGATTGTGTCACAAATATGCCATGTTTTAGTTGATGTACTTGTAATCCTAAAAACAACTTGATTGCTCCAAACATAGACATCTCAAACTCATGTTCATTTTCTTAGCAAAACTTTTGCAAAGTGCTTCCTTTCCTCCAAAAACTATATCATCCACAAAGATTTTAGATACAAGGATATCCTTACTTTCTTCATTTTTGATGTACATGTTGCTATTATCATTAGTTCTTTCAAATCCTATTTGCACTAGATACTTATGAAGTCTCTCATACCAAGCGCTAGGGGCTTGCTTTAATCCATTTAGATCCTTGTGTAATTTGCATACCTTATTTTTGTTATTTTCATCAAAAAAACCTTCTGGTTGCTCTATGTAAACTTCTTCCTCAACTATACCATTAAAAAATGTAGACTTTACATCCATTTGATAGACTTTAAATCTTTTGAAGGCTACATATGCCAGTAAGGTCCTTACTCCTTCCATTTTAGCAACTGGAGCAAAAGTCTCTCCATGGTCTAGTCCTTCTTCTTGTGCATATCCTTTGCATACTAATCTTGCCTTGTTCCTTGTGATTTCACCAATTTCATCTAACTTTTTTTTGAACACTCACTTGGTTCCAATCACATTCTTGTTAGCTGGTCTTGAGACTAAGCTCCATGTCTTGTTCTTTTCGATTTGTTCTATTTCTTCTTTCATAGCATTGTACTAGTCATCATCTTTTATAGCTTCAATTACTGTTCTTAGTTCCATTTTGCTAAGCAAATATGTATCACTTCTGAGTCTATTCCTTGTCATTGGTCTTGCCTCTTTATTTCCAATAATTTGTTCTACAGGGTGGTGTCTTCTTACATACTTTGCCAATACTGGTTCTTTCCTTGTTTGCATGTTGTCTCCTTCAGAATCTAGATCTTCATGCATATTTTCATTAGGTATTTTTTCATTTCCTTCATGTTGGTTTTTGTTAGAATCTGAATGAACATTCTTTGCATTCTATAGCTTGGGTTTTGAATGTGTTTGCTGCTTGACATTCACAGTTTGTGACTTGGCAGATTCTAGATTTTGTTGCTGTTTGTCATTCTGAGTTGCAACTTTGCGATTATTAGGCATACCTTCATAAAAGTATACAAAGGTCTTCTATTCTTCTGCTCTCTTGGTGTCCTCAATACTTTGAAATTTTGCAAGCTCATTAAACTTCACATTTGTGCTTTCTACTACTTTGTTAGTGTTAACATTCAAGCACTTATAGGCTTTGCTTCTAGTAGAATAACCAATAAATGTGCCTTCCTCACTCTTTGCATCAAACTTTCCATTTCTAGACTCTTTATATATATATCATTTCCATCCAAATATTTTGAAATGTTTTACATTAGGAGAATGCCCATACCATAATTCAAAAGGTGTTGCATTTGTATCTTTCTTGACTTGAACTCTATTGAGTGTGTAGACTGTAGTGCTTATAGGTTCTCTCCAATACTTGAGAGCAACATTTTTCTCCATCATTAAGGTTTTGGCATAGTCAATAACTGATCTATTCCTTCTTTCTACTATACCATTCTGAGGTGGAGTCCTAGGTGTTGATTTCTACCTTTTGATTCCTCTTTCATTGCAGATTTCCTCAACTTTGGTAGACCTCTGACTTTCTTCATTTTGCTGATGCTTATTAGATTGTCAAAATTTACATGAAATAGCCTCTTGTGCCATAACCATGTTGGAAATATAGATGAATTAACTAAGAGGAGAGGGCTAAATCAGTTACCACAAAAATATAACCACGGATCCTTTGATGTCTTAATATTTAATCACTGTTGACACTCGGTAGCCACGTAGGTAAATGCTAAAACCTTGTAGATGTGTTGATAACTTATTAAACATTCAAAGTGATTAACATGTATGAATAAAAGAAATAACATGAACATAAGTGACACCAGATTTAATGTGTAAACTCAATATGGGAAAAACCACCAAGTAACTAATCACCAAATTTTCACTCTTCTGAAGTGAGCCTTGTTAGAAGCCAACCCTATTAAAAGTTAAAAAACACATTGTTAGGTGTGACCCTATTAGAGGATTTAATCACCTTGTCAGGAGTGGTCTTGCTAGAGGACTTTAGAATAATTCAATTGAACTATCACCTTGTTAGAGGATTTACAAAATGGCTGTTAAACCAACTCATAAAGAGATTCTGGATTCACTGTTACAATGATTAGAAAGTAACAATGATGTGACTTGAATGATATGCAACTTATCTTTTGCTGATTATAGATCTTTGTTATGATTTATTGGATCCTACTGATCGAATGCAACTTTGTAGATCCTCAAGGATATCTAATCCTTCATCAAAATTTACTCAATATTCACTTATTCCATCCTCATTCATATACTCATACACACACTTGAATTCACAACTTGAACATCTATATATACCTTTCAGATTATCAAGTCAGCTCAAATATAAGTTACAACAATTGAAAAAATCATTACATCAGTTAGCTACATTTATTGCATGAAACAATTGAACTTAATATTAAGATAATAAAATCCTTCACTGGCCGACCTAGCTCAGCAACCACTACTCTAGAATAGTTTTTTAGTGTTAACCAAGTGAAGCTTGGTAAACACTGCAAACCCTGCAAATTTTTTTTGGAGACCGAGTGAACTCGGTTAGCACTGACCTTCCTTAGGTGACCTTGCGAGCTTGGTAGAAGCTAACTTTCTGCCACATTTCCTTTGATGACCAAGTGAGCTCGTTAGACATTAAATTTTCTTCATTAACCTTGGGAGCTCAATTAACACTAACTTTTTGCTAAAAAATTCTTTGATGCTTGAGCATGCTTGGTAGACATTAACTTTTCTTCATTAACCTTGGGAGCTCGGTTAACACTAACTTTCTGCTACAAAACCCTTTGATACCCGAGTGAGCTCGATAGACATTAAATTTTCTTTGTTAACCTTGGGAGTTTGACTAACACTAACTTTCTGCTACAAAATTCTTTGATGCCTGAGTGAGCTTGGTAAGAACTAAATTTGCTGTGTAATGTTTAGTAACGTTTGGTAGACACTGTCTAATGACTAATATGAAATTTGTGTAACATCAAAGACAATACACAATTAAAAATTATATCCAACAATCTCCCTCTTTGGCATTGACAGCAACACAACATGTCATAGCAGAGTAAAATTTGAAAAAGAGTCTTTTCTATCAGAAAAAATTTCTCTATTAGATAGAAAACTCTCCCTCTTTCATTAATCTCCCTCTGTGAAGGAATTACCTAGAAAAATCTTCCTCTCAAACAAATTTCAGAAAGATATGATAGTAAAACTCTCCCTCTTTGAAAACACTTGCCAAAGACAACACAACTCAAATAAATTTTAATGTACCTTTACTACTAATTCATATGCAATATTTTCTAATTATGCTGCATCAACTGATAGATTTTCAACTTGGTATGCGTTGATGCATCACTAAAACTTCATTTTAGTGAACTTCAGATAGGGGATTGACCCCTAACTTACCTCTTAGATACAAGAATGCATCCTTAGGTAATGGCTTTGTGAATATGTTAGCAATTTGTTCCTTTGTATGGACATATTCCAATATGATCTCCTTATCTTGCACCAATTCTCTGACAAAATGATATTTTATTGCAATGTGCTTAGTTTTGGAATGCATCACTGGATTCTTAGATATGTTGATTGCACTTGTATTATCAGAAAACATAAAAAATAGTTCTTTGATTTCCAACTTCATGCCTTCCAACAACTATTTAAACCAAACAATATTAGAACAGTTTACTACTGCAGCAATATACTTTGCCTCTGCTATGGATTGGGATATATAATTCTACTTTTTGCTTGTCCAAGAAACCAACCTCTTTCCAAGAAAGAATTCTCCTACACTTGTATATTTTCTGTCATGAAGGTTTCCTACCCAATCAACATTAGTAAGCACTTTCAAATCCAGATTACCTCCAAATTTGTACCATAAACCATAATCTTCAGTTCCTTTCAAATATCTCATTACTCTTTTGATTGCCATCATGTGATTTTCTCTTGGTTTTGCTGAAAATCTTGCTATAATACCAACTTCAAGGGCAATATCTGGCCTAGTATGAACTACATACTGCAACTTTCCAATCATAGATCTATACAATGTTTGATCTACTTCTTTTGATTCATCTTGCTTTATAAGTTTTAATCCAGTACACATAGGAGTCCCAACTGGTTTACTGTCTTCCATACCAAATTTTTTCAATATCTCCTTGATGTATTTTGATTGAGTGATTTAGATACCATTTTTGTTCTGCTAAATTTGAAGACCAACAAAGAATTTGATCTCACCAAACATAGACATTTCAAATTCCTTCTTCATTTGCTTTGGAAAATCTTTGCAAAGATCATCATTCCCTGTGAACACAGTATCATCTACAAATATTTCTGCCAAGACAATCTTATTATCTGGTCCTTCCTTTATATACAAGCTACTATTATCATTAGTTCTTTGAAAATCAATCTGAATAAGATAGTTATGCAATCTTTCATACCATGCTCTAGGGGCTTGTTTTAGACTATACAAAGTCTTGTGTAATTTGCAAACCATGTTTTTCTTATCTGGATCAACAAAACCTTTAGGTTGTTCAATTTAAACCTCTTCATCCAGTATACTAGTGAGGAATGCTGACTTGACATCCATCTGATAAACTTTGAATCTTTTTTGAGTAGCATATGCAAGTAAGGTTCTGATTCCTTCCAATCTTGCAATAGGAGAAAGAGTTTCTGCATAGTCTATTCCTTCTTCTTGAGCATATCCTTTACATACTAGTCTAGCTTTGTTTCTTGATACCTTACCATCTTCAGTCAACTTGTTTCTAAATACCTACTTAGTTCCAATCACATTTTTATCTTTAGGCCTGGGTACAAGAGTCCATGTCTTGTTTTTCTCTATCTTCTCTATCTCTTCATTCATAGCCTCAATCCAAATATCATTTCCCAATGCATCTTTGATATTTCTAGGTTCAAAATCAGCAATTAAACAAGTACATTTCAACTTACTTCTTGTCATGGTTCCTTCAGATTTGTCTCTAATGATCTGATCTGCCAAATGATCTCTTCTAACATATTTTTCTAATATAGGTTCCTTGCCTTTTGAATGAATTTCATTATTATCCTCTTACACTTCAACTTTAGGTTCTGGCTGCTCTGGCTTAGTAGATATTGGATCAAGTCCTTTAGACTCAATAGACACTTGCTCGGTAGCATCTGAATGTAACTTGGGTTGTTGTAGCTTGGTTTGAACTTCTTGTAACTCACTTATTAATGACTCGAGAGTAGAAGATTCCTGATTGATTGGTACTGTATCAGGTCCAATGAAAAAAAATCTTCTATAATCTTCTGGTTCCCTTTTGCTTTCTTCTCCAGTCCTTTTTGCAAACTCATCAACTTTCACATGTGCACTTTCTATGACTTTGTAAGTAGACAAGTTCAAACATCTATATGCTTTACTTTTTCCAGAGTATCCCAAAAATATTCCTTCATCACTTTTCACATCAAATTTGTCTTTTCTAGATTCTTTCAAAATGTAACATTTACTTCCAAATGCTTTTAGATAACTTACATTAGGTTTATAGCCATACCATAGCTCATAGGGACTTTTGAATGAGTTTTTTTTTAGCTGTACTCGGTTCAAGGTATGAGTTGTAGTGCTGATAGCTTCCTTCCACTATTTGATAGCAATGCTCTTTTCAATCATTAAAGTTCTTGCACAATCCATGATAGATATGTTCCTCCTTTCAGCTATTCCATTTTGCTTAGGAGTTCTAGGGGTTGATACTTGTCTTTTGATTCCTTTTTCAATGCAAAAGTTATTGAACTCATGTGAAATGAATTCTCCACCTCTATCTAACCTCAAGCATTTCAATCTTTTCCTTGTTTCCTTTTTTACTCTAGCCAAATACCATTTGAATTTCTCAAATGCTTCTGATTTGTTCCTTAGATACATGACAGTCATCATTCTTGAGTAATCATCAACAAAAAGAATGAACAACTTTTCTCCAGTATAGCTTTCAATTCCAATGGGTCCACATAAATCAATGTGCACAATTTCTAATATATCTTCAGACTGATAGATTTTACTTTTAAAACTAATCTCTCCCATTTTATCGATCTGACAATTCTTTCATAGACTAACCTCAGGTTTCTTTATGTTAGGAATGCCTCTTACTTTCTTGAATTTTATTATCTTCACCAACTTATCAAAATTGACATGACACAACCTTTTATGCCATAACCAACTTTCTTCAACTTGAGCAATAAAACATGAACATTCACCTAGTTCAAGATAACATAAGTTACCTTTTGTTTGAGTGCCTAATCCAATCAGTTTACCTTTGCCATCCAACAATCTTGCTTTTGCATGCATGAATTCTACTTTGAATCCATTATTGACTGGTTGTGCCACACTCAAAAAATTATGCTTTAGTCCTTCTACCCAATAGGCATTATCACATATAAGTTCTTTAGTAAGAGAGATTCTTCCTCTTCCTTTTATGTAATGAGGTTCATTATTACCAAATCTTACACTACCAACATCATAGTCTTCAAAGTATTCAAACTTAGTTTTATCACCAATCATGTGATGAGAACAACCACTATTTATGATCCATGTGTCATTTTTTCTCATATGAGAAATGAGTTCCATTTCCTCATCTTTATCAAACTCATCTTTCACAGTAATGTAGACAATTTCATCTTCTTCTTCATCATTAGAATCATTAGAATCTTTAGCCATAAAACATGTTTTCTTACCTTTATCCTTGAATGATTTGAAGTCTTTCTTTCCATTGTACTTTTAACCTTTCTTCTCATCTTTTTTCTACTTGTTTTGGCACCTAGTAGCAATATGACCAACTTCTTCACATGAGAAATAGATTAGAGGAACTTTACCTTTATATTTTCCTCTGCCTCTAGAATATTTCCTTGCTAGTAGAGCTTCAATCACCTCAAGATCACTGCCTGAACTTTGGTATGATTCATCTTCACTTTTTGACTGAGATTCCTTTTTCTTTTTGCTTTTCTCCTTGAGTCAAAGCTTGGCTTCAAATGCTGATTCAATGTTCTTGGAAGTTGGAACATAGTTGTCAAAGTTGTCTAGTTCAAATGCAGTTAATCTTCCAACTATGGCCTCTAGATTTATCTTATGATTTGCTTCACATCTTCTTTCTTGAATTGTAGAGACTCTAATTGCAAAAATGGGTAGTAATGTTCTGAGAACTTTACTTATAACTGTCTCCTCCTTGATATCTCCTCAAGATGCTTTGATTGCACCAACACATGCTTTGACTCTTTCAACATATTTGGCAATGTTTTCATCCTCTCTCATTTTCATTTGATCAAACTATTCTCTCAGAATTTCTACTTTTGCTCTTCTTATGTTATCATCTCCTCCATGGATTTCTTTCATCTTTTCCCACATTTCAAAGGTGGATTTGTAGTCCTTGATGTCATCAAACTCTTCATAACTTAGAGCAGATGCTATATCTATCATCATAATGTTGCGAGTCTTCTTTTCAGCAATATCATTGGTAGATAGTGTACCAGCTAGTTCTGCATATTTTTCATCAAGGTATTTTAGTCATGTATCTCCAATAGAAGCTAGATGAACTCTCATCAACCTTTGTGATGCTAAGAAGTTGTCCTTGTTAAGTCTTGAAATTTCCCTCTTATAAGACATCCTAATATTTGGCTTAGATCCTTGAAATCTTATCCTGTAAGCACCAAAATCTCTGATACCAATTGTTGGAAATATATATGAAGTAACTAAGAGGGGAGGCGTGAATCAGTTACCACAAAAATATAACCACAGATCCTTTGATGTCTTAATATTTAATCACTATTGACACTAAGTAGCCACATAGATAAATGCTGAAACCTTGTAGATGTGATTTTAACTTATTAAACATTCAAAGTGATTAACATGTATGAATAAAAGAAATAACATGAACACAAGTGACACCAGATTTAACATGGAAACACAATATAGGAAAAACCACCAAGTAACTAGTCACCAAATTTTCACTCTTTTGAAGTGAGCTCAATTAGGAGCCAACCTTGTTAAAGGTTACAAAACACACTATTACGTGTGACCTTGTTAGAGGATTTAATCATGTTGTTAGGAGTGGCCTTGCTAGAGGACTTTAGAACAATTCAACTAAACTATCACCTTGTTAGAGGATGTACAAAATGGCTATTAAACCAACTCTATAAAGAGATTTTGGATTCATTGTTACAATGATTAGAAATCAAAAATGAAGTGACCTAAATGATATGCAACTTACCTTTTGCTGATTACAGATCTTTGTTATGCTTTACTGGATCCTTACTGATCGAATGCAACTTTGCAACTCCTCTAGGATATCTAATCCTTCATCAAAATTCGCTCAATATTTGCTTATTCCATCCTCATTCCTATATTCATACACACACTTGAATTCAAAACTTGAACATCTATATATATCTTTCAGATTATCAAGTTGGCTCAAATATAAGTTACAACAACTGAAAAAATCATTACATCAGTTGGCTACATTTATTGCATGAAACAATTGAACTTAATATCAAGACAATAAAATCCTTCACTGGCTGACCCAACTCGGTAACCACTACTCCAGAATGGTTTTCTAGTGTTAACCAAGTGAAGCTTGGTAAACACTACAAACCCTGCAAAAATCCTTTGGAGATCGAGTGAACTCGGTTAGCACTGACCTTCCTTAGGTGACCTTGTGAGCTTGGTAGAAGCTAACTTTCTACCACATTTCCTTTGATGACCGAGCATTAACTTTTCTTTGTTAACCTTGGGAGCTCGGTTAACAATAAATTTTTGCTACAAAATCCTTTGATGCCCGAGTGAGCTCGATAGACATTAACTTTTTTTCGTTAACCTTGGGAGCTCGGTTAACACTAAATTTCTGCTATAAAGTCCTTTGATGCCCGAGTGAGCTTGGTAGACATTAATTTTTCTTTGTTAACCTTGGGAGCTTGATTAACACTAACTTTCTACTATAAAATCCTTTGATGCCCAAGTGAGCTTGGTAATAACTTACTTTACTGTGTAATGTTTAGAAATGTTTGGTAGACACTGTCTGATGACTGATATGACATTTGTGTAACATCAAAGAAATACACAATTAACAATTATATCCAACAAACCATAGATCATCAGTTTGAAGAATGAGAAAAGAAGCATCTTCCATGTTTAGGTAGAACAAATTACTCCTAGTTCGGTCACCTTTTCCTATTAGTCTTCCTTGAGAATCATAGATCTTGGAAATTCCATTTCCAAATTCAACCTTGTATCCTATGTTGCCTAATTGTGAGACACTTAATAGGTTATAATTTAGGCCTTCAACATAGTATACATTATCACATGATATCCTTTCAGTAAGCTTGATACTACCTTTCCCTTTGATCTAACATGGTGCATTGTTACCAAATATAACACTATTTTTCCTTATATTGAGTAAAGGTAATGAACTTACTTTTGCCTCTAGTCATGTGATGAGAGCATCCTCTATCTATGATCCATTTGTCATTGTTGTTCATATAGGTTACCAAGGTAGTTGCTTCATCCTCATCTAATTCATCTTTCATAGCCACATAGACTACTTCATCATCATTCTTGTCAGAGTCTTCTTAAACAATATAGCATCTTTTGCCTTTACCTTTGTAGTCCTTTTTTTCCTCTTTTTTGTTCTTGAAGTTTCCTCCACCCTTGTAATTTTTCTTTTGTGTGCATCTGGCTGCAATGTGACCAATTTCATTACAATTGAAGCAAATGATCGACAACTTACCTTTGAATTTGCCTCTTCCTCTGTGAGATCTTCTTGCTAGTAATGCCTCCAATTGGTCTACATCATCTTCATCAATGCTGCTATCACTAGATAGATACTTTCCTTTTCTACTCTTTTTCTTTGTTTACACCTCATCATTATCTTTTATTGTCATCTTGCCTTTGAATGTAGATTCAAAATTTTTTGGCTTGTAGTTGTCAAAGTTAGATAGCTCAAAGGCAGTGAGTCTTCCAATTATCCCTTAAAATGACAATGTGTTTCTTGGTACACACCTTAGCTCATGGATGGATGGCACTCTTATAGCATAGATAGCAAGCACAGTTCTCAAGTATTTGATAAATACCATTACTTCTGCTAACTGTCCTCCTAGGATTCTTATGGAACTTACCACTTCTTTCATCCTTGCACCATATTTAGCAACATTCTCTTCTTCTTCCATTTTCATGTCATCAAACTTTCCTCTTAGGCTCTCTCTTTTGGCTCTCTTGACATTATCATCTCCTCCATAGATTCTTGATAATGTTTCCCACATTTCTTGTGCAGTACCACATCCTTTCATGTCATCATACTCGGCATAGCTTAGTGCTGAAGGAATATATAACATCACTTGATTGTGCTCCTTCTTCTTTCTCATGTCATACGCAGTGAGAGGTCCTACAGGTTCTACATGATCAACTATGATTGAGTCCTATGCATAGTCACCTATTTATCCGAGGTATAGCTTCATCAGACTTTGCCATTCAACAAAGTTGTCTTTGTTTAGCTTGGGAACTTCTCTCTTGGACATCTTGATCTTCTTGCTGCTAGTACCGTGAAAAAAATTAGCAGTGAGCTCTGATACCAATTGTTATAGTTCTTTAGAATAACTTAGAGGGGGGGTGAATCAGTTATTCAAGGTACAATAATGTCCAATACAACTTTTTCTACAAATCCTTAATGACACATAACTAGAATTATAATGCATACAATTAAACATTAAACAACCATGAAAAGTAAACATGCATCACACCATAACACTAAGGATTTTGGTGACCCAACAACCCTCCAGGAATAAGAAGGTAAAACTGGGGTGGGGATGATACCCATGAAATAATTGCGCAATTGATTTCAACCACTTCAAATGGTTTTCTCTGTTAAAGGCCTGCCCTATTAAAGGCTTTACACTATGTCAGATGTGACCCTGTTAAAGGATTTCTACACCCTATTAGGAGTGTTCCCTATTAGAAGAGTTAAGAAAATTCAACTTAGAATGTCACCCTATTAAAGGATTTACATAGAGCTATTAGGCTCACCCAAGTCCATGGGATTTACAATCACCTTCTCAAAATAATCTTTTATCCCTCTCTAAGGATCACCTATCCTCCTCCTAAGGATCTCTTATCCTTCTCCTAAGGATCTCTTTATCCTTTTCCTGAGGCTTATCCACCTAGCTATTAAGCTAACCTAACAATGTAGGATTTCAATATCTAATATAATGGTAAGAAAGTATTAGAAGGGTTTTGATTTGATATAGATTGTAACTCTAACCTTTCAGATTTTAGATCACTCTTCAGTCCTTCTTCTTTGCTTTGCTTTCCTCCCTTGTAGTGTTGATAGCTTTTTCACCCTTCAAGATCTGTCTCCTTGAGTTCTTCCACTCATTATGCCAATGCACTCCATGATCACTTGATCAAGTCAGAGCCTTGATGCTCTATACTCACTCCTCACTCTATCCTCCTTGACACTTCTCACTAGCCTTCTCTTGGCTTCTCTTGCACACTCCCTCTAACACATGTACGCTTGATCTCTAACCTATAACTCCTTATAAAAAAATTTATGTACTTTATTTCCACTTAAATCTCAATTTGATCTAAGAAAATGATATTTTTTCCCTCCAAATTGCTTCTTCTAGAAAATTCATGATAAATCCTTTAGGATTCACCTTGAATTGGTTTGCATGGTTTACATAAAATTCTGTGACATCTGCTCATCATCCTTATCATCCAACTAATTCACAAAATTTGATGTAATAAACTTATCACTATTGATCTGGTGAATCTTTGTCTTAACAAATAATGCAGCAACTCAACATCATTTGTTTACTGATGCTTGGCTCCTTCTGTGTTACTCAGCTTCTAGTACATTTACTAATGCTTGGCACTTGAAGTCTTTTCCTAAGTTACTTACCACTTGAAAAATTACTCAACATCCATTACCTTTTTCTAATGCTCGACACCTGAACAATTATGTGTTACTCAGCACCTGAAGGATTGCTCAACACACACTAAAGTTGGAGTTGGTCAGCTTCAACTAAGAATTTTTTTACCTCTAACTAGCTAGCTCGGCTCTTTCCAATGAACTGAGTTAGGGTTTACAAATTCCTAAGTTAAACCTTACATCTTTGTTGTGTCTTAGTGTGTCCATCCTCGTAGAGTATGTCATTAATACACTTTTTCATCAATGGCTTAGATGATCCTTATACTTCATTAAAATATCATAACTTCATCCTTTCTCTAGGTACTCTAGTTACATCTGATTGATTGCCTCCTTGTCAATCAACCAATTGATAGTATTTGGATCTCTTAAGCAATTGTCATTTTTGCAAGTAGCAAGTTTGACATCAATGACAAAACAATGATTGAAAATAGTCTTTACTAGTTCCATTACTCTTCATTCATGATCTTTTCAATCATTTCCAATAGACTTAATAGTCCTTGTAAGCCTTTAATAGGGTAGGCCTTTCAAAAGGTAGATCATGATTCATGGTCAAATCATGTAACCTTAATTGGCTACACTTTATTGCTGTAGTCACTTGAAGATTTGTGGGTGTCATCCCCACCAAGTTTTACCTTTTCTTTTGGAGGGTTTTTGGGTAATCATATCTAATGTCAAAGTGTGTGCATTTAATTGCTTACATGTTTTAGATGCATTTACTTTACATGTTACTTTAGTTTAGCTATTGAATGCATAAAATGGATGTGAGCTGAAAAGTTTTATGTGCTCATGTTTGAACTGTTTATTCACCCCCCCGTATAGAAGTTCACTTGTTTCCCACTTGTAATTCCAACACTAAAGCTCATGGGGGATTGAATTTAAGAAGAATTGGACACTTAAATAAGGCCCTATTAACTAAAATTAGCTATAAGCTAGTAAATTCCTAAGGTAGCTGGAATAACATCATAATGGAAAAATACTTTGGGGGACTATCTTCCCACCAATTTACATGGGCACAGGTTCTGGCCTAGGGCTCTAAGATTTGGAATAACATTGTTAACACCCAAAAGATCCTAATGAAGGGGTGTCATAAGATCATGGGAAATGGTAATTTAATTGACTTTTGGGAAGATCAATGGTTCCAAAAAGACCCCCTTAGGAGAACTAAGTTTTGTCATTTGTGTGAGATGTGTACTAGAATGTATGTCCCTCAAACTCAACACTTTATAACCCCTGATAGACAATGGATTACTTTCTAAAATATTCATCTAAGGGGGTTGAGTTTAGCTTGGGAACTAAAAGATCTCTTAAAAACCTATAGGATTCCACTCATCCTAGTTGAGGAATCCTCAATGTGGAAACTCACACCCTCATGGGAGTTCACTATCAAGTCTTCTTATCTTTGCAATCTGGTGGGGGAAGGGGCACATGGAAATTGGAAAAAAGCATGGCACCCTTTCATACTAAAAAAAAGAAACTTCTTTTGGTGGTCAGCTCTACATGGACTGATCCTCACTATTGACAACCTCTAGTGTCAAGGTTTCTAGCTTGCCAAGTACTTCATTTTATTCCTTCAAGATGTTGAATCTATTCCACACCTACTCATCTACTATCCCTTTGCCATGAACATTTGGAGGGACTATCTTTTTTTACGGGAGATATGTTGGTGTATGGATAATGAGTTGAATAAATTTTTCTACTGGGATGATCTGACTACCCAGCCTTACCTTAAGAACCTATGGTCAATTCTCCCACCTTATCTCTCATGGGAAATCTAGAAGGAGAGGAACAATAGGATTTTCAAGGAGTGATCCACAACTAGTTGGGGGGTGGTTCAACAAGTTATCAAGCTCCTAAGAGAATGTAGCTGGACCTGGTACTAGAAACCCCTCATGCCCCCATCCCTTGATTAAAACCAATATGAAATAGGATTTAGGTTGGAGTGTGAGTCCAATGGTGGCATAGTTTGACAACTCCAAAATCTTGACAAGAAAGGAGATGGTTTAGCACACCCCTAAATCCTAGGTCAAGATAGATTTTGATTGGTTGGCTATGATGGGAAACACCACTATGAGGGGTATCCTTTAGAATAGCATGGGAATTTTTGTGGCCACTTATTTGAGAAACTATGGTGGAGGATCCAATAATAAATTTGAGGCACTTGTGCTTCTCTATGGTCTAAGAATTGCAAGAGCTCAGGGAGTCACTAAGCTGATCATAAAGGGGGACTCTATGCTAATCATCAAGGCCACTAAGGGAGAGGGAAAATTGAATTAGTTGATTAAAATAATAATCAATGAAATACAAAGGATGATGGAATATTATCATGATATCCATGTGGCACATATATAGCTAGAAGGAAATAGTGTGGTGGATGACCTTGCCAAAGTTGGCCATAGTGTCACGTGTTTAGCAGAATGGGATGATGCCATTTTATTCCCATCATCATCTCAAGTTGTGATGGAATGAGTATGTACCTTCAATAATGATATATGAACTATCAAACTAGGTGGTAGGTCTCCTTTTCACACGTGGTAATATGAATGTGGCACTTCATAAAGGGTTTTCTTGGCATGTTTGGATGTTGATTAACATTTATGACCCAACTACTATGAATATTGATTATTTCCATAAAGGGATGTAGAGGGGGGATTTGACAAGATTTAAAGAATGATCTTGTAATGATCATAAAGACAAGTTTGTTAATTCCCACAATTGTTATAGGTGGGAATGACAATTTGTAGATGGAAAGGGACTACACACATGTACTGTGTTTGGAGTTTTTTTTTTTGGGAAAGATTACATATTTATGATGACTATGCAATGCCTTTTTATTTTCTCCATTGTGTCTTTTCATTTTATATTTTGCAACTCCAAAACCTGGTGAAAGGCTATGTCATCAAAAGAGTTAGTAGTAGACTTAAGCAATGACATGGGAACTAGTGACTGTATTAAACTAGTGGATGTGAATGAGTGTATCAATAGAAATGAAGTGGTGATGGTCTACTTGTAGGAGGGAGACCTTTTACCTTATATGAAGGGCATGGTTAAACACAACAAGGTCATCTCAATCCAAATCTTTCAAACCTAGAAGGATAGAAAAGTTATTGTTAATGGCATAAGCTTTGAAATTTCTAAAGAAAACATTGTGAGGGATAGGGGTTTTCTATTGGATGGAAAGAAATGGTAGAGGCAAGATAAGGTTAATGAGGAGGTCGCTTTGCTAAAATTCTTCAAATTCAAGGAGGAACTAAAGAGATTACGTGGTGGGTTTGTGTGAGCTACCCTTCCTAAGCCATGGGATGTCATCTTCGATTTGATCATTAGATACATTACCTTGGAGGACCACTCATAGGAAATATATTATTATCATTTTCTTATCCTGAATTGTTTTAAAAATCTTGACCATATTTTCTTTCCATTTATGTTACTGCATTCCTTGGAGGATATTATTTTTAAGGTTAGAAGGAAACACAAGGAGGGGAAACCCTTCTACCTTATCCACTAGGGCCCCATGAATAAACTTTTTATCTAGCACCTAGCTCAAAATTCCCCCTCTCCTGATTAATCCCCTAGCTTTTCTTACCCCTTAGATCTCCCTAGACCCCAACCCTGGCTCTACTCTTAAGAGGTCCAAGAAAGCCCATGCCACTAAGGTCAACATTAGTGCTTAGGCTAAAGTTAGCATTATTGATTTGGACTCAAAAAATAGGAAGGGAAAGTAATGTGCTTAGAGAAATAAAAGGAATCTTCAACTGGAGTAATTTAAGACCCCCTCCCCCCCCCCCACTCCCACCCCCTCAAAGTACAACTCTAGCTCTGACTCCTGCAACAATGAGGATAAACCTGCTAAAAAGAAAAGAATCCACCAAGACAGTAAACCTACCCCTAGATCTATTAGCCCATCCCATGTCCCTAATACCCCAGAATAGTGGGGGGGAGGATATCACCTCTCCTAGGAAGGAAACCCCCAAGGGTATTGGGAAGAAAGGTAAACATGGCCACATTGAGATGCTGATGGAGAGGCTTGAGAAGGCCATTAGGGACCTAGCAGATAACCATATCTCTATCTACCATAGAAATGAAACCCTAGTTGAGTTCCCCACCAAGGTTATGCACTCCATGGTCACAACCCTCTACTTCCTATAGGCTAAAAAAGAGGAAAAGGACCTAAGAAAGACAACTATGACAACTTGTTAAATCTATGGGTTCTTAGTAGAGGATTGGCTAAAAACCATTCTAGAAAGACCAATGAAAGCAGAGTATGATGCAACCAGGGAAGCACCCAAGGAGTAGAAGAATGGTAACTAGGAGAAGGAAGAGGGAATCTAGCCTGAGATCTATTGTGTTTTATTTCTATTTTTATGATTTTGTCTTTGAACTTTACACCCCATGGGGTTTTTTGGACTATGTCAATTATTTGGACCAATAATAGTGATGTTTTTAAATGTTGTTAGTTTATTATTTGGTTTCTTATGCATAGTAGTTTGAAGACTATGGATAGTGACAATTCAACTTTAAAAATATTATGACTTTTGATGTTTAAAGTTGGAGTAGGTTAGATAATTGGGAGACAACCTTCGACTAAATTCTCATCCTTTTTGTACTCTAGGGCCAGGCCCCCCTCTTTTTGGCTACTATCAACTACTTCAAAAGTTATACATTTTTGTTATGATATTAAATAATAGTTTTTAATTTGTTTGAACAATTAATTATATAATTATATTTAAAATGACACTATAATAGTTATATTTCTATATATTATATACATATATATTTAATTTTATGAATTTATATTAAGCATATGGGTTCATGACAAAATTTTATTTCTAAGCCAATTTGATATCTCTTTGTCATAAACCCTAAAGATAATGACATTAATAAACTTATAGAAGTTGCATGGAGCACATAGAGAACTTTGTATGTCTTAAGAACATGTAATCTCATAACTAAAACCACAAGTAATCTACATTTAACCAATAGACTAGTAGTAGTACACTAAACATCCAATTAGGTAAAATATCATATAACTCAATAATCTCATGAGAATAATTACACTTCATCAAATTGGATAGTATGCAAACTTACTTCTACCAAAATGTGAGAATGTGTGTTTTCCTCATAATACCCTAATTAGAATTTCAAAACATGAAATTTAGGAATGGGCATTTCTTTTGATGAAAAAGAGAAAACATTCACCCCTTGTCTGGTCACCATGGGAACAAGTATAGTAAACATACTGATAGCATATTTTTACTTGGGCCAAGTATATTGAGTGCAGAGAACCAAATCCACATGATTTATTTGTGAAAAATTTAAATTATAATTAGAAACATCTACTATACAATTTTTGTTTTGGACAAATTAAAAATAGCAAGATTAGAAATAACTATGAAAAAATGGGAAAATAAATCATCATAAAAATAGTACAAATAATTATGCATGTTGATGTTTTTGTAGCTTTAGTAGGATAAACCTATGAGATGAAAGACACCCACCCACCCACACACACACACACACACACACACACACACACACACACACACACACACACACACATGAATAAACATGTTGTGTGAAGGGAAATATCTCTTATCTTGGATTATTCCTCATTGAAATACAAGAGGGTCTTTCCATTTGGAAAGTACATACCAAACATTATGGTTACATCTACAACGATCCATAGGAAAAAAATTATTATGAGTTAGAGCAAGTCCTTTATTAGCCTATAAGATTTAAAAAGTGAAGACAAATTATGAATTAAAGATTAAATTTATATTTCAATGAGTCTTGAGATTCAATAAAATCTAAGAAGAAATTAATCTCTCAATAGTATCAGTGATTAATTCTTCATATGATATTTTTTGAGATGAAGCAAGCACATTTAGAGAGCACTATGATGTGTTAGTTGTGCCTAAATAGAAAGGTTTTTCTACCCTTTTAAGGAGAAAAAATATTTTAAGTAAAATTCCAAGAACATAAAAAAGTAAGCATCTTTAGGATTTAATTTGCATGCATGTTATGCATTCATTCAAACTCTATAAAGATATCCATCTACCACATGTCTAGGTCATACAAAAAGGGAAATCATAATCCCCTCTACCTCTAACTGAAGGTGGATCTATTGGAAATATAGATGGAGTAACTAAGAAGGGGGGTGAATAAGTTACCACAAAAGCAAATCTGTAGATTCCTTAGATGTCTTAAAAACTTAGTTACTACTGTCACTCGGTAGCCACACAGAAAAATTTTGTAACTTGGTAGATGTTAACTTATTACTTATCTTTAAGCATTCACAAAAATTTAACATGCATGCATAAAATAAATAACATCAACACAAGAGACACTAGATTTAATGTGGATACCCAATATGGGAAAAACCACCAAGTAACTAGCTACCAATTTTCACTCTTTTGAAGTGAGCACCCTATTAGGAGCCAACCCTGTTAAATGTTACAAAACACACTGTTAGGTGTGACCTTGTTAGATAATTTGACCCTGTTAGATAATTTAAACACCCTACTAGGAGTGGCCTTGCTAGAGGACTTTAGAACAATTCAGTAGAACTATCCACCTTGTTAGAGGATTTACAAAAAATGGCTGCTAAACCAACTCTGTTAAGAGATTTAGAATTCACTACTACAATTGTGAGAAAGTAACAATGAGTGACCTAAATGAGATGCAACTAAACTTTGCTATTATAGTTCTCTGTTCTGCTTTACTAGATCCTCATTGATTGAATGCACCTTTGCTACTCCTCAAGGATATCTGATCCTTCTTCAAGATTCACTCACATCTTCTTCTTCACATAATCAAATCACTTGCATACTTGCTCATTCATACATCTATTCATACTTTAGAATTCACAACCATACTTCTTATTTATACATTATGAATTGTCAAGTAGGCTCATTTACAAGTTACATTTACCAATAAACAATACATTAGTTAGCTACAAACATTACATGAAATAATTAAACTTTATTTCCCAAAACAAAGAAATTCTTCATTGGCTGACCTTGCTTGGTAAATACTGCTCCAAAAATGATTTCCAATGTTAACCAAGTGAAGCTTGGTAAACACTGTGAACTCTACAAAATCCTTTGGAGACCGAGTGAACTTGATAAACACTAACTTTCCTCAGCTGACCTTGTGAGCTTGGTAGAAAGTAACTTTTCTTTGTTAACCTTGGGAGCTTAGTTAACACTAACTTATGTCATAGAATCCTTTGATGCCCGAGTGAGCTCGGTAGAAATTGTATTCATAGTGTAATATTCAAGAACACTTAGTAGAATCTATATTTCACTTTGCTGACCTTCTAAACGCAGTAGACTCTATCTTTTTCTTTGTTGATCGACTAAGCTTGATAGACTATATCTCATAACTGATATGAAATTTGTGTAACATCAAAGAAAACATATAATTGTATCCAATAATCTCACTATTTGGCATTGATGGCAAGACAACATATCATAATAGAATGAAATTTGAAGACAAGTCTTTTCAAAATGTTTGTCCCTCTTAGATTTTATTCCACAAACTTCTCAAATACATAAATCTCCCTCTATGAAGCAATTACACAGCTTCACAAAAAAATTCAAATTTTAGAAAGATATGATAGTATATTCTCCCTCTTTGACAACACATGCAAAAGAAAAAAAAAACCAAATGAGTAGCAATGTACCTTAAGTATTGATTTATATGCAATTTTCCCATGAATATGCTGCATTAACTGATAGATCTTCAACTTGGTACCTATTGATGCATCACTAAATTTTTTTTTTGGTCAGCTTCCCCTAACTTACCTCTTAGATACAAGGTGAATATGTTAGCAATTTGTTCCTTTGTATGGACAAATTCCAATCTGATCTACTTATCCTGTACCAATTCTTTGACAAAGTGATACTTTATTGCAATGTGCTTAGTTTTTGAGTGTATCACTAGATTTTTAGATATGTTACTTGCACTTGCATTATCACAAAACATAACAACTAGTTCTTTGATTCCCACCTTCATGCCTTCTAATAATTTCTTAAACCAAACAATATTAGAATAGTTTACTACTATTGCAACATATTTTTCTTTTGCTATAGATTGAGATGTACAATTTTTCTTTTTACTTGTCCAAGAAACCAACCTCTTTCCAAGACAGAAAGCTTCTCCACTTGTACTTTTTCTATCATCAATGTTTCCTATGCAATCTGCATCAGTAAACGCTTTCAAATTGAGATTACCTCCAAATTTGTACCATAATCTTCAATTCCTTTTAGGTAGCTCATGATCCTTTTGATTGTCATCATGTGATTTTCTCTTGGTTTTGCTGAAATTTTTGCTACAATACCAACTACAAGAGCAATATCTAGCCTTGTATGAACTACATACTACAACTTTCCAATCATTGATCTATACAAAGTCTAATCTACCTCCTTTGATTCATCATCCTTGGTAAGCTTTAGACTAGTGCACATAAGAGTCTCAAATGGTTTGCAATCCTCCATACCAATATTTTTCAATATCTTCTTGATGTATTTTGACTGAGTAATGTGGATTCCATTCTTACTCTGTTGAATTTGAAGACCAACAAAGAATTTGATCTCAGTAAACATAGACATCTCAAATTCCTTGTTCATTTTTTCTAAAAACTCTTTGCAAAGATCATCATTTCCTATAAACAAAGTATCATCCACAAATATTCCTGCCAAAACAATCTTGTTATCTAATCCTTCCTTCATATATAAGCTACTATTATCATTATTTCTTTGAAAACTAATTTGAATAAGATAGTTATGCAATCTTTCATACCATACTCTAGGGGCTTGTTTTAGACCATACATTTCTTTACGTAATTTTTAGACCATGTCCTTCTTGTTTGGCAACAAAACCTTCAGGCTACTCAATGTAGACTTATTCTTCAAGATACAATTGAGAAATGTAGATTTGACATCCATCTGATGAACCTTAAATCCTTTGTATGCAGCATATGCAAGTAGGGTCTTGACACCTTATAATCTTGCAATAAGAGAAAAAGTCTGTCCATAATCTATTCCTTCTTCCTAAGAGTAGCCTTTACATATCAGTCTAGCTTTGTTCCTTGACACCTTACCATCTTCATTCAACTTAATTCTGAATACCCACTTAGTTCCAATCACATTTTTATCTTTATGCCTAGGTACAAGAGTCCATGTTTTTTTCTTCTCTATCTTCTCTATCTCTTCATTTGTAGTCTCAATCCAACTTTCATTTTCTAATGCATCTTTGACACTTCTAGGTTCAAAATATTAGCAAGTAAACAAGTATATTTTAGTTTACTTCTTGTCATAGTACCTTTAGATTTGTCTCCTGATATATTTGGCTAATATAGGTTCCTTTCCTTTTGAATGAATTGCATTTTCATCCTCTTGTACTTCAACTTTAGGTTTTGGTTGTTCTATCTACTCTAACTATTGCTCGAGTCCTTCAAACTCGATAGGCATTGGCTTGGTAGCATCTGAATGTGACTCAGGTTCTTGTAGCTCAATTTAAACTTCCTACAAGTCGGTTATTGAAGACTTAAGAGTAGAAGATTCTTGATTGAAAAATGTATATGGCATTGTATTAGGTTCAATGAAAACAAATATTATGTACTCTTTTGGTTCCTTTTTGCTTTCTTCTTTAGTCCTTTTTGTAAACTCATCAGCTTTCACATGTGTACTTTTTATGACTTTGTGAGTAGACAAATTCAAACATCTATATGCTTTACTCTTACAACAATATCCCAAAAATATTCCTTTATCACCCTTCAAGTCAAATTTACCTTTTCTAGATTCTTTCAAAACATAACATTTGCTTCCAAATACTTTTAGGTAACTTACATTAGGTTTATAGCCATACCATAACTCATAGGGGATTTTGAATGAGTCCTTCTTCAACTATACTTGGTTCAAGGTATGAACTGTAGTGTTGATAGCTTTCTTCTAGTATTTGATAGCAATGTTCTTTTTAATCATTAAGGTTCTTGTATAGTCCATGATAGATCTATTCCTCCTTTCAGCTATTCCATTTTTCTCTAGGGTTCTAAGTGTTGATACCTATCTTTTGATTTGTCTTTCAATGCAAAAGTTATTGAGCTCATGGGAAATAAATTCACCACCTCTATCTAACCTCAAGCATTTCAGTCTTTTTCCTATTTCCTTCTCTACTATAGCCAAGTACCATTTGAACTTTTCAAATGCTTTTGATTTCTCTCTTAGATACATGACAATCATCATTCTAGAGCAATCATCAACAAAAAGAATGCAGAACTTTTCTCCAATATAGCTTTCAATTCCAATAGGTCCACACAAATCAGTATGCACAATTTTTAAAACTTCTTCAAACTAATAGTTCTTACTTTTAAAGCTAGTCTTTCCCATCTTACGAATCAAACAATTCTTGCATAAACCAACGTCAAGTTTCTTTATACTAGGAATGCCTCTTACTTTCTTGAATTTGCTTATTTTCACCAGATTATCAAAGTTCACATGACATAACCTTCTATTCTATAACCAAATTTCTTCAACTTGGGCAATAAAACATGAACATTCACCAAGTTGAAGATAGAATATTTCAACCTCTTGTCTATATGCCTAATCCAATCAGCTTTCCTTTTTCATCAAATAGTCTTACTTTTGTATGCATGAATTCCACTTTGAATCTATTATTGAGCAGCTGTGCCATGCTCAACGGTTTGTGTTTTAGACCTTCTACCCAATATGCATTATCACAAATAAGTTCTTTAGTTAGTGAGCTTCTTCCTCTTCCTTTTATATAGCAAGGTTCATTATTACCAAACCTCACACTACCACCATCATAGTCTTCAAAATGTTTAAACTTTGTTTTATCACCAGTCATATGATGAGATCAACCACTATCTATGATCCATGTATCATTATTTCTCACATGAGAGATAAGTGCCATTTTATCTTCCTTATCATTATCAGATTCACCTTCCACAACAATGCAAACAATTTCTTTTTCTTTTTCATCAGAATTATTAGAATCCTTAGCCATGAAACATGTTTTCTTACCTTTGTTGTTGAATGATTTAAAGTCTTTCTTGCCATTGCACTTGTGACCTTGCTTCTCATCCTTTTTTTTCTTGTTTGGGCACCTAGTAGCAATATGTCCAATTTTATCACTTGAAAAATAGATTAGAGGAATCTTACCTTTGTATTTCCCTCTACCTCTAGAATATTTCCTTGAAAGAAGAGCTTCAACCATCTTAAGATCACTATCTAAACTCTATTCTGATTCTTCTTCACTTTCTCTAAACTCTATTCTGATTCTTCTTCACTTTCTCTAAACTCTATTCTGATTCTTCTTCACTTTTTAACTAAGAATGTTTTATCTTGTTGCCTTTACCTTTGAGTGAAATCTTGGCTTCAAATGCTGATTCAATGTTCTTGGAAGATGGAACATAGTTGTCATAGTTATCTAGCTCAAATGTAGTCAATCTTGCTACTATTGCTTCTAAATTTATCTTATGATTTTCTTTACATCTTCTTTCTTGAATTGCAAAAACTCTAATTGCATAAATGGGAAGTAATGTTCTAAGAACTTTACTTACAACTATTTCCTCCTCACTGTCTCCTCTAGAAGTCTTGATAGTACTAACAACTACTTAGACTCATTCAACATATTTAGCAATGTTTTCATCCTCTCTCATCCTCATCTAATCAAATTGTCCTCTTAGACTTTCTGCTTTGGCTCTCCTCACATTATCATCACCTCCATATATATCTTTTAGCTTGTTCCACATTTTAAAGGTAGTTGTACAATCCTTGACATCATCAAATTATTCATAGCTTAGGGTAGATGCAATGTCTATCATCATGGTGTTATGAGTCTTCTGCTCGGTAATGTCATTAGTAGATAATGTGCCAAAAGGAGTTACATATGCTTGATCAAGGTATTTCAATCTTGTATCACCAATAGAAGCTAGACAGAATCTCATGAGACCTTTCCATACCAAAAAGTTATCCCTCTTAAGCGTTGGAATTTCCCTCATGTAAGACATCCTAATCTTTAGCTTAAATCCTTGAAATCCTTCCTGAAGCACCAAAAGCTCTGATACCAATTGCTGGAAATATAGGTGGAGAAACTAAGAGGGGGGGTGAATTAGTTACCACAAAAACAAATCCATAGATCCCTTAGATGTCTTAAAATCTTAGTTACTAATATCACTTGGTAGCCACATAGAAAAATGTTGTAACTCGGTAGATGTTAATTTATTACTTATCTTTAAGAATTCATAGAAATTTAACATGTATGCATAAAAGAAATAGCATCAACACAAGAGACACTAGATTTAATGTGGAAACTCAATATGGGAAAAACCACCAAGTAATTAGCTACCAATTTTCACTCTTCTAAAGTGAGCTCTTTTAGGAGCCAACCCTATTAAAAGTTACAAAACACACTATTAGGTGTGACCATTTTAGAGGATTTAAACACCCTACTAGGAGTACCCTTGCTAGAGGACTTTAGAACAATTCAACAGAATTGTCCACATGTTAGAGGATTTACAAAAAATGGCTACTAAACCAACTCTATTAAGTGATTTAGAATTCACTACTACAGTTTTGAGAAAGTAACAATGAGTGACTTAAATCAAATGCAACTGAACTTTGCTATTATAGATCTGTATTTTACTTTACTAGATCCTCACTGATCAAATACACCTTTGCTGCTCCTCAAGGATATCTGATCCTTCTTCAAGATTTTCTTACACTTTCTTCTTCACATAATCAAATCACTTGCATATTCACTCATTCATACATCCATTCATACTTTAGAATTCACAACTTGACCTCTTATTTATACATTACAAATTGTCAAGTCAACTCATTTACAAGTTACATTTACCAATAAACAATATATTAGTCAGCTACAAACATTACATGAAACAATTAATTTTTTTTCCCAAAACAACAAAATTCTTCATTGGCCAACCTTGCTCAATAAAAATTGCTCAAAAAAGGGTTTCTAGTGTTAACCAAGTGAAGCTTGATAAACAATGTGAACTCTGCAAAATCATTTGGAGACCAAGTGAAGTTAGTAAACACTAACTTTCCTTAGCTGAGAAACTAACTTTCCTTTGTTAACCTTGGGAGCTTAGTTAACACTAACTTCTATCATAGAATCCTTTGATGCTTGAGTGAGCTAAGTAGAAATTGTCTTCACAGTGTAATATTTAGGAATGCTCGATAGACTTTGTAATTCACTTTGTTGACCTTCTCAACTCGATAGACTCTATCTTTTACTTTGCTAACCAGTTGAGCTTGGTAGACTCTATCTGATAAATTATATAACACTTGTGAAACATCAAAGACAACACATAATTGAACAATTGTATGCAATAGGGTTGGGATCAAATTCAGAAAGATGGAAGGAAATTTAATATTAATATTTGAACTTATAATAAATTTATTTATCTAGGTTCTCTTTTCCATATTATCATTTATCTAATAAATGTTACTATAATCAAAGAAGGCCTTAGCACATTAAAAAATAAAATAGAAGAACTAGACATTTAATAGTCTAGGGGTGAAGAAAAACTAGAAAAAAAAAGACTAAAGAAAATACTTAAAATTAAGGTTCTAAAAATTAAGAACCTAGCACAAGCTATGGGTTGTATGATAGATCCAAGGAGAAGAAATGTATTGTTGAAGTGATAGGACTAGTTTAGGATAAATGGATAAACACTTCTAGATATCCCTTCACACACAAGAAATCCCTACTATACTAGGAACAACTAACCCTGTATCCTAACCTATCTTTTTGGTCTTTCTCATTAACTTGAAACTACATTTTGGCCTCCTAACTAGTTATTTTGTTCTTGCAATAGTTTGAGGCTCCCACTAAGGTGTCCTAGACTCCTTTGTATCCATTTCTCACACTTCATTCATTAGGTTTCTATGCGATCCCTTGAAACTTTTCAAAATCTCCTATTAGGACTATTAGCTCTCCTAATTGATTAATTTTTATTTTGTGCTAAAATTTCATGAAGAAGTCCCCAAAATAACTCTAGATGCTAATTTTTCCAAGGCCTTTAATATTCCTAAGGTTTAAAACTCCCAACTTCTATTGGATGCTCTAATCCCATTTTTAAGGGTTTGCTAGGGTTTAGTGGCCTTTGAGATCAGTTAGCAATAACATCCGTCTTTCTTCCTTCCTAATGAACTCAAAGACTTGTCCTTCCACATGTAGTGGATAAACTCAATTCCTTAATAGGTCATGACACCCATTGATCTCAAAAAAAAATTCCCCTGAAATATTTATTCTTTCCTTGGCTCAATTTCTAGTCGAATACCTCATGGTTTCACCTAGGGTTTCCAAGGAATTGGCTTGGCCTATCAGGGTTGACTCCATGTTTCTTCCCACATACTCTACAAGATTTCTATGAGAATTGTTTAGGATTTCATGAGCTTTCAACAATGGGGAATGTTGGTAGACATATTTTTGTCTAGACTACCCAAGACAAGCCAACAAGAAACCAGTTTACAAAAACATTTCTTTCTCACACAAAATGGATGGAATGAAACTCCTACCAAAAATAATAACTTATTAAACACATAGTAGAAACTATATTGCAAAAAAAAAATTGAATTCTAATTACATAGAAATCAAAAACTTAAATTCACATTCAGACTGCTATGCATTTGCTAATCTGATACAAGATGTCGTGCAATGCCAAACTTCTAATCCATACACAATACTTCAGAGGGATTCATATACCTATTCCATAGCTAACTAAACCAAATTCCAAGCATTGGTAACTTCCCAATAAAAAAATTAACCAATCTTGCAATTTTACAAGAAATGTTGTACTTTTTGTGAAAACTGTCAGTATGCATTTTCTGTAAAATTGACAATTTTTTCATTTTAGCAATTTGAACTTGGTGAGACCTTACCATATGAGTCCAAAAAATGCATTGAAAGGTCATATTTTGACCATTCCAATATCTACCTATACAAAATTTCTTATTTGGCCGTCTGAAACAACTTCTTGCACTTTTTCACATAATTAACCATAAAAGAAACATACCTTAAGTGTTTCTTGTTTCCCACACAAACTCATGACTCACTCATGAATCCTTATTTCTAAGTACTAGGTCTATGTACCATCTAGGATCTTAGATCCCTATTTTCTTCTTATACTTCTTGAACCTATCCTAGGTGCCCTTGCACCATCAGGGCAAGGCCAAGGGATTTCCAATCCATGCCATAGTTCTATTTGCGACATGCTTTGGATTTTTCACTTTGTTCCCCCTTTTTCTTCTCCATGTTTCTTATTTCCTCAATCAACCCCTCATCCACTAGCCCTAGAAAAACATTTTCCAAAACTCTTTCTATCTACACACAAATCTATTGTGATGTGGAGCCTAATCAGACTGAAAGGTTTATTTAGTGTGGATTTCTCCCCATATTATTTCTACAAGGGTTTGGTGGTAGCACCCCCAAGATAGGATCAAGGAGCAGTGCCCCTATGGGGTCAAGGGCCAATGTCCCTAAAGCCAAAAATTTCCTTATATTGTAGAAGGCATCATCTTCTATTTTTCCTATGGGATAGCTTATTCTAGCCCTAATTTTTGTAAGCGAGAGAAGCTTGTGTAAAAATTCTTAGAGTTAGGGATTTAAAAATTTAATGGTGATATTGTAGCTTCTTGCTGAGGTATTGAGCTATAAGGGATTGTGGATTTTAATCATTAGATAATAATAATATTGGACTTGTTGTTCATGGATTTAGCCTAGGGATTGGGCGAACCACATTAAATCTTGGTATCTTGTGTTCTCTTCTATGTGATCTATTATTTTTTGATATTGGTATCAAAGCTAGATGATCATTGTTCTTTTTAGCTTAGACTATTGTCATTTTAATTTTTTTTAGGTAGACCATTATTGATTCTTTTTTAGCGATCCTCTATAGGAAGGTCTCACAGTTGAGTGGGAGCAATGATAAACAAGGGTAAGCTAAAGGTGTAGAAGTTTAATGGGAAAAAATTTCAGTTATGGAAGATGGAAATGGAGGAATATAATTATTAGAAGGATTTATGAAATTCATTGGAAGGAAAATCCAAGAAACAAGGAACTAAGTTAGATGTGGACTGAGAGATTTTAGATAAAAAAGGCACTTGGAAACATTTGATTATGCTTGGCATCATTAGTGATATTTAATATTACAAAAGTGAAGATGATGGAAGAGTTGATGCAAACCCTAGCAAAATTGTATGAAAATCCCTTTGCTTCAAACAAGGTATGTCTCATGAAAAATTTATTTTATATGAAAATGATAGAAGGTGGATCTATTGTGGATCATTTAAATTAGTTTAATACTATGACTAGTCAGTTATCTTCTATGGGTATTAATTTTGATGAATAAATTAGGGCTGTCTTAATTTTTTGTTCTTCACTTGAAAGTAGTAATGGCTTGGTAATGGTTATAAGTAATTATGTTTTTAGATCTAGTACCCTAAAATTTGATGATGTGATTGGTGTTATTCTAAATGGGTAAACTCATAGGAAAACCTCAGGTGGTTCTACATTATAAAGTGATTTGAATGTAAAAAGCATAGGGAAAATGACTGGGAGAAGAAATAATTTTGGAAATCATGGGAAATCAAGAAGAAAGTCAAAGGGGAAGAGGTATCAATCTAGAGGACCAAGAGATTATTGGTACTGTGGTTAACTAGGGCATAAGAAGAAAGATTGTTGGACTTGAAAGAACAATGAAGGAGATAAACCAGAAGGGAAGAAGGAGGAAAATATGGTAAGGAACAAATTCGAAGAGAATACTTTATTTTCATCTTTAGAAAGTGTTGATGATTCCTAGGTTTTAGATCATTCTGGTGCTTCATTTTATGCTACACCTCATAGAGGTCATTTTATTGATTATGGCCAAGGGAATTTTGGGCTTGTTTATTTGGGGAATAATGAACCTTGTTAGATTGTTGGAAAGGGAAAAGGTAAGATTAAGTTTCCAACTCAGAATCATTGGCTACTACATGAGGTTAGACATGTTCCAAGGTGGAGTAGGAATTTGATTTTAGTAGGGCAACTAGGTGATGACTGTTATGTAGTTACTTTTAATCATAAAAATTGGAAGGTTTCAAAAAGTTCCCTTGTAGTAGAAAAAAATGTGGAAGTAGGCACTTTATATCTTACTAGAGCTCATACTATTCCTTCTAATTTGATTTTTTTAGAGAAAGATGAATGTTCAAAAATAGTCATTGCAGTTGAGGAGGGAGAATAAACAGTTGTTGGAGATTTAGATAAAACACTATAGAACAATAAACTTGGGCACATGAGTGAGAAAGGTACAAAAGTACTTCATTCAAAGAATGTTTTACCAGGGTTGAAATGTGTTAATATGGATTTATGTGAGAGTTGTGTGTATAGAAAATAAAGGAGAGTGAGTTTTTTGAAGAGTGGGAAGGAAAAAGTGAGAGATTAGAGTTTGTGCATACAGATGTATGGGGATTAGCTTGGGTATCTTCCCTTGGTGGATCTCATTATTATGTTACATTTATTGATGATGGAACTAAATTTTTTTTTGACATATCAGTCAAGTTTTTTATTAGTGACACACTTATTCAGATTCTATATATCTATTGAGCTCATTGAATAGTTTATAGTGTTTTCCATGTAATTCTGTAGCCACCAGTGGTTACCAAGAAAATTTTGTTAGTATGAAGTCCTATAGTTCAAACCATTAATTTTAATGTATACCAAGTTTATCAATGGTTACCAAGTTTGTAGTTCATGTGATGTGAAGCCTATGTTAATCAAGTTACTTTATGCTAGTCAAGTGATTTAGTGTTTGCTGAGTTGCACAATGTTTACTGAGTCACTCTTCAGACCGAGTTCAAGACTACTTGAAAGTTATCATTATGTACTGAGCTTCTATATATATTGTGTGTATTATGATGATGAGTACTGATAATAGATGTTGAGTATTATAACCTGTGTCTTCATGTGAGCCGACTTTGTAATATTTGTGTTAACTTGTATCATGGTCGACTTTGTAATTTGTATATTTGGATTGGTATATATATGTAATGTATTGTACCATATTAGTGTGTAAGAATATGTAATGTGAATTTAGATGTAGCAAATAAAGAGTGAATTATGAAGGCCATAATAGTATAAGGAGAAACAAAGACATATCTATCACAGAACGATGATGAATACACCAAGGAATCTCTATTAGCTAACTCAGTTGCAAATTAGAGATCTACTACTTCATCCTAATAATTGAACTAGTCAAAATCCTTTAACAAGGTATACCTCATAGTCTTTCATAAATCTCTTTATTGAGTGATTGTATGTTTGTAAATCCTCTCACAAGGTGGACCTAGCAGTCCTTATTGCTCCTAACAGGGTAGATCATTAGAAGTGATCATTATAAGCCTTAACATGCCAACTTTATGCTGTAGTACTAAAGCTTGTGGGTATCATACCTACCCCAGTTTTACTTTCTATTTGGAAGGTTTGTGTGTCACCAAATCTTTGTGTTCAAGTGTTATGGATGCTTTCATATTTTTAGTTTCTCATGCATGTAATTAGATCAAATGTGATGAATTAAGTGCTAATTGATTTATTAAAAGTTTTAGAAGTTACCGATTCATGCTGCCCATCTTGGTAACTTACCATAGTCCTTAATATTTCTAAAAAAAAATATGGATTTATTTCCTTAGATAGAAATCTGATGTATTTCAAAGTTTAAAGAAATACAAATGCTTGGTTGAAAATGAGACTAGTAAGAAATTAAAATGTCTTAGATTTGATAATGGTGGTGAGTATTGCAGTCATGAATTTGAAGATTATTTCTCCACTAATGGTATTCATAGAAAGGAAACTATTTTAAATACTCCACCAGAAAAAGGAGTGGCTAAACACATGAACATGACCACAGTGGAGTGTGCAAGGAGCATGACATTACATGTTGGGTTTCGCTTAAATATGTGGGTAGAAGCTATTAATACTATTGTATACTTGATTAATAGAGGTCCGTCTACTCCTTTGGGCTATGGTATTCTAGAGGGAGCATGGGCTAATAAGAAGGTGAGTTATTCTTTTCTCAAAACCTTCAATTGTGACGCATTTTCTCATATATATTTTGAAAATAGAACCAAGCTAGAAGATAAGTCAAAGAAATGTGTATTTTTTGGATATGGCATTGATGAATTTAATTATAGGCTTTGGAATATTGAATATTGTAAAATCGTAAGAAGTGGGGATGTCATATTCAATGAGAAATTGTTGTACAAAGATTTGTTGGAGAAACATTAGAAGAAAGAAAATGGTTATGTAGTGTTGGATGATATTGCAAAACATGATGTTTAAGCAATTCCTCATGATCTGCAACAACTGCAACAACAAATACCACACACACCAATGAATGTTATATGGTCAAAAAGGCTATGTAGACGTCCAAATATATTTTCTTCCCCTTTGTATTCTATTTTACTTATAATGCTAGTGAACATAAATGTTATGATAACGTTGTGCAAGTAGATACTAATATTTAGTAGGAGTGTGCAATGGTAGATGAAATGGACTCCTTGCTGAAAAGTAAGACTTGGGATTTATGCAAGTTGCCTACAAGTAAATGGGATTTATAGAATAAATGAGTTTACAGGTTGAAAGAAGAGGATGGAGATAAGAAAAGGTTTAAAGCTAGGTTAGTTGTAAAAGGATTTGTACAGAAAAAAGGCATAAATTTTGATGAAATATTATCTCCTATTGTTAAAATGACTTCTATTCATACTATTTTAAGTATTGTGGTTACTAAATATTTGCACTTGGAGTAGCTTGATGTTAAAACAACCTTTCTTAATGGTGATTTGGATGAAGTGATATATATGGCATAGCCACATGGAGATGAGGTCAAAGGTAAGGAGAACTTAGTGTGCAGATTGAAGAAAAGTTTATATGGCTTGACGCAAGCACCTTGGCAATGGTATCTAAAATTTGACTATTTTATGAATAAGCATGAATATAGTAGGTGTCATTCAGATCATTTTTTTTATTTTAAGAGGTTAGATGATGATAACTATATTATTTTATGTTTATATGTTGATGATATTCATGCGCTAGGTCTAACATGGATCAAATTAAGGGGTTGAAATGCCAATTACCACATGAATTTTCTATGAAGAGTTTGAGGGTAGAAAAAAAAATCCTTGGTATGAATATTTATAGAGATAGGAAGAATAGGAAATTTACATTATCTCAGGTATACTATATTGTGAAGGTGTTGCAACATTTTTCTATGGAGAATGCTAAAGCTGTTAGCACACCTTTACCTAGTCATTTGTAATTGACTAAGGAAATATTTCCCAAGACACAAGAAGAGGAGGATAAGATGTCCAAAGTACCCTATTCTTCAACTATAGGAAGATTGATGTATGCTATTGTATGTATAAGGCCAAATATCTCACATGTAGTGGGAGTTCTTAGCAGGTATATAGGTCATCCAGGAATTGAGCATTGAAATGTAGTTAAATGGATTCTTAGATATTTGAGAGGACCATCTAGTAAGTGTCTACATTTTGGGGGCTCTACTACTAATTTAATAGGCTATGTTGACTTAGATTTGGTAGGGGATATTGATACTAGGTGGAGTACCATAGGTTATGTATTTGCTATTGGTGGGGTTGCAATGAGTTGGGTTTCTCGGTTGTAGAATATTAATGTTATATCCACTATAGAGGTAGAGTATGTTGCTGCTACAAAGGTAGCCAAGGAGATGATATGGCTTCAATTCTTCATGCAAGAGTTCGAAAATCCATAAAAAGATAATTATTTTTTCATAGATAGCTAGAGTTCCATTCATCTTGCAAAGAATTTAGCTATGCATTCAAAGAAAAAACACATATAATTGTAGTACCATTTTCTTTGGTCAGTTCTAGATGATGTACAATTAAATTTTTACAAGATACATACAAATGATAATCCAATAGATATGTTTACCAAGGTAGTAACAAGGGAGAAGTTGAACTCTGCTTCAGTTTTGGTTGGTCTTCTAAATTGAATAGAATAAAAGAACAATAGAGTCTAGGGTGATTTGATATTTTAGTGGGAGGTACAAGTTTAGTAGTGCTATGACCAATCTCTAAGTGGGATGTTATTGTTTTGTAGTCTAATCAATATCCAAGTGGGAGATTGTTGTGATGTGGAGCTTAACTAGACTCTATGGTTTATTCAATATAGATTTCTCCCCATATTATTTCTACAAGGGTTTGGGGGTAGCACCCCTGTGGGGTCCTGGGGTAGTTCCCTAGGTGTACTCCTTGTCATAGTATAGGTTGGGGTTGAGGGGCAATGACCCCAGGGGGTTTTTGGGGGTAGCAACCTTGAAGACAAAGATGCCCCTATATTATAAAAGGCATTGGCTACTATTTTTCCTATGGGATGACTTATTCTAGCCCTAACTTTTGTAAGCGGAAAAAGCTTTTATAAAAAGGCTTAGGGTTAGGGATTTCAAAATGTAATGGTGATATTATAACTTCTTGAAGTGGTATTGAGTTGTAAGGGATTGTGGATTGTAATCAATAGATAATAATAATATTGGACTTGTTGTTGGTGGACACAACAAAGGGATTGGGTGAACCATGTTAAATCTTGGTGTCTTGTGTTCTCTTCTCTGCGATCTATTATTTTTTGATATTGGTTATATTTGCATGTAACTATTATTTATGTATGAGGAAAAAGCTAACAAAATCCCATGTCCCAAACTTTGCCAAAGGCCCAAAAAACCTAGAACATTAACATAGCAAACACTAGGGCAATAAATAGTGTTCTATTAGAGTAAATTGTAGAGAAAATTCAATGGGCATGTACAAAGGATGAGGATACATAGTTTGGCCATCATCAAAGCTATTGCAAACCATGCCACTAATTAATAATTCTCTAAGAGCACCACTAAGCTAATTGTGTTGACTAATTTGTGTTAATTTCCCTTGTGGAGGATAGAAATGATTTATTATTTATATGCATATTTATTTGAAATTAACATATAAATATTATTGAAATTTGGAATTTTCATATATGTATTTATATATGTATAATTGTATTTGAATTGTTTATATTCATTCATTTAATAATTTGATATAATATAACAAGAGTCTTTATGAGAATATGAAAAGTAAAGATCAACTATTATGGTTACTATTATTGGGAATATAGAAATAAAGAGTTATTTATGTAATTGTTAGTAAAAAAACATGAGTTAAATTAGTAACATCCTAACTAATCTTAATATTCTTTTTAGTATTAAAAGAGCTATTTGCTTTGATATTTTCCTCTAAGAATGCTCTTGTAGGAAAAAGAGGGAGTTTTGACTTCATGAAAACTTTTGGTAGCATGTGTGTGACTACATGATTTAATAATTCTACCCCTTATGTATATCATGATGAAGTAAAAAATATCAAAGTATATTACTTGTATCTGTAGATGTAATTGAAAGGTGACAATCTTACAATAAATTAATTTTCTATTATGATGGATATATTATGATGTATATGAAGATTTGATAGATTATACTTTGCATGGAGGATGTTTATATGGTAAGCATTATGAGAATGCATGTGCACATACCTTATAAACATTTTTTGAGTACATGGTGAATGTAATGCAATTTGATATTTTGGAGGCCATTACATGGAGTATTAAGTGAATATTATGCAATTAGATGTTCAAAATACAATTACTCATAGTACTTGGTGATTATCTTGCATCTCAACATTCTTAAGGCCATTACTCAAATAGTATTTGGTTAATATCATACATCATTATTATGGAGACCAATACTCAAATGTGATATCAAAATGGTGAATATCATATGTTGATATTCTAAAGAAAATTTCCTTATTGAGTACATGGTGAATATCAAATGTTTATATTCTAGAAATTATTACTTAGAGTTTTGATGAATACCATATGTTGATATTTTGAAGGCCAATACTCTTGATATCATATGTGACATCAAATTGGTGCTAATATTTTGACCAAAGATATCGTTAAAGTTTTGTTCACCTAATTTATGACCAATGGTGTAATACATGTCTTGTTTATCCTCTCTAGTTAAGAGGGAGTGTTGATGTTTTGGTATCTTTAGTAGGATAACCATGTGAGATCAAAGAGACATACAAACACAAATATATATATATATATATATAGACACACACACACAGACACATAGATAGATAGACGTGTCCCATGAAGGGACATGTCTCTTCTATTGGATTATTTCTCATTGAAATACAACAGGATGTTACTATTTGGAGGAAAGTACATACTAGACATTATGATAGTACTATTTCATGTACATTAGTCCTAAAAAAAACAATGCCTAGTGGCATAACTTCTAGTATTTAATTCCAGTGACATAGCTTATTGCATCCTATAGGGAAATATTTGATATCATCACACCAAATAAAATATTAAAGAAATATACTAATATTAAACTATTAAAAGATAACATAAAGATTAAGAGTAGCTCCTAAAATCAAATTAAATAAATAATTACAAAACATAAATTTAGAAATAACTATTGAATAACTAAATAGAAAATAGTATAAAAATAGTAAAATTGAAAAACAAGACAATAAATATTTAAACCTTAGAACAATTTTGTGCGCCACTGACTTAAGTACACATGAGTAGTGCTTTCCATTTTGTGAATATTTAAAAATTTGACAAACTCAATTGCCCATATTTCCAAAAATCCATGTCTCATGAGTATATTTATAGTATGATGTTTGCAATCCGACTTGAAAAATTAAGGGAAAACTTAAAAATAAGAAACTAGAGAACACTATTTATTTATGCCAAAAAATGAATGTTCTACAAATTCCATTTCTAAAACTTACTACTATGGAATTCCTAAGCTATGCCAATATTTTGAATACATAAGTATTTTTTATATAATGTAAGAAAATTTCATATTGATATTTAACAACAAAGAGAACTTTAGGTACAGTCAACAAAACACTAACAAGATAAAGCTTAATTGGTCATAATATTAATAGTACAAAAGAAATGTGTAATTTGATTTAGTTATAAGAAATAATTATCAAGAATTCTTGATGTAGACCTCAAATTCTATAGATCACAAATAAATCAATTTTTTTTGTTCCAAATTGTTTAATTTTATACCAAGATACAAAAGATAAAATATATGTTAATAAAAAAAAATTGTTTGATAATTAAAAGAAGCCAAAAATGGGTGTTGACCTAGAGAACAAGATATTGTAAAAGAGTTGAAAGATGGAAACAACACATTCTTTACCTACCCGCTTTCTTAATATCACAAAACCCCAATCCAGAGTATCTCATATTCTATGCCTAATACTAAGAATAAGCATGATTATAAACATATACATAGTAATAGTAAAGATGTAAAGTCCAAAAGAGAACCATAAATAGAGCCCTCTTTAGCTAAGTGCATAAACTTAAAAACAAAAAGAAGAAACTCAAAAATAGAGAGCTATCTATCTTTTTCCTTCCCCTTCCCCTCTAGTTTTTCCAACAATATCAAGATCCAATGATCCACTAGAAATCTATAAAGTAAGCTAATAGTATCCAATCCCACTGCAATAAGTCCTTCCTTCGTAGTGTGAACCAGGTGTAGGGTAGAAGTCACAAAATGCATAACTATAACTATAAATCTAAAAACCTTATCCAACAAGTATGTTCCATAATATCCTATGTATATTTGAGTTTCTTAATACTCTTCTCCAGGGTAGAAAAATCCTCTTTTTGGCTTTGAGTATCACCACTGGGGCTAACTGTGGGTAAATGTCCATGTTTCTTTACCCTTATCATGTTGACAACTAGAGAAGCTGATATCAACCTTATCCTCATCTACATTGGACTTCACAAGGGTATAAACCTTATTCTTAAGGGTATTTAAGACATGGGATGGAATAGGGCTCTCCCCGACATTCTATTGTTCTTCATGGACTATGTCCTTCTCCTCATCTATATTTTTTTCCTTTCAACCTCCCTTTTGTACCTTTCCTAGGTAGGCATAGTCGTGCCACTACCAACCAAATCCAAGCTTCTAAGTGGTCTTGTTTGGCCTTGGATGTTTCTAGTGTAAGATTCTTCTTTGTTTTAAGATGAATCCTTCTCCCAATATGTGTTTCAACATTTAATTCCAACATTTGGATGTCTAGGTTCTCCATTTGTTTGATTAAATGAGATGCGATGGGCTTAGGGCATTTAGTTACAACTGTTGAGGTAATCTTGGCATAAACTTGGAAAGTTGAGGTTAAAATAGTACAGTTAGGTAAAATGACCTAGACATTAATAGGTTGGGGGGCAAAGTGCTTCATGGGACTTATACAATCTAAATATAAAAGCCTAATAAATAATGATATAGGACTTTCCTTCCTTTCTCTTCTTCCTAACTTTGACTATATTGTCCTCCATGGAGTGAAGAATAAGGTAAGGGAATGAAATGAGGTCATGGTTTTTTAAGTGGCTTAAAATAGGGTAGTGGTAGTAGTAGAAAATCTAAAATCTACCTTCTATAATGATATAGTACATGATGAAATAACATACCTCTTTCTAGGGATCCAATAAGGTTGCTCTCACAAAACCACCATGATCATAGCTCAGACTTTTGTTGGTGTAGAAGAATTGGTTAAGGCTAGATTTGTCAAAAATCTTTGTTTTCTTCCTCTATTTTTTATTGTCCAAGAGGAGCTTAGTAGCTTTATCAATGTCTACTTCATTGATCTCTAAATAGATCTTATTGACAACTACTGGTCTATTGATATAGGAATTAATGAACTTCTGGGATGCATACTCATCATATCCCTCAATATATTGAATGAAGGGAACCAAGTTTCCCTCTCTCAAGTAAACCTAAGACACTTCATTATAATCTCCAATTTTATGTGGTTCAATATGTATAAGATTACTACCCATATATTCATTCTCACCTAGATCAATAGTCAACCCTTCAAAGAATTTTACATAACCCCACCTTTATAGTAAGATGACTGAAAATGGAAATTAAAGACTTAGTGCAAATTATTTTTGTGTTGAAGTAGTTTAAAAAGCAAAAAAAATCACAATTAATGCTCAAATTTCCCTATCCTTTTACACAAGTTGAAGGCATACTCCACCAAGTATAATAAATATCATAAGTACTCCAATTCAAATGCCATCCATAAGTTCTATCACCATGCATACCTATACCATCATTATGTTTAACATCCATCCTTTCAACTCTTACATAATCTCTCCATATCTTAGTGAAAAATTCATCCCATCTTTCAAAATTTTAAAAAGGGTAGCAACTTCAAAGCCTAATCATGGTAACTTATCATTTCCTAAATCATTAAAAAAATAATACTAGCCCATCCAAAATGTGGTCATGATAATAATGTCCAAAAAAGTGTCCCATCTATAACTTAAATCCTTTTCCATAAGGAATTATATATGAGCTAGTAGTCGATCAACATTAAACTAGTTCCATAGACTAACTATCTCTTGTCCTAAAGTGATCGACACATTTTCCACTTGGTTGCCTTCACAATAGACATACTAAATTGTTAGGTAACTTAGGTGCGGAAACAACTTCTTACACTAATCCCTTAAGGAAATTATTATGCAAATTCCTATTAAATACTTAAAATTATAGATTTTATATTATATAAACAATAATATTGTAGTCAACCATGAATGTAGAAAAAAGATAGACAAAGAAAACACATAAACACAAAGATATGCCAATTGGGAAAAACCTTTTGGTAAAACAACCCCACCCCTCCAAAACTTGCACAATGTATTATCTTCAACAAAAAGGTTACAACACACTTGAAATTCAAGTTATTTTAGGACATGGAAGATAAATCTGGTAGCAACCAACAATACACTTTTCACTCTCTCCAATATATAACCCTAAAACATGCTTATATCATGCACTTTTATTTTCAGATCAACTTCCAAAGAACAACCATTTTAGGGTTTTACCATTCTCCAAAAAAGTAGGAACCTAAAACAAATAATAAGAATAGGAATTATTCGAGGTTTAGACACCTTATTCCTAAAGCAATCAACACATTTTCCACTTGGTTGCCTTCTGAATAGACATACTAAATGGTCACTTCCTGAAACCTTAAAATAAGGACCTAGTCATCATTGATAATTGGGGTGACTTTCAAGTTTATTTTACTATACCTTATAACCACCTCAATGATGAGATGCAACTCACCCTCAATTATCAAATGGGGAATCCCCATTCAGTTGTGATGTAGGAGCATCCTTAAGAAGTTATCAATCATGTATGTAGGGGCTTCAAGATTGGATTTTTTGAATTATGGTCCATGTGGGTGGGGATGTGTTTGAGACATATTGGGAAACCATGTCCTAAGAATGCATAGAATTTGGAGTAATCATCTTGGAGTTAAGAGTTGTTTTGGTGACTACTAGTTGCATGTTCCTAATTTACTGACATACTTTGGAGATTATTTCTATGGCCTATGTTTAATTGGGTATATTCTTATGTGGTCTTTTGAGTTATTTATGCTTTTTAAACTTGGGTATTGTCCTATGTATTTAAGTATTTCCTGTATTTAATGTTTGTGGCCAAGCAAAATTTTGGCTTGAGGGTGTATTTAATGAGAGTGATTATTTAATGTATATAATGCTAGGCTGACTTATGGCTTGTTTTAGTACAAGTAAATAGTTTTGTGGAGTCTAGAGACATGATCATTTAACATAGAGGAAGGAAGGAGTATCTAAAAGAATGGAGTTTAGCGGAGTTAGTATCTAAGTATTGCCTTGGGAAACAAGAAGGTTGCTTAGTTCTTTACAAGTACAAGTTTAGATTCTTCTTGAGGTTCTCTATAGATTGTGGATCTGGGCTAGATAGATTTTGGATCTTGCAATGTCTTATACAATTGATATTGTAATTGCTTTGTATTTGATTGTAATGAAGAAGGCCTTATAGCTAGGTATCTTGGGTGTAAACCTTATGATTCTAGATATGAGAGTTGGAATTATTTGGATCTAAATCTCTATGCTATTATTTTTATTCTACTTTGTGGTTAATTATTGGGGTTAGGATGTCTCATTGCATTGTGTCAAGTGGTATGAGAACTAGCTGATCAAGTGGATTTTTTTATTTTGGTTTGTGAAGATCTTGGAAAATGTCCCTAAGAAGATTAAATCCTAGGGCAATTGATGATCTCTTTAATGTTGTGGAGAGAAGGATTTCAAAGAAGGTTAGATTAGATTTCATATCTGAGATGATGTTGATGAAGAATGAGATCATGAGAGCTATTGCTAATGTACCTAAGAATGTGGGTATTGAAGATGGTTATGAGAAATTTGTTGAAGACTTCAAGGTTGCTAGATCAAGTGAAGAAGATAGAACTGATTGCATGGAAGAAAGAGTTGGTTTCTTGGATAGATTTGGATCTCAATTGAAGTTAAATCATAAGATGGATGTTTCTAATTTCTCAATTACTTTGAATCCTAAACACCTGATTGATTGGATTGATGAGTTGAAAGACTAATTTGAGTTAAGGGATATTGGAGATCTACTCAGTGTGAGGCTAGCATAGATTAAGTTGAAAGGAAACAATTCATAATGGTGGGAAGAATTGCAAAAAAATAGAGGAGTGGAAGATGAAATGAAGATCATTGGGTGGATATTGATGGTTACAAAGTTGAAGGTTAAGCTTATTCCTACTGATTATGAACTTGAATTTTTAAAGAGGTCACAAAATCATAAGCATAAGGATATGTTTGGGAAATATTATACTTAGGAGTTCTATTAATTAAATATTTGGTCTAGACATAGAGAGTTATATAAGGAAAAGGTGGCTAGATATATCAATGACGTAAGATTCAATATTTAGCATGTGATTGGCATGTTGAATATTGCTTTAGTTGAGGATGCTTATCACTATGCTCTGAGGGTAGAAGAGACGACATCAACATAATTCTAGAGGTAAGAAAAAGAAGGAATATTCTAAGAAGAATAAACAAAATTTTGAAGATGAACCAAAACTTGTTGGAGAAAGGAAGAAAACATATAGAGATACACATGTGCTGAAGAAGGGCACACATATTTTGAATGTTCACATAATTCTAGTGACAAAAGAGCTATTGTCATGAATGAGGTTGACCATTTGGTGAATAAACCAAAGAGGGATGGCGAAAGCTTGTTGATTTAGAGTGTGTTTCTTGGAATGAAGAAGATTTTGGAACCTTGTCAAAGGAGGAATGCTTTCAAGACTCATTGTATGTCTAGAGGTAAATGCTACAATGTAATTATTGATGGTGGTAGTAGTGATAACCCAATTTCTTGGGGGATGGTTTAGAAACTCAGTTTGAAGAGAATGACATATCCTTGTCCCTATGTTATCATTGTTTTACAAGATGAGCATGCTTTGGAGGTGAGAGATAAATGTCTTGTTAATTTTTAGATTGGATAGTATGGTGATCAAGTGTTACGTGATATAGTGAACATAAGTAGTTGTCACATATAACTTGGTAGACCTCAATAGTATGATTATAGAAATGTGCATTATTGTGTCAAGAATGTGTTTATTATTGAGAAGCATAGCAACAAGAATTACCTAATTTATTTATAGAATGGAAGACTTGGTAGAAGGAACCTAAATTGTGGGAGCTGAGTTGTATTGGGGATTCTAAAAGGGTTAAATATCAGTATGGAAATCAGATCTATTGTGTATAGAGCACATTTGAGAAGATGATTGTTGTAGGAAGAGATTTGTTGAAGTGGAACAAAGGAAAGAGTGTACAAGTTGGTGTGGTGGAGGAAATGCATGTGAAGAACTAGTTTGAGGTTTATATGCGAAACCCTTAAAGATTTTTTTCTACCTATTAAGAATATCTTCTTCACACCTAGGGTGTCTAGTGTAGAACCATCCTAGGGAAGTCAACAATCGTGTATGCAAGGGCTTTAAAATTGTATTTTTGGAGTTATGGTTCACACAGATGGGGTTTTGTTTGAGACATACTGGAAAACTATTTCATAAGTGCACATAGAGTTTGTAGTAATGTACTTGGAGTTAGAGCCATTTTGGTGACTATTGGTCACGTGTTCTTGATTTACTGGTAGACTTTAGAGATATTTTTTGTGAGATTTGATATGAGGGAGTTGGTATGTGTACCCTTAGATTTGGATAGTTGGGTGGCACATGGGCCTATGTCTAAGTGCACATATTATTTTTTGGTATTTTGAGTTAGTTATGCTCTATAAACTTGGTACTTGTCCTAAGTATTTAGGTATTTCTTATATTTAATGTTTGTAGCCAAGTTGACTGGAAGGTTGAGGGTGTATTTAATCAGAGCTTTTATTTAATTTCTATAATAATAGGTTGAATTGTGTCTTGGTTTAGTATAAGTAGAGGGTTTTGTGGAGTCTAGCATCATGATCATTCAACATGGAAGAAGAAAGGAGTACTTGAGAGAGAGAGAGAAGTTTAGCAGAGCTAGTAGCTAAGTGTAGGCTTGGGAAATAAGAAGGTTTCTTGGTGGATTGTGAGCACAAGTTTAGATTGTTCTTAAGGTTCTCTAACAAATTACGGATCTGGGCTAGCTGGAGTTTGGATCTTGCAATGTCTTGCAATATTGATATTGTAATTTATTTGTATTTGGTCATAACCCAAAAGGCCTTATAGTAGGGCATGTTGGATGTAAATCTTATGATTATATTGTGAGATTTGGCATTATTTAGATCTAAATCTTTATGATTTTTGTTTTATTCTATTGTATGGTTAATTGTTGGTGGTTAGGACGTCTCCTTTTGGGATTCTTCTGCCTTGCACTATGTCAAGTTGGAAGTCTTAATTTCCTAGAATATTCTCATGGCTTCTACAACATTATTGGTATTTTCTCCATAATATCCAATATAAGATACAACAATTATACCACTAATAATATCTCTAGCAATAGAAAATCCTCTCCTTATTGAACTGTCAAAATAAAGTTTAAGCCATGAGGTGGGGGGAGATTTCCATCTTACCTTATGTCTAAGAATAATTTTATACTTATTATAATTAGAACTAAAATCTAGATGGACCCATATTTGAACTAGAATCTTATCACTATTGGAAGGGGTCTAGTAGAGGGGTTCTCCAGCTCTAGATAGGAACACATTCCCTAAGGGGCTTTATCATGGTTTGAAAAGTGACAACTAAGGGGGTGATTTTTTCTCTAAAGATGTAGTTATTCCACTCCTTCCATAAATTCCAACTAACATACAGGGGTATAACCTTGAATAAACTCTTAATGTGGGGGTGAGTAGATAGTGCCTCACAATTGAAGATAAATTGTTGGAGGTTACTATTGTAGACCCACTCAAGCCCAAACCCATTCAAAATTCCCATCTAGACAAAATTTTCATAGGGAAAGTGTACTATAAGATTTGGGATATATTCCTCCACATTATTGCACAAACTATATTGGTTCACCAATTTGAATTTCATTTTCTTTAGATTATCAATTATGGGAATATTCCCATGCAACATAACCCACCTAAAGAAATCAATCTTTGGAAGAATACCTAGGTTCCAAACATGTTCCTTGAAGTCAACCTTATAGGATAACTTGACATTGAATTCCCTCAAAGCATTGAAATCCTAAATTATGGTATCCTTAATTAGAAATGAAAGAATCAGAGTAGCTACCATAATATCTTGTAGCTCCTCTAGGAGTCCAATAATATTCTAGTTCTATCCTCCATAGGTTAGTTTGTGTCACTTTCCATTTTTACCTACATAGTTACTTAATCTACCACCAAGATGGTTTATTCAAGTGTTACTTGTTGTACTATAAGGGGTTTGATTTAGAGGATTTTCTCCTGCTCAGTTATTGTTGGAAATGTTAAGGAGTAAGTGAGAAGGAATGGGTGAATAAATTACCAAAAAAATAAATCCAAAAGTCCCTTTATGATGTCAACACAATATAAAACCAATAACTTGGTGTAACTTGGTTAACACTAAATATTCTATTGTAACTTGGTTAGCATTGAATATGCAGATCTTAAGATATTAAATGTGATTAACATTACTTAAGGGTATGTGCAGGATCATGGTCAACCAAACTATGCTCTTAAGTGGCAATAAAAAAAAAAAAAAGGGTTATGTCAACTTGACGTGCAATTTTATACTTGTTATTAACTTTATATCAAAAAGTTGAGAGAAAAGAATCTCTAGAAAATTGAATCTAGTTTTGAAACTACTAGGACTTATCTCAAAAAAAAAAAAATTGATTGGTCAAAATTTTGAATTTTAATGCAATATTACAAAAATTGCAAAACAAAAATAAGAACTAGACATATGTCTGACCACCTTAACCAAAATCAAATGATAATATTTTTTAATAATATTCTACATATAAGTAGTAGACTCATGCTTGGATGTGACACATATTTTTGGGTATTTTTATCCTAAATAAATAATAATTAATTAATTTTTGACTTTAATATTTTTGGAATAAAAGAAATTTCATGTCTTACTACCTTAACTAATTCAAAACTCTGAAAAAATCAATTTTTCATTTTTTTCTTTATAGTAGAAGAAACATAGAATGTGATGCATCTTTTGGATTTAAAAAATGTTGTACCATTTAAAAGTTATAGTTGTTTTTCAAGTAGTGTGTTAGTTAACACTTTATATGTAACTCCATTAGAAACTAAGCAATAATTACTTACTAAAATCATAATTTGACAAACCTTACATTTATGGGAAGATAAGAACATTCTTAAGAAACCCTTTTGATTTTATCAAATTTTGGTGAGAAAAAAGTTGTCAGCTACATATTTGAAGTAAACATACATAAGAACATGCCAAAAGCACAATTTTAGGATGGTTTTACAGTTGACCATATAGGTTTGGTATGAAAATATATAGTAGACCTTATAAAGATATTAATTTTTTTCATTTAGTATCAGGGTGGGTGGGAAAAAAGTTGGAATAGATTTTGAAATGGTTTGAGATATTTCAAAACTATAGATTTTTTAGATCACCACTTTTTGGCACACCATGATCCTACACATACCCTTAACTTAGTTACAAAAACATAAAGAAATTAACATGAACACATGATACACCAAGATTTAATGTACAAATCCAATTTGGGAAAACCACCAATTGCAACTAGTTATAGTTTCTCACTGTTATGAATGGAGCCCTATTAGGTGCCAACCTAGTTAAAGGTTACAAAATACATTATTAGGTGTGACCTTGTTAGAGGATTTAATTTGCACTATTAGGAGTGGCCTTGTTAGAGGTCTTCAGAAACTTCAATCTAGAAATTCCATCTTGTTAGAGGATTTGGTAAATAGCTGTTAGGCTAACTCTATTAGGAGATTTGATTCACTACTACATTATTAAAGAGTAACAATCACTTGACTTGATTTATGATGCAACTATCTTTTATGATTTTAGATCTTTGTTTCGGCTAGAATACATGATCCATCTTAATTATAATGTTCTTTACATCTTGGTCAAATTGGATACTTTGATATCCTTCCAATTCATTTCCTTAATTTATCTTCTTTAATCCCATGCTTGTCATTTCAATCCTCAGATTGACCTTATACTTATATGATTAAGCTTGTTAAGTCATCTTGAATATACTTTTGAACAACCAATTTTCATCCCTTAAGTCAACTATCATTAACTAATAAATCAATTAAACTCAATATGCTATCAATCGGCTAACACATAATTGCATACTCAGTCAACTCAAAGAAACTCTTCACTAATTGACCCAACTTAGTCAATACTAACTTAGAACTAATTTTCCTTTTGTAATTGAGTGAACTCATTCAACATAGGATTCTTGCCAACTTTCCTTTGGTAATTGAGTGAACTTGGGTAATACAGGATCTTCCTTTGATACCCGAGTGAGCTTGGTAACAATTGACTTAGAACTTGGTTTTAACTAGAACACTTGGCCGACATAGGAAACTATCTTCAACAATTGAGTGAGCTTAGAAACCATTGAATTTCTTGGTAGGGCTTGATATTTTGTGTAACATCAAAGATAAGATACAATTGCATAATTATTTTCAATAATCTCCCTCTTTGGCATTGATGGAAACACAACATGTCATGTAGTACAATGAAACTCTAGAGAAAAATAGAAGGATAATATTATTAGTTTCATTATGATTCTCATCCATGATAACTCCCTCTATCAGTGAGAACTCCCTTTGACATCAATCTTGATGGGGACATAACCCAAGCACAGAATGGACACAATAGGAAAAGAGAAATTGTATTAAGTATGAAAATAAGCTAGTACATTCAATAGACTTCAAAACATGCCCTAAGGGCTTGCAATAGCATATATCTAGAGATAATTTCTCCTTTTAGTGCCTCCTCTCAAACTCCACTCCAAACTACCTTTTACAATGCCAAAAATCTCCTTAAATAGACCCTAGAGGGTTAAGGACTAGGAATACATTCTAGAAAGTACTAGTAGGCATCCACCGACCAAATAGAAGTTTCCAAAAGTTGCGTTGGAAGTCGACGCAAATCTAGAAGAATCTAGAAATGGTAATTGAACTTTTGGGAGGCATAACTTTTGAACCATAGCATCCATTGACGAACCGTTTACATTTTCGGAAAGCTCTCAAAGTGCTCTATAGCCCTATGGACTAGCTCCACTCGTCCCCCATTTTTCAGCCCTTTTAGAGGTCATTTAATTCCCCTAACCTGAATTTGAAGCATTCTTAGGAGGTCTCCAAAACCCAAAAAACTGCAATAACTTTCAAACCATGGGGCCTTTTGACCTGATTCTTTTTTTGGAATGCTCTAAATTAAAATTACATTCATCTAGACAATTTACACCTTCTATTTTACTAAAATGATGGCCCAATTACATACTCCTATTTTTTTGGCATTTACACGTATCCTAAGGTGTTCAAATACTCTATCCTAGAACACTGATAGTGGAACTGTGAGAGTTGGAACCTTTATTTGACCCAAATGGGTAGCCAAAAGTGAAAACACATGAAATAGAAACTAAGTCTAAGTACATTTTTTTGGGTGACACAAGATTGCCCTTATACCTTTGGATGCTCCTGCATCAGACACTTAGGGTAGATTGAAAAGTGACCCTGTCACTTTATGAATGGTAGAGGAAATCCCAAATCAGAAACCTCAGCTGCTGAAATCCAAGTTGAGGCCTCTATTAGCCATCCTTTCCACTTGACCAAATACTCTTCATACTGCCTATTTTTGGTTCTCCTACCCACACGATGATCTAGAATGTCTTCTATCTCCTCCTTCTTAGAAGCAGGAATCGGACATGGCTCTAACATTGGCTCGTCATCTGCACTATCATCATGATACTCTGTTAAGTCTGCAATGTTGAAAATAGGAGAAATGTGAATACCATCTGGCAGCTCCACCTCATATGCATTTCTTGAGTCATGTTTCTTCATAATTTTGCAAGGGCCAAATTTCTTTGTTTTCGGCTTGTAAGTACTGGCTTGAAATCTTTCTTTTCATAAGTTCACCATGACTAGATCCCCTACTTGGAATTCCTTATGTCTTCTCCTTTGATTAGCCCTAGCTTTATACTCTTGATTCATCTTGGTAATGTGTGCCTAAACCTCCTCATGTATATGCTTGATATGTTTAGCAAATTCTTCAGCTTTAGCACTTGTCCTCTCCCCTTGTTCTATTTATAGAGTTATTGTAAGCAAATTCTTTAGCTTTAGTATACAATTTGGAATGGTGATTTTCCAGTACTCCTATTTATAGAGTTATTGTAAGCAAACTCCACTTGTGGTAGTATCAAATCCCATCCCTTGGGCTTATCCCCAACTAAACATATCAGCAAATTGCCCAGACTTTTGTTTACCACTTCTGTTTGGCCATTAGTGTGTGGGTGATGCGTGGAACTAAATTTCAAGTCTGTTCTCAACTTTTTCCACAATGTTCTCCAGAAATACCCTACAAATTTAGTAACTTTGTCAAAAACTATACTCCTTGGAAGACCATGTAGTCTTACCACCTCTCTGAAAAACAAGTCTGCAATATGGATAGCATCATGAGTTTTGTGGCATGGAAAGAAATTTGCCATTTTGGAGAACCTATCAACCACCACAAATACTAAGTCATTACCCCTTTGTGTCCTTGGCAATAAAAGAAAAAAATCCATACTTATGTCCTCCCATGGCTTTGATGGAATAGGCAATGGATGATATAGTCTAGTATTGTGGCTAAATCCCTTGGCAACTTGACAAACCTGGCAACTCTGTACAAAATTTTTCACATCCTGTAACATTTGAGGCAAAAAATAATGTTCTCTTAGAATGGTAATGATCTTATCTTGACCAAAATGTCCTACCATCCCTCCTCTGTGTTTCTCCTTAATCATATTTTCCCTCATGGAACTCCTTGGAATGCACAATTGACTACCCTTGAACAACATGCCATCCTAAATCAAATAGTCTAACAACTTGGTTCTATTTACAACAACATGCTCTTTACAAGCTTTCCATGCTTCAGCAAAATCAGGATCCTTAGGGTACAAATTCTTGAGTTCATCAAAGCCAACTACTTCAACCTACATTACTATAAGCAACAACTTTCTCCTACTTAGTGCATCTACAACCCTGTTAGATTTTCCACTTCTATGCTTCAACACAAATGTATAACTCTGCAAGAACTCTACCCACTTCATATGCCTCTGATTCAATTTACCTTAGCTATTTAGGTACTGTAATGCTTGGTTATTAGTATACAAAACAAATTCCTTTGGCAAAAAATAATGCCTCCATTTCTTTAAGGCCTAAACTATTGCAAAGAACTCTTGATCATAAATAGAATACTTCTTCTTTGCATCATTCAATTTTTCATTGAAATATGCAATAGGCTTACCTTCTTGTCTTAATACAGCCCCAATAGTGATGTCACTAGCATCACAATCCACTTGGAACACATTTCTAAAATTTGGGAGTGCCAACATAGGCTATTCTGTCACCTTCTTCTTCAACAATTCAAAACTTCTCACAACTGTTGCAGTCCATTTGAACTCTTTTCTATCCCCTCTTATTGTGTCAGTCAGGCGTGCACATATGCCACTAAAATTCTTAATAAACTTCATGTAAAAACTAACCAGACCATGAAATGACCTTACCTCAGTAGTAGACCTTGGAGTAGGCCATTCCAAAATGGCTTTTACCTTCTCTGGATCCATTTTGAGACCTGCAGGTGATATAAATAACCCCAAATAGACTAACTCCCTTTTTGCAAAGATACACTTCTTTAGATTAATTAACAGTTTCTCTTCTCTTAACCTTTCAAGAACACTATGAATATGCAATAAATGTTCTTCCAAAGTCTTGCTGAAAATTAAAATATCATCTAAATAGACAATAACAAATTTTCCTAAGAACTTCTTAAGTACCTAATTCATAAGCCGCATGAAAGTGCTTGGGGCGTTCATCAATCCAAAGGGCATGACTAACCACTCGTAAATACCCTCCTTGGTCTTGAAGACTATTTTCCACTCATCTCCTTCTCAGATCTGTATCTGGTGATAACCACTCTTGAGATCTATCTTTGTGAAGTACTGAGCTCCACTCAAGTAGTCCATGAGATCATTCATTCTTGGCAAAGGAAACTGATACTTGATGGTTATCCTATTTATAGCTCAAGAGTCTGTAGACATTCTCCACTCTCTATCCTTCTTAGGTGCCAGTACTATAGGTACTACACATGGACTCAAGATCTCTCGAATCAAGCCCTTCCTCAATAGCTCCTGCACCTGTCTGTTTAGCTCCTCAATTTCAGTAGGAGTCATCCTGTGAGCAGCCTTATTAGGAAAACTAGCTCTTGGGATTAAATCCATCTGATGAATGATTTGCCTTACTGATGGAAAGCCTTCTGGAACATTATCAGAGATGATATCTCCAAACTCACCTAGTAAATTTGAAACTTCAAGTGGTATTTCACTACTACCTTCTTTATCTTTCCTAGGAATCAAAGTATAGAACATACGCTGATGTTTCATTCCATCTAAAAACTTCCTTTCATCAACAAGAAAAATCCTAGCACTGCTACATACCTTTTCACCTTCCTTTTTAATGGGCTTCAATTTGTGACGAACTCCATCCTTTGTTAGAGAGTATGTGTTTGCATGTCCATCATGTACTGCATGTCTATCAAACTGCCATGGTTTACTGAACAATAGATGGCAAACATCCATTGGAATAACATCACAGAGAACTTCATCATGGTAACTCCTAATTTTAAATTTTACTAAACATTATTCACTTACCAAGACCTTATGATCATCGTTCACCCAAGCAATCTGATAGGGCTGGGGATGTCTCTCCCTCTTGAGCTTCAGCTTAGAGAACATCTCTTCTGATACCAAGTTATCAATGCTACCACCATCAATGATCACATCACAACATTTATCCTCACACTTACATCTGGTACAAAACAAAATCCTCCTTTGTCCTGGTTCAATCTCACCACTTAGTAGGACCCTTTCATTTACTAAAGTTTCTCCTCTTTTTGCATCTTTTGAATGTGATGATTGTGCATCCTCATCCACATGAGCAACCCTAGCTTGACCCTCAGCCCTCCTATCTACCCTTTCTTGTCATTGAGGGTATTCAAAGGCATGATTACCTTCTGCATTGCAATGGAAATAGGTACCACAGAAGCCTCCTCTTCCTTGTCCTTTTCCTCTACCTCTTCCTCTCTGATTTCCAAAGTCTTGATCATGGGAGTGGTTGAAACCCTCATTCCTCTGGTTCCTGCTAGTTCCCACATCTTCATTCTTCTTTTGGGTTTCATTGTGGCCTCCAGATGACCTACCACTATCCCTTCCTCCTTGACCATGCCCCCTTTGTCTCCCTTCAAACCTCTTATTTAGCTTCTCTTCAACTCATAGGGAAAACTGGTATGCCTCTTCAATGCTAGTCATTCTTACCAGACTTAATTCCTCCTGGATGCTAGGTCACAACCCACTGATATAACAAGCAACCTTCTCCTTATTTCCTTCTACATGCCCTACTCTAATCAAGAGTCAGTAAAAATCCTTTGTATATTCTTGGACTAATCTTCCTGCTTGCTTTAACCCATGCATCTTTTTAAACAAATCAAGCTCGTAGTCCACAGGAATGAACTGCTTCTTCAATTTGTCCACGATGCTATCCCAGCTTGTGATCTTCTCCTTTCCTCTTCTGTTTCTTTCCAATTGAACCTCTTGCCACAATATTTTGGCATGGCCTTTTAGTTTGGCCTTTGCAAACTTAACCCTATCTGGGTCCCTGATATCCTCATACTCAAAGTACTCTTCCAATTCATTGATCCAATCGATCAACTCATCTGGTTTCAAATTTCTTGAAAATACACCCACTTCAATTGTAAGTCTTTTTTAAAACTTAGTAATGGCCCTAAAAAGCCTTTCCTCTGCCTGATTAAGAACTTCCCCATCGAATTCCCCTTCTGGTCCAATTTCTTCTTCTTTATTGTCATCCTCATTTTCCTCACCTGTAGCAACATTTATTCCTCTACGGAGCTCCTCCTGCAATGCTTGTACCTGCCTTTGGAGGGCTCTAACCTCCTCAGGATTAATAGCTTTGGCCCTTTTTCCATGCTCTCTTTGTGGAGGCATCTTCTAACTCAAACCCACAACCACACAATCTTGGTGCAAATTTCCTTACAGTCGGCGCTCTGTCTACACACTTAGGAAAACTAGCTCTGATACCACTTATTGGGGACACAACCCAAGCACAGAATGGATACAAGAGGAAAAGGGAAATTGTATTAACTATGAAAATAAGCTAGTACATTCAATAGACTTCAAAACATGCCCTAAGGGCTTACAATAGCATAAATCTGGAGATAATTTCTCCTTTTAGTAGCTCCTCTCAAACTCCACTCCGAACTGCCTTTTACAATGCTAGAAATCTCCTTAAATAGACCTTGGAGGGTTAAGGACTAGGAATACATTCTAGAAAGTGCTTGTAGGCATCCACCAACCAAATAGAAGGTTCTAGAAGCTGCATTAGAGGTCGACGCAAATCTAGAAGAATCCAAAAACGGTAATCAAACTTTCGAGAGGCATAACTTATGAACCGTAGCTTCGATTGATGAACTGTTTACATTTTTGGAAAGCTCTCAAAGCGCTCTATAGCCCTATGGACTAGCTCCACTCTTCCCCCATTTTTTGGCCCTTTTTAAGGTCATTTAATGCCCCTAACTTGACTTTGAAGTATTTGTAGGAGGTCTCCAAAACTCAAAAAATTGCAATAACTTTCAAACCATGGGGCCTTTTGACCTAATTCTTTTTCTAGAATGCTCTAAATTACAATTACATTCATCTAGCCAATTTAGACCTTCTAGTTTACCAAAATGATGGCCCAATTACATACTCCTATTTTTTTGGCATTTACACATATCCCAAGGTGTTCAAATACTCTATCCTAGAATACTGATAGTGGAATTGTGTGAGTTGGAACCTTTATTTGAGCCAAATGGGTATCCAAAAATGTAAACACATGAAATAAAAACTAAGTCTAAGTACATTTTTTTGGGTGACATAGGATTGCCCTTATACCTCTGGATGCTCCTACATCAAATCTCTTCCTCTAAAATGATTCTCTAATTTCTCTAATTGCAATTTCTCCCTCTGTTAACAAACTCTCCATCTTTACTGATACAAAATTTCTCTAATATGACATCAAACTCTCCCTCTTTGAAATCTCATGCCAAAGACAAAAATCAATGTGTTTTCCATGTATCTAATGCACTGATTCATATGCAATATTCTCAGACAATTTTGCATCAACTTGTTTGATCTTCAAACTAATTGGTTGATGCATCACTAAAATATGATTAGTGAGCTTTAGATAGGGGAGTGACCGCTAGCTTACCGCTTAGATACAAAAATGAATCCTTAGGTAACGGCTTGGTGAATATGTCTATAATTTGTTCCTTTGTATTCATGTATTCCAATCTCACCTCTTTTCCTTGCACTAATCTTCTAAGAAAATGATACTTTATTACAATCTACTTTGTCATGGTATGCATCATAGGATTCTTGGAAATGTTAAGTATACTGGTGTTATCATAGAAGATAACTATTAGATCCTTGATTTCTTCCTTAATACTTGCCATTAGTTGCTTGAACCAAATGATGCTGGAAAAGTTAATTATTTCCACAACATATTCTGCTTCTGCTATTGACTAAGAGATGTAATTATGCTTTTTGCCAAGAGAGAATGCTCCTCCACTAGTGTTTTTCCTATCATCAATACTTCCTACCCAATTAACATTACTAAAGGATTTTGATTCAAAGTTGCCTCCTTTATTATATCACAAACCATAATCTTCAATACCTTTTAGATACCTCATAATTCTTTTTATTGCCATCATATGGTTTCCCTTTGGATTAACAAAGAATATTTCTACCATACCGACTGTTGATGCAATATCAAGTCTCAAGTATACCATGTACTAAAGTTTTCCAATTATTGATCTATATGTAGTCTGATCTACCTCTTTGGAATCATCATTTTTGGAAAGATTATGTCTAGTAGACATAAGTGTTCCAATTGGTTTGGAATCTTCCATTCTAAATTTCTTCAATATCTCCTTGATGTACTTTGGTTGAGTAATGTAGATACCATCTTTTTTCTATTGAATTTTCAAGCCAACAAAGAATTTAATCTCTCCAAACATTGACATTTTAAATTCTTTACTCATTTTCTTAGAAAAAGATTTGCATAAATTATCATGTCCAATGAATAATGTATCATCTACAAAGATTTCTACCAACACTATCTTCTTATCTGGTCCTTCCTTGATGTATAGACTGTTGTTGTCATTTGTTCTTCGAAGACCAATCTTTACTAGATGACTGTGCAATCTTTTATACTAGGCTCTAGGGGCTTGTTTGAGACCATGTAAAGATTTATGTAGTCTGCAAACGATATGCCTTTTGTTAGGATCTATGAAATCTTCAAGTTCCTCAATGTAGACCTCTTTTTCTGTCATTCCATTCAATAATGTTGACTTCATATCCATCTAATATACTTTAAATCCTTTATGTGAAGCATAAGCAAGTAGTTTTCTAACACCTTTTAGTCTTGAAACATGAGAAAAAGTCTCTCCATAATCAATACCTTCTTCTTGAGCATAACATTTACAAACTAGCTTTACCTTTTTTCTTAAAACTTCTCCATTCTCATTCAACTTATTTTTGAATACCCATTTTGTGCCAATTACAATTTTGTATTTGGGTCTAGGAACAAGAGTCCAAGTTTTGTTCCTTTCAATCTGATCAATCTCTTCATTCATTAACTTAATCCAAATTTCATTTTCAAATGCATATTTAATAGTTCTAGGTTCAAACTTAGTAAGAAAACATGCACCTTTAAATTTATTCCTTTGGACTAATCTCTAATGATTTTCTTGGGTGCATGATTCCTCTTAACATATCTAGCAAGTACAAGTACATTCTTTCTAAATTCACTTGGTTCACTATGCTCAAAATGATCTTCTAAATCATGCTTGAGTCTCATTATCTATGACTTGGGTCCATCAAACTGTGACTTAGTTTTCTAAAATTTGGGTCCTTCTTATTGTGACTCAGTTTTTATTAGAAACAACTTTGGCTAAACTAGAGATTTTGGGGACTCAAGTGTTGAAGACTATTGATTTCCAATTTCATTTTCCTAAAATCTTAGGTATAGTATCAAGTTCATAGTAACAAAGTTCCAATAGTTTCTAGGTTTTTTTCTACTTTTTCCTTAACTCTTTTTAGCAAACTCATCAATTTTCACATATACACTTTCTATGACTTTGTGAGTAGAAAGATTGAGACATTTACATGCTTTACTCTTGTTGGAGTATCCCATAAATATTCCTTCATCACTTTTCACATAAAAATTTTCTTTCCTAGATTCTTTAAAGATATAACATTTGCTTCCAAATACTTTTTAAAAATAAACATTGGGTTTATAGTCATACCATAATTCATAAGGTGTTTGATCTGAGTCCTTCTTTAGATGAACTTGGTTCAAGGTATGAATTGCTATGCTGATTGCTTCCTTCTATTATTTGATTGCAATATTTTTCTCTATCATCAGTTTTCTTGCACAATCCATAACAAATTTATTTCTTCTTTCTACAATTTCATTTTGCTAAGGTGTACTAGGTGTAGATACCTATCTCTTGATTCCTTTTTCATTGTAGAATTCATTGAATTCATTTGAGATGAATTATCCTCCTCTATTTGACTTTAGTGTTGATCTTAGATTGGTTTTGACAAGTGAATGTCAACACACTCAAGTTATTTACTTAGTTTGTGCTGAACAAGTAACATATGCCAAGAAAAAAATAGACCATGCCAAGTCACTTAAGTGTCAAGTAGATGAACCATGCTAAGTGATTTAGGAGTTGAGTGAATAGTGGATTCTAAGCAATACAAGTTTTGAGTCACAATAGAAAGATTAGTGTATGCCAAGCATCATAGAATTTAGGTGCCAAGTGAAACAATTTTGACATATTTGTTTGTAATGCCACAAACAACTATGTAAACTATTTTTTAGCTGACTTAAATGTAAATTATGATATTTTGGAGATAAGGATGAATTTCTAGTTTGGTTCCCTATGAAATTACCTATAGCCAATAAGAAAATGGGAGGGTTTAAGCAGTAAAATGGATGAATCTTAGCCATAAATTCATACCTAACCCTAAGTCACTAAGTCTTCTTAACAAGGATAAAACCCTAAACTCAAATCATGTTTGTAAGTAATTGAAGGAATGAAGAGACAAGTTTGGATGAGAAAAAAAGAGCATTCATAGTGACTAAGAAGATATGAAGCGAACTTGTACATTGCATAATCAGTTAGAGAAGAATAGAGGATAGAGAAGAGTATATAGAAAAGAGACATCTGATCAAGAAGGATCAAGAAGACATTATTTAGAGGTGATCTATTATCAAGAAAATAGTTTCTAACCACAGGATCAATGCTAAGACATTCCAATAGGTGATTTTAGTCAAAATCTCTTAACAAAGTAGTCCTAACAAGCTGTATGAAATCCTTTAACAAGGTGCTTATTTAGTTGTGAGGTAAAGTCCTATACAAAGGCCCACTTCTAATAGGGTGTTGAAATCCTCTAACAAGGTGAGAGCTAATAGTCTTTGAAGCCTTTAAGAAGGTAGACCTTTTACAAGGTAGATCATGATTTATGATCAAAACATTGTAACCTTCATTAGATACACTTTATTATTGTAGTAGTGAAGATTTGTGGTTGTCATCCCCACCCCACTTTTACCTTCTCACTTGGAGGTTTCTAGGTAATCATATCTAGTGTTATGTGTGTGAATGCTTACATGTTTACATGATTTAGATATATGTGCTTTACATGTTATTTCAATTTATCTATTGAATGTATGAGATGGATATATGGTGAAAATTTTATGGGTCCATCTTTGAACTGCTGATTCACCCCCCCTCCCCCCCAAGAAATTTACCTTTCCTATTGTAATTACAACACTCAGACACTTTAGTTTCTTTCCTATTTCTTTTTCTACTCTAGCCAAATACCACTTGAACTTTTGAAATGCTTTAGATTTATCTTTTAGGTACATAACTGTCATCATCCAAGATTAATCATCAACAAATAAAATAAAGTACTTATCTCCACAATAGCTTTCTATCTCAATGTGTCCACAAATATTTGTATGAACCATCTCTAGAACTTCTTCAAAATGATAATTCTTTCTTTTGAAACTTTTCTTTCCCATCTTCCTAATTTGACCATTTTTGCACATGCCCATAGGAAGTTTCTTTAGACTAGGAATGCCTATTGCTCTTTTTTTCTTGCTTATGTTGACTAGCTTATCAAAATTTACATGACACAACCTCTTATGCCATAACCAGCTTTCCTCTACTTGAGCTAGGAAACATGAACTTTCATTTAGATCTAGGTAGAATAAATTACCTTTGGTTTGGTTGCCAATCCTACCTAGATTTTCTTACCCATCTAGTAGCTTGGCCTTCCCATTCATGAATTCTACCTTGAATCCAATGGTGTTAAACTATGCCACACTAAGTAGATTGTGCTTTAGTCCTTCAACACGATAAGCATTATTGCATATGAGTTCATCAATAAATGTAATGCAACCTTTTCATTTCACATAACAATGTTCATAATTTTCAAATCTCACACACCCACCATCGTAGTGTTCCAAGTGATCAAATTTAGATTTATCATTAGTCATGTTGTGAGAACAACCACTACCAATAATCCATGTATCATTCTTTCTAATATCTAAAATGAGGGCCATCTTATCACTTTCATCATCTAATTCATATTTTATAACAATGTAAACCATTTCATCTTCATCACTACTATCAAAATCTTTAGCCATGTAACAAGATATCTTACTTGTATCCTTGTAGTCTTTGTAGATTTTGATATATTTCTTTCCTTTGAACTAGTCATGCTTCTTTTCTTCTTTGCCATCTTTTTTTGGACACCTTGTAGTAATGTGACCACCTTCTTCACAAGAAAAATAGATTAGAGGCATTTAACCTTTGTACTTTCATTTGTCTTTAGGGAATCTTCTTCCAAGAAGGGCTTCAAATGAAGTCAACATCATCATCACAATTATCTTCATCTTCACTATTATAATTTTTTCTTTTGTATTTTCCACCTCTCTTATTGAGTGATAGCTTAGCTTGAAATATAAACTCAATGCTAGTAGTGTTAGGAACATAATTATCAAGGTTATCTAACTCAAAGGCTATCAACCTTTTCACTAGTGCATCCAAAGTTGTATCATTTTTAGGATCACATCTCATCACTTGAATAGCTAACACTCTAATTGCATAAATAGGAAGAAAAGTTCTAAGTACCTTGTTGACTACTGTCACATCATCTATTTTCCCTCCCAAGGCTTTGATTACATTTACACTTGCTTTGATTCTTTTACTGTATTGTGCAATGTTTTCATCTTCTCTCATCTTCATCTAATCAAATTGACATCTTAGAATTTCTACCTTAGCTCTCATAAAATTTTCATCTACTCCATAGATATCTTTTAGTTTCTTCCACATTTAATCAATAGTAGGACAATCTTTGACTTCATCAAATTTAGCATAATTGAGAGGAGAGGCAATGGCAATCATCATTATGTTATGATTCTTCTTTTCAATAATTTGATCCATGGAAAAAGGTTCAGTAGGTGCCACATATTTTTTAGCCAAATATTTTGTGCCTGTGTCTCCAATGGTTACAAAATGTAGCTTCATAAGTTCCTTCCATGCTTGGAAGTTATCTATGTTGATCTTAGGAATCTCCCTTCTTTAAGACATCTTTGATCTTTAGCTTAGATCCTCTAAACCTTATCCACAAGAACCAAATTCCCTAATACCAATTGTTGGAAATGGAAAGGAGTAATTGAGAGGGGATAGGTGAATCAGTCGCCACAAAAGCATACCCAAAAGTCCCTTTAAGATATCAACATAATAAAAAACCAATAACTTGTTGGAACTTGGTTAACACTGAATATTCTATTGTAACTCAATTAGCACTAAACATGAAGATCTTGAGATATTAAATTTGATTAACTTTACTTAACTTAGTTCCAAACACATAAAGGAAATAACATGAACACATGAGACAACAAGATTTGATGTGGAAACTCAACTTGGGAAAACCACCAATTACAACTCCTTATTGTTTTTAACTCTTCTAAAGTGAGCCCTGCTAAGGGCCAACTTGATTAAAGGTTACAAAATATAATGTCTGATTCAAAATCTTTTAATAAAATAGGGGTGAATGAAAATTTCTAGCCCTTTTAATTTCCTATCAAATCCTTAATGGCATATGATTGATATTATCATGCATGCAATTAGACATTAAACAATCATGAAAACTAAACATGCATCACCACATAACACAAAGGATTTTGGTGACCTAGAAATCCTCTAGGAATAAGAAGGTAAAACTAGGGTGGGGATGACAACCACAAAATAACTGCACAATTGATTTCAACCACTTCTGATGGTTTTCCCTATTAAAGGCTTTATACATTGTCAGATGTGACCCTGTTAAAGGATTTCTACACTCTGTTAGGAGTGTTCCCTATTAGAGGACTTAAGAACATTCAACTTAGAATGTCATTTTGTTAAAGGATTTACATAGAGCTATTAGGCCCACCCAAGTCCATGGGATTTACAATCACCTTCTCAAAAGAATCTTTTATCCCTCTCTAAGGATCTCCTATCCTTCTCCTAAGGATCTCTTATCCTTATCTTGGGGATCCTCTGTCCTTTTCTTGAGGCTTATCCACCTGGCTATTAGGCTAACCTAGCAATGTAGGATTTTAATGTCTAATACAATGGTAGGAAAGTATTAGAAAGGTTTTGAACTAATAAAAGTTGTAGCTTTAACATTGCAGATTTTAGATTACCCTTTAGTTCTTTTCTTTGCTTGGCTTTTCTTCCTTGTAGTGCTAGCAACTTGTTCACCCTTCAAGATCTATCTCATTGAGTTCTTCCACTTGTTATGCCAATGCACTTCATGGTCACTTGATCAAATCAGAGTCTTGATGCTTTGTGCTTACTTCTCACTGTGTCATCCTTTTGACACCTCACACTAGCCTTCTCTTAGCTTCTTCACACATTGAAACTTATGACCAACTCACTCTCTCTTTGCCCCTTTGATCTCTGACATGTGACTCCTTATAAAGAAGTTTTTTTCTTCATTTCCCACTCAAGTCTTCCCACTCATCAATTTGAATTGATCTAAGAAAACAATATTATTTTCCCTCCAAATTGTTTCTTCCAGAAACTTCATTAGTATTTGCATTGAATTGGTTTGCATGCTTTACATAAAATTCTATGACATCTACTCATCATCCTTATCATCCAACTCATTCACAAAATTTGATGTAACAAACTTATCATTACTGATCTGGTGAATCTTTTGTCTCAACAAATAATGTAGCAACTCAGCATCATTGGTTTACTAATGCTCGGTACCTTCTATGTTACTCGGCTTCTACTACATTTACTGAGGGTCAGCACCTAAAGTCTTTTCTCATCACTTGAACAATCCTATGTTACTCAGCACCTAAAGCTTTCGTGTATTACTCAACACCTATTAACTTCTTATGTTACTTGGCACCTGAATATTTTCTCAGCACATACTGAAGTTGAACTTGCTAAGCTTCAACTGAGAATTTTCTTGGCACTAACTAGCTTGCTTGGCTTTCACAAATGAACTTAGTCACGTTTACAAATGTCTTAGTTAAACCTTGCATCTTTGATGTGTCTTAGAGTATATCATAAATACACTATTTCATCAATGGCTTACCTGATCCTCATACTTCATTACAACATCATAACTTCAACCTTTCTCTAGGTGCTCTAGTTACATCTTATTGATTGTCACCTCCTTATCAATCAACCAATTGATAGTATTTGGATCACTTAAGTAACTATCATTCCTATAGTTAGCAAGTTTGACATCAATGACAAAATAATGATTGAAAACATTCTTTACCAGTTCCATTATTCTTCATTCATGATCTTTTCAATCATTTCCAACAATCTCCCTCTTTGGCATTGATGGAAAACCAAATTGATCAATTAATCAACTTAGCTACCACCAAAATTACATATGTTTTCTATTTGGTATATAATTTCCCTTTTTTTCTGATACAAATTGAATCCTTTGTTCCACTTCTCCCTCTTGATTGTTGCATCCTTACTCTATATTCCTGATCCTTCATAGCTACTTATTGATTATTATCTCTTCTAAATCTCCCTCTTTCATCTCTCTTTTTGGTCTACTACTAATCTCAAACATTCTCATTCATCTCCATCTTACCTTTCATTTATGAGTTTCTCACAAATCTCCCTCTTTGACATAAATGCCAAAGATGTAGCATCTTCAACATGCTAAATATAAGCTTTGCATCTCATGTTTTCTCCCTCTATCACCATGCTTGTGACTGATCTAGAGTTTCTATTCTTGTTGTCATCCTCTGCATCATTCTTCTAATATTGCAATGATCTACTCTTATTGATGCAGGGTAGCTTCTTTGTTGCTTTAGACTACTTGAGTTAGGGGCTTTACCCTTAACTTGCCTCTAAGATATTCAAAAGCATCCTTGGGCAATGGTTTGGTGAAGATATCTACAATTTGTTCGTTTGTGTGAATCCTTCACTTGTTTGTCTTCCACCAATTCTCTAACATAGTGATGCTTGATTGCAATATGCTTGATTTTTGCATGCATTACTGGATTCTTGGATATGTTTATAGCACTTGTATTATCATAATACAGTATCACAGGTTTGGTTACCTCTTCTTTCATTCCATCCAATAGATGTTTTAGCCACACAATGTTTGCGCAAATTACTGTTGCTGCCACATATTTTGCTTTTGCAGTGGACTGAGATGTGCATGTTTGTTTCTTGCTATTCCAAGTAAATAGCCTTTTACCTAAGAATAATGCTCCTTGACTTGTGTTTTTCCTATCATTAATGTTGCCTCCCCAATCTGCATCAGTGTATGCATTGAGCTCAAACTTCTCATTCTTTTGTAGTATAGGCCAAAATCATCAGTTCCTCTGAGATACCTCATTTTCCTTTTTAATGCCATGAGATGATTTTCTCTAGGATTAGCAGAGAATCTAGCCACTAAACTGATATATTTCTGGATTTGATTGTGTAAAGATTTTTACCATCAACGTTTCGAATCACACCAAGTGATCCATCATCAGGATGAAGAGAGCAAGAGATGTCAAACAGAATGTCAAACAGATTTTTACCATCAATTGATTCTGTTTGACATCTCTTGCTCTCTTCATCCTGATGATGGATCACTTGGTGTGATTCGAAACGTTGATGGTAAAAATCTTTACACAATCAAATCCAGAAATATATCAGTTTAATTGCTATGGATTGTGGAAATTTAATCTCTTTAATCTAGCCACTATTTTAATTGCTAATTCTATGTCTGGTCTACTATGTACAATATCATATTGTAGTTTTCCAATCATGGATCTATACATTGTTTCATTGACTTCAGCTGATTCATCATTTTTAGATAGCTTATGTCCTATTGGCATTGGTGTGTTGATAGGTTTGGAGTCTTCCAATCCAAATGTCTTGAGTATCTTGTTGATGTACTTTGATTGTGTTAGGAATATTCCATGTTTTAGTTGATGTACTTGCAATTCAATAAAGAACTTGATTTATCCAAATATAGACATCTCAAACTCATGTTTCATTTCATCACCAAAACTTTTGCAAAGTGCTTAGTTTCCTCCAAAAAATATGTCATCCACAAAAATTTTAGATATAAGGATATCCTTACCTTCTTCTAATTTTATGTACATGTTGTTGTTATCATCAGTTCCTTCAAACCCTATTTGCACTAGATACTTGTGAAGTCTCTCATACCAAGCTCTAGGGGTTGCTTTAATCCATATAGAGCCTTATACAATTTTCATACCTTTTTTTTGTTATTTTCATCAACAAATCCTTCTGGTTGCTCTATGTAGACTTCCTCTTCAAGTATACCATTCAAAAATGAAGACTTAACATCCATTTGATAGAATTTAAATCCTTTGAAGGTTGCATATGCCAGTAAGGTTCTTACTCCTTCCATTCTAGGAACTAGAGCAAAAGTTTCTCCATAGTCTAGTCCTTCTTCTTGTGCATACCTTTATAGACTAGTCTTGCCTTGTTCCTTGTGATTTCACCATTCTCATCTAACTTGTTTCTAAACACCCACTTGGTTCCAATCACATTCTTCTTAGCTCGTCTTGAGACTAAGGTCCATGTTTTGTTCTTTTCAATTTGTTCTATTTCTTCTTTCATAGCATTGAACCAATCATCATCTTTTATGGCTTCACTTACTATTTTTGGTTCCATTTTGCTAAGTAGACATGTCTCACTTCTGTGTCTATTCCTTGTCATTGGTCCTATCTCTTTATTTCCAATAATTTGATCTATAGGATGATGTCTTCTTACATACTTGGCTAATACTGACTCTTTCCTTGTTTGCATGTTATCTCTTTTATAATCTAAATCTTCATGTGTATTTTCATCGGATATTTCTTCATTTTCTTCATGTTGATAGTTCTCAAAATTTGAATGAACATTCTCTGTATTCTCCAACTTGGCATTCACTGTCTGTGACTCACCAGATACTAGATTTTGTTGCTGATTGTCATTCTGAGTTGCAACTTCACCATTATTAGGTATAGTTTCATAAAGTATACAAAGGTCTTGTATTCTTCTACTTTATTGGTTTTATCAACACTTTGAACTTCTACAAGCTCATTAAATTTCACATTTGTGCTTTCTACTACTTTGTTAGTGTCAACATTCAAGCACTTATAAGCTTTGCTTCTAGTAGAATAACCAAGAAATGTGCCTTCCTCACTCTTTGCATCAAACTTTCCATTTCTAGACTCTTTTTATATATAAAATTTGCATCCAAATATTTTGAAATTTTTTACATTAGGAGAATGCCCATACCATAATTCAAAAGGTGCTACATTTGTACCTTTCTTGACTTGAACTCTGTTGAGTGTGTAGACCACAATACTTACAACTTCTCTCCAATACTTAAGTGCAACATTTTTCTCCATCATTAAGGTCCTAGCGTATTCAATAACTAATCTATTCATTCTTTCTACTATACCATTCTAAGGTGGAGTCCTAGGTGCTAATGTTTGCCTTTTGATTCCTCTTTCATTGCATAATTCATCAAATTCTCTTGATGTGAATCCACCTCCTCTATTAGATTTGAGACATTTTAGGCTCTTCCCAGTCTCTTTCTCAACTTTGGCCAAGTACCATTTGAACATTTGGAATGCATCTAATTTTTTTTTTCAGGAACATGACTATCATCATCCTTGAATGGTCATCTACAAATAGCATTATGTATCTATCACCTTTGTATCTTTGCATTTCAATGGGACCACACAAGTTAGTATGAACTAGCTCTAATACTTCATTAGAAGTATAAGCCTTGTTTTTGAAAGTTGACCTTGTCATCTTCCCTAGTTGGCATTGTTTGCACATGGGGTTATCAAGCTTCTTCAACATTGGTAGACCTCTGGCTTTCTTCATTTTGCTAATACTTATTAGATTGTCAAAATTTACATGACATAGCCTCCTGTGCCATAACCATACATCATTAGTTTGAACAATGAGACAAGAAGCATCTTCCATGTCTAGGTAGAACAAATTACTCCTAGTCTGATCACCTTTTCCTATTAAACTTCCTTGAGAATCATAGATCTTGGCAATTCCATTTTCAAATTCAACCTTGTATCCTATGTTGCCTAACTGTGATACACTTAACAAGTTATAATTCAAGTCTTCAACATAGTATACATTATCACATGATATCCTTTCAGTAAGCTTGATACTACCTTTCCCTTTCATCTAACATGGTGCATTGTTACCAAATCTAACACTATCTCCTTCATATTGAATAAAGGTAATGAACTTACTCTTATCTCTAGTCATGTGATGAGAGCATCCGCTATAGCCGATCCATTTGTTATTCTTGTTCATGTAGGTTACTAGGGCAATTTTTTCATCTTCATCTGATTCATCTTTCATAGCCACATAGACTACTTCATCATCATTCTTGTCAAAGTCTTCTTCAACAATGTAGCATCTTTTGCCGTTGTCTTTGTAGTCCTTGTTGTCCTCTTTCTTGTTCTTGAAGTTGCCTCCATCCTTGTAATTTTTCTTTTGCGTGCATCTAGCTACAATGTGACCAACTTCATTACAATTGAAAGAAATGATTGGCAACTTACCTTTGAATTTGCCTCTTACTTTGTGAAATCTTCTTGCTAGTAATGCCTCCAATTGGTCTACATCATCTTCATCAGTGCTACTATCACTAGATACATACTTTCCTTTTCCACCATTTTTCTTTGTTTGCACCTCCTCCTTGTCCTTTATTGTCATCTTGGCTTTGAATGTAGATTCAAGGTTTTCTAGCTTGTAATTGTCAAAGTTGGATAGCTCAAAGGTAGTGAGTCTTCCAATTATTCCTTCAAATGATAATGTCTTGCCTGGTACACACCTTAGCTCTTGGATGGTTGATACTCTTATAGCATAGATGGGAAGCAAATTTCTCAAGTGTTTGCTACATAGTGTTTCTTCTAATAACTATCCTTCTAGGCATCTTATGGCACTTACCACTTCTTTCATCCTTGCACTGTATTGAGAAGCATTCTCTCCTTCTTCCATTCTCATGTCATCAAACTTTCCTCTTAGGCTCTCTCTTTTGGCTCTTTTGAAATTATCATCTCCTCCATAGATACTTGATAATGTTTTCCACATCAAATGTGCAGTACCACATCCTTTGATGTCATCATACTCAACATAGCTTAGTGCTGAAGCAATCTCTAACATCACTTAATTGTGCTCCTTCTTACTCATGTCTTCTGTGGTGAGGGGTCCTATAGGGTCTACATGATCAACTATGATTGAGGTTTTTGCAAAGCCACCTATTGATTCAAGGTGCAACTTCATTAGACTTTTCCATGCAACAAAGTTGTCTTTGTTTAGCTTGGGAACTTCTCTCTTGGATATCTTGATCTACTTGCTACTAGTACCTTTAAACAAATAACTAGTGGGCTTTGATACCAATTGTTAGAATTCTTTAGGAATAATTGAGAGGGGGGCAGGGGAGGTGGGAGTGGTGGGGGTGAATCATTTATCCAAGCTCCAATAATGTTTGATTCAAAATCTTTTAATAAAACAGGGGTGAATCAGAAGTTCTAGCACTTTTACTTTCTTGTCAAATCCTTAGTGGCATATGATTGATATTATCATGCATGCAATTAGACATTAAACAATCGTGAAAAGTAAATATGCATAACTGCATAACACAAAGGATTTTGGTGATCCAAAAACCCTCTAGGAATAAGAAGGTAAAACTAGGGTGGGGATGACACCCACAAAATAACTGTGCAATTGATTTAAACCACTTCTGATGGTTTTCCCTATTAAAAGCCTAACTTGTTTAAGGATTTATACATTGTCAAATGTGACCCTGTTAAAGGATTTCTACACCGTATTAGGAGTGTGCCCTATTAGAGGACTTAAGAACATTCAACTTACAATGTCACCCTATTAAAGGATTTACATAGAGCTGTTAGGCCCACCCAAGTCCATGGGATTTACAGTCACCTTCTTAAAAGAATCCTTTTTCCCTCTCTAAGGATCTCCTATTCTTCTCCTAAGGATCTCTTATCCTTCTCCTAGGGATCTTCTATCCCTTTCCTAATGCTTATCCACCTAGCTATTAAGCTAACCTAGCAATGTAGGATTTTAATGTCTAATATGATTGTAAGAAATTAATAGAAACGTTTTTGACCTAATAAATATTGCATCTTTAACCTTGTATGTTTTAGATCACTCTTTAATTCTTTTCTTTGCTTGACTTTTCTTCCTTGCAGTGCTGACAACTTGTTCAACCTTCAATGTCTATCTCCTTGAGTTCTTCCACTTGTTGTGCCAATGCACTTCATGGTCACTTGATCAACTTAGAGTCTTGATGCTCTATGCTTACATCTTACTATATCATCCTTTTGACACCTCACACTAACCTTCTCTTAGCTTCTTCACACTCTGACACTTATGACCAACTCACTCTCTCTTCACCCCTTTTGATCTCTAACCTAAGAATCCTTATAAAGAAGTTTTGTTCTTAATTTCTCACTCAAGTCTTCCCACTCATCAATTTGAATTGATCTGAGAAATCGATATTGTTTTCCCTCCAAATTGTTTCTTCAAAAAACTTCATTAGTATTCACCTTGAATTGGTTTGCATGGTTTACATAAAATTTAGTGACATCTACTCATCATCCTTATCATCCAACTCATTCAAAGAATTTGATGTCACAAACTTTTCTTACTGATTTGGCAAATCTTTTATCTCAACAAATAATGCAGCAACTTCACATCATTGGTTTACTAATGTTAAATACCTTTTGTGTTACTCAGCTTCTACTACATTTACTGATGTTTAGCACCTGAAGTCTTTTCTCAGCACTTGAAGAATCTTGTGTTATTTGGCACCTGAAGCTTTCTTGTATTACTTGTAGGAGTTGATGAAATCCAACTCCGTAGTCGCCAAGATCACCTACATGCAAATAGCTTGCTAAAGAGAAATCGAAAGAGCAAGAGCATGAAGCAAACAATGCAAGAGAAAATATTTCACAATAGGAAAATGAAATTGCTATGTGAATGGATTGATTTAAAATGAGAGAGAGACCGTTTAAAAAGGCCTCATGGAAGCTTGTAGAACAAGCTGGAAGGTGGTAGAAGATAAGTGTGACAACTAGAAGGGAACAAACTCCCGTGTTGTCACCAACTAACCACAACACGCATTAAATATAAAATATTAAATAAACGCATGACCTAAGTAAGCTTAAGAAATAGAGTAAATAATTAATAATTAATTATTTACTCTAACACCCCCCCTTAAGTGCAACTTAGGGAAATGCCTTAAGCTCACAAAACTAAGATGAAATGCAAAATAGGTCCTGGCAACGAGGCCATTTTAGGTACCCATGTACAATGCAACCTCTGTAAAACGGAGAAAGAGGGAAAACCCTGTGGGAAAAACCCTCCTCCCAAAAGAGGTGAAAAACAACATGCTAAAAAAAACATGAAGTGAAGGAAGGAAGGCCTCAACCAATCCCCCCAAGGACAACTTCTGCCAGAAATGTTTCAAGAGACTCTCTCAAAACCATAAGTACAACCAGCCCCCCCATGAGAATAGACACCAAGCCCCCCCCATAATGATGGAGCTCTTGTAGAAATGATCGAACCAATGAAACTCCAATTTGGAAGGAACAAAGGCACGTAACAAGGAAATCCCTGCGTGAGAGGAGCAACTGGAAAGCCTAGCTGATGTCCAGAAGAGAATGTATGAGGAACTGAAACGGGAATCCCCAAAGCAGGTGTGATGACATTGTCATGAATGTCCATTGAAGTAGCTGCAACAAGTGTAATTGGAGTCTCAATAAAAGAAGCTGGAAGATCAGATGGAGTGGAAGGAGAATCTTGTAGAGAGGAAAAGCCCTCAACTAGTTGTGGTGTGGCAGTCAAAATAGGGATCTCAGGAACAATACAAAGGTTCAAGTGTCCTGACTGCACCACACGATGCTCCTGCGAAAGTGAAGTAGTGTGCTCCAACAATGGAGATTGTGGACCAAAGTGTGAGAAAGAGTAGAAACAAGTGGAAGGATCAACTGCCCCTGTAGCAATAAGTTCTCCTGTAGCACGATCTCGAATGAAGATTGAATCAATAGTGAACTCAACTGTCTTTCCTGATCCACTGTGTGTAATCTGAGAAATCGAGAGAAGGTTAGCAGACAAAGATGGAACATACAATACATCATTGAATATACCATCTTGGATGTGAACTGAACCTTTCCCACGGACTGGTAAGGCAGTGTTATTCCCCATGAGAATGTGAGGAATAGGAGAAGCCTCAAGAGTGGAGAAGACACCTTGAGAAGATGTCATATGGTGAGAAGCACCTGAATCCAGTATCCAAGAAATTTGTGAAGGAGATGTAATGGAAGCCTGAAATGCATGATCGTTTCCAAGATCTGATGTAGATGTTGAAGAGGTCGAGGAAGCCTGAAAAGAAGACCCTTGTGAGGTAGAAGAGGATGGAGAGGAAATAGTGCTCTTCTGAAGGAGAGCGTGCAAATCAGCAATCTGTTTCTCATAGCCATCACATCTCTTCTGAAAACGATGTGCCTCATCATGAGATCCTTTCCCACAATAGGAACAGGTAGGAGTTGCGGTCTTCTTTTTCTCCTTCTTGTTAGAAGATGATGAACTAGTAGAAGAGGGATCTGATAGCTGCTTCAACTTCTGTTCCTGTGTATCCTTGGAAAGCAATGCCTGTGACTGAGAACTTGAAAGTGAATCCATTTGAGTAATCTTTGACTGTTCACGGGTTAACTGATTAAAAAATATCTCAAATGAAGGCATCCTATGTCTATCACCCAAGGCATCCATAGTGGAGTAGAAAGTGGAAGAGAAGATCTGATACTGTCCCTTTAACTTTGAGAGTACCAAAAAGATACACTCATCATCTATTTTGTTCTTCCCACATCCCTGCAAAAGTGTACGTAGAGATTTGAACTTCATCAAGAAGTCCTCAATGGTGGGAAAGTGATCAGGTGTCAAAGAAGTCAATTCTGCATCTAGCTGAAGTGCTCGAAACTCATTCACTTGTCCAAACAAAGTCTGAAATCTTAGCCAATAAGTCCGTGGAGTAGTCAAACCATCCAGGTGAAACAACAAGCTGTCTGAAATGTTGAGTACAATAAGCCCCATGGCTTCATCCATCTTGTTCCTGTGTTGTAGAATCTCATAAGGTCATTGGAGATTAGGCTGATGCTCATCCAAACAAGACCATAGACCTCCTGACATTAGAAGTCTAGTCATTTGTGCCTTCCATGTGTGGTAGTTGTGTGGTGTGAGACGGGATATAGATGGATCCACCATTGAGAGAAAGAAGAAGACGGAAGTAGAAGGGTCTTAACTGAAGTAAATTACAGAAAAGAAAGACACCCCCCCACAAACGTACAAAAATATCTCCCAAATACCACAAAAAAACAACTAAGGAAAGCAAAAAACTGGAAAGGAACCTGGATTTGTTGATGCAGAATAGGAAACAGAAGCCTCTACTTTGACACAAAAATTGGAAGCTCAAAAGAACTCAAAATCATGCGAAACTAGCACCAATGTGTCTTTCTCTGAGTCAGCTTTCCGACACTTCTTTCGGATCAGAAAAAGACCTCCGTATGCTCAAGTTATAGCCAAAAAACTGATTGTTGCTCAAAAATGCACTTGCTGGAAAATTACAGACACTGGCATAAATTTGATGGCCGTATGCCCGTCACAAACCTGTCGTCGGCAAAAAAATCCGTCATGGCAAGGTGATGTCACACGCCGAGAAAGTGATGTCATTGGACCGGAATATGATGTCAGCAAATCTGTCAGCACCCACCTGGTGGTCAATGATTGGTAGTAGACAGCGCCACGTGTCGTCCGGTGGTTGGAGAGGCCGCAGGGCGGCGGAGCGATGAAAACCGCCAGTGGCGGTGGCGCTCGGGAGGAAAACTCGGCGGCGCCGCTGTCTGCGGTGGCGGAGGCAGCTGTGCCTGGGCGGCGGGTGTTTAGGGTGGCGTTGCGGCAGGAGCCGCTGGCGGAGCGGCCTGTCGGAGCCGCGCGGGCGGAGATCGGGTGGCCCCGCGGTGGTGCGTTGGCGCTGCTACGGCGGTGCCCAGTTAAAATTTTTATTTTTATTTTTGCACTGTCGCGCGTCTGTACGATGGTACAGCCAGACCCTGAAACAAAAAAAAAATTTGCCTTCCGGAGCTCTGTCTCCAAAAACAGAAAGTTTTATATGAATTTTGATTTTAAATGGCCTTCCGGATCCAATGGTGATGTCTGTTTGGGCTGAAAGTGCTCCAAAAATTTGCTCTAGCCCTGATTTGAAGAAAAAATGCACAAACAAACTAGGGTTTGTGACTTCAAATCACGACTTCAAAAATCCTTCAAACAAGAAGCAACAGGGAGGCTCTGATACCATGTAGGAGTTGATGAAATCCAACTCCGTAGTCACCAAGATCACCTACATGCAAATAGCTTGCTGAAGAGAAACCGAAAGAGCAAGAGCATGAAGCAAACAATGCAAGAGAAAATATTTCACAATAGGAAAATGAAATTGCTATGTGAATGGATTGATTTACAATGAGAGAGAGACCGTTTAAAAAGGCCTCATGGAAGCTTGTAGAACAAGCTGGAAGGTGGTAGAAGATAAGTGTGACAACTAGAAGGGAACAAACTCCCGTGTTGTCACCAACTAACCACAACACGCATTAAATATAAAATATTAAATAAATGCATGACCTAAGTAAGCTTAAGCAATAGAGTAAATAATTAATAATTAATTATTTACTCTAACATTACTTAGCACCTATTAACTTCCTATGTTACTCGACACTTGATGATTTTATTGGCACATACTAAAGTTGAATTGGCTCAGCTTCAACTAAGAATTTGCTCTACAATAACTAGCTTTCTTGGCTCTCACAAATGAACTTAGTTAGGTTTACAAATGGCTTAGTTATGTAGATTTTTCTATCACACCGAAAGCATGTACTGATGGTGGAGAGGGATCTCATCAAGGATATAGTCACTACGCCAACACCCCCCCACATGATGGAGCTATATACATCCATTTATCATGTGGGATTTGCACCCACTACATACCATGTTGATGATCCATGCCTACACAGATGAAGGGTCAAAGGGCTTGAGAGACTCAAATCAGTGACTTGTGCTCTGATACCATATAGATTTTTCCATCACACTAAAAGCACGTACTGATTGTGGAAAGGGATCTCATTGGGCATATAGTCCCTACACCAACACCCTTTCCTTTCCCCTTGTTTTTTTCTTTTTCCTTGTTAGACCCCTTATTAGAACTTTGTTTGATAGACTCAGGAACACTAATATTATTCTTCTCAAGAATGTATGTCAAGTGATCAATTTGTTTCTTCAAACATTTATGTTCATCATGGCTGGGTCTTTTACAATAGGCACATTTAAGCTTTTCTCTCTTAGGGTTATCACCCTTAGAGGATGAGGTATCAATAGTTGCTTTTGAAGCAATTGGTATCTGATTCTTCTTTTCTTCACTATTATTTTGTTTCTCATCCTTACTATTGTTGTTACTACATTGTCCTTTTTGTTCTTTTGTGCCTTGGTTGGTAGCTAAGGCATGTGACTTAGAGGACTTAAGAGTGCCCATCTGGATTAGCTTGTCCTATTCTCGAGTGAGATTGACAGCAAAACATTTAGAGATGGCATTGTGAATTGAGTACCAAGTGCACCCTTAGTAACATAGAAGGTAGAAACAAACACAAAATATTCTGAACTTAGCTTGGAGAGAATACTAAGAATTAGTTGTTCATCTTTCTTTTCAATTCCCCATTGTTTTAACTGTAGCCTTAGTGATTTCAATTTGGTGAAGAAATCCTGGATTGTGTTGAAATTGCCTGGACTTAAATTAATTAATTCATTTTCCAACATATGACCCCTCATTGAATCTTATGTGCCAAATAATGTTTCTAGCTTTGTCCATATTTTTTTTGGTGTATCCAAAGACTCAATGTGCAATAGCAAGTTAGGAGAAATAGACAAACACAATGTTCCATATGCCTCATCACATTTGTTAAACCACTTAAGCTTATCTTCATCTTTATTAGGTTCAGTTTCAAGTTCGATAGTTATCCTATTTAATCTAGCTTTCCTTAAGTGAATTGTCATGCATAATTTCCACTCAAATTAATTGTATGGATTTAGGATGGGTGTATTTGTTTGATCCATGATGAAGAAATGCAGAGAAGAAATGCTAAAAAGAAGACAACCCAACCATGACAATTCCCCCCCCCCCCCACCCGCTTTTTACTCAATCAAAGAACCCCCCCTAAAATAAATATGATTTGGTACTTTATTTTAGTGAGTTTACAATTACCACTAGAAAGAAATACTTAGTGGCTTTGATTTCAATGCATTACAAACCCTCATGGAGAGCATATATTGAAAGTAAAATTTAAGCACAATAATCAAGGAAAAAAATAGAACTATTGTGATCTACTCAAAAAATCATGCACTTTCAAAAAAAGAATTGCCTTGATATGAGGTCATATGAGAAAGTTATGATCCTCCGAAGTTTCCAAAATGAGAACTGTGCATAGTTACAGCCAAGAATCTACAATTTTTGAAAAATTTATGCATGAAAATAGAAAAACAACTCCACTAGTGGATAAAGCACAAAAAAATAGCCAAGGTCATAATAAGAATCATCAAAATTGGAGTCTATATGAGCAAGAACGAGGCATTTGAAAACTTCATTCAAATCTATGACTGCCAACAGAGAGGGGTACGGTTGTAGCTTTATGCACTTGATTTTGCAAAATATATAAATTACACACAAAACCTAAAAGACACCTAGATGGTTTTTTGCGGCTGTAAACAAAACCCAGAAAGCATTTTTCTTGTTGATGTATAGAAGATGTTGTTGTAGTGTAAATCAGATGCATTTAACAGTAAAAAATGGCTCAAAAAATCAAGAAATGACCCCAGCAACCAAAATATGACAAGAAAATGCTAGATCAGCTTCCTAAGTCCATCAATGGCATGTTGGAACCTACAATACTGATTAAAAACTCTAAATATGCATGTTGGTTATCAGATTTGAGATTGAAACCCTAGAGAAAAAATTATTTTTGTCAAAACTTTTCTGATTCTCAAGATCATCCAAAGATGTAAGATAAGAGATAACTTCATTTTTCAAAAAAATACAATAAAATTTATTAAACCCCTCACCCCCCTCCCCCCCCCCCCCCCCCCCCCAAATCTCTCAAATAAGGAAACTAAAATCTACTCTTGTGCATAGAAAAGCTTTGATACCATGTAGATTTTTCCATCACACCAAAAGCACGTACTGATGGTGGAGAGGGATCTCATCAGGGATATAGTCACTATGCCAACACCCCCCCCACATGATGGAGCTAAATACAACCATTTATCATGTGGGATTTGCACCCACTACATACCATGTTGATAATCCATGCCTATGCAGACGAAGGGTCAAAGGGCTTGAGAGACTCAAACCAGTGACCTACGCTCTGATACCATGTTGGAATTTGAAAATATTAATAACCCAAAACTAGTGAAAAGAATAAATTTCTAAACTATGAATGCAAATGACACAAAATAAAAATAGTAATACAGAGTTAGTCTCCAAGAGAGCAATGCAAATGCTAGAAGAAAAATAGCATTAAGAGGATGCAAAAATAAGAGATGCAAATACAAGCTAGGTAGCATGCTTATATAGGGTAGGAAGAGGGAGGAAGTGGCAATACCAACCAATGAGGAGTAACCATCTATCAAACTAAAGATAGAAAAGTATCTTCCCAAGATAGCTAATGGATGCTCACATGTAGGAAGGTGACACCTCACAACCATTCACCTAATAAGACATGCTTTATTAACCCAAGCAAGATTATTAAAAGTGTAAGAAAAACTTAGCAAAATAGGAAAAATAAAAAACTACACTAACAAGTTAAACCTTGCATCTTTGATGTGTCTTAGTGTGTCCATTCCCTATGTCTTAGAGTATGTCATCAATACATTATTTTATCAATGGCTTAGCTGATCCTTATACTTCATTACAACATCATAACTTCAACCTTTCTCTAGGTGCTCTAGTTACATCTTATTGATTGTCACCTCCTTTTCAATCAACTAATTGATAGTATTTGGATCACTTAAGTAATTGTCATTCCTGTAGTTAGCAAGTTTGACATCAATGAAAAAACAATTATTGAAAACATTCTTTACCTATTCCATTATTCTTCATTCATGATCTTTTCAATCATTTCCAATGCAAAATACACTATTAGGTGTGACCCTATTAGAGGATTTAATTCACCCTATTAGGAGTGACCTTGGTAGAGGTTTTCAAACACTTCAATCTAGAAATGCCACCTTATTTGAGGATTTGGAAAATAGTTGTTAGGCTAACTCTGTTAGGAGATTTGATTCACTACAACAATTATTAAAGAGTAACAATTACTTGACCTAATTTGTAATGAAATTGTCTTTGCTAATTTTAGATCTTTGTTCTATCTTGAATACTTGATCTTCCTTGATCAAAATGTTCTTTACATCTTAGTCAACTTAGATACTTTGATACTCTTTCGATTCACTTCTTTAATTTATCTTCTTCAATCCCATGCTTCTTAATTTAATCCTTAACTTGACCTTATACTTATATGAATAAAATTTTCAAGTTAGCTTGAATATACTTTTGAACAAACAATTTTTATCCCTTATGTTGACTATTATTAACCAATAAATCAATTAAAAAGAATATGGTATCATTCAGCTAACACAAAATTGAGTACTCGGTGAACACAGAGAAACTCTTCGTTAATTGACCCAACTCAATCAATACTAATTCTGAACTAATTTTCCTTTGGTAGCCAAGTGGACTCAGTCAACACAAGATCCATGCCAAATTTCCTTTGGTAACCAAGTGAACTTAGTTAACACAAGATCTTCCTTCTATGCTTGAGTGAACTTGGTAAGAAGTGACTTAGAACTTGGTTATAACTGGAATGCTCAGCATACATAGGAAACTATCTTCAATGCCCAGGTGAGCTTGACAATCACTGACTTGCTTAGTAAGGCTTGACATTTTTTGTAACATCAAAGACAACATACAATTTCATAATTGTTTTCAATAATTATCTTCTCAAAATTAGATGTTATTTCAATCCCAAATCACCCATTTCACTTCCTTCTTGACAATGATAGTCTTAGTCCAGATTCTAGAACTAGCTGGGAGGTCATTAGTGTACAATTTATACTAGAATGGATATCATCCAAGATATTTGTCCTTCATAATTCTACACCATCTATTAGAAAACTAAATAAATCTCTAGCCTACCTTATCCATGAGGGATCTATTAAGGTCTCCAATTTTCCTCAAGCTTAGCCCTTTTTGGGGTTTGGATTTGGAGACTTTTCCCTAGGCCACAAGGCTCATCTTAGACTTTTCTTCAATTCTTAACCACAACCTTTCACTAGATTTTTTGAATAGTATCTCTAAGTCTACTAGTTATTTAACATAGTGATAAAAAACTAAATAGGTATACCTTGGAGAGAAGTTGAAAGAAACTCTAGCTTACCTTCATTACTAAGAACTTTCCTTTTTAAACTTGCAAGTTTTCTCTACATGCATTCCATAATTGAGTTCCAAAACTAGAGGTTACCTCCTTGATAGTGAGGGGAAAACCAAGGTAAGTATCTAGGAGAGAAACTGTCTGACAATTAAGTTCGCTAGTCAATTGTCCTTGGAGATCTCTATTGGTATTAAAGAAGTATAATTTTATCTTTTGATAATTTATATGCTGACTAGAGGCCTCAACATAATGATCTTGAAGCTCCCTCAAGAACCTGGTCTCTCTGAGGGAGGATAAGACATAAAGGAATGTATCACAAACAAAGTGTTGTAGGACCTAAGGAGGGAGAGTCAAGGTAGGTTTAATGCCTTTGATTTTTATTTTCTTAGCCAAGACCATAAAATTCCATCCAAGAACTTGAGCCACCATTACAAACAAGTAGGGGGAAAGGAGGTCACCTGATCTTATATCCCTAATAGTATTGAAATAATTATATGGCATACCATTATGAAGATAATCAATTTCGACTGAGTTATCAACCTCTCTTATAAGTGTTGGAAACTACAATTGGAATAATTGTTATGTTGTCATTGATGTCAAACTTTATTGGTAAGACAATTTTCTATCTAATTTGAGTGTCATATCAAGATGATTGATGGAGAGGATTTGACAAGATGGACATAAAAAAAGCACCTAGAGAAAATATTGAGGTATGAGAGTAATTAAAATGGGAACTTGATTAGTTAGACCATCAAAAGATAGAATCATTTTTTATTCATGCTACAAGTGAAGAATATAGTTATACTAAAGCCTTGAAGAAGTGATCAAAGATTGACCAAATGTGTAGATTTGAACAAGAGAAAAAGAAGATTATAAAAATTGAAGTTTATGCTGAGTGATGCTAGTATCAAATGAGTTCAAGCTGAGAAAATATAGAGTTGACCAAGCATTGGTATTGACCAAGCATCTGTATATGTGCCAAAAAAAAAAGTTACTAGTGACCAAGTAATTCAATCATGACTGAGCATCATAACACAATGTTGGTTGAGGGAAAACATTTGATAAATTATGAGGAAATCATGATTTTCAACTGGCACAGTTGATTAATTAGAATATGTAAAACATGTGGATTATAAGGATGAATTACCTAGAGCATTTAATTTAAGGGAAACCATGTCTAAGTGTTTCTATGGAAGAATTTAAGGTAAAGTTTTGGAGAAGTTTCTAGAAGAGAAAAGAGGAGACAAAATGTTTGAAGGATTCAATGAATCTAAGAAAACCCTAAAATCTACAGTTATTTTTAAGTGGAAAAAGATCAAAATTGCATATTTAAGGAGGTACAATGGTTAAGCATAATAAGGATAACAGAGGTTGTGAATACCTAGAGAGGTAGGAATAGTTTTATGATGCCATTGATTGGAAAACTTAAGATGGAGGTTGAGAAGTGTTGTGAGGAGTCTAAGTGTGATTTATTAAAGGAGTGCCAAGAAGATCAAAGATAGAGATGAAAATGAAGGCTAGTTAGTGGATAAACATGTGAACCAAACTATTATCTGTATTTACAAAGTGAGTTGTATGTATTAGATAAAACCTACTATTATTTTATAACCATTGTATCAGTATTGAAATCATTTAATCAAGGTTGACCTAACACTCATATGTAAATTTTTAATCAAGATGACCTTCTAATGGAATGTTCTTGAGTCCTCTAACAAGGCCACTCCTAATAGGGTGATTAAATCCTTTAACAAGGTCACATTTAATAGTGTATTTTGTAAACTTTAATAGGGTTGGCTCCTAATAGAGCTCACATTAGAAGAGTGAAATATTGGTGACATGTTACTAGTGTTTTTCCTTAAGTGGGTTTCCATGTTAAATCCTAGTGTCAACTTGTGCTGATGTCATTTGAGATGATTTACTATTAATTTTTTACATTCTACAAGTTTGATAAATATTGGGATAGTGGATTGCAAGTTTATGCTATCGATTGTTTACTGTAGAGGTTGAGGTATTGAATTCTTACATTTGAATTAGTTAAATTGTTTAAATATTCAATTGGTACATCTAGACCTTGGATAATTGATTTACCCACTTTGAGTTATTCTATATCATTCTAACAATAAGAAGGATAATTTTTTCTCCAAGTCCAAGTCTGGCTAGGATCTCAAATAGAAATTCCCCCATCATCTTGTCATAGGTTTTGAAATATCTAGCTTGATCATTATATGTGGGTTCCAGCTCTTTTCCATAGAATGTAGGACCTCATGACATGTTATAATAATGTTTAGGATCTAACAACTTAGGACAAATCTATTCTAGAAAGGGGTAATGATCATATCTAAAAGAGGATTAATATGATTAACCAACACTTTGGAAAGAATTTTATACATAGTGTTGCATAGAAAAATAGGTCAAAAAGCATCCATCCCAGTGGGTTTTCCATTTTTAGGAACAAGGACAATGTAAGTTTGATTAAGATCCCTTAAGATTCTTTGTTTCCTTATTAAATCTTTGGTTGCATGAACAAGGTCATATTTGATGATTTCCCTAAACTCTTGGAAAAATGTCAAGGGAAAACCATCTCTGGTAACTTGAACACCCCCATGATAAAATAATATTTTAAACCTCCTCCACGCTAAATTTCTTGATCAGGTTCTAGCTCATACCTTCATCCACAACTAGATTAATAATTCTTAATAGCTCCTCCCTTGCATTAAAGTTCAAAGGTTTGATAGGCTGATTGTAGATGTCCTAAATGTAGTTGGTTGCCCAAATCCTCAAAATAAATTTCCTCTATTATCTCTCTATTATTAGAATCTAGCAACTTGGTTAAAGTGTTCCTCTTCTTATGTTTAGAGGCTGACATATAGAAGAAAGTTATGTTTCCATCTCCTTTAGTTAGTCATTAAACCTGAGATCTTTGTTTCCAAAAAATCTTTTCCCTTTCTATGAATGACTTCCATCGATTCCTCCAAGGATAACTTTAAGAATCCCTTCTTTAAAAAATGTATAAAATTGTGGTGAATCCAACATTATTTTAGGGGCAAAAGAAAAATTTGTATTGGTAATTTTTTTTCAAAATAGGAAAAAATTAATTTATTGTCATTTTTTCCATCGTATGAAATTTTTGTAAAACCTTGGAAAATCTTTAATTATTTCATAAAATCATGACCAAAAGTACAAATACCTAGAAACCATTGTTTTATATAATCCAAAATACAATAAGCCTTTTTAATAGTCATTAGATGATATTAAATCAATGGTATAAATCCTATTTCAGGCTAAAATGTTAAAGAACAACAAGTTTTAGAGAAATTTTTCATAATAATGAAACTTGTTTATAATAAAATCTATTTCGAGCTAGAGATTAGAAGGATAAAAGGTTCCTTGGAAACTCTCTAGAATGAAGATACTTATCAATTCTATTTACTTTACATATAACCCAACCTTAATTTTTACCATAGATTGGCTAATGTGACCATTGAATAAGACATGCCTCTAAATGGGAAGGAGAAAATATTTAATTTATTGTGTGGAAATATCATAATACATTGGTGAAGTTATCAACAGAATGAAAATAATCATGTATTGTTATTGGTGATTGGTCTAAGAATGGGACTCAATTTTCATAAAGTGTGGGTGACATGGCCACACCAAAAGGGAATTTTTTTTTACAAACTCAAGGTCCTCAATGAGTGAAACTCATCATTTGGTGAATACTCACCATTTCGTTTATCCCTTCTTTCCTCTTAATCCATTTTCTTTGAGAAATCATCATTATCCATAGATTTTTGAATATCATCAAGCTTTTTCTCAATTTTTTTTTTTTTTTTTTCATGATATCTCCAAAGGAACATTGACTCCAATTTCCCACCTCCCTCTTCATATTTTTTAATTTTCTCACTATACTAAACATAACCAATCCTTCCACCTAGATATTCCATCAATGGTTGATGCAATCCTTAAATAGAGGTTGAGAATGCCACTTAATCTCATACCTAAAGGATTTTCACTACACAGAATTATGCTAGATGCAATTGAAAATCAAGGATAACTTTAGTGGCTAATATTTTCCAATTAGCTAATCTCATTCGTCAAGGACCCCAAATTTGGTTAGTATTTTTACACTTTTGGGATGTCCATGTTGCCTGTACTTTACCAAAATTGGGTCCCGTGGTTAGGCCAATTGCCAATAATATTACATAAGAATTTGTACTTTAGTGATGACTTCACCAATAGAAGCTAATGTTTCTATGCAGTAAATTAAATATTTTAACTTACAATTTCCAAGGACTATCTTAATCAATGGTAATATTCACTACTATTTGGTAAAAATTTATGTTAGCTGAAAGATTAAGCCTATAGATTTAACACATGTCTCTATGTCAAAGACTTCTCATGAATTTTTTTATCATTTATCACTTTAGTCCAAAATAGATTTGATTAGGGATACATATCTTTATTTTGGGGACTTTCTTTAAAATTTGGTATCCTGTTAAAAGTCTACCTTGAAATAGGATATATGACCTTGATTTAGGATGATCCAACAACTATAACTAACATAAGTGTTGCTCCCTTAGTGATTTCAATAATTTGGATGGAGACTGTAATAATGAAAGTGAGATAAATTTAACCTTAAAGTTTGATAATTAATTAGGATCCATATAATAATAATAATAAAATCATGGTTTCTAGATATGTGTACTTATATCAGTAATTTTTATCAATAATAAAATATTCGCCAAGATTTTATAGAATTTCATATGATTGAAAAACAATTGCCAATAAAATTAAATTTTTTGCTACTTTAAAATAAAAAATTGCCAATAGAAAATATTTTTTTCCCCTGAAGTAATGTTTGATTTGCCAAAATTTTATAGTTTCTTCCGTAGGGAGGTTTCTTAAAGTTATCCTTGCTGAAAAGGGGCATGGAATGGTTAGTAATCATCTTAGTGAACACTTGAAGATAGCTAATGGGGAGAACATCCCATCCACCCAAGATGAGAACTCTATCTAATCTCACCATGATAAGGTTAGACAAAATCTTATTATTGGACCAAGTAAAAGAAGTAGCTTGGAGGTAAATGTCCAAGAAGTCACTCCTTCTTAGCTAAATCATACATGCTCTTTGAATAATCCTCCAACCCCTCATTTTCTTTGATGAGTATAAGGGAGTGTTGAGGTTAACTACACAAATAATATTACTTTCTTGATTTGTGCCAATAACCCAAGAGGCTTCATACCAAATAAGGATCATTCCAACTCAAGTTTTGGGAGCATATAAATTGAAAAGAAGTCATTTATGCACTCTATTATCAAATTCCATAGTCAAGAGGTTGTAGAAAGATTCCCTACCTATCACCTTAACAGGATACCACAATATAGAAATACAACCAAACACTCTCATTGCTTCACTATAAGAGAACATCGTGCTTTGTTAGACGTAGGCAGCAATATTCTCAAAATTTTGTCTTATCATCATGACTTCCTTGATAAGAACAATATCCACCTTATATTCAAAAAATAATAATTTTAAGACATATTATTTCCTAGGACTATTGAGTCCCCTAACATTCCAAGAAATAATCTTCATTTCCTTTATTTTTGAATTTCCTTCAAGATAAGTTTCTTTCCTACATGAGAAATGTCCCTTGCTACTTTGGTTTTGGTAGTCCTCCTTAATAGTCTCCTAGTTTTATTTTCTAATCCAACGCCCACCTTCCACATTCCATTGGTCTTTCTATTAACCCCTTTCCACTCCCCAATTTTACTTCCCTAAGTAGGAGAAGGGGCTGAGAGGTAATCAAGGTAGGTCACCATGGACACAGTAGGAGTATACACTTTCTCAATGACCAATAGAGAAACTATCAGTGATCCCAAAGCCCAACTCACCAATCCTAGGAATTTCACTTTTTTGAGGTCCTATTTAATCTCTTCATCTCCTAGTTTCTTCGAAGAAGAAACAAGCTTCATGATCCCTTTAGCAAAGGGGTAGTCTTCAAATAAAGTATAATTTTCCTTAGCATAACACTGGTTTTCTTTATGGGGGGAGGTTTTCCAACTCTCCCCAAAAGAGCTACCAGGGTCAATAGTCCTTATCATTATCACCTTCTCTTTATTTTTTCCATAGTGCTTCTCTTTCTCTTGATGCAAATTTGTATAATTAGAGATGATATGTCCTTAGGTAGAGAACTTTTTATAGTAGAGGGTTGCATACTCATAGGAAATGGATTGAATTGTGTTCCTCATTTGGATGTTAGGACCACCACACTAGGGAGGGTCTTATTGATAGTGAAATTGACATAGAATCAAGCAAAAACCAGCCTAGGATTTTTTGAGGTAATGCTATCTATTTTGATTGGCCAAAAGAGTCTCCAATCCATCTAAATATATTTTCATCCCATAATTCCAAGGAGAGACCATAAATTTTCACCCACACTACAGCCAAATGGTTTAAGTCAATAGTCACGTTAAACCTAGGTTTTTGTTTAGCCAAAACTAAAGCATACCTATTGAGACTCCCCAAGATCTTTCCAAAATGGCGCTCCTATTCTCTTCTGATGTAAAACTGAAAATAATAAGCAACCTAACATTGTAGAGATGCTAAATGATCTCTTGAGACTCCACTTTTAGGTTCACCATGTCCTAATCATCTCAATGGATGGTCAACAATATAGAAAGTGACCAACCAAAGCTTGAACAAAGCCTAAAGATATATTCCCGATCACAAAGTTTGGTAGACATATCTTTGCACCATCATTTCCATGGGAGATCATAGGTTCCTCATAAAAAATCCCAGAATCCTTGTGACCAAGTAGGACATTTTTCCAGCCCAATTTAAGGATCTCAATCTTGTTTGAGTCAACATTCTCCCTTGTCACCTTGGGAGAAAAAAATCCTAGGAAGGTGAAATCATTAGGTGGGAAGGGAGTCATAGAAGGCAGCACCCGAGCCTTAGATCTTGGAGGAGGCTCATCTAAGATTGGAAGCAATTGAGAGAAATGGACAAGGAGCATATCCAAACACTCTTACACTAGTTCTGGAGGGGAGGAAGCTTTGCCAAAGAACTTACACCATGGGTAGGAGTTGCAAAACATTCAAAATTAAAAATTTATTTAATATTTAATAATTTAATAAAAACATTTATTAAAGGAAACAATGAAAATTTACAAATAATGTTAACATCACACATTAAGGCTTGATCCTAGACAAAAAGTATCAAATAGTTAAAGTTGACTTTCTTTTTTCAAGATTAATTTCTTTCTAGTGTGTGATGTTTAAGGGCGGTTGGTAATTTATAAGGTATATAAGAGGTATTATTGGAACTTAGTTTTAGAAAAATTTAAAATAGACTATTGTACTCTAATCACACATAGTTTCTCAATAATTATATTTCTAGGAACTAGTTGTTATGTGTCCCCTATTTTATATAGGGAAAATAGGATAAGAATTCAATTTGTTGGTTGGATGATTAATTGAATTAGTTAATGAAAAAACTCATTAATAATTTTTTTTTGAATATAAAGTTGTTATTATGAATTTAAATGTATAATTAAAACAGGATTTGGTCATTCATCTTTGTATATAATATAAGCTCAATTTTCTAATTAAATCAATCAAGAAGGGGCCTAAACCATAACTTTAAGTTGAGAAATATATTTAAAGGGTGTTCACAGGTATTTGAGCTCAACTAGAAAAATTCCTAGCAAATAATATAATGAATGAACCTACAAGGAAATTAACATGATAGACCTACAAAATGCAATAAATAAAAAGCCTCAAAGATAAAGAGAATGGTTCTTAACCTCCTTCCTCTCTAATTTAATTTCTTTTGTGTGTTCATTAAGGAGTATTTTATTATTTTATTGGACAAAGGCGAAAGTAACTACTCCTTGTTGAAATTGATATCTCTTCATTTTCTTGTTAGCTTGATCCTATTTTGTTTTACATTGAAAATATCATACAATATTACATGATCCTTGATAAAAGGCCCAATTATCCAATCCAATAGAGATCTCGTCCATCACTTCCCAAGTCCTAACATCTTTGACATCTTGAGACTAGACACCTACTATAGCTTCCAATTATGTCAGGGCCCCAACCCTATTAATAGCTTTCTTGGTAGTTTGGATCCATTCTAGCAACCACTTAATCATTGTGTTTAGTCTATAATAAAGAACACACAAATTGTCAATACTTTCAATAATGTCTTGTCCTTAGAGAAAGGATCATGAGAGTAAGGGGGAACATTCTAAGAGGAAGATGACACAATGGACTCATTATGAGAAGAAGAGGGATTAGAAGCCTAGTTCTACTAATTTCAAGAGGCATTTTCGAGGGTCCAATTAAACTTATTAGACCAAGAGGAAGAAGAGTTGTCTAAGACTTCAAGTGATTCCTCAAGAATGAAATTTTTGAATTTACTCATATTGAATCCTATAGGCTCATTATTTCTCCTATTATTCACATGCTTTATACTATGGTAGGATCAATTATTATGTTACTCCTATTGAATCTTGTAGGCTCATTTTAATTCCTATTATTCAGATATTTTATAATAGGTTAGTATCAGTCCTATTGAATCATGTGATAGCATGTTCTATTGTTTATTTAATGGAATTTACATTCGCAAGTGTGATCATGTCCTCCTATTTGATGAATATATCACTTGTTGATAATTTTGTAAATCTTGAGAATGTATGAGAGGAGGTACCAAGAAGATGATATTTCTTATATTCAATACTTTTCTAACATCTCATGATAAACTTGAGCTACAACACCCATTATTTTGATAGTGTCATATCATGCATCTTCTTCTATGAGTTGCACATATTATGAATTATTATTTATTCTAGTTATTGGTTTATACAATTTATAACATTTTGATTCTTCACTATACCATATAAAATTATGTTATTTGTCCCTAAATCATCTAATTCTATGAAATTTATCTAGGACATGTGTATATGATATACATGCAAAAACTATAGAAATGGAAACCCTTAGTTCCCTTCCACTCCATATATTACTTCTTTAAAATCATTCCCAATGCTCATTTTGATGTTTATTCATTATTTAGAGCTACAAAATGTTCACTACAATATTTCTTTGACATTTTCTAGTAAATGTTTTTAACTATCACATACCCTTGGCCATGTCCATAACTTCTTTAATATTTCTCTTTTCAATGTCATTAATTTTAACATATGTACCTAAAAGTAAATTTATTGTATATTCCATTAGCCTTGTAAAATATTGGGATACTATTTGAAATATATTCCATTATCCACTTTCTTCTCAACTATATCCTTTTCTTTTGTTAAAGGAAAAACCCTTTGGTTTCTTAATGTAAAATTTTTCTTCAAGTTCTCCATTTAAGAATGTTGACTTAACATCTATTTGATATACCTTAAGATTCTTGTTTGCTGCATATGCTAGGAACATTCTGATAGCTTCCATTCTTTCTAAAAGTGCATATGTCTCATCATAACCAATTTCTTCTTGCTGAGAATAACCTTTCCATAAAAGTCTTACTTTATTTCTTACCACTTCTCCTTGTTCATTCATTTTATTTCTGAATACCCATTTTGTGCCAATCACATTTTTGTCCTTCGATCTAGGAACCAATTCCCATGTGTCATTCTTGATTATCTGCTAGATTTCTTCCTCCATTACTTTTATTCAGTGATCATCTTTGATTTCTTCATCTACATTTCCTTGTTCTACTTGAGATACCAAACACAGTTCTTCATTAGTTCTGCTCCTTGTCATCACCTCTTTTTCCTTACTACCTATTATTTGTTCTGCATGATTATTCTTTATCAAGTTCCTATTTAGAGTAGGATGTGCTACTTCAATTCTTATCTTAGGTACTATGCTATGTTCTTCTCTCACATTTTCAATTTGCACATTATTCTGCAAGACATTGTTACTCTTGAAAAGTAATTTATTATTATTGTTAGCCATTCTAAAGTAATCATCTCCATCAGAGTTATAGTCCATTATCTTTTCCTTGGTACCAAACATTCCATCAATTTTAACATTTGCGCACTCTACTATAGTTTTTATTCTATAGTTAAAACATCTGTAGGCTTTACTTTTTAATGAAAAGACAAGAAACATACCTTCAGCACTTCTTGGATCAAAGTTACCAATATCATCATCTCTTCTAATGTAACATTTTCTTCCAAATATCTTGAAGTATTTGACTAATGGTGAATGAGAAAACCATAATTTATAGAGTGTCTTGTCCATACCTTTTCTAATCTATACTCTCTTCAATGTGTATACTACTGTATTGACTGCTTCTCTCCAAAAGGTCTTTGGTACATCATTCTTAAATAGCATGGCTCTTGCTACTTCAAAAATTAATTTATTTTTCCATTCAGTAATCCCATTTTACTCAGGTGTATGGGGTGAGGATAATTGTCTCCTAATGCCATGTTCTTCATGGTGCAAGGGCACCACCTTACTCTTAGAATTCATATTATTGTAATGGGTCATGTATTAAGATTTTTTTAATAATTTTTTCATGTCACCTCTAAGAAGATTGAATTGGTTAAATTGTATTAAAATAAGTCCAAAAGTAAAAGGATTCTTATGTTTTTCCTAACCAAATGAAAATGGGAATGTAACCAATCCGAAGATAGTTATAAAATGGTATGTAAACTATTAAGATAGTCTTTAAAAGACATCTCATAATGTAATGGAGGGGCCATAGAAGAGAATCGATAAGGGTGGAAAGATAATAGTTTGATAGAGAGTGAGTGAATAGAAGGAAATGTAAATGGCTCTCTGGCTACCATTTTGTAATCTACAGATAGCTATATGTAGTGAAAATATGTGTTGTTTTTAATGGTGATTTAGTTTTCTTATCAATTTTTGTTAGGTTCCTTATGCTTTTGGTTTGCTATGGTGTGTTTTATACTCAAGTATGAGATTTCTCCATGTCAAATTGGTATCAAAGCTCAGAAGATTTTGAGCACGCAGATGGAAGGTGATCTACACTAGGCAATATTTTGGTTTTTTTGTATTCTTGGTATGAAGTTTGTGGTTGTAGATTGGTGCCAGTTCGCTTAGCTATAGGGGGTGGACATGAAGGTCTACCAAAGTTCATAGGAGATGGTCTTATGTGTCACCAATAGACTAGGGAGAGAGGCATGATGGACTCCCAAGTGAGGGATATAGGTTGTTATGCAACATGGAGAAGTGGACTAAGGAATGGGAAGCACCATGGAGGTGACTAGCATAACTCCATAGATGGGAGTTGGTTGATAGTGAAAAAGGAGTCTACAGAGGTGTTAATGTGAGTGACAAGGCACATATTTTTCTTTCAGCTCATTTTGATTGGGACATTGAAATATTTGAAGTCTGGCAGTATGGTGCAAGGGCACCACCTTACCCTTAGAATTTATATTATTGTAATGGGTCATCTATTAAGGTTTTTATAATAATGTTTTCACGTCACCTATAAGAATATTGAATTGGTTAAATTGTATTAAAATGAATCCAAAAGTAAAAGGATTCTTATACTTTTCATAACCAAATGAAAATGGGAATGTAACCAATCTAAAGATAGTTGTAAAATGGTTTGTAAACTATTAAGATAGTCTTAAAAGACATCTCATAATGTAATGGAGGGACCATAGAAGCAAATCAATAAGGGTGAAAAGATAATAGTTTGTTAGAGAGTGAGTGAATAGAAGGAAGCCATCCATTTTGTAATCTACAGATAGTTATATGTAGTGGAAATATGCATTTTTTTTAATGGTGATTCATTTTTCTTATCGATTCTTGTTAGGTTCCCTATGTTTATGGTTTGGTATGGTGTGTTTTATACTCAAGTATGTGATTGCTCCACATAACTTCACAATAGATATTGAATTCTCTAGAGGTGAATTCTCCTCCTCTATCTAATCTTAAGCTTTTAATCTTAAGTCGAAATTCATTATCAACTTTATTCTTAAATATCTTGAATTTCTCAAATGCTTCTAATTTCTCTTTTATAAAGGCTACCCACATCATCCTAGTGAAATCATCAAAAAAAAGCATAAAGTACCTTTCTCCATAGACTCCTATTGTTCTTGTAGGATCACTCAGATCTGTATGTACCAATTCAAGCTTTTGTGTAGTACAAAACTGCTTGCTAGGAAATGAGACTATTTTCTACTTACCCAAAATGCAATCCTTGCAAATATTGTCAGTTGGATTAGAGATTTTGGGAAAATATCTTGTAACAAGTGTATTATTGGCCTTCACAATGTTATCAAAGGTAATGTGACAAAATCTTCTACGCCATAACAAATTGTTGTCAATTCTTGCTACTAGAAATGTTATTTTCTAGTGGATTTTAACTAAAATACATTACCTATATTTTTTGTGCTAGTACCAAGTAGTTTTCCTTTCTTGTTCTTGATAATGCATGTATCATTACCAAATTGTAGTTGATAGCCTTTGTCCATAAGTTTTCCAACACTCAACAAGTTATGCTTAAGTCCATCAACAAAATAAACATCATCAATATATGTTTTACCATCAAGTGTTATAGATCCAATTCCTATAATATGACAAGATGCATTTTTTCCCTACTTTGACAATTCCTCCATCATAGCTTCTAACTTTGACAAAATTTCTCATATCACAAGTCATGTGATGTCAACAAACCATATCAATTAATTAATCTTTCTTTTCAACTAGTGAAATTAACACACTTTCCTCTCTGATTTCTCTATCAAGGTCATCCTCTTTTATAGCTAAAAACCCTAATTCATCTTCACTTTTTCTTTGATCAAATTCTTATTCATTTTCTTTTTCATTAGTGTATAATCGGTTTCTAGATATTCTAGATTTGAATCTAGCCTTAAACTTCCTTTCTCTTTTAGGACACTTATATGCATAATGATCATATTCATTACAAGTCCAAAATTGAAAGATATTCTTACCATCCTTTTCTCTTTCCACAAGAAGAGCCACTCCTTCTTGGATCTTTTCTTCAATGGATTTGTTGCTGCTAGCAATGTCTACCTATGTTTTTGTGCTCCTTGCTAAACTAGATTTGATGTTTAATGCACTGAATGTTGTCTCAAGTTTTGCCAATTCTCTAGACTATTTCAGATCAAATTCTATAGCTTCCAATCTACCAAGTAATGTCTCTTTGGTGAAATTAGTAGTGCAATGTATCATTAGTTGAATCATTTGTGCTACTAGCTTGAAAAGTGGTGTTAGAATTTTTAGGATCTTCCATATTACTTCATTGTTATATTTCTTTCAATCACAAGATGTGATTCTTGCAAAAATCTTAGATATTCTCCCAACATAGCTTCTTAAAAATTCATCTTCCATCATTTTAGCATCTTGAAATGTGCAATATAGGTTTTTCAATCTAACTCTTTTTGCATGTGTATCACCTTCATAATTAGCTTCTAAAGTTTTCCAAATTTCATGAGATGTTTTAAGTAGTTTTACCTAACTGTACTCACTTCCAAGTAATGTTGATAGTATTACTTCTCTTTCCCTTATGTTGCACATAAACACTTCTCTTTGTTCATTAGTGTAGGTTTCAAGATTGTCTTCTTTTGTAATTTTTTTGGATGTCATGGTCACAAGACAATATCCTGGTCCCATGCACAAGAGATGAATCTTCATTTTATTGTAGTTTGTGCCATCAAATCTAAAACTTTCCTTTCTAAACATATTCACCATGGATCTCCCAAATTTATTAAACTTTCTATCAAGGACTTGATTGCTTTGATACCAATTGTTAGAAGTGATAATTCACCAATATAATTGAGAGAGGGGGTGGGGGGGGGTGTTGGGATAGATTAGTTATATATTAATCTCAAACAATCCTTACTTTATCAAAAAAAGTAAACAAAAATCATAAAGAGATGTGCATACACACATACACCAGATTTGTTGACTAGGGAAACCCTTGATTAGAGGGAAAACCCTGATGGGAGTGATACCCACAGAATAATGTACTAATTTGAATACTCCTTGTTAGTGGATAGACCCTGTTAGGAGTCTATTACAATTCTTATTACAAAGAGTCCCTATTAGGAGACTTTAAATCCATATTAGGAGATTCCAACCCTATTAGGAGTTGAAGAAGGTAGTTGAACTCACTATCCAAATAGCTTCAGTGATTAGATCAATGAACACACTATCCAATTGATCTTGATACTATTCTTTCTAGAATAATATATGTGGAACAATTTATTTTCTCTTCCTCTCTCTAGTACATCAGACTTCTCCACCTTTAGATCATACAAATAGATCTAGAACTCATTAGTATCCCTTAAGGTCACTTGTATGTATTAGTAGATTACTCTGCTCTTACAATTCACAAGTCTTCTCTTCTTTTTTATCACAATTCTCTTCTTTTCATTCACAACCAAAATGACATCTAGAACTTGGAAAGAATCTTTCCTTTATACCATACTCAATTATTAATCTTTTGAGTCAACTTCATATACTTAACACTTAATGTTCATTTGAGTTAGCTCCATATGAAATACACATTTAATTAATGTTGTCAGCTCATAGTTGTTTCTAAACTTTGACACGTGTGACGTCCATACCTATGCACTTTCTGATGTCATCAGTTATAAGTGTACTCCCTTTGGTTAATTTTGCAACCCTCCATTCTAAGTATAATATGTTATATTGATCATACAATAGAATTTTTTTCTCAGTACTCTATTTTCCTGTGGTTCTTAGTAAAACATTAATATCTTTCATATGTTGTCGATTCAAGTTCTGTGCACTTGACCACATGTCAAATACATGTTGTAATATATGTTGTTAATTGAGCATGGGTAGATATGCAATGTGATGTGCTCAATACAAAAATATTAGTCTGCTACTCTATCAGTCTTACTATGTTGTCACCAATGACAAACACAGTCATACCACAATTTTGCACTACTCCCCCATAGTATCAACATTCATACTAACACATCACTCTATAGAACATACATTGATATTATCATGAGAAAATTTATTTATTTCATCAATTATTCTAGTACTCCAACATGTGGCTATGCATTTCATTTGGGATGGTTAGTGATATAGATTAACACTCTCTTTCTAACTTAAGACACATTATGGGACTATATTGGATAATAAGTAGGGCAAGAGCTAAAATGAAATGTTTTAGAGGATCCATTTTGTTTTTCCTATGATTTGATGCATAGCAATGGAATAAATATGTATGTGAGCAATAGGGAGATTATATTGAGATATTTAATAGATTTTGGATTCAGTGCATGAAACCAAACTACTTTTTTTCCTACCTACCCACCAAAGTATCATGGAAATAATGGCCACTTGGTAATAAAGTATATTTTTAGATCTTTATAGTTACACCTCTATTGTTTAAACAAAGACAGGCCAATGAATGAATAATGAACATAGGGTAAAGTGGCTAATCAAATTTTTAGTTGTATATTAGTGTAGTGGAGAACATTTTGACTCACTATTGTATTTTACAATTTTAGATTGACTCGAAAGGGGTTGGCTGATTTTTTTTTTAAAGTGCAGTAATAAATGTTTATTATATTATTGTGGTAAGAAGTCTTTTATATAGTAATATTTATTTTGAATTAATTAAAGTTAGAATTATGTCTCACATGGTTGTAACTTTTTAGATCATTCAAATAAAAAGTAACATTGAAATATATATATATATATATATATATATATATATATATATATATATATATATATATATATATATATATATATATATATATATATATATATATATATATATATATATATATATATATATATATATATAATCAATACAAAATTAACATCATAAGCTTTAACAAATAAATTGTATATGTATTTACCAAAAGAACTTACATATTATACTAAAGAACATTCACATATTCACATTTCCAATAACCAATACAAAATTAACATGATGAACTTAAACAAACAATTTATATATGTGTTTACCAAAAGTATTTACATATTATACTTAAGAACATTTATATATTATTGATGTAGTGCATGGCAAGAGAATCCCCAAAGGAGATATTCCAACCCCTAGCAAACAACAACATTGCAGAAATACAACATCAAAACAACAATAATGCAAGATTTGATACCAAATCACAACTCTTTATTCACAGAAATAAGTAATTACATGCAATATTCCTAGTTGTAAGGCCTTCTGGTTTAGGACCAAATATAAAGAGCAATTACAATATCACTTCTACAAGATCCAACAAGATCCAACTTAGAAACTCAATCTCAATTTAAGCTAGTCTAGATTCATGACTGGATAAGAACACTAAGAAGAATCCACACTTGTACCCTCAAGTCCACCAAGAAATCCTTTGGTTCCTAAGTTGTAGCCCTAGCTCTTCAAAATTTGCATCTATACTTCATCACTTCACTCTAAATGAATGAAATTCTGCAACTATGCTAAAGACTCCACAAAACCTTTTATTTATATCCAACTAAGCCACAAGTCAGCCCAACATGTCAAAAACTAAATTAAATCCCTCACATTAAATATAGGTTGAGCCACAAGTCAACTACAACACTAAATTAAATACCCATACATAAATTAAATGTCAAAAGTTAGCTCATAGACAACTCGGCATGAATAGAACCAAGACCAATACTGGTACTTGACATATATAGGAACACTTGGTATCCACTAGGAAACTTGGCACCAATAGGTTCACTTGACATCCACTAGGAAACTTAGCACCAATAGGAGCTACAATAACTCAGCATGCACTAACTAACGCGGCAACAATAGAAAATTGAAAACCATTGGCACTAGGCTCCAACATGCAGGGTTGCAAGAAATCCAAGGATGCTCCTACATCAGACACCCTAGGTTCAAAAAGATGTTGTTGTAACTAGAAGAACATCTTCTGGGATTCAACACATAAATCCAAAATTGATTCTTCACATACATATCTTCAAAATCTTGAACTTGCACACTTTTTCCCTTGTTTTTCTTTTGCTTCTTCACATCCATCTTAGATGTATTATAGGTCTACTTTCCACACTAATCTCCAACCTTCTCAAAATCTTTGAACTCAACTTGGATGCCAATACTTAGGTTCCTCCTTCCAAGCTCCTCATTCTACAAAGGAATTGGGAAAAATTTCTTGCCACCTTTCTCAACAGTAAACACATTCTTGACACAATCATGCATAGCCCTGCAATCATATTGACAAAGTCTACCAAGCAACACATGACAACTATTCCTCTCCACAATGTCACACAACACTTGATCCTTATACTACCCAATCTGGAATGAACAATGCATTGCTCCCTCACTTCAAAAGTATGTTCACCTTGCAACCAGCCAATCCTATAAGGATAAGAATGTTTCACTCTCTTCAAACCAAGTTTTTGAACCATCTCCTTGGCAACATGGTTATCAGTGCTACCACCATCTACAATCACCTTGCAAAATTTAGCACCAGACTTACAATAATTCCTAAACAAACTAGTCCTCTAACAAGGATCCAATGTTCTCTCACTCACCAATACTTGTCAAGCTAGGAAACTTTCTCCTTGCTTAGGTTAACTATCTTGAACTACAACATCATTCATAATTGCAGTTGTCCTACCAATTGGACATTTAGGAGATCTCTTCCCTTCTTTACCACATCTAAAATAATTACCTTTGGATTCACCTCCACCTATTCTTCTTTCCTGATTGGTAGGTTTTGGTTCACCTTCAACACTCAATTTAGCTTGTGCCAAGCTATTCTACTTCTCTTTCCCTCTAGCATTACCTTGAAATTTCCTCTTCAACTTATCCTCTACCTTTAGGGCATACTGCTAAGCATCCTCATCTATAGAAATATTTAGCATACCAACCTCATCCTGAATATTGAATCTCAAACTATTAATGTATCGAGCTACCTTTTCTTTTGATAATTCTCTATAACTAGACTGAATAGTCAACTTGTAGAACTCCTCAGTATAATCTTTTATAGACACATCTTTCTATTTTAGATTCTACAATGTTTCATACAACTAAAGTTCATAACTAGCAAGAATGAACTTAGCCTTCAATTTAGTCACCATCAATCTCCATATAGAGATCTTCATTTCACCTTCCTCTTCTCTATCTCTTTGCAATTCTTTCCACCAAAGAGTAGCATGTCCGTTCAATTTAGTTTGTGACAAACTCACTCTAAGTGGATCTTTGATATCCTCAAGCTCAAAGTAGTCTTCCATTTCACCAATCCAATCAATTAGGTCTTTAGGAGTCAATGTACCTGAGAATTTAGAAACTTCCATCTTATGCTTTACCTTCAACTAAGATCCAAGTCTAGCAAACTGACTAGCCCTAGTTCCAATAGGTCTCTCCACATGATTAGTTCTATCCTCACCACTAGATCTAGAAGCTTCAAAGTCTTTGACAACTTCCTCATAACTAGCTTTAGTACCCACATGCCTAGGTATACCACTTAAAGCACTTACAATTTCAGCAATCATGTCACTCTTCCTCAATGCAATCTCAAATTTGAACTCTACTCTAATCTTCTTTGAGATCCTTTCTTCCACAACGTCACTAAGATCATCATTTCCCCTATGGTCCAATCTTCTTGGAAGCATCCTCCAAAATTTTAGCAAATGCTAAGCAATAGATCCACTAATCTAGAAGATCAATCAGCCACAAGATCAACCTCTCTACAAACCCTAGTGTAAACTACCTCAACTTCAGTGATGTATCAACACATTCAGGAATAACCTTCACTCTGATACCATCTGACATAGTGCAGGGTAGGATATATCCCAACCCCCAACAAACAACCACATAATAGAAATACAACAACAATAATGCAAGATCTAATACCAAATCACAACTCTTTATTCATAGAAATAACTAATTACATGCAATATGTCTAGTTGTAAGACCTTCTAGTTTAGGGCCAAATACAAACAACAATTACAATATTAGTTTTGCAAGATCCAACTTACAAACTCAATCCTAATCTCAACTAGTCTAGATTCATGATTGGATAAGAACACCAAGAAGAATCCACACTTGTGCCCTTAGGTCCACCAAGCAATCCTCTGGTTCCTAAGTCATAGCCCCAGCTCTTCAAAATTCACATCTATAATTCATCCCTTCACTCCTCTGAATGAATGAAATTCTCTAGCAATGCTAAAGACTCAACAAAACCCTTTATCTATACCCAAGTAAGCCCAAGTCAGCTCAGTGCATTACAAACTAAATTAATTCCCTCATATTAAATATAGGTCAATTCACAAGCCAGCTACAACACTAAATTAAATACCCATACATGAATTAAATGCCAAACTTTGTCTCATAGACAACTCGGCACGAATAGAACCAAGACCAATACTAGCACTCAGCATATATATGAACACTTAGCATCCACTACGAAACTTGGCACCAACAGGTTCATCTAATATCCACTAGGAAACTTGGTACCAACAAGAGCTATAGTAACTTAGCATACACTAGCCAGCTTGGCAACAATAGAAAATTGAAAACCACTGGCACTTGGCTCCAACATGCAGGATTGCAAGAAAGCCTAGGATGCTCCTGAATCAATTATACTTCACATACAAAGACTAATTTTATTTTCTCTCATTTATATTTTTCATAGAGCATATAAATTAAGATTACAAATTTTTGCAAAATCAAATTTATGTACAAGCAACAATTTTGTTAGCCATCATATTTATAATGCAATTTCTCATTAACTTAATTGTTGTTCCAAAAGTTCAAATTTAAATATTTGAAATAATTTGATCCCTCATATTTGAATTTTAAATAGACAATTAGCCCACATTGATTAAGTGAGAAAAGTCTTAAAAAAATCTTTTTGTGGGAGTTGATTGATTTTGGAGTACTAAACCTAGGCTTATACTTCTTCGTGTTAATAGTTTGATAAACAAGTTTCCTAGACTTTCCTCCAATTTCTTAGTAATATTTTTTTTCTAGGTATCTGCAAGAACAAGAATTACTTGTAGACAAAAAATTTCTTGTTACACTCAATTTGATATAAAAATAATAGAAATAGTTAACTAATGCTTTGAGAAATTATGATTGAATATGAATAGAGGATATTGAATTTATGCATTAAAGGAGCCTTCCTTCTCTTGTTACTCATTAGGTTTGTATGCTATCAATATTCATTGATGGTTATATTTAGACCTTAAAAAGGAATTTTTTATTTATTTTGAATTGAATCATTTCGTCAATATGACATTTTCTCTTTCTTTTTACATGTTGTTTGCATATGTGTTGTCGTATGTCAAATATAAAGGAACCATATTTCTTAAATATGTTTTATGTTTAAAACTCAATTGTAAGCTTCATTTACAAGTGAAAATTTTATATTAAATCTAAATAGATAATTATATAAAATTGTGCCACTAATATTATAATATAAATAATATATCTATATTGCAAATATACTTTGGATGCTTCATTATTTCTATGAAATAATTTTTAAATAAACTACTTATAATTTGAATAGAAAGAAATATTTAAAAATATTATTTATAAAATACATGATGTATATTCAATGAAAATATGATAGTTAAATCTATGATAGTCATCACACATAATAAATCAAGTAATAAATTATTATATAATATAAAAATTAAGTTTAATACAAAAAAAACTTATATTAAGTTTATAGAAAATATTATATTGATAAAATAATTTTTCAATTACATAGATTCACATTGATGTTATGGAAGGATTCTTTTATTAATAAATTTTTATTTTTTAATCATAGTTTGTCTTCTCATTATTATTTTAAGTATCATCCATACATTTAGCATAGGTAGTTCAAATGCCCATCATATAATAGTGGGTTAGCAAGTTAAAACAAATACATGACTCTTAGTGAGATTTTCACAAGGAAAATGAGGTTTATACCACATTATATTTGTTGTTAATCAAGTCATGAAAGTAAGAAATGTAACCACATTATTGTTGTATACAATGAAGACACGTGTCTATTTTATTTTGATTAAATAGTGCTTGTATGTGGATGTAAATAATATGAAATATTATCACCTATTAAGTGAATACTCTAAATAATATCTAACTATTGAACAATATAATATATAAAGATAATTTAAAATAGAATTCACAATGTAGTGTGTTGATTAAGTCATGATGATACTGTTGTCCTTACCCAAGTTCTGAAAGACAATAAATATTATAAATTAGTTCTTTTTAAGAGTTAATTATCTCAAGTTAGGTATATGTTATCTAAATTAGTTTTATTTGAATTTGTATTAATAAACATTCTATAGTGTTCAATGGATGTTTAATGTTTTGAATTTCTATATCCCTTTATAGATTGATGATTTGTAGGTCATCACAATATTTATTTGTCATTTTTATATTTTTAATAGCATCATTTGGTATCAAAACAAATAGATAGAGAGATGCCTCAAGATATTTGCAGCAAAGGAGGAAAAAGATATTCAGAAGAAACAAAATTCTACAAAAGAAGTGTTTGAAAGAAATCCAGTCTAAAAATCTATAGTAAAAGAGGTGATAGATTTAGTTTTCTACAATTTGTGCAAAGTAGTTTTTGTTGAAGTGTTTTCTTGTAAAAAGATTATTGATATTACTCAAGAATAGTTCTGTTCAACCTTTTGGGTGAGATTGTGTGAGCTTTTTTAGCATCAACATTTTAGATCATACTCAATGATCCATCATCAAGATGATAGTGAGAGAGCTAAGAATGTAGAAGAATAATATGTTGTAGAACAGGCTAAATAACAAGAGGAGAGAGAAGGGCAAGGAAGAGCCACACATAAATCAAGAGAAAAAAACAAGATAAGGTCAAGAAAATGAAATAAAGTACATACTAGCAAATGAAAAATAAAATAAAACTCAATTAAATTTTTTAAAAAGAAGTAAAGACAAAATAATAACAAAAAATAATGATAATAATAATAATGAATAAATAAGTGAATGAACAAAAAGTAAACAACTAACTCAATAACTAAAAGTAACTAAATAAGAATTAAAAATTAGAAATTGAGTCAATGTATAACCAAAAAGAGAGTGGGGTGGGCACTAAAGAAAACTATGAGTGAAAAATCAAGAGCATGTGAAGATAACGAAAACCAACTTAATAAGGATCTAATTAAATATATATAACAAATAAATAATTAAGCACAAACTCAAATACAATGAAAATAATGGCAAAAAAAATATTATTAAAATAATTATAGATAAACAAATGAATAAACAAATAAATCAATAACTAAGAATAAAAAAATAGAGGATAAAAATTAAAAACCAAATCAACACATAGCTAGAAGGAGAGTGTGGTGGGAACTAAAGAAGAATACGAGCTAAAAATAAATTAAAGTGGAAGAGATGAAAAGAAAAACCAAATTGATAAGGCCTATATATTCTCATGGGTCCAAAGGAATAGGAAATATTGAAGTAAAAAATAAGAATAGAAAGATTAAGCATATTTCTAATATTTTATTAATTCTTTCTCTAAAAAAGAATTTTTTATCAGTTGCTCAGATGCTTGAAAATAATTACTAGTTGTATTTGATAGGAATGAGTTCATAGGAAAAGATAAGTCATAGAGATATGAAGTTGTTGCACAATCAGAGATGACAAACAATTGTATATTTCCTCTTAATTTCTCTTCAGAATAGAAAGTATTGAGTACTACAGAGGTGCATGATGGTGAGTTATGACATCAAAGGTATATAGATCTAAATATTTGGGGTCTACTTTTTCTTAAAAGGAAACATAGGGTTGAAGGTTTGTCATTCTTTAAGAATGAACATAATGTTAGCTCCAACTAATGTTGTAATTGATAGTGGGAGATTGTTAGGTGATGATGCTATGAATGTATGTAAAAGAATCATATTGGTTGTTTTATATTGTCATTGATGTCAAAGCCTTAGTTGACTAGACATTATGCTAACTCTTGAAAGTACCATATTATTAGATTGATGAAGAGAATTTGAAAATAGTATGCTAGAGATATAGTTGATATGTAAGGTATTCACTGAGTGACTATAGTACTACCTAAGTGATTGTAAAGAAGAAGGAAGAACACAATGTTTCTTGAGAGAGTAAGTATTAATCAAGTAATATGTTGTCTAAGTAAATGTAATATTTTAGGAGTAATAGATAGATGACAATATTAGAAAATTGGAGTTTGATGCTGACTTTTGATGGAAGGAAAGTTTGAGAAGGTCTAATGCTAGAGTCAAAGCTTTTTGCAAGGTCTACAATGGAGAAAATTCAAGAAGAATTTGATTAAGGAAATTGAAGAAAGATAAGGATGGACACAAAGTTATATGTAGTGTTATATTTGATTTGTGTCTAAGTTCATTGTATGAAGGAATTTAGTTGTAAATCTAATATCGATGATTCTCCTTAAGTGGTAAAACATGGAAGGATTTGGAAGGAATGAGAAATCTATTTAAGGAGGAGAACAAGTCAGTTTAGGCTATTCATTTCAAAAAGTTATGGAGATGATTCTATGTTTCTAGTTAGAAGGTGATTATGTTGAAATGTTAAAGTTATTATGAATAAAGAAGTTGTTGAAGGAGAAGAGAGAAGTATCGAGGCAAGTGAATTTTTCATAGTAATGAAAAGACAAGAAGAAGATTTTATAAAAGACAAAATTAGTTGAATGAGTAAAAGATATAGAAGGAGAAAGAATAGAGATCTAAGAAAGCAAATCTAGTTGCTATTCTTAACAGATCACTTTAAACTATGGTTGTTTAACTAGTGTAGCTGAAAAATCTCAGAAGTATCGAGTGGACTTAACAAGTCTGTGAAATCCTATATGGTAACATTGATTAGTGGTGTTTGTAAGTCTTTTAAATCAAGCCACTCTTTTTTGTCAAGGATAGGGAGTGATAAGGTCTATATGATCTTTTGGTGAAATCCTCTAACAAGGTCACTTTAATTAAGTGTATGTAACCTTTAACAAGGTAGTCTCCTAACAAAGATCACTTTAGAAGAATGCAATTTTTGGGTTGCTAGTCCCAACTAGTTTTTCCCTTACTAGGTTTTCTACTTTAAAAATCTTGGTGTCAAATTGTGTGGATTTTATTTGTGTTTCAAGTTTATTTACATGTTTTTATAGTTTACTTTAACTCAGTAATAAGTAAGATATCACTAGGTAATTACGAAAAATTTACTAAGAGTCGGTAATACAAGGAACTGTTTGAGAATAGTTTGGAAAGAAGTGGATGTATGAGTTAAGTATTAAGTTAGATGTATCTTTCAAGTGATTGGTTTTATTGAAGTTATAGTTGTTGATGTTAATTTTTATTTTGTGGTGTTAAAATGTTTGAAGGGCTTATGAGATACTTGACATAACTGATTCACCCCCTAGTCTTAGTAATATAATAATTTGGTATCATAGTTGAGTCCTTCAAGAAAATAAGTTTAAAGGTATTCAAGAAAAATATCAAGATGAATAAGAGAGAGCCACCAATTATGAACAAGGATAACTTTGCCTTATGGATAGACAGAATGAAGTTACATATTTTAGGTATTGGAGATAATGCCACACATTAATTAGATAATGAATATGTCAGACTTGTGAGAGGATGGATGTCACACACTGATTGAAGGGAAAAACTCAGGGGCGATGATACCCACAAGATGATGTACTAATATAATTATTTTTTGTTAGAGGATGGAGCTTGTTAAGAGTCTATGAAAATTTTTAGTACATATTAGTCCCTATTAGGAGACTTTGAATCCCTATTAGGAGTTGTGCCAACCCTATTAGGATTTGTAAAGGGAGATAGATCAATTGTCCAAATAGTTTCAAGAGAAAGACCAATGAATCCACTATCTAAATCATCTATGTATTATTCCTTGTAGAATAATAGAATTGAATTATACTAGTCCTTCTGATCTTGTTACCAAATCACAAACTTCACATCCATAATCTCTTGGATCACTTATTCACATTCACCAAACACTCTGCTCATTTTTGCACTTCCTTGAACACTTCACAATTGATACTTGATGCACACACAAAAAAAAAAAGAAAAAAATCTCTAATATATACCATATCATTAGAATAATTCCTTAAGTCAGCCTTGAGGCTTTGTCAATTAATTATAATAAGATAATTGATTATTTCACAATTACAATAGCACTATCGGCTCATAGTCTTTACAAATTCTAACACATGAAATACTAGGGCTTGCACACTTGTTGACATCACCATCAAACTATCTTCTATCATTGGCTAACTACACATCCCCAAATTATACCTCAGTTGGAAGATATAATGCAATTACCAGAAATCACTTCTCATGTACTTTGTCTCTGTACTACTCACTGTAAATTAGGCATATCCTTAGTACATCTTCAACTTACTTTATGCACATTGAACCTTATCATTAGGACATAGTATGGAACATTTCCTTTCCCATGCATCATTGGAATACTAAATCTCTTTTCATATGACCTTGATCTCTATCTACTACTTTGCTAGTCTTCACAAAATTACTGCTATGTTGACATTTAATGAAAAGCACAACCATGAATGAAAATGTTAATACTCTCTAATGCTTAGGATGCTCCCCCAAGTGAATATCATCAAAATTCATCCTAAAAATCTCCCCCTTTAGCATTGATGGAAAGATAGATGAAAAACATCTAGGTTCCAAGGATACCAAATAATGCTCTGTTATTGTTGTTGCTTGTTCTTATCTTTTCAAATCCTCTTCAACAATCAAGTCTGAAATTCTTTGGCACACTACTCTATTCTACATCTTCTAGATCAGCATCATGAGTTTTTCACTAAGAAAATTCTTAGCTTCTCCCCCATTCAACAGTAGTCTTATCTTCCCCTTTAGCATTAATAACTCTTCCTGCTATACATCTCCCCTATAGAAATATTCCTTCTCTTTTAGATGAATCTTTCTAAATCTCCCTAATAACTATCTCTCCCTCATATATAATTAAGATATTTTTTCATGAATTCTCTCCCACATTGACATCAATGATAAAGCCTTCATTATGTCAATTTACTACTTCAATTCTTCAACCAACTCAAGTGTCCAAAGAAAATTTTCAATACCAAATACCAAGAGTCCTTAATGACTCTACTCATCATAGATACTTGCCCATATAGGAATCATCAACTTTTAATCTAGTCAAAAAATAGTGCTCTATACAACTAGACTGATGCAATCTCTACATCATCTACTCTAAAGTAGGAAGGGGTATAACCTCAAGCATACCTCTCAAGTACTTAAATGTATCTTTAGGTATGGGCTAATTTTTCAAGATATTTGTAATTTGATCTTTAGTACTCACATATTCTAATCAAATCTCCTTTTTTGCTACCTTCTCTCTCAAGACATGATACTGAATAGATATATTAATAGTCATAGAATGTAATACAAGATTCTTAGACATACTTATTATACTTGTGTTATCACAATATATGTTAATAGGTTTTGAAAATTCTATCCTAATATCCTTCAACATATTCTTCATCCACATCACTTGATTCAAATTATTTATTGCTACTACATACTCTCCCTAAGCTGTACTTTGTGAGAGACAATCTTGTTTCTTGCTCATCCAAGAAATCAATCTTCCTCCAACAAAGAATGCTCCACCATTGGTTCTCTTTCTATCATCCATACTACCTACCCAATCTTTTCTTATCTATACCTTATTCATCATGTACACTATTGTATTGACTACTTCTCTCCAAATTTTTTTGGATATATCATTCTCAAATAGCATTTCTCTTGTTGCCTCTACTATTGATCTATTTCTTCTTTTTTCAATCTTATTTTTCTCAGGGGTCTTGGGTGAACAAAAATTTCTCTTGATTTCATTCTCTTCACAAAACATGTTAAACTCTCTAGAGGTAAAATTTCCTCCTCTATCTGATCTCACACATTTTAACTTAACCCTCGATTCATTCTCAACCCTATTCTTAAATATCTTAAACTTCTCAAATACTTTATACTTTTCTTTAAGAAATTCTACCCACATCATTCTAGTGAAATCATCAACAAAAAACATGAAATACTTTTCTCCATAGAATCTTCTTGTTCTTGAAGGGCCACTCAAATCTTTGTGAACAATATCTAGTTTCTCTATAGTAGTAATTTCGTGCTGGGAAATGATACCTTCTTCTTCTTAGCCAAGATACTTTCTTTGCAAATAATATTAATAGGCTTTATTATCTTAGGCAGATCTCTAACTACAAATGTGTTAACCTTCATAATGTTATCAAAATTTATATGACAAAACCTCCTATGCCATAACCAATTGTTGTCCACTTTTACAACTAAACATGTTATCTTAGTGCAATATAACTAAAATATATTACCTTTGGACCTTGTTCTTGCTCCAATCATCTTACCATTTTTATCTTTGATAATGCAAGTCTTTTCTATGAATTGCAACTAATAACCTTTATCCACCAATTGTCCAACATTCAACAAGTTATTCTTTAATCCATCAACAAAGTAAACATCATCAATGTTAGTCTTTCCTTCAAGAGTAATATATCCTATCCCTATAATGTGATAGGCTACATTGCTACCAACTCTAACAATACCTCGATCATGATTCCTAAATTTAACAAACTTGTTCATATCACAAGTCATGTGATGTGAACATCCACTATCTATTATCTAATGATATTTCTTTTCAACTTGGGAAACTAGAGCTTTTTCTTCTCTAATTTCTTTGTCAAGATCATCTTCTTTAATGTCTACAAATCCTAGCTCATCATCACTCTCACTCTAAAATTTTTCATCAAATTACCCATCATCATCAAAAGGAAAATTCTTTCTAGATTTTTTTACTCTCTTAGGACATCTATATGAAAAATGACCAAACTCTTTACATGTCCAACAATTATTTTTTATACCTTGTGGCTCTTTTTCCATAAGAAGATCAATACCTTATTTGATCTTCATGTCTTTTTCAGATCTAGATCTATCTTTACTTGTTCTTCTTTTCTTTTGTATGCAAGAAAAGGATTCTAAATTAGGAAACTCAATGCTTAGTTCTTTACACATTTCTAATGTCTCACCAAGAAGCTCCATCTTCATGGTGTCAAAATTTCCTCCATTAGACTTAGGACTATCTTTTTTGAAATGACTCTTCACTGATCTCCCAAAGTTGTTAAGCTTTCACTTCAAGGACCTAAAGGTCTAATACCAATTGTTAGAATGTATAATCCACCAATATAATGGGGGGGGGGGGGGGGGGGTGGTAGGCATGAATCAGTTATACAACTATTATCATAATTATCAACCTTATTAAATCTTAACTATATGACCAATATAATCAAAAACCATAACAAGATAATCATGCACAATAACACCAAATATGTTGACTAGGGAAACCCTTGATTAGATGAAAAACCCCAATTGGGATGATTCTCACAAGATGATGTACTAATATAAATATTCCTTGTTAGAGGGTGGACACTGTTAGGAGTCTATGAAAACATTCAGTACATATTAATCCCTATTAGGAGACTTTGAGTCCCTGTAAGGAGATTTCAAACCTATTAGGAGTTGTGCCAACCTTGTTAGGATTTGTAGAAGGTAGATGGACCCATTGTCCAAATAGCTTCATGGGAAAGATCAATGAACGTACTATCCAAATGATCTCTGCATTATTCCTTGTAGTGTAATAGAATAGAATTGTGTTGCTCCTTCCTCTTTCTTTGTCTTGTCAACTTGACTTATTCTCCTTCTGATCTTGTTACCAGACTGCAAACTTCACATCCAATAATCCCTTAGATTGTTTACTCCCATTCACTAGATACTCTACTCCTTTTCAAACTTCCTTGCACACTTCACAATTGATACTCAATGCACACACTCAATAAATGAGGAAAACATATTGCCATTATACCATCTTTTCAAAATAATTCCTTGAGTTGGCTTTGAGGCTTTGTAAATTTATTATAATAAGATAATTTATTATTTGACAATTAAAATAGCACTATTGACTCACAATCTATACAACTTCTCGCACATACAAAACTAGGGCTTGTGTATTGACTGTCAGACTATCTTATGTTACTGCCTAACTAGGCATCCCTAGATTATATCTTTATTAGAAGATAGAATGCAATAACTAGAAACCACTTCTTAGGTACTTTGTCTCTATACTGATAACTATAAGTCAAGCATATATTTCATATATCTTTGACTTACTTTACACACACCAAACCTTATTATTAGGACATAGTATGGAACATGTCCTTACTTGTGCATCATCAAAACATTAAACCTCTTTTTGTATGACCTTGATCTCTATCTTCTACTTTGCTAGTCTTCACAAAATTAATACTATGCTGACATCAATGACAAACATAGTCATGAATGCAACATGTCAATACTCTCCAATTCTTAGGATACTCCCCCAAAGGAATACATCAGCATTCATGCTAACAAGTACAACCCAAGACAAAAGTTGAACCCCTATTGAGTAAAGAAAATGTTGATAATCATATAACTAAACCAATATTGCCAAATATGTAAGGAAGAACCATTCACTTGAATAAATAATCAGAGATAGAAGTTTTGGAGTACAAAAGAAAATAAAAATAAAAGAAGGTATATGTTTAATAGTTGATTTTGAGCCTAGATAAATTAAATTTGTATTCAATGATGAATGTTGGGTTAATGATATGAATGAGGAGATTCATCAATTTGAGAAGAACAATACCTACACACTTATACCAAGACTTGTTGATAAGAATGTGATTGGAACAAAATGGATTTTCAAAAACAACTTAAATTCGAATGGAGAAGTGGTAAGAAACAAGGCTAGATTGGTCTTCAAATGTTATGCACAAGAAGGAATTGACTATGGTGGGACTTTTTCACCCATTCCAAGATTGGAAGGTGTAATAATTTTATTGGCTTATGCTACCTACAAGAAATTCAAGGTATATCAAATGAATGTAAAATCTATTTTTTTGAATGGAATAATTGAAGAGGAGGTCTAAATTAAACAACCTAAAGACTTTTTTGAACCTAGAAAGAAGGAAATGGTATGCATGTTGAACAAAGCAATGTATAAACTAAAGAATGAAGCACAATATATGGTGTTGATTTCTGAAATGTTTTTTGATGATATAATATTTGGAAGGGTTGAATCTAAACTAGTCATCACACCTATGGTGACTAGAGTGAAATTATCAAAAGAGGACACTACTAGATAACTTGATCAAACACTTTATAGATCTATGATTGCAAAGCTAAAGTATGTTGTACATGGTAGAATAGATATTGCCCTAGCTAATGGAATTGTTTCAAGGTTTTCATCTAATCTAAGGGAGACACATTATTGTTATAAAAAGGATATTCAAATATCTCAAGAGAACTAAAGATTATGGCCTATGGTATAAACAAGAGGATGACTTTAATCTTAAATTATATACTAATGTTGATTGGGCTTGGAGCATTAATGACAGAAAAAGCATAAGTGGAGGAACTTTTTTTAGGAGAAAGGTTGATCATGTGGATATGCAAGAAACAAAAATGTATTTCAAAATCTACTACAGAATTTGAATATTTTGTTTCTACAATCAATAAAGTTCAACTAATGTATGGATCAAAAAATTATTGGAAGTAATGAAAGAAGAAGTAATCAAACCTATCACTATTTATTGCACATATCAAAGTAGTGATGCATGCAAAGATGAAGTACATATCTATCAAGGGTCATTACTTGAGGGAGCAAGTACAAGAGAAACAAGTAAGGTTTGAGTATGTAATGTCTAAGGAGAAAATTGTTGATATGTTTACCAAGCCATTGCCTAAGGTTGCTTTTGAGTATCTCAAAGTTAAACTAGGGGCCCTACCCCTATTCAAAATTCACTAGGTGAAGTGGCATGCTACATCAATTCATGGATCAATTGAAATGTCTTTTGGAGTTAATGCATAAGTGTTCACACTTTAGGAGTATTTCTAAAGTTGTGAAGTTAACTGTGATGAAATTGATGTAATCATTACATGCAAGGTACAAAGGAAACTACAAGGTTTTATAATTTTCATGATAAAATTTATAATGACCTTTGGCATTGTTGTCCAAGGGCAAGAATAATCAGATGGGGAGAAGTATACATATGAACAAGAATTATGTCAGGGGGAGAGAAATAGTGAGAATAAAATGAAGAAGTCAATAAAGAGAGAAAAGATAATGAAAATAGAAAAGGAAGAGAGATTACCCAAAGGGGGAGTGTTATAGGGATGAAGATGATATAAGCCTAAACTTGAAATAGGATATCATAATCGAAGGGGGAGTAATATTGAAGAAGTTGATTTTTTTTTCTACTACAAAAGACACAAATTGAGTAACAGTTTGAAGAATTGGAACTACAAAGTTTTATTATTGTTAATACATACATTTGATTATCCTATGTTATGTTTTGTAATGTAAAATCTTATGGTATTTGTTGCCATTAATACCAAAGGGGGAGATTGTTAGTCCCAACTAATATTGTAATTAATAGTGAGAGATTGGTAGGTTATGATTTTGTAAGTGTATGTAAAATATTCATATCATTTTTTATATTGTCATTGATGTAAAAATCTTAGTTTACTAGACATTATCCTAACTGAGGAAAGTACCATATCATTAGAATGATGAAGATGATTTGATTGATGCAAAGGATTTGAAGAAAGCATGATCATGATAACATTGATATGTAAGGCATTCAATGCATACTTGAATGAGCCAAATAATGATTACATAATGTTGGTTTGATTTTTTTACAATCATGTATTGTTGCAATGTATTGAAGATCATAAGCTTAATTGAGCCACATGGTTAATGAAGGCAAACTATATTCAACAAGTGGCTATAGTATTGCTTGAGTGATTATAAAGAAGAAGGAAGAGCTCATAGCTTCCTAAGTGAGTTATTATTAATGGAGTTATATGTGCCCAAGAAAATGTAATGTTTGTTGAGTGACAACTAGATAAACAAGATAAGTAAATTGGAATCTAAGGCCAAATTTTGATGGAAATTAAGAAAGTTTGACAAGGTCTAATGAGAGAGTCAAAGTTTTTCGCAAGATATAATACATGGAGAAAATTGAAAAAGGATCTATTAAAGGAAATTGAAGAAGAATAAGGATGGACACATAGTTATATTTAATGTTATATTTTCTATGTGTGTAAGTTTATTGTATGAAGGAATTTAGTTGTAAACCTAAGATTGACAATTTTGACTAAGCAACAAAAGATGGAACGATTTGGAAGCATTGAGAATTTAATTTAAGGAGGAGAACTAGATAGTTAAGCTTCTAATTTTGAAAGGTTGTAGAGATAATCTCATGTTTCTTGTTAAAAGGCGATTATGTTGAAATATTAAAGTTGTTGTGAAGAGAGAAGTTTTTGAAGGAGAAGAGCTAAGTATTGAGCCAAGTGAATTGAGAAGAGTAGAGAGAAGACAAGAAGAAGATTTCGTGGAAGATAGAATAAAGAGAGTGAGTAAATGATAGAGAAGGAGCAAGAACAAAGGTCTTAAGAAGAAAAGGTAGTTGTTATTGTCAACTAGTAATCACTTTACACTATTACTATTTAACCATTGTAGCAAAAAATATTGAAAGTAATGAGTGGACTTAAAAAGTATGTGAAATCCTATATGGTAACATCAATTAGTGGTGTTTGTAAGTCCTTTGGATTAGGCTACTCTTTTTAGTCAAGGAGGGGGGTGATAAAGTCTAGATGATATTTTGGTGAAATCCTCTATCAAGGTCACTTCATCAAAGTGTATATAACCATTAACAAGGTGGTCTCTAAATGGAGATCACTTCAAAAGAGTGAAATTTTTGGGTTGTTGGTCCTGATGGTCTAAGTTTTCATAGTGCAAAGAAGCTTCAAAAATATGTGTGAAAAATCATGTAATTTATGTGTCCTGCAGTTTAGGTTTTCTTTTTTGTAATTTTTCAAAATTTTGTGTTACCATAGCAAATCCTTGATCCTCATGCTATTTGAATTTTATTAAATTCTCAAGGTTTTTCACGAAAAAAGTCATTAAAATTCCCTAAGTATGATAAAACTCTAGGTTATAATCAAATTTTTAAAGTGTTTGCAAAATTCTTAAATCCGCTCCTTTACAGTGTTACAGTGTTAGGTTTTCCCATAGAAGCATTGAACTCTCTTTCTTCTATTTCTGTTGTCACATTTCATCTTTGGCATAAAGGCATAAAGTCATGTTTTGATTTACGAGCATATAGTTGTGTGACCTATAATAACAAAGTGATGAACTATGAAGCTTTCTAGGTACACGATTGATCCTCAGGCAGACAAGCATAAAGTGTTTTTCATACTTTATAAGTTTTTATTTACGGTTCTATGATGATGAGTTAAAATATATCAGTGAAAGCAATTCATTCAAGTATTTCCAATCATATGTTTTCCTTTTAAGCATATGAGCATAATATGTTTTAAAAGTAACCATGTTCCTTTGGTTCACACAAATAAGTTTTGTTAAAATATTAGATCATAAAGGCTTATCGTAGCATAAAGGATATCTCATGAGAAGACGGAAAGTGGTTTTTAAGATTCTACATGTAAGGGAAACTCATAACAGTGAAATAAGTTTTCATTTCTTCTATGAGCCTTTGTTGTCCTAGCTTGCAAGCAACTGTAAAATAATGACATAAAGAGGAATATGTCATGTGGGACATAACAGACTACCACATGGGCTCTGAGATGATAAAATCAAGTTGTGATACATTGCATATGTTAGATGGGCCCAGCACATGTGGAGGATAACTTAAATGTTTCATTTTGCATGTGCTTAAATCAAATATGATGTTTCTTCTATTTTTTTTGAGATCTAATATGGGTTGTTGATTCATTGAAAAGGAGGATTTTTTATTATGCTCTTATGTTTCTAAGTATACCATGAGGATGAAGATTTGTTCCATCTCCTTCTCCATGGATACAAGATTTGTTTGAACGTATGAGCATAAAAGGTAAATTGGTAATCAAATGAGAACTTTATGACACTATGAAGGGGAATGAAATGTAAGAGTGGGAGGTGGCTTGCAAAGTCTTTTTGATGCGATAAGAATGAGGTAAGCCATGAGGGCGTAAAGAGAAATAATGAAAAGGAAAAGAGCATTATGATTCTATGGGGAAGGTTTCAACTACATGAACGGAGGATGGATTTGTGAAGTATTACAATTTGTTGAGAATTGAAGCATGCATAGGAGCATAAAGGGTAAAATGAAAGTGTAACAAAATTTTTACATTGGTACAAGATGTGTTGAAGCATAAGCATGAAGAGGCATATTGAGAGGGTTTGAGATGTTATGGTGAAAGGGACCATGTAAGAACATAAAAGAAATTGCATAGTCATGCTAAAGAGCCCTAATTCTTCTATGCTTGGAGTTTTTTGAAAGCATCACCAAATAGATGTAAAGGATTTCTAGTTATATCTCTAAGGTTATGAGGATTAAAGGGTTTTGACTCAGCATAAAATTGGAAGACCAGATTTGAAAAGAGAGTGGCTGAAGTATCATGCTAGTTAAGAAGAAATGAAAAATTCACCATGGTCAAGTAAAATAAAACACAGAAAAGTACTTCATGATTGAATTACATGGTTGATATTCTTTACTGACAACCTACAAGGGTGGTATTAAAGCTCATGCATGCAAAATTTATTAAAGATAGTAGATTGTATGATTAAAATATTAAGATTTGATTGAATGTTTAGATTATTTTCCATTCTAAATAGCTCATCTTTTCTATTCTGAGAATTTCAGGTGTCCCTAGCTTCATGAGTTTCTATGTTATTGTTGTAGAAGTTTAAAATAGATTTGTAGAAAAATGGTTGACATGGAGGTTGAAGAGGTTTTGACTGAAGAAGTAGAAGTTGAGGATGAAGGTGATGATGTCATAGAAGTTATGGCCAAAGGAAAGAAAAAGAAGGGTTTTGTGAAAACAAAGAAGTCGAGGGTTTGAAAGCCAAACAAACATGCAAAGGATTGGTTAGAAATTCATCTAGGGTCATCTGATTCAATTTTAGCAAATGACCATGTTTTCAAGGACCCCTACTTCTTGTGTAGGGATGAAAAATTCCCTAAGGTTGATGGTTTTAATTTTTTTTTGTATTTCTATCATAACAGAATAGAAAAAGTGCCAGTATACAACCCATGGAGTAGAAATATGGAAAAATTGATATTCCTTGAGGTATTTGTTGACATGGACCTTTTGAAGGCTTTGCTAAATTTTTACAATCCAATTACAAGGTCATTCCATAGGCACAATGGAAGTATTTTGTGCACACTTGACATGACTTCTTTTATAAAGGCTTTTGGTTTGGAAGGACAAATCGATGTGCCCATAGACATTGATGATTTATAGGGTAAATTTAGGAGGAATAAAACTTATTTTCTGAACCATGTGATATTACCCCACATCCCTTACAATTTCAAGAAGGAAAGATAGATTCCAAAGAAAGTAGAGGACCACTTGCCATTGAGTAGATTCGTAAACTAGTTTAAGAATATAGTGTATGGATTACACAAAGTGTTGGGAAGTGATGGGACAAAGGATTATGTATATGGTTCATTGTTTCTAATAGCATGTGATATACAAGACCCCTTCCAAAAAAAATAATATGATTATGTGGGATTCATCATGGATAGCATGCACCATCAAATTGTGAATGCTACGAAGGGAGAATTGAAGGACTTCAAATTCCACCATTATTCATTGCTCATGCACCTCATTCTATATAAGAACATTGGCAACATCAATCAAGATTTCATTGATCAAACTTTTGATGAATTTGGTGAGTTTCTTGTGCAATTATGAACACACATTTGGGATAAGAACTTTCATTATTCAAATAAAAATGTATTTTTCAATTTGTTTAGTTCTATTATCATGAGAATAGTAGATCATACCTTTTTTAGGGCCCCCAATATTTTGAAAACTTTACTTTGACCTTCCTTTTTAGATGAGAAAATGAAATTAGATCACAATTGGGGTGATATATATCTATTTAAGTAGTGTGCATTGATGAGATTATATACATGCCCACAACCACCCCATTCATTACCTAAATATCTTCCTCTTAGATTAGCTATTGTAGAATTCTTTTGGCAATTTTTATTAATGAACAAATAAATGATCCTTCCTTCTCTATACAAACCTACATTTGTTTGTAGAAGTTTTAAGGTAGGAGATTTTGTAATTGGTAATAATGCATATGAAGAATTAAGTGAGTACCTAGGCCAGTATAAGTTTGCTACTGGACCTTATAGAATGTATGACCCAGAGAACTATATAAAAAATGAAGTAAAAGCCATTAGGGGTTATATTCTACCTCCTAACAAACCAATCCCTATAGGCATCTTAATTGCTAATATAGTAGCAATAGGGGAGGCAAATGAGTTGCTAGCAAAATATTATGAAATTAGGAAAGTGGAGGAAGCCTTGAAGAGGACTAGCTCAAAATTGAAGGATTTTTATACTAATATCCCTTATTCTAGAAATTTAAGAAAAATGGTTCAAAATTTTGATCACATCATGGCTCAAATGCCAAATGATCCAAAGGGAGAGGAGGCAATGGTGAAAATATAATCCCTTGAGCTTTTAGATCAATTGGAGATTGATGTTGAAGAGGAAGAACAACCATGATTTCCACATGGGTGGCCAAAGGAAGAAAAAATACAAAAGATAATGCATATCCGAGAAAGAGTGGTGAGCAGAGCTTTGTAGGTCATGCCAGGAAATGATCAATATTTTGCTAATATTAGGAAAAATTATTTGTATCAAAATGATACAAAGGCAGGAAGAGCTTCAAGTGATTTGTAGATTGTAGCCTCCAGATTGGATGATAGACTCATCCAATCTGATAAATTTAAGGAGGATGATGATTTTATTAAATCATATGAATTTAAAAGTTTTTGATATAGAATTAAGAAAAATAAACTCACATTGAGCCTCATGCTAGGAGAGGATCTTGAAAAGAATAAGGAATTGGTTGATAAGTTGTTGGCATATGATCCAAATAGTGAAACAGTGACCCCTATAGAAGCTAGGGAGCTAGTTCATAGAAGTGGTATGATTCTAGTACCAGGGTGGTCTATAGAGAAAGCTTTTGTTCTTCACCAAATGAGAAGTCGAGATAAGGCTATTAGCTATGAAGCTAGCAATATTGAAGGACTGAAGAGAGGGTCAAGTTATAATGTAGATAGAAAGACCCTAGTAGTATGGAGTGTTGCTCCTAACACCAAGAAACCCAGAATGATGGATATCAAGGAGACTACTAAGGGCAACATGATTGTCTAGACAATGGATAATACCACTAGAAAAGAGATATCCAACCTAGTTAAACACTTTGCACTCATGAATGAGGCAAAGGTGGATCAGATTAAAGATAGGCTTGCTATTGCATATAATGAATGTTTAGATGTGAGAATATTGTATGAGGAAGAGCCACTAGTACATTTGACCCCATTTTTAGACCAAAATTTTTAACCATCTAAAAAAATGGGGTCAAATTGGTCATTTTATGCAGGCAATGTATATAATTTTTTTAACTAGAAGCCCATCTTGGTCGAAATTTCGACCAACACGAGCTTACACTTTCCCAAAATTAAAAACAAGGTCTTCGCCATGCTAATGTATATAAATTTTTTAACTAGAAGCCCGTGTTGGTCAAAATTTTGACCAACACGAACTTACACTTTCCCAAAATTAAAAACAAGTCTTTGTCGCACCCTAATTTCAGTCTTGCGTGATCAGAAGAAAGGCTGTGCAGTTAACGTTGGTTGGATACTGCATTTTGTGGCACTATTACATGTAGAGGAAGGGTTTGAAGATTACGTGCCACGTTTGGAATCTTTAGTGCAACCTCTGCCGAAATAGTAAGGTTCTATCTCTATTATATCTCCTCCTTTTCGTTGTTCAGCACATCATCTTCAATGTGATTGGAATTTGTAACATATAATTTTCCTCAGTGGCTCCCACCTTACATGCCTTGTGTGGATGTTCTATTTATTGGTTTGGGAGTTTTATTTTCACTACTAGACACCTCTATTTTAAGCTGTGATCTTCTAGCCATTGGCTAGCTTCATGGTGGATTCCCCAACTGTGGGTTTGATGCTTTGGATTGGCATGAAAGGTTTTCCAAAGCTTTAAGAGATGCAAGCTTTCATTCAAGTTGCCTTGATTTCAAGATGTCAACTAAAGCCTCTATTACATGTGTATCAATTAATGACTCTCTACAGCTGTCATCAAGATCAAATTTTGCAAGAGCTTTTGCCATTTCCAATTTTGATTCAGCTGACCCCTGCAAAGGAAATCAACCACTGGCTTGCACTAGTTTTCCATCACCATAGCTTTAATGTTTTTCGGAGAGTCTGCTAGTTCATCTAACATTTGTTCAATTTCTATTCCCCTGTTTAAGCATCCATCAACTACATCATAATGCGAAAAGCTATTGAGATAGCTGATAATGGATTCTTTGCTTCTCACAATTACATAATAATTTCTATTCAACACTTATCCATAAAATGAGAATCTGCTAGTTCGAACAAGCCTTCAAGCAATTGTGATACTGGTGGCCCCACTATATTGGCTTCTCTTTTGACTATAGCTCCTCAATTATTCAGTGCCTCTTTTCCCTATGTTTCGCTTTTAATTTTTTTCATAAAAATTAAGCTTGTAGAGTCTTCAAGAAACCATTTAGCCAATGGTTGAAAGAATGGCAGAATTATAGAAAAGAGACAGTTCAAAATAATTCACATAATTAAAACTATGCTAGAGTTTGTGTAAACTGATACAACAATTATGTACCCTATTTTCTTCAATACAGATTCTATTCACAAATAAAACTTATCTACATCAATTGTACCCTTGTTTATCCAATGTGCTCACAAGTTTGAACCTCTTCACATTGATGCTGGTGGCATTCACACCAGATCACTTAATGCTGATAAAGTTACAGACCCTTGCCAGTGTAGTCATGAGTTTTGTCTCTTTTAATGTGTAGAGAATCCTCTTTCATTAGATAACAACACTCTTATGATCTCAAATCAACCTAGACTGCTGCTGTTCCCAAATTGGGACTATCTAAATCCGATGTAGAACTAAAACCAAATCTTGAAAAAGAAACCGATATCATAAAGAATACCCAAATTTCATATTCAAATATTTAACTTCTTGAAACCAATAAATGATACCAAGAATTGACTTGGAGAAAAACAAAATTGAGATCTTTGAAATTGTATTGTAATTGGTGATGACTTCAATCAGAAATCTCTTTTAAACTATTGTTAAACCATTTCATGCTCATCGTGACTAGCCACCAAGGTAAGAACAAAGAAATTATAGATAGCTTTAGTATCTTCAAACCAAATAGCAATTAGCGCAAGTTTTGAATACAATATAGTTCCATAAAATTTGTTTACTCCATCTATGATGATTCAAAAATTTAAGAACATAGAAATGTGCATAAGAACATTGAAGAAACAAAAGATCTGAACAGAATTAAATTCTACCATTATTCCATTCCTGATTACATTGTTTCTCCACTTTCCTTGATTCTCAAATCTTCTCATACTACTACTATTCAGAAAAATTATATATATTCCTCTCGGGTTTCTTTAATTACATATATCTAAAGATATTCAAAAGAAGGTAACCCAATAACTAATTCTTAAAACTGACTTTTAACTTCCCACACCCGACTCATTATAATTCTAAATATATTAAAGATACTAGTAAAGTATCTTGGAGTTTATTCAAAACTCTTAACTTATAACCCCCAATTACATCATTAAATTTTCTATATAAAACTAAGACTCATCCCAACATTATTAAAATAATCATTTAAATTGCATTAGAATCCCAGATCTTGAAAATAATTGGAATCTCTGGATGCCCTTGTAATGGCCCGCCAAGGGATCCAAAGAATTCCACTAAGTTTGCCAAACAATGTTTTTTTTAAACATGAAAGTAAAACCATACACAACACTTTCGGAAGCAATAGTAACATCCAACTAAAAATAACATAACATAATAGATTATATTCTTTAAAGATCCCTTAACGTTGAATTACTTCTAATCATAACTTATTCATCTAACATTACATCCTTAATAGTGAAATAACAAGGATACATCCAATGTTCTTAAACCATATACAAGTGTACTTTTAGATTGCTCAATCATCCACTATACATGTTACAAGGTATGAAAAGCTTAGAAGAATAAACATCCATGTAAATAAAGTACATCATCATCCAATATTAATCCATGATGTAATAACATAATGAGACCATAAACCATACATGATACATCATCACAAAAGACATAAACATCCATCAAAAAAGATAACCATATATCACAAATATAACTAACTAAATGCATGGTTCCTCCCAACTGTAAATAGCATCATTAGACCATCATGGATCCTAGCCATCCCTCCGTACGTAACATTCCAAAGCATCGAAGAGATCATCGGCTATAAACATAGTAGGAATGTCACTCCTAAAAATATCCTACTAACATGCAAAGTAAGGCATAATATATCATCAACCAACATATGCAAATCATCAATGTAAGAAACATACTAGTAAATACATCCATCATAAGGTATATCGTCTATCATAATGCTCCAAGAACAGAATGAAGATAAATACCAGCCAAGAAAGCATCAGCCACGGTGTCTCAGATGGATCTTAAATGATAAGAGTGAAAAAAAACACTACCACCCGACCACGTGAAACCTAAGTGGTCCACTCCCACCGTGCTAAGGAGATAATCTCAAGTCCCAAACAGGCTATCAAAATCACAAAGTACAAATCTCTATAAGTCTAGGAATCCTAAAAGTATACTACTCAAAGGTTCCATCACACAAAACTGACATCTAATTCCCAGAGGCACACAATGACATGTAGGAAACCTACTCTGCAAGCGGGAAAGTGTCATCGCATTTATCTCGTACTAGTTACCCTGGCAGTTAGCTAAACTCCACGGGTCTATACAGATCTCATGCGGCCACTAGTATCCTCTCATACTGACAAGGCATACTACAGAATGCACGGTCGCAACCATAGGTTCTCACTACTCCCATCCTAGCCTGTACAAGCGCTCAAGGCATGGGCGAGAACATCAAAACAATTATCTTTTTAGGTTCATTTAATCCCCATTTAGTGTGTAAATATTATCACTTATTAACCAAACTTACAATAAGTTACCCTGGCAGCCACTTAGGGCCCCGGCCCCCATTGCAAGCCACTTCTCGAAACTACAAGTAGATTACCTACCCTAAGCTCATGGAATCATAAAATCACCATAGTCCTATACAAGCGACTGTAAAGAAAATCCAAAAGATAATCCATTAAAAGAATCATCAAATATCCATAATATAAGCATCAAATATCCATAATAAGAATCATCAAATCTCCAAGATAAGAATCATCAAAATCTCCATGAGCATTCGAAAAGCATCCATAGAAAATCATGACCACAACAGTTCTCTATTGGAAACTGAAGGCATCACTGATAATCATAAGTATCCATTGGTTCTCAATAACCAAAATAAATCATCACATCCATTGGTTCTCAACAAGCAACCAAGAATATCTCAAAATCATACTGATCGAAGACTCCAAAATGGTTGAGTCAAAACATGTCACAACATGACATCATCAAAATAAATCCACATTTTAGTCCCATCATTGTGACTAGAAAGTAATCCAAGGATAACTGATCAATGACTCAAAAATGATTAGCTCAAGTGTCTCATACACATACATCTCAGCTTCACACATGAAGACTGATGAACAAATACAAACATTTCATAGAGCATACGATCACATAACCATTTTTGGGCTTATAAAGATTGAGACCAAATAAGATCAACATGCCAACACATCTCATAACCCTCGAGCCTCCGGTAACAACCTAGGACTGGTCAACACTAGTCAACCCAAAAACCCAAAACAAGAAGCATATAGAATACACAATGCAAACACATGTTTTGGTTTACTAAATTCACATAGTTGCATAATGTGTAGGGGTTTCCAGTTTTCTGTTTGCAAGAATACTTTCAAGTGTCTTAAGTTTCATCATTTGACCTACAAGTCAACCCAATTGTTCCCCGATAGCATTATCCTTCCATTATTAAGAATTACATTCTAAGAATAACTTAAGGGTAAATATTCACTAAACTGATCATCATTGACCCTTAATCAACTTGTTCTCTTTATTTAACTATGATCCATATTCTAATTGATTAACTTTCCTATAATATTACTTCAACTTTTCACATAAATCAAGGACCATTATTCGTTATCATATAAGAAAGCCAATTATCAATCTTTGAATAAGAATATTATAAATTAATTAAAATGATCAATTAAATCAATCAATTAACATAGGTACACAATCCATGTCCTATTAACATTCTAATAGTTAAAAATCAATTAAATATCTCTAACACTTAAGCCTCTTAATTATAATCATTTTAATAATTAAATCATTACTAATAACCGTTAAAGTATCTAAGTCATTATTCAAGTCATTAGAATAAGACTTATCAACTTCGATATAGATAATCTACAATCTCGTTAAAAGAATTATATCAATTGAATCTCTATTGCATAACTTAATTATTAATTAAATCTAATTAACTCTCATTAATTGATTTAATTAATAATTTCATCAACCTAATAAATATTAGTTGACTAACAATAGTTTGTACAAGAAGGTCATTCTTATATTAATATTTTGATAATAATACTAATAATGACCACATTTGATTCTCTTTCAAAGAATACTCCTTTACAATTTGTAATATCGATAATCATTTAGACCTCTATATTACTATTACAAGTAAACCATATTGCATAACTTCTTTATTAATTAAATTTAATTAATTTTATAATTAATTAAATTGACTGATATTTACATGACTATATTCGCAATTCAATTATTATTTAACCATAGTTTCTTAACCTATATATCAATACATTAATATTCGCAAAAATACAAGGATAACTATATCCCAATCTCATTAACATAATAATCAAGGCTGATTAATCCTTTTAAGTGAATTTTGATATATCAATCCTTGATCTATTAATCATGCTATTAATGGTGATTATCACTTAGTATAATTCCCCCCCCCCTCGTTTCTTTAATTAAATCTCCATCCCGCTAAGTTGAATTATATTTTAAACTTCAGTGGATCATTTTGCGATTCTAGTGAGCCTAAAATTGCCAATAGCATTAATCATATATCATTTATACAATTACAAACATTAATTATGAATATATGTATTGAATAATGTTTGATGGCATATATTGTTATATATAATTTCACTTCTAAATTATTTAATAATAGCTCCAAGAATATTCATCGTTTAATGACTAATAATAAATGTAAAGAATTAACTATATTCTAATCCATTATTAATAAGTTAATGATAACTTGTTATTAAACAAGTTATATTAAAATTCTCGTTAACAAGCATTAATATCTCTTTTCTAAAATAATCATTGATAATTTATTATTAATACTTCTTAAAATCAATTATCAAACATATAATAGTTATTAAATACTAATAACATATATATATATATATATATATATATATATATATATATATATATATATATATATATATATATATATATATATATATATATATAAAACTATTAACATTAAATAATGATAAATAACATCATATAAGAATCGAATTATAGTAATTGATTTAGATAATCGATTTACAAAAGAAAATAAACCTTTTAGCTGAGCCCGACATGTATTATGTATGTTTGGTGCGGGTATCGTGCCGTGCAGAATTGTCACACTCATGCGGCAGTTCTGCACGCAGTACCACATGCTACAACCAATGTAAAAATAAGGTGCGGATGGGGGTGAATTCCCTCTCGTAATGCACACTTAATATATATATATATATATATTTAAATCAACGCCCCCATCGCAGGTACCCTGCACAGAGTAGAAGGTACGGGGGGGTGGGCCATAGCCTGCCTTCCAATATGAATATAACTTATATAAGCATTTTTAATAAATGCTTCACAAAAGCGATAACGTTTTAAATAACATTTTCATGCGATTCAGAATCAGATTTGATAAATATTTTTCCATTGCGATTTTAAATAATTATATACATATATGTATATATGTATATGTATATATGTATATATATACATGCAATTCACTATCAAATATTTTACAATTTTTTTTAATAAACACACATATATATATATATATGTATATATATATGTGTGTGTGTGTGTGTGTGTGTGTATTTTTACATATTAAAAAGAGAACATACAACTTTTAAACAAAGAGGGTTTTCTAGTTCTTTAAACTAAGAATTTCTCTTTAAAATAATTGTTCTCTACATTTTATTCTATAATCCTTTTGATAGATTTGACTATAAATTTTGAAAATATTTTTAAATCTATTTCTCAATTCGATTCTAATTCAAACCCAAACTCGATTCAAATCTAATTTCCTTCTCAATTGTATCTAAGGTTTTCTAATGTTTTCTTCTCAACCAAATAGCATATCTAGATTCCAATTCAAATTGTAGATTTAATCACAAAGAGTATTCAGACACATATAACAAACATGATGAAGACAGGAAGAGAAATGGTGCAAAGAGAATATGCGAATATCACGAGTGCACCTAGACACTGATGCTAATCCGCCATGCCTCAGAAGTCCATAGAAAATCCCTTCCTTCTCCATCATCCGTGATTCCTCCAAGATCTAAGCCAATCAAATCTTCCAAGTGACTAGAAGTGCTCGAAGAAGCATAGAAGCATGTAGAAAATATATGAGCATATGAACTTCTCCAATGCTTGTAAGCTTTCAAGCTTCCATTTTAAGCTTGTAGCTTATAGCTTCCATTCAGCTTCCATTAAGCTTGTCCAAACACACTAGGAGAGCCTCTATTTAAAGACCTCTAAGATGCATCTAGAGTGTCTCTAGAAACAATTAGAAGATAAGCATGACAACCAAGCATGGGTCTTCTCCAACCTTCTAGATAAGTCTTAAGGTTGTAGACACCATGTGCTCAAATAAAATGCTAACTTCTAAGTGTAGACAACTTGTGCATTCATAGAGTGCAAACTCCAGTGTTGTCTACATGACAACTTTCGAGAATTTTCCAACTCCTATGTGAAAATAATACACATTAATTAATTTAATATTTACTTTACTCTTTCCAATTTAATTTATTTATTTATTAAATCTCATGCACAAACTTTAATAATTTCACTTTTCAATCTTAATATATTTATATTTTAATCACATGAAATCTAGAATCTTTTAATAATTTAAAATTTATTTTCCACTTTTAAATTTCATTTCCAAAATTTAATTGCTAAAATATTTATTAGCTTTAATAATAATATTATTTAGTCATTTATTTAAAAATGAACTCCAAATATATTATTATTAAAATAAATATTGTCACATTCCAACTTTTAAACTTTTAACTTTTATCTTCAAATTTAATTATTTTATTTAATTAATTTCTCAATTAATTAAATAAAATAAATATTAAAATACCATATTAATTTTTCATTAAATTAAACCATTAATTAAATCTTTTAATTAGGCTTAATTAATAGAAAATACATCAAAGACTCACAAGGTAAAAATATGAAAACCCATCATAGCCAAAATACATACAGAATCAAACCAAGGGTTTAAATCATGAATTACGTCATCTGATGCATTCGAAGGGTACTCAACTCGAATACTTGTCCTAATTTTCCAATTAGAACAAATGGCTTAAAGGGTTGGGATCTAGACTTGAGAATTTATCTCCCCTCTCTTATCATTGAGATAGTGTGATAGGGTACGCTCATCCTGGCAATTCAGGGAAGTTGATACCCAGTACCTACAACTTGCATAAAAACCACGCATGTACAAGCACAATATATACTAAACTAAACAGGCAATGGCAGGAAGTGGTGCATCGTGTAGATCTCGACTAGCAGGTGACTACGACTCCCTTCCTTAACAACATCAGACACGCCATCCAAAAGTAAACACACAAAGAAAACACGCACACCATACACATGCAAGTATGGGGTAAGTATCCATAATAACACATATGATAATAAATCATCTTACTAATCATCATTAATAACTGCAAACACTAAAAATAATCATCATACATATATGAAATGTAGAGTCTAAGCAGTCTCATCACAAAATAAGCTGAATCCACAACATAATATCTGATAATCTCAAAAGAATGCTACTAACCATCAACATAAAACTAACCCTAAAAGAGTTCAGCAATGATAACAAAATGTGAATCAGGGGTAGGCACTATAGCCCCTGTATCATTATGCCTTTGCCTTCTTCCTTGTAGCTCTTGTAGGTCCCTATTTAGCTAGTTTTTCTAGCTTAGCAGTAGGAGGAGTTCGATCTCCTTGTAACCTTGTGAGGTTGAGGAGTAACCTTGTGAGGTTGAGGAGTAACCTCAACTTTTATTGCCAAAATATTAGGTGTGTCTACCACCTCTACACTCTTCATAATGTTGTCCTTGATTGGTTTTATGCTTGTGCTTCCCAATTGAACCTTTATTGAAACTTTGCTTCCCTTCTTCATCACTTCCCATTATTCTTTGATAATGCCCTACTTTTTTCTAATATTTTCCACAAATTTCTCTACCTTCATTTTTCTAGATCATTTGTATAATTATTCCCTTGTCTAAATTTCTCATTATAAGTCCCCCATATTTATGCTTCCTTATCTCTAGGTGAGACCAACATAACCTCAGCATGTTTTTCAAGAAATTCTTGGCTAACCTCATAACCAAGAATGGTGAATAAATATCTCTCTAGGATCAATAACCTTCATGCATGCCAAATTAGTTCCAACCATAAAGCAATTTATATCTGTATACTTCTCCACAACTAACCTAGGTATTGTATGCATATATTTCATCTCTATTTGAAATCCCTTGAACAAACCAAGCAGATCACAAATAATGTCACCTTTGTATTACATGTGGTAGTGCTAAGTTACCAAAGCATTTGTTGGTACATAATTAGTCGAAGCATGTGGGTGCATGTTTCTTTTCTTCATTACAAACAAAAACATTTTAGTTTAATCAAATCGCTTTGCTCAATCGTTTATTGCTTAATCGTTTAATGTTTAATGCTGATCATATGAGTCCTGTAATATCTAATGCCATAGAATTTTAGGGCCGCCAACTGGTATCCCCACATTCCATATGAAATCATTTGAACATACGGAGATCTCCAAAAAATAAATGATTTTAGAGATAGCTAAAATAAATGTGAGTACTTCAAACTTATCATAAGAAGGAAATCACTTATTATTTTCTTTTTTACGTCATGGATGATTTCAACTTTCAACTTCACCAAAAGACCAAGGATGCATTGAAATATTTCACTATTTTGAATGCAATTTTAGTCAGTATATTCTAGGTTTAAATGTGTCAAATTATAGCAATTCTAATTTTTTTATATACATTGTTGGATATTTTTTGTGTAGATATTTTGTATTCAACATTTTGATTTTGTTGATAAGTTATCCTTCTCTAATTAACATACTCTTTCAGATGGAAATAATTAACATACATTGTCTATAAATCCACATTTTGCAAACATCTATGCCTTCTAGAAATTATAGGATCATTTTAGTTACATGTGAAAACAATAATCAAGAAAAACCATATGTGCAGATATAAACATTAATCACAAAATTTCCAATTTATTTGCAGATATATTTTCCTGTGAAGAAAGACCACGCTTGACAATATGAATGCTGAACAAAATGAGACAATGGCTGCATTGTGGGCTCAGTTATGAGGAAAACCTAATAAATTTTATTGTCCTTGCAAAAAGTGTAAAGGGTTAAAGACTCAAAGAATTCTAATCAGAACAGCCCAGAGTCATTGTAGGCAACATGGTCATGTTGAAGGGAGCCATGATTTTCGTCCATTGCTGAATGTGGATTTCGTATTGGAGGAACATGGAGGTGTCAATATCCAAGATGAGGATAACACTCTCATGGAACAAGATGATAATGTGTGAGAGGACATGATTGAAGAAGATGGTATTGGGGCAGGTGATGAAGAGGCTCATAATGATGGTACTAGAAAATCTGATAATGATGATGAAGATGGTCTTGATATACCTTTACTTGAGAAGGTACACGAGCCCTTATACGAAGGCTCCCAAACAACTCTACTCTTGGCTATAGTGTTGTTGGTGAAATTAAAGGTTATGAATGGTATATCTAATGTAGCAATGTCATGTATGCTTACGTATGTCATTTTTGTCATCTTCAATGTTAGCATACAATTACTATTCATTATATTAACAATGCATATTTGTTGTTGTAGGTTGACTAGTGAGTTTTTGTTACCACCATCAAAAAATTTGCCCCGTTCGTACTGAGAATTATCTAACATTATGGATCATATTGGAATAAAGTATCAAACAATATATGCATGTCCCAATGATCACATTCTATATCATAAACAACATGAATTTGCAATAGAGTGCCCTAATTTTCATAGTACTAGATATCGGTAAGATCAAATAACAAAAAAAATGCCTCACAAGGTTCTTCGCTACATTCCCATTATTCCACACCTTCAACAGTTATTCAGGTGCGCTAGCTTGGCACAATTTATGGATTACCATGCACGCAATAGAAGTCAGGATGACATTATGTGAATGCCTGCCAATGGTTCTGCATTTAAAGAGATAGAAGAAACATGGTCACATTTTAAAGAAGAACCTCGTAATCTGAAGCTTTCATTGGCAGCGGATGGTGTCAATCCATATGGAGATATGAGATCTATTTACTCAGTGTGGCCTATTTTTGTTATTAACAATAATATTACTCCTTGGATATCCATAAAGAGGGAGCACATAATGTTGTCAATGGCTGTGCCAGGTATATTTTTCATTTTATAGTTATCTAAATTAATTTATAAATAGTGCATGGAAATGGTCATAATAATAATGTAATGTTTATGTTCATTCAATTGCTAGGTAAATACCAAGTTAAAGATATGAACGTGTATATTGAGCCCCTAATTGATGAGTTGTTGACATTATGGAATGGCATCACTATGTATGACATCTCTAGACTGATAGGATATCGACAATTTCAATTCCATGCAATGCTTGTATGGACAATACATGATGCCCCTGGGCTAACTCATTTTTGTGGTATGTTATATTGTTAATATCACATATTTTTGGTCTGTTATATTGCTTACACATTACTATCAAATGTTTAAGTTGTGCATGATAATTGTATATGATCCACTTCTACATGATCTTTTAGGTCTTTAGACAAAGGGAAAATTTGCATGTCCAGTTTGTGGTCCGAAGATGAAATCTCGTCATTCAAAAACTTTAAGAAAGTAGGTGTTTGATGAGTTTAGACACTTTCTCCACAATAATCATAGGTATTGAATTGCTGAAAAGCATCTTTTCAATGGAAAAGAAGAGACATCATCAAGGCCATGAAGAATGACACCTCATTTATGGAAGTTGGAATATGATCGACTAAATTGTCAAGGTAATATCCAATTTGTCATCTGAAGTTTAAAATTTGTATTTTAATATTGTCTTATATTTACTAATGTTGTAATTGATGCTTGTGAAGGTCATCAAGGCATCAATGACCAACTTCCTAGAGGAATGAAAAGTTATCCTACTCAATTTAGTAGGTTACCATACTACAAGGATCTCCCAATTGCACATTTGTTTGATGCTATGCATATTGGAAAGAATGTAACAGAGACACTATGGAAAATGTTGGATGGAAGGCGTAATAGAGAACAAATTGCCAAAATTTGTACTAACATTTATGAATCCAATCATGCACTAAAAGCTTCCATTGAATCAAATAGCAATGGAGACTGCATAAATACAAGTGCCCTTCCTTCGTTATTAACGGAGCAACAATGTGATGCATTAAAAGGAGTCATAAAAAAAACAAAATTTCCAACAGGATTTGCTGCAAATATAAGCACTCTTCTATCAAAGAAAGATGATTTTGGGCCAGGGTTGAAAACACATGATTGGCATACCTTCGTCAAGGTAAGTCATGTTCTCTATTTACAGTATATTTGTAAGATTGAATGTACTACCTATTGCATTATTTAATAATATATTGAAATGATCATTTTTAATGATTACAGTTCATCCTACCTCTATCTCTTCCACAACAGTTTGACAACAGTATTAAACAAATTATATATCATCTTGGAAAATACACGAGGTTAGAAGTGTTTTTTCTTAGATTTGTAGCTTTTTCTCTTAAATCTATTGTAAAATTTTATTTGAAATCTCATTTATCTTGTTTTGCGTGTTGAATCTCTTTTAGGTGGTTATCATCTAAAGAAATTGACAAAAAAGATATAAAATATTGGAAGAGAAAAATTCCACTGCTTATGTGTGAAATGCAAAAGTGTTTACCTCCAACCTTTTTCAATGGTCAAGAACACTACCTCATACACCAAGTTGAGGAGATTGAATTGTGTGGACCTATACAAGCTAGATCAATGTGGATGGTTGAGAGGCACTTAAAATTTATGAAGGGCTTGGTTCAAAAAAGAGCACATCCTGAGGGTTCTATGATAGAGGGATATATGATATACCAGACCATGGTGTACATTACTGAATATCTTCCAAAGTTTGCAGTAGATATCTATGTAGATCGCATTTGGGATCCCAACTCTAATGAAAAATTCAAAGGGGAGTACGTGATGGGGAAAGGCAGAATGAGGAGGTAATTATAAGTTTTTAAAAAAAAGTTTAATAATTATTATTCATCATCAATATATATAAGTTGTTTGTAACTAGTGTAATTGTTTTCTTTATAGTTGGTCGTGAGTGGGATGCACTACACTTGTATATTGTAAACAATCTTGATTGGATGATAGTATGGATTGAATAGTCTCAAGAAAATGGTCACTCATTAACATGGGATGGTGTTGTATCATTGGTTAAAGAAGCTCATCGTAATGGAGATCCCAATGTTACACAAATGGTACTTGATCTAATATATGGCTTAAGAGATACAAAGGTACGCATAAGATTACTAATCATCACACATAAGTTTAATATCAACTCATAGATCGATGCAAATAATCTTGACATGTTTGAATAATTGCAGGTCAAACACCACAAAGCTATGTACTACCATGGCTGTAAATTTAGCACAAAAAAGTTAGATGAAATGAAGAAAACGTGTGATTCTAGGATAAGTGTTGTCTTTGTGGTCACCAATATTTCATCTAGAACTGACATACATCCTCAACAATCTGAAAATCGATACTATGGCATTTTTGATGATATACTTGAGTGCGACTTTAATTCATTCAAAATAGTTCTATTTATCGTCAAATGGTTTAGGTTACGACTGAATCAAAATGATCCTGATAGGACTATTATTGAACATGATAGTGGATTTACTATGATTAATACAAGGTCATTTGAGCTAGTCGGAGATGAGCCCTATGTTCTTCCAAGACAATGCAAGAAAGTGTTTTATTTTGATGTTCCATACAAACCAAGTTGGTCATTTGTTTTTAGACATGACCCAAGAGGAAGGCCGGTAAAGTATAATGTGATCGAAGAAGAAGAAATTGAAGAAATAGAAGAGGAAGTAAATGATTATCAAGAACAACAATTACCCAGTGATGAAGATGAAGAAGATGGTGATGAATTTGGTCATGCTGATGATAATGGTGATAATGATGATGATGATGTTGATGATGATCATGATCATGGTGATGATCATGGCGATGATGGTCATGATGATGATGGTGATAAAGATGATGATGATGGCGATGAAGATGGTGGTGGTGACGACGATGAGCAAAGTGACAAGTATGATGATGGAGATGATGATGATGATGATGACATGGATGAATATTGTGATGATCAATGAAATGTCCAGCTAGGATCAATGTCAACTATGATGGGGTCTTGTATGACCAAACTTTCTTTTCTAAACCATATGTGCACATATAAACATTAAGTAGAACATGTCAAATATTTTTTTTCTATATACACATTAGTTACACTAAATTTTTAACTTAAGACAAATGATTTACATATACAATCTACTTTATTATTAATATTTTTTTTGGTAATTCTATTACTTTAATTTTGCTACTGATTTCTAAGACTTACTAATTTTTTTCATAGGGTGATATGGATGCACCATCTCAGACACCTTTAGTACAGGTAAACATTAAATATTGTAAATTTTAATATTAATATGGAAACAAATGTCATATTATTATGTTCTTTTCTTTATGGCTTTGGAGTTGTTATGATGAAATTTAACTGATATTTGATGTCACAAATGATAGGAAAAAGCTAGAATGACCACTGATCAAATGCGATCTGAAATACGGGCTTCATATCTACATAACATCGCCCTTAGTACTAAACCTGTGTTCATCACCCAGCAAATCAAGAAAAGATACACTGATGAACTTGTTAACATTATCATCAAGGCTGACAGAAGTGAGAAGAGAGAGGCACTGAGAACAGAATTGGGCCGTAAAATCCAATCTTTGCAGGTAAGCAATAATTCAACTAAAGCAATAATAGAAGTTCAATAGATATGAATATTTTATACTATCTTATGGATCATGATCTCTAATTTTATGTGTACTTGTATAGACATTTTTGACATCACATGGTGAACATGGTGATGGTCGTTGCGCACAACCTTCATGTAGGTAGCACTTTGTTTTTTTTCATCAACATTATAACACTTACTTTTTTTTTGTGGACATTTTTAGCTAGTATTCCATTTGATCTTTATCCATTGCAAATGTCTTTGCTAACAATATTGTATTCTTCAGCTCATGATGAAGTGCGGACTCCTCCTTCAGTTTCCAGTCTACTATTGCCTAGTGCATCATTAACAACAAGGGGCATGCAGACATCCTCATCTATGCCCACTGAAATTGGTAAAACCTTGTTTTTCTATATTTTGTAATGTATTTATACAAGTTGATGAACAATGAAGTAGCATATCAGTGCTTAAATGATGTCTATAGAAGCCTGCATACACACAAACACATGCATACACACACCATGCATACATACATACATACATATTTTGCATTCGTGTGAAGACCCTGCTTAGATGCAATGATTGCTATATGTTCCATTCATGAGAGATGAATTCTTCTGAACTAACTACTCATAAAATCCTTATTAACTATTGCAAAATCTGATTGTTAAAAATACGACATGTAGTTTAGGACATGCAATCCTTAATGGAATGTGAGGAAAAAACATTTTTGCTAGTCAATTTGTTCAATTTGATTATATCCATAAGTGTGCTTTAATTCATTTGGTGTCTGCTTTAATTTTCATGATGTTTCAGTTGATAGACCAGTAAAGAGCAGTACTGCTGAAGCTGATCCATTTCCTGGAGCAATTCATGTGATTAGTACTGGTTCATATGAAGGGACATTATTGCTGAATAAGAAAACTATGTTTCCGTTAAAAGAATGAAAGTTTCCAGGTGCTTTAAAATTGTTTTTATTTAAAGTGTAAATTTAATTTATTTTTATATTACTCATTTTGGACTGATAAATCCTTTATGTTTTTGTAGGTAATAATGTTTTCTTTGACCATCTTTATCATATGACATTGAGACTATTCGGACCCACCATACGTAAAAGGTACGTAGTTTCATATCATTGCTACATAATTTTTATTTCCTTCCATTTATTGTAATATATTAAAGTTATTGATCTAACAATCTATTTGTTTTTAAAAAGGTGGAATTTACAAGCCGTGGAAGTAAAAAATCAGCTCATTGCATCGTTTGACGAGAAATTTGGAAAAAACATTTTTGACAATGGCCTACTTCTAAAAAGAGCAGCAAAGCATATAAAGACGGTGAGGGATCAATATAGAAGGGCTCTTAAGGATAACCCAAAGTACGATCATCCTGCTATGATTCCACCAATGGAGTGGAATGAAATAGTAGAAGATGCAAAGGAGAAAAGGCTATGTGAAGATAGAGATAATGAAGCAACACAGGGCAAAAAGAGGTATGTCATGATAGTATTAAGTACATTGTAATCATGCACTAATTATTCATATTTGTAAATATATAATCTAAGATGTTTGAAATTGTTCATAGATTGCAGGACACATCCGTGGCTACAAAAGAGAGACTAGAAAAGTTTGGCCAACACAAACTTGGCTTTGGTGGCTATATGAATCTCCAGTCTTGAGTTGTAAGTAGGAGCAATGATATGAAATAATATTTTTAAATATAATGCTGCAAACAATTTTGTCTAGTGAAACCATACATACAAAACTGATGATATTAAGCAAAAAATATAGGGCACATAATTCAATGTGGAGGTCACAGATGAAGATAGAAAACTTGCCTTGAAGGAAGGCTATAAAGTCATGGTTGCACACCTACGTGAAGAATCTATAAGACTTTCCCAAGAATCCAATTCAGAAAATGATATCTCACAGGTAAATTGGTTAGATGAAAAGTAAATGAAAGTGAATAGTTGATCCTTTTCTTTTTTGGTATTAGTTTTGAATGTAAATTGACTACATAACAATGTGCATAACATTTTATTGCAGCCTTCACATCCTACCATAGAACCTGCTTGTGACGAAGGCCATAATGTGGATTATAGTGGTAGAGGTATTAATTTTCTATTGGAAATTAACTATGCAATTATGAATACAATTTAACATCTTCAATTGCAATTTGACGTGTATCCTTTTTTTGAATATTTCAAAGTATGTTCAACATCATGCCGAAGGAGTGGAACATGTTCCAAGTGTTCAAAATGTTGACGTGGCAGTGGATCAAAATGTTAATGTACATGATGTGGAATTGTTAGGTAAGAAAAATGCACGTTATGCTGTACTAGCACTTAATTATAGACTAGTAACAGTTAAAAAAAGAAAAAGAGTATGCCAATTTATCCCATTCACTTGTTCTTGCAATAGAGCCCCCTTTAGTGCAACAACCTCCTACTCTTGCAAAGAGAAGGAGCCATCGTAATTTGACAATACACATGCCAGAAGAGGAGGAGAATGATGCAGATATGGATGCTCCTATGAGTGCTTTTCTTAAGAGAGCTCAGAAAAACAAAAAGGAGAAATGATGTTTTAAAAATCTTGTTTGATAAACCTTGTTGGATAATGAAAGAACTTTTTTTTAAGTAATTATGTATGAATGATGCATATTAATACTGATTTTTATTTTATGTAAATGAATATTGTTATGTCTTAATGAAGTCTTGATTAGTATTGTGTATTAATGAATTTTATATCATATTAATGAATGTTATGTGATTGTATTGATTGAATGTTATAGTTCATAAATGGATGAATGAATAAATGAAGTATATAATTAGATGATAATGGGTACTTTAGATTGATGTTAGGGGGAGGGGGGTGAGGCCAGATGAGCTTCCACCTTCACATGGTTGGCCTTGTTAAGTAGAGAATATTATAGTATTCTTGAAACCTAGTGAAGCTCAAACCAATATGAAATGGACACTTCACATGTGGTAGGTCTAAAATGATCCACGACTACTGCTACTCATAACATGAATTTGTGAAATACATTCTAATATCACCAATTTCAACACTCTCTTCGAAGCATAGGAGTGGTCTATAGTCTTAGCATGAATTTTGAGTAATGCCTCAGTCTAGATTGCCTCAGAAGTGGCTGGAAGAAGCCTGTACGAGTCTGAGACTATGAACTCTCCATGCCTTGGCCAAGAAGAACTTGCCAACTCTCTACTATTATGGAAAACTACAGAGTGGTGTGGCTGGTCTGCAACCAACCAATAAGTTCACAATTAAAGGAATGAGCCTTCCTTCGCCAAGGATTGCCAAGCAACGATCTCAAGTGTACCAATTTGATCAATGCTCCAAACATGTGAAAGTTAAGGTTTGAGGTTGGATAAGTGTGAAAGTTAAGATTTTTTATAAACTTCCCCATACATAGGGAAAATGACTTGAAAATTTTTAATTTTTAGTGTCTTCAAAAAACAAGGCAACAATTGATTCTAATTGGGGTCAAGGACTGTGAAGGAAGTAAAGAATGAACCCAGGATCTCCCAGAAACCAATGCATTATCCAATGGGCACTACAGTCATAATGGGAGGCAACACAAAGTCTTACTGGGGAAACATGCGACAAGCTAAAAATGAGACCAACACAAAACAATTTGGGGTGGATATCATCTTTGGGTCTTCTAAAAGATTTGGTGTCCCCTTGGACTATGGCCATTGAATCCTTATCAGCCTAGTCACATCACCACTTCTATATATACCAAAGTTTATAATAATTATAGAAAGCACAGATACATTGGAAGTTTTGGGTATTTCAAGCTTGCAGATGAAGATGAGATTTCAAATAGACGCACTTTCATGTAAGTCAGAGCAAAACCCAATAAAGTAACTCAAACCCTATTTTATGTTTCATCCTAACCAATGTTGATAAAATGTGGTGATGGATAATCTTGTTGCAAGTTTATGTTAAGGTCACTTGCTAGATCTTTTCACCTTCCAAAGAAGAAAATAATCAGAGGTTCCAATGTTTAATGCATTATTGCAAATTTATCATCTTTAATGAATTCCCAACCCAAGTAGTCTATTACACAGCCCCACCTTTGAAATTTTTTTGAATACTGTGATCATTATGCTTAACATGGGCTAGTGACATTTTTATTAGTTGTAAATGCTCATTCTTGAGCATATTCTAATTGGAAAATCTCAATGAACAAATACACATGATTTGTAGATTTTGATTATAAATTTTTTTTTTTTATAAGGAGTTGAAATTAAATTTTCCAAACAAGTCAAAGGAGCTAATTATTTTGTCATGTTATCACAATTTTGGTTCATAGATAAATTTTATGAAATCATCTCCTAATACCAAGCGGCCAGGTTGATTTTATTAGAAGGAATAGACCAATACTTTGGGAATAGACCATTACTTTGGGACATTGTCAGCGGCCTTAAAGAGGCGACTTGGTGGGGAAGATTGGTGAGCCTACATAGAGAGGCCAACTTGGTGAGATGAGATGGTGAGTTGACTTGGTGAGATGACCTAGAGAGCTAACTTGGTGAGAGGACTTAAGGAGTTAATCCTTATTGACTGAAAATTAGTGGTTAATTGTCTACAAATTTGGTTGGAGATAACTCCTTGTGTTTTTCTAGCACTTGGACCAATTTAGTTGCCTCTTTGTTAGTAGTCTTTGATTGTTACCAAGCCGAGCGCTACATTTGTCTAATTTTACTACCATGTTTATGGTGACTCACTACAAGTTATGTTCTCTATTGTTTATTTGTATCTTGAATCCTTCTCCCCAATCCTCAACCTCAATGTGGTTCCACTATCTTTTATCCCTGCCTTATGTTAGTATTGTTTGATGTTTTAATTTTGTAGCTTCTATTGTTAGTATTGTTTGATGTTTTAATTATTTTCTTCATGTATTTGCTCAATGTAGGGGGTACTTCATGATGGAACTACAGTGGCAGTAAAGAAACTTTCTTCCAAATCATTCCAAGGACAAGAAGAATTTTCCACAAAGAAACTTTTCATTAGTCATGTGCAACAGCAGAACCTTGTAGCATTAAAAGGGTGGTGTTTGAAGGAGAAAGAGAGAGTACTAGTTGGCCGACACTCCAAGCTTCTCCAAGAGACACACTGCACAGATAGCTTTAGTTGCAAAGATTTCATAGGTCAAAGACACCATGTTGTGATAGATTAATAGTAGCTAGTGCACGTTGGAGTAACTAGGAGTTCGGAGCCCCAAACTGAGATCATTAAAGACATGCCATAAACAACAACATAGTTCCTTTGTTATCTGTGATTTATACCAGGTTCTCTTTATCATTTTTTTGTGTTGGTAACTTGTGTTAGTAATGTAAACATAGATTAGTTTCTTGGGATACAGTCAGTGATTGCTCCTTCATGGTTTCGAATAGATTAAATGTTGTACAAGCTTTTCTGTAGTGGAGAATAATAAAAATTCAGAACTGTTATCTCTTGAGTTTTCATATTGTTTGCACATTCCTTTGGTCTTGTTACTATGTTGCCATGGGTGATTTCTTACAGTAGTATCCATGCTTAAGACCTGGGTTACATGCTAACTATTTGAATCATGAAGAGCTTGGAATAATTATGAGAGCGATCTTTCACATCAAAATATAACAGATATAAACCCTAGGGTTTGAAGATGATCTATACATAATTGTAGTTTTTGGAATTTTTACAAGTCCTAATGAAACGAATTGGAAACACAATTTGAAGATTGTAAATGATTAGTGTCCACTCACTACATGCTGTACAATTGTACAAATAGTGTATCATATTCATTATTGGCTATTGATAGAGAACACACAATAAATGTTAATCTTACTATGCTAGCAGAACAATTTACAAGGTTTGAAACCATATGTTAGTGACTTCCATGATTGAGAATGACCTTGAAACATGCAGATCTGAACTTATTTTGTTGATTCCAACCATAGCCCAACATTACTATCACCCTAGATTGCTAGGTAATCCTCGATATGATGTTGGTACTTCCAAATATAGTGAATAATGATGGTGAACAACAGCATGTATGTTGGAAAACTTTGAAAAGTCAGCAACGAATACCTTTGGAATAATATTGAACAATAGCATGTATGTTGCTTGCAAATACCCATCGCTTTAATCATCCACAAATTGCAATCTCCAATAAATCACTGTAGCAAGCTAAAATTCACTTCAATCTTGAGGAAAAGTGTGTTTCATCCCCTAGATATCAAAATTTTGCTCTTATATCAAAATTTGGGAACCAAGAGGGTTTCGTCCCCTAGATATCCAACATCAAGAGTTTTTACCTTTGAGTGCTTCGATAACAAAAAGGGATATAATAATGAGATGACAAAATCAAATGATTTTCTTTGAGTCTTGACCTATCTTTATAGATGCTTTACTTTAGACTCTATTTTAGTTTTCCTTAGGATCATTTTTAAAAATGCTTTAAAATTACATCTGAAGGCCTCATTTTGAATAAAGTTTAAAACACACTTTTAAAATATTACATAGGACTTACAATAGTATTAAGGTTGACTATTTGGAAATAAAGTGTTTGGGTCCAACTTAAAATATTATTATCTGTTGTGAGTTATGCAAATCACTTATGCACATTAAAACCATAAAAGACATAGATCAATTGCATGGAGCTATTGAAGTTATGCCTTGCAATGAGTTCACCCTAACTTTACACTGTGACTTGCAATCAAAAAGTTACAAAGGTTTGAACATAAGAGGTTTCACCATTGATCAATGAAAATTTCTTTCATTCAAGTACTCGACATGAACAAATTCAAAGTGAGAAATAAGAAACCTTGCTAACAACCAAATAACACAAATCTTCACCAAGCTTCAATGATTTTTTAATTATCTTGGCAAAAATTTCACAAGTCCCCCCTGACAAGTGAATTCAGCAAGCCTTTATATAGGGCTCTCAATTACAACCAATAATCCAGATTGATTCAAGATAAATAGTTGAGATAGTTCAGAGTAACCCTTGTAAGGGTCTTCTATAACTACCACTTACAATCATTAATGCTGGCCAATGCAAAATTGAGCATCAACGATGGGAAAATAGGAATATTGCCACATAATATCTTAACATGTCTTCTTCTAGAATCATGTTTCCCTTATCCTCTTTGTTGATAGAAAATTCAATACATCTAAACATGATAGTGATGTGGAATCATTTGATTGATAAAAATGGGTAGATGCCATGTCATCTTGCTTATCTTGAAATCTTCTATATCACAAAAATCATGACAGCCTTTTATGTTTAGTAATATATTTGCATGAACTATTACTAAAACATCAATATTTTTCAAATCCATCTCGTTTAGTACAAAGGTTAAGCTTAGAGTGTTAAAGCATTGAGTTGTCATTGTGGAGATTCAAGTTCAAATCCTAAAGGGATATCTAATGTGAAATTCCAAGTTGTGGCATAGTTTTCCACAGTTGGCTTCTAGTGTGGATCTTTGGTGTTGTTGCTTGCAAGGGGCTAAAACAAGTCTCATTACTGTGCTGACAATACCTTATATTAGTCTCATGTTGATGATCTTATAAGCAGAGGATAGGGTAACCATTAACAATACATAAAAAAATTAAAATCCATTTTGTGTAGTGATTAAATAGGTTACCTCATGTAGAAAACATATTGGACATGAATGGGTTGTTGTCCTTTGATAATATACAAGTCATATGTTTATTTAGCTTGAGTTTGACTTTTTGTGAGCAAGTGTAATTTAAGAAGTGGCATTGTAGAAATCAACCATTTGTTGTAATTACACATTCATTATTCACGTTTTCATCTCTTGGGTCAGTGCATGCTTTGGTTCAGTGCATTATATTGTGTCTCTCTTTAAGAAGAAATATTGGTAAGTGCAAGATGATTCCAATAGTATTGCTATCATCATTGACAAAGAAGGATAGCAAAAACTCTTTATCTCCCCAAGGATAGTCAAGGTGTAAAATATAGCCTGAAAAGCTTAAGTCTCGGCAATTATTATTTTAATTGCTCATTATGTCGATTGGTGGGACCATGCCTTTCATTACAATGCTATGGCAACTAGGAAGTGTTGTTTTGATAATTAAAATCTTTGAATAAAACTTTTGGAATTATCTTAGTTGCCAATAGAAATCACATCTTCTTGTCATCCAAGATGGAAACCATAGCTTTTTGCCTCAAATGTTTTTTTTTCCTTTTAAGTTAGCAATTGGAGTTGGGAAAATCATCTATCTATCTATAAATTTTTCTTTGCAAGTTTAGATACTGATTTTCTAGGACAAAACCCTTGGAAAACTAAGGATTGACGCAAACCCATGTTGATAATTAAAATCTATGAATAAAACATTAGGAATTATCTTAGTTGCCAATAGAAATCACTTCTTTTTGGCATTTTTCCTTTAATGTTTTTCTTTTCTTTAAGTTAGCAATTGGAGTTGGGAAAATCATCTATCTATCTATGAATATTTGGGAAAGGATTGCAATAACAATTTCCAGACAGAATAGGTCAAACAATTCCCAATTTTCAAGGTGCTATTGAAGAATCAATTTGAAAAGAAATTGTTGCATGTTTGACCTATTCCTACTATAGGTAAACCCACTATTTTTATAGCCAGCTGGGCATTCCCAGTGGATTCTTTGAGTTCACTGAATGATAAATAAGTAGGTGTAGGTTGGTATGTTGCAGTTTTCACATCTTATATCTCTATGTTTACCCCTTGTATTAGTCACTTAAAAAATTCAATAATTCTGCCAGAATATTTCCAGCTAGTAGAAGTAATTTACTATTTTTCCAACAAGGGTATTATCATTAAGAAATGTCTTCATGGTGCATAAATCATTCATGACTGTGAAAAATGGGTTTTGTTTGAGATAGTTTTATGAATTTTTAATATTCCAAGTAAAAGTCACACTTTTATATCATCAAACAATTTTGTATCGCATTAAATATTCTTGTTCTTTTTTAATCATTTCTTTTTAAAATTTTTGTGTTGTCATTATCTATGTCAGTGAGATTAGCTAGGTGAAAGTCATCTATAGCTTGATGGGTAAATACCTTTTTTCTTGCAATCGTTTTAATGAAACTCAAGATGGAAAATAAATGTAATATGTTATTCTAAAATCTCCTATTGATTTTTATAATAATTTGGTAGTGGACAATGTGCATTTGAAACAAAAAATTAGGTTGCACATGTGAACTACGGGAATTGTTGCACAAAACGTATTTATCCATTTGGAGCACCTTCTGTAAAATGTGCACTCTGTCATTTTGTGATAGCAGTTGGAGTAAGTTAATTTTGAAATTTTAATTATGTAATTTGTATTTGATCAATTTTTTCACTTTGAAACAAGTTTCGTTGTGATGCTGGGTGTTTTGTTGTAGCAATCACATTTCTTAAGACCTTGTTATGTTTGAGACTCATTGATTATTGCATGTCAATCTATTGTTTTTGCTGTTTATGCATGTTTGTTATCCATGTGACTATTTTTCCTATTTCATTCCTCATTGCTAGGTCATTTTCTTATAACAGATGAACAATATGAGGATGCCTCTTCCTACACAAAGTCCTCCTACAACATCTATGAAACCTCCATCTTCTAGCTCACTGGAGAGTTTTACTTAGGATTATGTTTAGTATCTGTTCAGTGATGAGCTATGAACTGTGTTGTTGGACACTCATGCATTATGATATCCACTGGCTTCAGTTCCTAGATTTGGTTAAATATGAGCATTGCAGTTGACGATTTCTAAATTCTATCGATTTTGGACATATCATTTTTTATTTCTTTGGAGGCATTTGCCAGCTTTCTCATTTTTAATTATGTTCAGTTTGCCATGTTTTAAAAGTTTGTTCAGTACATGCATCTGCGACTATACCAAATTTTCATATATATATATATATATATATATATATATATATATATATATATATATATATATATATATATATATATATATATATATATATATATATATATATATATATATATATATATATATATATATATATATATATATATATATATATATATATATATATATATATATATATATATATAGCTTTGCAAACTATGATTTAGTTGACAAGAGCATAGGTCTGGAATTGTTGTATTCACTTTTTTAAGTTGCTAAAGGTATGAATATTTCCATTGTGATTTGAATGCTGATTTATCTTCTCTGCAACAAGCATGGTGTAATTTAGTCCTATGGAGTTGCTAATGTTAGCAGTGCATTGTACACTACTAAAACTATGTACGTGCACCCAGGGCATGGGGGGTTTTAGGGTGGGTGTGTGCACCCAGGTTACACTGAAAAGTTTAAGTAAAACAACAAAAATTCAAAAGATGAAACATCAAGGATTTAGAAAATGAAACAAGAAGAATTTTAGAAATGAAATAACTATAGGAAAATGAAACAACAAAAAATGGAAAACTAAGAACTTTAAAACATTGGACATTCATTTGAAAATTAGGAAAAAAAATAAAATCATTTATAAACCCTACCGTTTGCTTAAAAAATCTTTTCAACAAGGTGACAAATCTTCCTCCTCTTCTGCTTGCTGCTTGTCACTCCTCTTTGACATGCAATTACTTTTTGATCTAGCAAATATGAAAAGAACCATAAAATTGTTTTTTTTGCAGATTTGTGGTGCTATTTACCATGAGATAAGTTGGCAAAATTTGTTGATTCCCACTAAGAAAATTGTGAATTTCTTCCACTGATTTGATCCATGAGTCCATTGCATTTTATGCTTTAACTACATCCTCACATGAAAGCTTAAGCCGAAACTGTTCACCCATACTTGCCATCGTCTCTGGGCTCATGTTTTCTATCATCGTTGTAAACATCTACAAAAATAGAACAAATCACATATTACTTAGAAATAAAAAATAACTTAAAATCAAACTTTGGCAATCTTTCAAAATCAAATTAAATTTCTTTCTCATAATAGTTAATACAATCTCAAGAATAAAAACCTGGAATATACTGTCTAATCAAGGGTAAACGTGGTATAAATCATGCAAAATTTACCTAAAGCATTTGCACCTGATATAAGCTGTAAATATAAATATTGGATTACAAGATAGTGGACTATTACAACTCTAAAAATGAAACTCATAATGTCCAATTAGCATTTCAAATTATCATCAAAACACAATTGGATAAAAAAGGAGTCTTGTTCTCGTGAAAGGGATGCACATGACATTTAACAGTGAATAAGATGTAAGGATCAATAAGTTTACATGAAGAAAACCTACACAGAATCTAACTGATTACAACTCATAATGCATTATTTTGGAGAGGATGTTTGAGCTGTAAGAGGCATTACAACTAATAGTTATCACACAAGAATGGAATTTAAGGCCCAATTTTAAGTCATAGCAAGGGAACAGAGTGAAGAAAGTGTTGATGATCCCAAACATCTCATCTCTATCATAACTCCAATCTCATAATAGTCAACTATGGGGATGCTATTGCACCTAACCTTGGAGAGATATAGGAGTATGTTGATAGTAAGTTTGACTAAATGAAAATCACTAAAGAGTAAGTCCTCACAACACAATTTTATCATGAATATATTTTAGCCAATAATTATATTTATTTAAGAAAAAGCTATTCTTTCCTACTACCTACTGGCACTATTTTATGTTTACCTCTTATGTCCATGTATGGCAATACAGATTATGTTGACTATACTAAATGTTGCAATTTTTTTATCAGAAATTCATAATTGTACTCTATTGTTGGGATTTCCAATTGTGTGCCTTGGGTATGACTATGCATGCATGGTTGTATTCATTAGCATCTAGGATTGTCTGGGCCTTGTGTGTACTCTTATGGTCTTGAATCTACTCTATCATTTTTTCCATGCCTACAAAATGGCCTTTCATGTGTCTCTTACTCTCTCTAAAGGAATATCAATACATGCCTTATGGAAGTCTTGTTTCTAGACTAGTAAATTTCAACATGAGGGCTTTCACTTGTGTGTTTGGTGGCAGCCAACTGTAAAATGAATGTTTAATTTTACTATTTAATAGGTATAAACATGGTATCTATCTGAATAGAGTTGATTGACAATATAGGAACCAAAAGATGCCTCCTCCACTCCTCCTGTAGAAGAAGTTTTCTAGAAAATTTAGTAGTAGGCGACAGTGACAAATGGTTCCTACCCAAACAGATATCCTCAGCACAGGCAAAACAATTATTATTATCAAGCAAAAAAGGCTCAACCTTCACCTAGTGCTTCTCAAAGACTGCTAGGAAGCTCACCTTCAGGTGACAAGCCCAAGAATCAGGAGCAGAAAAGGTGACAACATGTACCACAGTATCAGACAAATCAGAGTCAAGGCCAGCCAGTGAACCCTTTAGCAAATGGATTCTCAAATCAACTGAATGTTGTATCTACTGCGTTGCCACTACCACAAGGAATTTCTAGGTTTGTTGACATGACTTAGTGCATGGTTATTCTTCTATGGGACTATTGTATTGTAATTTAATTCCTAAGTCTGTGATGTATGCATACTTAATTGTTTGTTGCCTTTCCTCAAGTGATGTTGGGGGTGTGCCATTGGAATTGGTTGTTAGAATTATATTGGTGCTCGATGTATACATTTCAGCTTTAGAAGTTCTTATATGTACCAATTTCATTTTTTGTGCTTCATTTAAATGTACATGGATACCAATCAATACGAAGATATTGTAAATTTTGTTGTTGGAGCATTATAAGCTTTTCCTTTTAAATAATAGTTATACAACTACCGAATCCGATGTCTGTGAAACTTCTGGGTAATTTAGTTTGTTCCAAGAAGTTTTATTATCAGAGTGACAGAGTTGATTGCAACTCATTCTACCATATTGAGAATAAGTGTGGACATTAGGTTCTTTCTATTGTAACCCATAAGCCTGCCTTTAGTCTGGAGAGATTTCCATTCTATATACATTTGATCACATTATTACATTGAATTTCCTTTTCCTAATTGGGCAATGTGGGTGGTGAAAAATCATTCTTCTTTTAGAAGCTCTCATATAATTCTCTTAAGTATTGGTTATTTTTAGGCAACATTAATTATTGTTTTTTATTAAGACTATATTGATTATTGTTATAGCCAACATTTCATACTATTTATTAATGGGTGTAACATTGTGATTATATCATGCAACCATGGCTGAGTATGTCTTTTATTTATTATGTGTAGCAGCGAAGATATCTATTTTATGCTTCTTTTCTATTCCTCTATGTCCTCAAATGTATTAAAAATAGTTGAGGGCACTCTTAAGTATACTTCATAGGTCTTCTCTGGTGCATTGGTTTTTATTTGAGTTAGTATCATTAATAGATAGCTTCATAATTGTTACTAATATTATGACTTATTGACATTAGTGGTGAAAAGCATTGCAGGATACAACAAAGATCTTTGTAAAGCCACAAAACCCTTATTTTTGGGAAATGTGTTGTATAGGCACTATCAAAGGTCTAAACCAGCAAAACCCTTTACATAGTCCAAATGGGTATCCTAAATTGTTTTTTGTCTTGTAGGTTGTTAAGAAATTTTGCAAGATAATGATCAAAAACCTACATAGGAGGGCTAATTACAAAAAGGGCTGCAAAGAAATATATAGCTAGTTTGGAAAGCGATTGGAAAAAGGAGTTTGGAATTGTTTTTTTTGGTCATTCTAGGCCCAAATAAGTTAGTCAAGAGTATGAACATCTCCTACAATGCTAGATAAGAAAAAGTACAAGCCTTGGCAAAACAAAACTTAACAACCATGTTTACACAAGATAAGATAAGTTTGTGACTTGGTGAGTTGACCTAGGGGGCAGACTTGGTGAGCAAACATAAAGAGTTGACTTGGTGAGCGTACTTGAATTGTCAACATGGCAAGCTGACTAGGGGAGTCAGTTGGGCGAGCTAACATGGCGAGTCAACTTAAAATGGCGAGTTGGTGGGGCAAGTGGGGGTGACTTGGTGAGCTGACCTGGAGAGTTGGCCTAGGGGGCAGACTTGGTGAGTGAACTTAGAGAGTCGACTTGGTAAGTGTACTTCAATTGTCAGCTTGGCGAGCTAACTTGGGGAGCTGGCCTGACGATCTAACATGGTGAGTGGGCTTAAAGTGGCAACTTGGTGTGGCAAGTGGGCAAGCCGACTTAGCGAGGCCACTTAGAGATGCGACATGGCGAGCTAACTTGGTGAGAAAGCTCGATGAGTGGACCTAAAGATTGACCTTGATGAGGCACTTTGGTGGGGTGACTTGATGATCAAACTCAAAGAGTCAACTTGGTGAGTATACTTGAACAGTTGACTTGGTGGGGCAAGTTGGCGAGCTGACTTAGCAAGTCCACTTGGTCTAGCGAGATGGTGAGTTGACTTGGTGCGGTGACTTGGCAAGCTAACTTGGTGAGTGGAATTAAAGACTGACCTTGATGAGGCACTGTGGTGGGGTGACTTGATGAGAAAACTTAAAGACTCAACTTTGTGAGCATACTTGAACAGTCAACTTGGTGACATGACTTGGTGGGCTGGCTTGGCGAGCCGACCTAGCGTGCATACTTGAACAGTATACTTGGTGAGCTGACTAAAAGAGTCAACTCACTGAGGTGACTGGGTGGGAGTGACTTGGTGAGCTGACCTGGAGAGTGACAATTCATATTATACAAATTTGAGATGTTGGAACTTTTGTGGATGTGTAGGCCATTGGAACATACTGTAGGGAGGATGATGAACTTATTCTAAACTGTCAGACTCAGGCAAGTGATACAAATTGTAGAATCTTAACATATGGTTGTTCAAATTCTATACCTCCTAAATGATTTCCTTTTAGCGTATAACTTGTTGTGCATAGTTACCAAGTTTTCTTATTGTATCGGGCATATTAATAAGAAGCATATTAGTTACTGTCGATATTTTTTTAGGCATTCTATAAAATAGTTCACATGCCTTGCGTATGATATGAGATTTTTTATGCATCCTGCACTCTCTCATTTGGCTGATGATGGATTAGGGAGAGTGATCTAAAACGATGACGCTAAAACACACACAATCAAATCCAAAATGAACTTGCACTACAAATGGATTGTGTAAATCTGATATTGTTGATTTTGCATGCATGTCTACCAGCACAATCACAATATATATGTTTAAGTTGTGATTGTCCTGGTAGACATGCATGCAAAATCAACAATATCAGATTTCCTCAATCTATTTGTAATGCAAGTTCATTTTGGATTTGATTGTGTGTTTTAGTGTCATCGTTTCAGATCACTCTCCGTAATCCATCATCAGCCAGATGAGAGAGTGCAAGATGCATGCAAAATCTCATATCATACGCAAGGCATGTGAACTATTTTATAGAATGCCTAAAAAAAATTTACACACACACATTGGTAGAAATTTCTACCTTCATTGGTCAAAATTTCTACCTTCAATGGTCAAAATTTTTGACCTTAATTGGTCGAAATTTCTACCTTCAATGGTCAAAATTTTTTACCTTCATTGGTCAAAATTTCTACCTTCAATGGTCAAAATTTTTAACCTTCATTGGTCAAATTTTCCACCTTTAATGGTCAAAATTTGCAACCTTCATTGGTCGAAATTTCTACTTTTTTGGTCAAGATTTTCTACCTTCTTTGGTCAAAATTTCTACCTTGTTTGGTTGAAATTTTGACCAATTCCTGACAAAACCTGCACAATAGCTATGGACGTTTTTCGACCAAAGTATTGGTCAAAATTTCAACCACCTAGAAAGTTGGTCAAAATTTTGATCGAAAAAATTTCGACCAATGGGTTGGTCGACTTTGGTCGAATTTTGGTCAAAAAGTGGGTCAAAATTTCGACCAATAATGGTTGAAAAATGGTCTCAAATGTACTAGTGAGCTAAAGGCCAACTATGTGCAAAAAAAATAAATAGAAGAGTTGGAGGGAAAAATAAAGAGCTTAGAAGTTGAAGTGGCATCATTGTAAGAGCAACTCAAGACTATAGTAGAAGCAGAGCATGTACAAAGGAATGTAGAAGAAGTGAGGCACACTATGGAAATAGAGGCCCAAATAGAAGATATACCCATAGGGGTGAGAGTGCATGTGCCTATGTTGAGTGTGGAAGCAGAGGTTCCCCAATTTGATAATGCAACAAAGAAGGGTGTGATGATAAATATGCTAAATCATAGGGTAAGCATCTTGAAGAGGATCTCTCAAGATGCATATAATGCATTCACCAAATTGCAAGCTATAGAAAACATGTGCAAAGAAGCATTAGGTTGGCTTGATCCAATTTTTCAGCAATGGTGACCATATATGCAATTCTTTGACCGATTGATGCCATTGCTAGATAAGAAGCCAGACCTTCCTAATAAGGTCATTTTTGTTAAAAAAGGCATGGACAAAGTTAAAGTTTTGTTACAATTATTTACAGGAAAGTTGACAGTTATTTAAAATAAGATGAAAGTGTCAAAAAATGGCTTTTATTCTTTAATTCTTTCAATCCTTAATTATAATGGCCAATTTAAAGATTTGAATGAGTGGTCTTGTTCTTTTGACCACATTATAAGTTTTCCATAGGTGACATCCATTTTTGAAGGTGACCTTGATGAGTTTTCTTTCAATGAACTCATTGATACTATTTTCAAAATTGAAATTGAAATGAATAAATTCACAATAGAAGGAAAAGAAATCAAAGATGCCATGTGGCAAAAGTCTATTGGTGAGTTGGAAAAAATCAAGACATGTGACTGGCCAACCAAAAGAGATGTAATTGTGTGGGAAGAAATTGTGAAGATAAAAGCTTTACCAACAACAGGCAATTAAAGGAAAAGATAAAATTGAAAATTTGATGCTCCACCTATCCCGTGCAACTCATTTCCCCTTTTTTTATTTATGTTATGGTTCAAAGATGTTTTGAAAAAGTCTATTGTATTTCTTGATTGTAAAAGGACACATGTCAATCACATTTTCCCTTTTCTTTTTGTAACTCATGCTTATATAAATGATTTTTTAAGGCATTGTGATGGGTCTAAAAGTTGTATAAATTTTTTTTGTTCAAGAAAGGTATAGTCAGTTCAATAACATGAGGTTTTTTTGAGTTTACTTCCAATTGTGTATTTTCTAATAATATATAGAAACGACAAAACCAACAAGATATTCTAGGCCCTTCACTAAGTTTCTATTGGTCATTGTATTCATCATCTATAAGGATAATAGAAAAGGGTATTTGCATTAGATCCATGTCACCAATTTTTATCTCCATATATGACTTTGTTTACTTTGAAGTCAGCTGAATAAAGTTTAATTGATTGAATGTAGTCTAGATGAGTTGTATACTAGTTTTGTTGTTGCTTTTAATTCAAGGAATTAAGTAAATTCTTTAGTAGATTAGATGAGTTTATAAGTTTATGAAATGGATAGTTCATAAGAAGGGAAATGGGTGATTACAATTGATAAATTCATTTACAAGTTATTTGAATTAGATCTCCCACCAATAGTCAATATTTTTCCCAATGGATAAGGCACTGGTCACATAAGTCAGAAGCGAAAGAGAGTAAATTCTACCATTGCATATCAAATCAATGATAAAATAAAAATCACTTTCATTCCATTTTGTTCAAAGTTATAAATGCTGCTCACCAGTAATTTACATCTAGTTTTTGAGTCTTAGGTATGTATATGAACTAGATCTACTTATGAGAGATGTATATGAACCTAAAATTATTAAAGAATGGGATAAACTATGTATGTGTTTGAAGATAGAAGATGAGGATCAAAATGAAACTAAGATAATTTTCATACATAAATTAGCACTTGAATCATCCCTTAGGTATACCCACCTTGGTTTTGTAGAGCCTAAAGAGTAGAAAACCATTCTTGGTTTTGTTGAAGTTGAGTTCAAGTGATTTGCACATGTAATTGTTAACATGAAGTAGTTGATCCTTAGGTGATGTGAGTATTATCACTTTGATATTGAGCATTTTGTCATTCAGTAGTTTTAAACACCAACAAAATGGTGACTCTACTGGAGAATAACACTTTATGTTGTCATAAACTAGTGTATCATTTAAGATCTATGTTTCCCTTAGGTAGAGTTCGAGGTAGGAATTTCCACATGAACTTTTCTGTGGTTTTGAGGGTTATTTGCATTCTTTCTAAGATCATTAGTGAAGTAATTGTGATTTGTTTAGCATTCTTCCCATTTTGATAGGGTGGGTGGTGACTCAAAATGTTTTAACCAATGTTAATAGTTATAAGTTTGTTGTCTCAAATTATGGAGAATAAGAAGAACACACAGGCAAATGTGAAGAAAAACTCGAGAATCAAATTAAAAACTAAACTCCCTCCTATGTGAAGATAGAATTGGGCTCTAAAAAGGTCTCAAATGCATAAAGAAGACCATCCCCAAGAGCAAGTAATAAGGGGAGATCATATTCATTTTTTTGCTATGGAAGGGGAATCATCCTCCTAAAGTTCTAGATCCCATCCTAGACTATCTAGTGATGATTTTGATAGCACTCCCAAAGTAATATGTCAAGAAACTATTAGATAGTACAATACACCCAATTTAGACAAAATAAATAGAAATAATATTTTTCAAAAGAGTATGAACCCTTTCCTGTCTAATTATTCTCAAGAAGTAGGACCAAAACACTTAGACCCCGAGAGTTTCAATGATGAAAAAAATGCTAGTTCTGAGTTTACTATCCCTAATCCTAATGAGATTGAGGTCCTGAGAATGTAGCTTGTCGAGAAAGAAGCCATAAATAAGAAATTGCAAAAGGAGAGGGAAGAGAAGATTACAAAATCTTTTGAAGAAAAGTAGACATTACTTAGAAGAATTGTTTCCCTAAAGAACAAAAATGAATTAGGAACCAATGCATGGCAACTAGAGATTATAGGTCAAGTTGAATGGCTTAAGACACAAGAAAAAAAGTTGTTGGAAACTCTAAATATAAACCTAGAAGGACCTGTAATACAATAGATTAAGAACTATAGTGCTCTAGAAGCTAACAACAATAAATCAAAAGATGTAGGGCATGCTATTGAGGCTAAAGATAAATGAAAATAGAAGGAGATTCATGTTAAGATTAAGGAAGCTATAAAGATTGTTTAGATCCATGATTCCATGTCACCTTTTGATATTGAGTTGGAAAAGAAAAAGAAAGAAAAGGATGCTTTATTGAAGAGCCTACAAAATTCAAAAAATTAAGCAGCCATAGCTGAGATAAACAAAAAAATTAAATTCTTGGAAAATGCTAGGAGGCAGTCTATAGTTATTCCTAAAGATAATGGTAGATCTAATGATGCAAATCAAAATGCTAAGTTAAGGTACCTATTTCTTTCTTATCTTCATTTTCACATAAAGTAGATCTTAACAATTCTGTTGGTGATGCTAGCACTAGTAATACTATGCATAATACTAAGAGAGATATTGACCATCATCATAAGATTGATTTACAAAGGAGACCTGTCTAGTTAGAGGGTTATAGGAAAATATGTTTTGATGGAATCCCTAGTTACCCTGATCCTATCCCACAAGAAGTAAGGAAGAGGTTGCCTAAATTTCCTAGGAACAATGCTATCACTTGTGAAGACCATTTGAGGAGTTTTCTTGATATGATGAGTGATTATAAGGTTGTGGTGAAGATGTTATTATGAAGTTATTTATTCAATCATTAGATAAAAATTCTAGAGAATGGTTCAAGAGACTCCCTAAATTATCAATTGTTAATTGGAAGGATATTGAGTACTATTTCAAAGAGCAATATGGTGACAAGTAGAATCAAAGCTATATCCTAAGTGAATTTAGTAATATTAAGAGGTTACCAAATGAGTCTATCACTGAATTCAATAATAGATTCCAAATAAAGGATGTATAAGCTCATGCAAGCCATGTGAGTTGATGACATTATCTATTTGATTCCATACTTGAATGTTTTTGATGGAAAAATGGTATACCATCTTAGGGATAAGGAACCTAGGACTTTAAGAGATACTTTCAAAATTGCTATAAATGTAGAGAATAATTTGAGAATTTTAGGGAGGTTGGAAAGTAAAATACATGACCCTAGGTTGTTTGAAAATAAGGGAAATAGAAAGGAAGATCAAAAAAATGGAGGTGGAAAAAAGAAAGAGCCCAGTGAGATAAGTTAAGTTTTAAATGCTATAATGAGTCTAAATCTCCCTCAGGTAAAAAATGATAAGAGTCCCACTAAAAATAGGGTCCCTTAGCAATCTAATTTCAATATATAGAATAGGTTGCAAAATTTATCCTATAACTCCACATGGAAAGATGGTCAACCTAATTCCATTCCCCCAAGAATACCAACAACAAGGTCACCCTTGATCCCTTATCCAAAAACTCTATAAATTTAGTGGATGAGACTGAGTTCATTACTAAGCCTACATGGTGCTTTTTGTGTAAATTACCCCATGCTCCTAAATCTTGTGCAGTAGCCTTGTCCTTCCTTGGAAATCAAAATGTAGTAGAAAAATGTCAAGAATGTGAAGAAAACAATGATAATGTAGGAGGTAATATATTTGAGTCACACTGACTAATTTGATTGTGAAGATGATGATAGAGATCTAAATGAGCAAAGGTAGTTTCAGAATGAAACGCAACAACAAGTCTTTTCTAATGAAAGTGATGTTGAAGATAATGTATGCAACATGGTAAATGCCAAAGAAGAGGTGACATTAAGAAAGCCCTCTAGGGAAGAGATTGATCAAATTACTACCAACATGATAGTTCAAGTGCAAACTAGAAACATGGCTCAAAAAGAGGGAAATGACAAGGTGGCTAGTATGTTTATAAAGGGAGTTAATCTTAAGAAGGGGAAAGCTATGAAACCTAAAGAAACCCCTGTTGAGAAGGTTAAAATGACCAATAAAAAGTGGGAACCAAAGAACATGGATAATTAAAAGGTTTGTGAGTTCCCAAATAATGCTTCAAAGAATTTAGATGAGAAGATACCAAAAGAAATCATTATAAGTGACAAAAATCACCAAGCTGTTGTAAACATTTTGGATAAACATCATGATAAAAGGAATATGGTTATTGATGGCTCATCTGATTCTTCTATAGATATGACTATTGTGTTATCACAAATCACTATCAAAGTTCCTTGTTTGAATTATTAAGAATCCTTGAACATAGAAATAAAGCTTTAGCATGGTTGGGAGATACTAATATAAAGGTGAGACATAAGTATAATTAAAATCACAATCCCAAGGAAAGTAGAAAAGGAAAGGTGAAGGACAAAGAAGCTGGAGTAGTTGTGTCTCAAACTCCTCATATGTTTTTGGATAATTCTATAAATCAATGTTTGGGAAATGTTAAGCCATTTTTCTTGAGTATTTTAGTAAATGGTAAAACATTAAAAAATTGCATGATTGACTCTGGTGCTTCCAATACTGTGATGCCTTTTGAAATAATGAAGGAATTAGGCTTGAAGGTAGATACTACTCAAGCAAGATGGTGTGCTATGGATAAAAGAGAAGCGATACTCATAGGTACAATTAATTCTTTACCATGTAGACTAACAGCTTGTTTGGACAAAGAACATACTATGAGTTCATTGGTTGTTGATATTCCACCTCAGTATGGCATGTTTTTATCTAGAAAATGGAGTGCTACATTGGAGGGAGTCTATAGTGTGATTTAACATTGTCTACTTTCAACATTGAGAGGAATATAATAAAAGTAAATAGGGAGCCTAAAAGTATATATATAATAGAAGAATACATAAAGGATGATATGAAAAAATTTGTGGATATAGATATCAATGCATTATGAGCTGAGGTTTTGACTCTGATGAAATCCAAGCATAAGTCTTAGATAGAAGTAGACGCTAACGTAAATATAGACAAAGGTGATCTATATACTATGTTTTTTGATGGTGCATGCTACATAATGGATCTGGTGTAGGTATTTTGCTGATATCTCTAGTAGGGGAAATATACAAATTCTCTTTTACATTGAGTTTCCCTTGTACCAATAATATAGTAGAATATGAGGCTTTTCTATTAGGACTTAGATTGGCTCCCAACCATGGGATAAAATGTTTGCATGTTATAGGAGATTTTGAGTTGGTTTTATCCCAAGTTAGGAATGATTATGTATCAAAAAATTAAAGATTAAAACAATCTAGGAATGTTGTATGGGATATGGTTGAATGTTTCGATGCATTTGGGATGATTTGGAATGATAGGACTAATAACAAGATGGTAGACTTACTAGAAAACATAGCAATAAAACCTGATGATATTACATTTGCTGGTATATCTAAAATTAAGACTCAAACTAGACCCTCTATTCCTGATAATATCTAGAATTGGCAAGTGTTTGAAGATGATAAGGGTATTTTGAGATTTTTGAACTATGAGAATATATTGTTAGGACAAGAAATTGATTGTGCAGCCTATGTGGAGAATGTAAATGGAAAAGATACTATTCTTGGGTAGGAAGTTGTGCAATTAAAGACAAAAAAAATCCCAAAGGGTTTAGTTGTTTTAGAAACTATTTTTGACAACCAAGATAGGTCACAAGTTGATGCTAATAATTATGATGCTAAAGATATGGAGGAGGTAAATTTGGGAACTAAGGAAACACCTAAAAAGGTATACATTGGTAAGAAATTACCTCGTAAAATTAGGTAAGACTTGGTAGATTTGCTAAGTATAGACATGTGTTTGCATGGTCATATGATGACCTAAAAGCTAATAGGGAAGATCTTTTTAAGCATGAAATCCCTTTGAAACTAGATGCTAAACCTTTTAAGTAGAAACAAAGGCCAATAAATCCAACTTTGGCTCCCACAATGCAAGAGAAACTAATCAAGTTAAGAGATGCAAGAATCATTATATATCTTCATTAAAGGATAATTATGGATTGCCAAATATGGAAGCCATGTTGCAAATGGTCACTGGTTCTAAAATTATGTCTATGATGGATGGATTTTTAGGTTATAATCAAGTGGTAGTTAAAGAGTTAGAATAAGACTACATTTAATACTCCATGGGGTACTTAATATATGTCAGAATGCCCTTTGGGCTTACTAATGATGGGGCTACTTTTTAAAGGGCTATGGATGTCGCTTTCACTGATATTATTGATAAATTTTTTGTTGTATATCAAGATGATATAACTACTTATTCCAAGGATAAGAATGATCATTGCATGCATCTAGAAAAGGTATTTATCAAAGCCCTTAAGTATGGTATTTCTTTGAATCCAAAGAAATGTAATTTTGGTGTTACTAAAGGAAAGTTCTTAGGGCATCTAGTTGGTAAGCACAGAGTGAGGATTGACCCTGAAAGGGTAGAAGCAATAGAAAATATTTAGAAACCCAAAAGTGTAAAAGGGATTTAGTAATTTTTTGGGAAGATTAACTTCCTTAGAATATTTGTGACTAACTTTGTAGAGATTAATAGGCCTATATCAAGAATGTTAAAGAAAGGATTTGAGATAAAATGGGATGGTGAGCCTAGCATTGCATTCGAGAAGATCAAGCAAGCTATTAAGGATGCTCCTATTCTTAGAGCACCTAATTATGACAAGAAAATGCATATATTTTCTTTTTCTTCATTTCACATTGTTTCTACAGTACTTTTATAGAAAAATGAGGAAGGTTATGAGTAGCCCATTGCATTTTTTAGCAAATCTTTGCAGGCAGTAGAACTCAAGTATGATATAAACAAAAAATAGGCATATGCATTGGTGAAAGTGTCATGTCCCCTTTTCAAATAATTAAAAAATAATAATCTTTGCTAAGGCAGGCAGGCCCAAGAAAGTGAAGTTTCAGAAAAAGGGGGTTAATCTTTGGAAACCGTTGGACTAATAAATGAAAATTATTATTAAAATATGTTTCATTAACCTCTCTTGGATGTGAGTTATGGTTATGCCCTCTTTTAAGGGGTTTGGAGGCATTTTGGGTTGATTCCAGAACTTGATTTTTGCTCAATTCTTTGTTATTCTTCAGAGGCCGCCAAACCTGTGGAGAAGGAGACCCAAGAACGGGAGTTTGCAGGTTTCCAAGGAGACCCAAGAACAAGAGTTTGCAGGTTTCTAGGAAGGCTAAGGATGGGAGTTTGAAGCCATTCCATGTGCATGCTCATACAGAGTTTTCCTTTGTGTTGAACAATGCAGATTTGTGGGTTTTCGAGTGTGTTTTTTGGTATGAGTTTGGTGTTTTGAGTTGAGTATTTCATATCAGTTTGGGTTGCTGCTGTATTTCAGACTTTAAGATGTTAAAATAGAGCTGAATATACTTTAAGATGTTAAAATAGAGCTGAATATATGTATTGGGACATGATTAAACTTCTGAGATAGATTATTAGTGTTTTTGTGGTGTTTCCGGGCATTTTTGTGTTAATTTTAGGAGCCCGATGAGCATAGTTTTTGTCCTACATTTGTGAGCTTTTGTGTAAAGGCTATACAGATTTGGAAATTTCATTTTGTAGGCTGTTATGCTGCTGAAATTTCTGTAAAAATTTCCATTTTCATATTTATTAATAATTTGTGAAGTTGTGAAGTTTTTTGGCACTATTTCGGACATACCCGATTTGGGGTTTCTTGAGAAAATTGGTGGATCTTTGTAATATTGGTTTTTTGGTTTTAAAAATCTGATTTAAGGCTTGAAATATCATGTAAAATCAGTAAAAGGACATTTCAATGGTATCAGAGCCATGATCTTGCTAGCCTGAGGGTTTGTAGAAGTTTGCATGTCAGTTTTGACAACTACCCAGATCTTGCATATTGCTTCTAATCAGTTGCATGTCAAAATTTATGGTTGCATGCTACTTCTAATCATTTTCATGTTAGTTCATAGTGAATTTGGTGGTTGTAAAAGTTTGCATGTCAGTTTTGACAACTACCAAGATCTTGCATGTCAGTTTTGACAACTACCCAGATCTTGCATGTCATAATTTATGATTGCATGTTGCTTCTAATCAGTTGCATGTCAAAATTTATTGTTGCATGCTACTTCTAATCATTTGCATGTTATTTCTTGGTGAATTTGGTGGTTGCATGTTGCTTCTAATCAGTTACATGTCAAAATCTATGGTTGCATGCTACTTCTAATCATTTGCATGTTATTTCTTGGTGTTTGAAGAAGTTATATCCTATTGGGGTTACACTCTACTTTATCTATAATGGAAAAGTATAGTACAGAGTCTTAGAGGACACGATCTTGGACAATTGATATCCAGAGTCAAAACAGTAGAAAGGATGGTTATTTAGGCATTTGAGATAAACTTATAAAAATAAGTCATGACATGTCTGAATAGTTGGTTGAGCACCACCGTATAATGAATGACATGTTGTCCAACCTAGCTAAGGTGGATAAGTTGACTGGATTTTTATTTGGCAAATTTTCTCATAGGGAAGATGACACAATTACCAAGAACTTGCATGAGGAGTTTGAGAAACTAGCTTATAGCCAGACAAAGGTCTCAGATTCTACTCTGCCACAGGAGGTAGTGGGTTTAGATGATGATTATGAGGATGTTGTTGTGCATGATGGTGAGATACCTGGTAGAGATGAGAAGACATTAAGCATTCATGACTTTGCTGAGAAAGAGTACCAGGCATATTTAGATGCTTCATCACATGAGGTTGAGGCAGGTAGTACTTCACATGATTTGTCCAGCCAGCTGAAGGTGAACAAAGATAGTATTGTGACTTCATTATCTCATCATAACAAGATGCAGGATATGATAGGGGATCACATTTAGATGATTCAGTTACAGGGTAGACATAAGGGAGTTCAGGAAAAGTCTCCTTGTGTTGACTTACAAGCGATTAGGTAAGAAATGGGAATGATGAAGTTGAGTTATTTACATCTTCTATCAGATCGTGACCATCTTCTTAGCAATGTCAAAGACTATTCAGATGCCTTGAGGAGGAAGGAGGAGGAAGTTGACAGGCTTTCTCACGAGCTTGAGGACACTTGAGCTTCTTTGGTGAATACTCCATTGGCATTACCAGATTGGGAGAGACATGGGGATAAGCATGGCATGGAATTGAGTTTAGTTTCATCTTGCACTCCTAATACTCAGCTTTCTGTGAATGGTAGATCATATGTGGATATTTATAATGTTGAGAGTTCATCTTGCATTCACATCCAAGATATAGGGATAATTTCAGACAAGTATGTGGAATTAGTTGGTATTGGTCATATTACTCAGGTGAGGATTTTTCTTGAGTTACCAGCTGATTATAGTTTACGAATATGGACTCGAGATTGTTGTATTGGCATTTGGGATTCAGTTGACTGGAAATCTTTAACACTTTTTGGTAGCAGTGATTGTTTGGGTGCTATCATGGATTTGATTAGCAAATTACACGGTGTTGTCTTTTCTTGTGCTAGTATCTTGTCTGATGTTGGTATTAGTTTTTATACACCGATGTTGGGCTTTGTTCATATATCCAGTCGACCATACTTGCTGGAATGTGTTGATGATATTTCATATTTGGCAGTGTGTATAGATGAGTCCTAGGATTATATTGGCATTGATGACATCTAGGAGGATGGAGTGGGCAGTTTTGAAGACTTAGTTTCCTTGGGTATAGAGGAGTTGGACAGCAATGCTAATGTTTTTGATACTCTGTATGATAATATGAGCTTTAGATTTGATTCACAAGATATGGATGGTAATTCTCTAGAGACTAGTAACTTTGAGGATACTCCTTTAGACAGTGCATCAGAGGAGGTTTGTAGGAGACAGTCAAGCCAGTGCCATCATGTGTTTAATCAGTTGAGAGTTGGTGACCGAGACATTGCTATCACTTGCCAGCATTTTGATGCTACTCTTCAATTGTTAGCAGTTTATGGATGGGTTTCTCCTACTAGTGATGAGAAGGAAGGCAGTTATCTTTCCTTGATAGAGTTCCACTCTTTATGGGAGGCTACCCAAATTTTGAGATAGGATTATATGTAGTTGGTAGCCAATAGATATTATCTTATGGAGTGGGGCAGTATAGCATATGATGCATTGTTGGCCAAGGAAGATGAGGTGAGTGAGCTTACTCAGTAGCTTGAGGTGACTTCCGAGATTCTTGAGAGTACAATGTTGGATTTCAAGGAGTCACAGTTTCATTTGGCTAAGGTTACCATGGAGTTAGAGCAACTATAGTCTTTACCTAATTCTATATAGTCACAAGCTGTGGTGTTTGGTGATCCGAGGATGTCCATGGCCGAGATTGTCAAAGACAATGGAGATGGGGATGCATCCATCCTTGATACTAACATTGACATATCAGGTTCATTCCCACTAGAGTCAGGTTTAGTTGAGTTGGGTGTTGTAGTAGATTGTTGTATGCCTGACATAGTGGTGGCCTCTAGTAGTGATGGCATGGAGACTAGAGATGTATCAAAGATCATGTGTGATGTTGGTGAGTTGGCAGTTGGCATGGTTCCTGCTAGTAATACTACTCCCTTGGTGATATCTTCGGAGGTAGTAGTTAGTTCCAACATGGTTAATGATCAATTGTAGTTAGTTTCATCTAGATTACAGTTTGAGCCACTGACTGAGATTGGTGAATTCTATCGGCATTACACTGTGAGGTATGCTCATCAATTTACCTTTGATGACCATGTTGATGAGATGATGATACAAAGATGTACTTTGGTTCCTAGTGCTTATCATCATTTATGGGACAGTTTGATGCCTCAAGATGAGAGTTGTGATGGGCATGACATGGTGATAGGTTTTACAGTTGACAGCTTAATAATACGTGACTTAGAGCAGGAGTTTGGGAGTGATGTTTCAGTGGGTGTTGTTATTAATTCTACTCCTTTGGCTATGACATCTCCTGAATTAGCTAGTGATCAGTCACAGTGGGTTGTATCACTTGTTCATGGTGAGCTGTTGACTGAGGTTGGTTCTTTTAGTCAACATTATATTGCAGGGTATGTACATCAGTTAGCATTTGATCCTTGTTTTGAGGAGTTGATGGCAGGAAAATTTGGTTTGGATTCCATTTCTTACTCTTTATCTTGTAATGTCTTTTCACCATTAGCAGTGCATGGGAGTTATTGTTACGAGATAGTGGCCAGTGATTTGGAGAGTTGTGTTGACTGTAGGAGTTGTACAGTGTGTGGATTCTCCATACTTGATACAGTTTCATTCGAGAGTGTTCACCATTGTTGCAGAGTTGGATTGTACATTCTATATAGGCCAGTGGGATGCGTTGATGGTATTTACTGTATTGGTAGTTTGATTTGTCTACTTTACTTGGGTTCTAATGTTCTAAGAGTTTGTGTCTCATGGGTTTTTGACTATGGTAGTGGTGATTTTGGAGTTTGGTTGAGCTATAATTGTCAATTTGATTATGGATTCCTCTTGGTCATATTGCAGAGGATATTGCAGGAGCCTGTGTTAATTGGTAGTAGTATAGTTCATGACTACATTTGGGATCCAGGTGGATTGATTGGTTTATTGTTCATCCATTTCTTGAGGACAAGAAATTTTTGGGACGGGAGGACTTGTCATGTCCCCTTTTCAAATAATTAAAAAATAATAATCTTTGCTAAGGCAGGCAAGCCCAAGAAAGTGAAGTTTCAGAAAAAGGGGGTTAATCTTTGGAAACCGTTGGACTAATAAATGAAAATTATTATTAAAATATGTTTCATTAACCTCTCTTAGATGTGAGTTATGGTTATGCCCTCTTTTAAGGGGTTTGTAGGCATTTTGGGTGGATTCCAGAACTTGATTTTTGCTCATTTCTTTGTTATTCTTCAGAGGATGCCAAACCTGTGGAGAAGGAGACCCAAGAACAAGATTTTTCAGGTTTCTAGGAAGGCTAAGGATGGGAGTTTGAAGCCATTCCATGTGCATGCTCATACAGAGTTTGCCTTTGTGTTGAACAGTGCAGATTTGTGGGTTTTCGAGTGTGTTTTTTGGTATGAGTTTGGTGTTTTGAGTTGAGTATTTCATATCAGTTTGGGTTGCTGCTGTATTTTAGACTTTAAGATGTTAAAATAGAGCTGAATATATGTATTGGGACATGATTAAACTTCTGAGATAGATTATTAGTGTTTTTGTGGTGTTTCCGGGCATTTTTGTGTTAATTTTGGGAGCCCGATGAGCATAGTTTTTGTCCTACATTTGTGAGCTGTTGTGTAAAGGCTATACAGATTTGGAAATTTCATTTTGTAGGATTTTATGCTGCTGAAATTTCTGTAAAAATTTCCATTTTCATATTTATTAATAATTTTTGAAGTTGTGAAGTTTTTTGGCACTATTACGGACATACCCGATTTGGGGTTTCTTGAGAAAATTGGTGGATCTTTGTAATATTGGTTGTTTGGTTTTAAAAATCTGATTTGGGGCTTGAAATATCTTGTAAAATCAGTAAAGGGACATTTCAGAAAGGGGTAAAGGCTTTTAGTTGTTACTTAATGGAAGGTACTATTATTTAATTTGTCCCTACTATGGCTATAAAGGACATCTTTTTACAACAAGAGGTCTCTGGTAGAAGATGTAGGTGGATTAATAGAATACAAGAATTTAATATTGATATTCAGATCACCAAACTAGTTAGAGGTCAAGGCTTGGCCAAATTAATTGTAGAAGCCAATTTAGAGGCAAACCAAATCAATCAACTTGATGATGGTTATAGGGATAACCTTTGTGATATGGATAATTCTAACTAGTATAGAAATGTGATTTGTTACTTGCAGAATATGAAATCCCTAGTAGGATTAATAGACAACTAGAAAAGATATTTGAAGTTGCAGGCTATCAAATATGTTATAGTGTAAGGTTAGTTATGGTGGAGAAATATGGAAGGGGTCCTTTTGAAGTGTGTAGATGAAATTGAATCCAAAGGGATCTTAAGAGATATGGATGAAGGTGTATGTGGAGGTCATTATATGGCTAAAATCATTGCTCATAAAGTTCTTAGGGTTGGATTTTGGTGGCCAGAACTTTTTAGAGATGCTCATGACTTTGTGAAGATATATGATGCTTGTCAAAGGTTTAATGGAAAGTTAAAATTTTTTGGGGAATTGATTTCATTAATGAGATTTCAAATAAGTCTAGTGGTGGACATTCTTGGATCCTAGTGGCTACTGATTCCTTCACTAAGTGGGTTGAAGTAATTCCTACTAAGAATGAAAAAAGTAAAGTAGTGATTAATTTCATTCTAAATAATATTGTGACCTAGTTGGGATGCCCATAGAAACTTGTAACTGATAATGCTACGTGTTTCAGATCTAAGGAATATAAGAATTAGAATTTTTGTAAGAAATACAACATTACAAAATACACCTCATTACCTTATCATCCCCACGGAAATGGTTAGGAAGAATCAAGCAATAAAAGTACATTGGAAATCATTAAGAGGATTTTAGGAGAGAACAAGAAGGCCTATGATACAAAACTACCATTAGCTTTATGGGTTGATAGGGTTACTATGAAAAAGGCCATTGGATGTGCTCCTTTTGATTTGGTCTATGGTATACAAGCTATACTTCCATAGAATAATCTAAAGGAAATGTATAAATTTGTTCAACTTTATGAAGATGATATCATTGATGAGATGTAACTCAGGATGGATGATATTGTACAATTGGAAGAAGCAAGAAGAGATTCTTCTATTCAAAATGCCAAGTTACAATCACAGATGAAGCATTTATATAAAAAAAGGGCCATTGAGAGGAAATTTGAAAAAGGTGATATGGAATTGATGTGGAATGCTAGAATGGAAGATAAAAGAAAGCATGGTAAATTTGATCCCATCTAGCTTGGCCCATACAACATTTGTGATACAAATGGTGAAGATTCATATTTTCTTAAGGATCTAACTGGAGATATTCTTGAATTTCCAATTAATGAACAATTCTTGAAAAGGTACTTCTCCTAAAAGTATCTATATTCCATGAATTGTAGTTTCAATGGTGTTTTGTTTTTCTTGTACATTATGTATATTTTGTAAATCCCTATAAATTTCTTGTATAGTCTGGTTCCTTGTTCTAGTTGTTGTTTTATTTCTGTGCTTTCTAAAGAAGTTGTCATTACTATATCAATTATGTGGTTTTCTCTACCATAGATTTTGAATTCTTGCATAGACTAAGTAGTCTATCATCCCTAGACAGAGCTCCTAATGGTCTAATTTTTCATAGTGCAAAGAAGTTTCAAAAATATGTGTGAAAAATCATGTAATTATTGTGTCCTGAAGATTAGGATTTCTTTTTAGTAATTTTTCAAAATTTTATGTTACCCTAGTTATGCCTTGATCCTTATACTATTTGAATTTTATTAAATTCTCAAGGTTTGTCATGAAAAAAGTCATTAAAATGCCCTAAGTGTGATAAAACCCTAGTTTATATTCAAATTTTTGAAAGGGTTTGCAAAATTCTTAAAGTCTCTCCTTTACAGTGTTATGATGTTAGGGTTTCCCATGGAAATGTTGAACTCTCTTTCTTCTATTTCCATGGTCACATTTCATTTTTTGAGTAAAGGCATAAAGTCACTATGATATACGAGCATATGGTTGTGTAACCCATAACAATGAAGTGATGAACTATGAAGCTTTTCGAGTACAATATTGATCCTTGGGAAAAGAAGCATAAAGTGCTTTTCATACTTTTTAAGTTTTGACTTACAGTTCTATGGTGATGAGTTCAACCATATCAGCAAAATAAATTCATTTAGGTATTTTCAGTCATACATTTTCCTTTTAAGTGTATGAGCATAATATGTTTTAAAAGCAACCATGTCTATTGTTTTACGAGGATACAAATAATGTGTTGAGCGGAAGGGTGGAAGGGAAGATCACTTTGGTTCACACACTTACATTTCTTTAAAATGTAAGAGCGTAAGGCCCATCGTTGCATAAAGGATATCTCATGAGAAGACATAAAGTGGTTTTTATGGTTTTACATGTAAGGGAGACTTGTAAGAGTGAAATAAGTTTCCATTTCTTCTATGAGCCTTCATTGTTCTAGCTTGCAAGCAACCATAAAATGATTACATAAGGAGGAATATGTCATGTGGGACCTGATAGACTACCACATAAGCCTTGAGATGAGATAATCAAGTTGTGACACATTGCATATGTAAGATGGGACCAGCCCATGTGGAGGATAACTTAAATCTTTCATTTCACATGTGCTTAAATCAGTGGTGATGTTTTTTTTTTTTTTTTTTGAGATCTAATCTAGGTCATTGGTTCATTGAAAAGGAGGTATTTTTTATTACACTATTACATTTCTAAGCATACCATGAGGAGGAAAAGTTGTTTCATTTCCTTCTCCCTAGATACAAGATTTGTTTGAATGTATGAAAGTATAAGGTAAATTGGTAATGAGATGAGTGCTTTACGATGCTATGAAGGGGGATGAAATGTAAGAGCAGGAGGTGGGTTGCAAGGCTTTTTGATGCTATGAGAATAAGGCAACCCGTGAGGGTGTAAAGAAAAACAATGAAAAGGCAAAGTGTATTACAATGTTATAGGGAAGGTTTCAAGCATATGAATAGAGTATGGTTTTATGAAGTATTACAATGCTTTGAGAATTGAAGCATGCATAGGAGTGGAAAGGGTAAAATGAAAGTGTAACAAATGTTTTATACTAGTATGAGATATGTTGAAGTGTAAGCATGAAGAGGCATGTTGAGAGGATTTGAGATGTTACGATGAAAGGGACCATGTAGGAACTTAAAAGAAATTTCAAACCCATGCTTAAAGATACTGAATGCTTCTACACTTGGAGTTCTCTAAAAGTATCACTGAATAGACATAAAGGTTTGCAAGTTATATCTTCGGGGTATTGACTCAGCGTAAAAGAAGAAGACCAAATTTGAAAGAAGAGCAGCTAAGGTGTCGTGCTAGTTAAGAAGAAAGGACAAATTCACCATGGCCAAGTAAAATAAAACACAAAAAAGTACTTTAGGATTGAATTACATAGTTGATATTCTTTGTTGACAACTTACAAGGGTGGTATTAAAGCTTGTGCATGTAGAATTTATTACAAATGGTAGATTGAATGATTAAAATATGAAGATTTGATTGAATGTTCAGAGTATTTACCATTCTGAAGAGCTCATTTTTCTATTCTAAGAATTTCAAGTGTCCCTAGCTTTGTGAGTTTCTATGTTATTGTTGTAGAAGTTTTAAATACATTTGCAGAAAAATGGATAATGTGGAGCTTGAAGAGGTTTTGACTAAAGAAGTAAAAGTTGAGTATGAAAGTGATGATGTCATAGAAGTTACAACCAAAGGAAAGAAAAAGAAGGGTGTCATGAAAGTAAAGAAGAATTCAAGGGTTCAAAAGCCAAACAAACACATAGAGGATTGGTTAAAAATTCTTCCAAGGTCATCTAATGCAATTTTAGCAAACACGCATGTTTTCAAGGACCCTTACTTCTTGTGGAGGGATGCAAAATGCCCTAAGTTTGATGGTTTTAAATTTTTTTTGTATTTCTATTAGAAAAAAATAGAAAAAGTGCCAGCATGGAACCCGTGGAACAAAAATATGGAAAAATTGATATTCCCTGAGATATTTGTTAATGTGGACTTTTTGAAGGCTTTTCTAAATTCTTACAATCTAGTTACAAGATCATTCCATAGGCATAATGGAAGTATTTTGTGCAAATTTTATAGGACTTCTTTCATAGAGGCTTTTGGTTTTGAGGGACAAATGGATGTGCCCATAGACATTGATGATTTATAGGGTAAATTTGGGAGGAATGAAACTTATTTTTTGAACCATGTGATATTACCCCACATCCCTTACAATGTCAAGAAGGCAAGACATATTCCAAAGAAATTAGAGGATCACTTGCCATTGAGAAAATTCAAAAACTACTTTAAAAATACATTGTATGGATTACACAAGGTGTTGGGAAGTGATGGGGTAGAGGATTGCGTATATGGTTTATTGTTTCTAATAGCATGTGATATACAAGACCCATTCCACCAAAATAATATGATTATTTGGGATTCATCATGGATAGCATGCACCATCAAATTGTGAATGCTAAGAAAGGAGAATTGAAGGACTTTAAATTCCACCATTATTCATTGCTCATGCACCTAATCTTGTACAAGAACAATTGCTACATCAGTCAAGATTTCATTGATCAAACTTCTAATGAATTTAGTGAGTTGCCTATGCAATTATGGATATGCATTGGGTTAAGAACTTTCATTATTCAAATGTAGATGTATTTTTCAATTTGTTTAGTTCTGTTATCATGAGAATGGTAGATCATACCTTCTTTAGGGCCCCCAATGTTCTGAAAACATTACTTTGACCTTCCTTTTTAGATGAGAAAACCAAATTAGATCACAATTGGGGTGATATTTTTTTTCGAAGGAGTGTACATTGATGAGAGTCTACACATGCCCATAGCCAACCCATTTATTGCCTAAATATATTCTTCCTAGATTAGCTATTATAGCATTCTTTTAGCAATTCTTATTAATGAACAAAGAAATGATGCCTCCTTCACTGCACAAACCTACATTTTTTTTCAAAAGTTTTAATGATAGAGATTTTGTAATTGGGAAGAATGCATATGAAGAATTAAGTGAGTACCTAGGCAATTATAATTTGCTACTGGACATTATAGAATGTATGACCAAGAGAACTATATAACAAATGAAGTAAAAGCCATTAGGGGTTATATTCTACCTCCTAGCAAACCAATCCCTATAGAATAATTAATTTCTCATATAGTAGCAATATGGGAGGCAGATGAGTTGATGGGAAAATAATGTGAAATCAAGAAAGTGGAGGAAGCCTTGAAGAGGACTAACTCAAATTTCAAGGGTTTTTATACTAATATCCTTTATCCTGTAAATTTAAGAAAAATGGTTGAAAATTTTGATCACATCATGGCTCAATTTCCAAATGAGCCAAAGGAAGAGGAGGCAATGGTGAACAAAGAATCCCCTGAGCCTAATGTTGAATTGGAGATTGATGTTGAAGAGGAAGAACAACCATCATCTTCCACATGGGTGGCTAAAGGAAACAAAAGGTAGAAGATAATGCATATCCCAGAAAGGGTGGTGAGCAAAGCTTTACAGGTCATGCCAGGGAATGATCACTATTTTTCTGATATTAGGTAAAATTATGTGAAGCAAAGGGCTATAGAGGCAAGAAGAGCTTTAAGTGATTTGCAGATTATATCCTTTAGATCGGATGATGGACTCATCCAATCTAAGGACTTTATGGAGGATGATGATTTTATCAAATGATCTAAATTTAAAAGCTTTTTATATATAAAATTAAGCAAAATGACCTCACATTGAGCCTCATGCAGGGAGAGTATCCTAAAAAGAATAAGGAATTATAGTGAAACAATGACCCCTGTAGATGCCAGGGAGCTAGTTCATAGAAGTGGCATGATTCTAGTACCAAGGTGTGATATAGAGAAAGCCTTTGTTCTTGACCAAATGAGAAGGTAAGATAAGGTTATTAGCTATGAAGTCAATAGTAGTGAAGGATTGAAGAGATGGTCAGGTTTCAGTGTAGATACAAAGACCCTAGCAGTATGGAGTGTTGCCCTTGACACCAAGAAACCCAAAATGATGGATATCAAGGAGACTGCTCAGGGCAACATGATTGTCTAGACACTAGATAATACCACTGGCAAAGAGATATCTAGCCTAGTTAAACACTTTACACTCATGAATGAGGGAAAGGTGGATCAGATTGAAGATAGGCTTGTTGCTGCATATAATGAATGTTTAGATGTGAGAAGATTGTATAAGGAAGAGTTGAAGACCAACTATGCCTAGAAATAAAAGATAGAAGAGTTGGAGGGAAAAATACAAAGCTTAGAAGAAAAAGTGGTATCCCTAAAAGACCAACTGAGGACTATAGTAGAGGCAGAGCATGCACAAAGGATTGTGGAAGAATTGAGGCACATTGTGGAAATAGAAGCCCAAATAGAAGATATACCCATAGGGGTGATAGTGTCTGTGCCTATGGTGAGTGTGGAAACACATGTTCCCCAATCTAAAATTGCAGCAAAGAAGGGTGTGATGATAAATATGCTAAATCATAGGGTAAGCATCTTAAAGAGGATCTCTCAAAATTCATATAATGCATTCACCAACTTGCGAGTTGTAGAAAAAATGTGCAAAGAAGTAGTAGGTTGGCTTGATCTAATTTTTCAGCAATGGGGACCTTATATGCAATTTTTGACAAATTGATACCATTGCTAGCTAAGAAGCCAGAACTTCCTGATAAGGTCATTTCTATTAAAGAAGGCATCAACAAAGTGAAATATTTGTTACAATTCTTTATAGGAAAATTTGAAAATTATTTAAAATAAGATGAAAGTGTTGACAAATGGCTTTTATTCTTTAGTTCTTTCAATCCTTAATTCTGATGGCCAATTGAAAGATTTGAATGAGTAGTCTTGTTCTTTTGACTACATTTCAAGTTTTCAATAGGTGAAATCCATTTTTGAAGGTGACCTTGATGAATTTTCTTTCAATGAACTCATTCATACTATTTTCAAAATTGAAACTAAAATGAATAAATTCACAAAAGAAGGAAAAGCATTCATAGATGCCAAGTGGCAAAAGTCTGTTGGTGAGTTGGCAACAATCAAGACATGTGAGTGGCCAACCAAAAGAATGGTCATTATGTGGGAGGAAATTGTGAAGATAAAAGCTTTACCAACATAGGGAAATTAAAGGAAAAGACAAAATTGAAGATTTGATGCTCCAGTTGTCCTATGTAACTAATTTCCCCTTTTTTTGTTTATGTTTTGGTTCAAAGATATTCTGAAAAAGTCTATTGTATTTCTTGATTGTAAAAGGACACTTGTTAGTCACATTTTTCCTTTTCTTGTTACAACTCATGCTTATATAAATGAGTTTTCAAGGCATTGTGACCAGTGTGAAAGTTGTATAATTTTGTTTTGTTCAAGAAAGGTACAGTTACTCCAGTAGTATGCAGTTGTTTTTTGTTTACTTTTGATTGTGTACTTTCTAATAATCTATAGAAATGAGAAAATCAACAAGATATTCTAGGCTCTCCATTGAGTTTCTATTGGTCATTGTACTAGTCATCTAAACGGATAATACAAAATGGTATTTGCATCAGATCTATATCACCAATTTCTATACTAGTTCTATTGTTGCTTTTAATTCAAGGAATTAAGTAAATGTTTTAGTAGATCAGTAGAGTTTATAAGTTTTTAAAATGGATAGCTCATAAGAAGGGAAATGGGTGATTACAATTGATAAATTCATTTAGAAGTTATTTGAATTAGATCTTCTGCCAATAGTCAAACTTTTTCGCAATGGATAAGGCACTGGTCACATAAGTCAGAAGTGAAAGAGAGTAAATTATACCATTGCATATCAAATCAATTATAAAATCAAAATCATTTTCATTCCATTTTGTTCAATTTTATAAATGTTGGTCACCACTCATTTACATCTAGTTTTGGAGTCTAAGGTAGCTACTATTTCTAGAAGCATATGTAAACCCTACGAGAATTATGACCAAATTTGGTTACGAGGGATGTATATAAACCTAAAAATATTAAAGAATAAGATAAATTGTGTATGTGTTTGAAGGTAGAAGATGAGAATCAAAATGAAACTAAGATAATTTTCATACATCAGTTATCACTTGAATCATCCCTTAGGTATACCCACCTTAGTTATGTAGAGCCTAAAGAGTAGAAATGCATTCTTGGTTTTGTTGAAGTTGGGTCTGAGTGATTTGCACATGTAATTGTTAATAGGAAGCAGATAATCCTTAGGTTATGTGAGTATTATCACTTTGATATTGAGCATTTTTTCGTTCAGTAGTTTTAAACACCAACAGGTCCCATGTCGATTTTTCCATTAACAAGGCTTCCACATTAAAAATCTTGGTGCCAATTTGTGTGAATTTTATTTGTGTTGCAATTTGATTTAGATGTTTTTACATTTTACTACAACTTGGTAATAACTAAGATATCACTAGGTAATTATTGGAAATTTATTGACAATCGGTAATGTAAAGAAAAGTTTCATAACTGTTTGGAAAGACGTGGATATATGAGTTAAGTATTAAGTTGGATGTATCTACTGAGTGATTGGTTGTATTTAGGTTATTTTTGGTAATATTTATTTTGTTTTAATGGTATTGAAATTTTTGAAGGGACTATACAATAACTGAACATAATTGATTCACCCCCCCCCCTCCCCCTCTTAGTTACTAAACACATAAAACTTGTGAAGAATATTTATTTAGAAAATGACACAGAAACACATTTTTAATTGGCATGTCTAGAAGAGCACAAAAAATTCCTAAATTTGTTCATAGTGATTTATGTGCTCCTATGGAAACATTCAAACTAAATAAATAAAATTACTTTCTCACCTTTATTGACGACTTTTCTTGTAAAACTTGGACAATTGTTATGTTAATAAGTCTGAAGTCTTTGATAAATTTGTTGAGTTCAAACAATTAGTTCAAAAACATGGTGGTCACTTCCTTAGGGTCATTAGATTAGATAGTGGAGGAGAGTATAAGTCAAATATATTTCTAGATTTTTATAGAGTTCATGGGATTCAACAAGAGTTTTCCACTTCTTACACTTCACAAAAAAATGGAGTAGTTGAGAAGAAAAATAGAATAATTATTGAAATGGTTCACAATATGATAAAGAAAAGAACATAGATAATTTTTTTTGGGAAGAGGCACTTTTAATGGTAGTTTATTTGTTAAATAGCATCCCCACAAGAATAATTCTTGGCATGACTCTTGAACAAGCTTGGTGTAGTTTGACACCATTTGTTTCTAATTTTAGGGTATGAACAATAGTATCAAGTGCATTTTTGTTGCATATTATTTTGAACACAATGATTACATGTTATATGATCCTATCAATCAAAAAATCATTATAAGAAGGGATGTTAATGTGTTTATGAAAAAGAACACTATATTCATGATGAAAAAGAACATAATATTGAGATTGTTTGGAAGAGTGTAATGTCCCCATTTTTGGCAAGCTTCTACAGTTGGACAAGCCAGCTCATCATAATGACCCTCATGAGTTGATAATGTTGTTTGAGCATCGTAGGGACAGATTTACTATTTTTAGTAAGTCTAATTCAAGCATTTGTCATATTTGGTAGTGCAGATTGTAGTGGCGACAGTTAGTTATCACTTGTAATGGATGTGGTTATTAATTGCATGAGCTCTTATTTATTAATTAATTATTTAATTTTCATTATTAAAATTACAATATTTAATTATAATAATATCACTTAATGATGTTATTAAAAGATTTGTGTTGGAAATTTTCAAGAGTTGAGGTCTTTTTGGAACTTCTGTAGTTTCTGGAGTTGAGTTCTTTGGGAAAATTTTACCAATAAGGGATTATAAATATGATCTCATTTCATTGGAAAAAAACATTAGGTTTAATATTATTTTCTTTTATTTTCTTTGTGGCATTTATGAGTTTGTAATTTTTTGTGCCCTTACTGAGGTATAAGGGTTTAAAGTTTTTTGATGCATTCACACAGCTGAGGTTTTGTGGAGAATTATTCTTGTATTCATGTGAAAATCACTACTGAGGTATAATGATTTTTCTTATAATTTGAATTTTTTGTATTCTCCTTACTATGTTTCCTATAGCTGGTAAAATTAATTGAGCTGGAGTATTTTGGAAGTACTTATGAATTTGTTTAGGGAGTCTTTGATTACTATTTTTGTTGTAGTTTGGATGATAATTTATATTAAGGTTCAATCTATATTTTTTACTAGGATTTAACTTTAATATTACAACCCTAGCATGAGCTTTTGATACATTCATAACATCAAAATTTCTACATACTAGAATTTGAAATTATGTATATTATAAGGTGTTTCCTATGTAAGGAATTCAAATGTTGCTAAGTGTAATTACATTTCGTCCAAAACCTTATTTATGATGATCCTAAAGGCAATCTAGCATTGTTAGTTAGTGCGAAACACTTAGTCATTTACAAGGTAGAGTTATTTGGTCAACACTATGTTCAAGTGATTCTATATAGGATGAACAATGTAAAAGAGAATTATGTAAATAATTAGTTGTTGTTGAGCAGTAGTTACTATCAAGCAATCCAAGTGTCACTGAGTACTCGAGTGATTGTTGAGATTTTTAGGAGACAACATATGAGCTAAGTGATGTAGAGGTCAAATAGTTCATTGAAGGCTAATAGAAGCAATGGATGTTGAGCATAGTTGAAGCTAAGGAACAAGAGGAAAATTTGATTTGCATCAAGCTTTAGGAAGCTATTAGTGTCGATTACCAAAATTTTGTATAAATGTTTACAATGGAACAAGCATTGATGCAAACCATTTTTATCAAGCTAGAAGCATGTTTTTATGATCAAGGATATAATCAGGAGATAATTATGAATATAATTAAGGATCATCAATCCCTATGAGAGGTGATTAACCAATCAAAACACTAGAAATTCTAAGTGGGAAAAAGGATGAATTTAGATCATTGATCATGATCTAGAAGCTTCACCAAACAACTATTTAAGGAGCATTTTAGATGTAATTCATGTGGGTTATGAGTTAGAAGTTAGGATATGGAGCTAAAGATGAATTCAATGAAGTTAAGTATTAAGGATTAGTAAGGTGACCAAGCAGCGTAGAGAGTAACTATTGAAGATCTATCACAAAGAACTGATATCAGATTGGAAATAGGTGATATGTTATCAACATTCAAAGTAAAAACTAAAAGATCGAGGTACTCATATATTTTAATAGATGTTTCAAAGTAAATATCTTTATAAATTTATCCTAATAGGCCTATTTAAATCTCCTAATAGAGTGCTCACTTAATTGTGTAGTTAAAATCCTTAAGTCAAGGTAGACTAAATAATTGGTGTAAGCTCTTAAAAGAGTGAATGCCTCATAGGGTAGATCATCAAAATTGATCAAACATTGCAACCTTAACATGCACTCTTCATTGCTACAGTAGTGAAGATTTTGTGGGTGTCATCCCCACCACAATTTTACCTTCATCTTGGAGGGTTTTTGCATTACCAAATATTTGAAGAGAAGGAAGGAGATGGAAATTCAACAAAATGACACCCAATATAAGGAAGGATGCATTGGGGACTTATTTGATGAAGGTAAATCTAGTAAAACTAATGCAACAATAATAGATCTATTAGAAAATAATATCATTCCAAATGAAGAAGTAAGAACATTGAAAAGAGAACATGAAATTCAGCCAGTGAGGCTTTGTGAAGTGATTGAACAAAAGAAAAATCCTGAAGAAGACACAAGGAAAATCACTACAAATCTTGATGAAAGAGTCAATCGGGTACAAAGGATGACTCACAATCAATTTGACATGGTCAATTAGTTGTCAAGTGTCAATCATGAGATTGCTAGGAAGGTGAAAGAGATTGCAAATATAAGATATGAGAGCAATCAATTGAAAATTGAATTGATAGCTAAGAAAGAAATCATGGAAAGAATGAACAAATAAGAGAAGATATGAGACAACTTGATGAGAAAATAAGAGTGCAAAGAAGACCTAATGAAACTACTAGGTTAGGCTATACCAAATTCATATCATTCACCAAGCAAGGAGAGTTGTCAAATCATGGAGAACAAAAGAATGCAAAGAACAAGAAGCCTACATGCTATGACTATGGAAAACTAGGTCATACAAAAAACATTTGTAGGAGCAAAAATGGTAAGTCAAATCCTAAACCTAAATTCAATGGTAGGTGTTTCAATTGTAACATGCATGGACATCAAGCACATAAATGTAGGTAAAAGGCTAGTTCTACTTCTAGATTTCAAGGTCATTGTCACACATGTTTCAAGTATGGTCATAAGGTCCAACATTTTACATCGAAAGAAAAGAGCAATTGAACACCTAAAGGTCACGGAAAAATACCTACAAAAGGTAATACCATAAATTGGGATTACAATACTTGGGCCCAATGTCAATTTTGTGGGAAGTATGGACACATTGCAGAAAATTGTGCAAGGATACATCTTAGAGGAAGATCAAGAAATTGTAGAAATTTTGGACCACTATATTTTAATTGTCAAAAGGTCGGTCACCTTAGAAGAGATTGTATGAACCAAGCACTAACACCTAATGTTGAAGAGAACAATGACAAAGAAAATGTCAATGTTGAAGAAGTGAAAAACCAAATGAATCAAACATTGAAGAAGAACATTGAAGAAGGAAATAGTTCAAATGGTGAAGTTTTGATTACCCAATCCAATGGATTAAGTGATTCATCCACCTCAAACTAAGCTAATAGGTATGTATGGAATTGAATTTGAAATTGCTAGATCATACATCATTTCTTAAGATTATTTAGATAAATGTCCAAATCAACATGATAGTAGATGAATATGCATAGTCATGAGATTTGAATTTGTTAATATATATTGGTACTGAATTGAAATTTTTTGTAATGACCAAGTGTCAATTTTGGAATCTCGAATGGATCGAGCCAAAATGTTAACTATGATCAAGTTGTGGCATTTACTGAGTATATTGAGTTTGGAAATGTGATATCAGAGTTCTACAAAAAAGTATGAGATATCTACATCTCACCCACTATATGTATAGAGCATTGATGAGGCCCTAAATTTGAATTTTTGTACTATATAGTGAGTTTTTAAAACTATTTATGCACCTTAGACTCACATTTTCATAGAGTGAATAGAGCTTAAGAATTTTTTGAGCATTTGAGAAAGTTTGAGTTGGATTTTAGTGCATTCCTTCGACTATAGAAGTGACTTGTGACAAAATTGTAGAGGTCGAGTTATGTAGAAGTACTTGTTCAAACCCTAGATCAAGTAAAATGGTAGCAAGTTCATCGACAACCAAGAAGAACATGGATTTATAGGTTAGTAACACACATTTAGTCAAGAATGATGCATGACCCTCACTAAAACTCCAAGAATATCTTGAAATGATGATAAAGGGCGACTCTTTGGGTGCCCTACCATCCATTCCACCCAGAGTTATCATGATTCATGATGCGAGATGATGTTATATGTGCAAGATAGGAGAGGTAGGACATTTTGAGTTGAGAGCTACATATGACAAGTTATGTGAGAATTGTCAATTGAAGGAATGTTATAGGAGCATCCTAGGTCTTTCTTGTAAATCCTACATTTTCTACTACTAGATACTGAAGCATTCCTATAGTTGTTGAGATTCTTCATGTGCTGAGTGATCCTTTGGTTTTCGAGTTCCTATTGATGCTGAGAAATCCTTTGGTTGTCGAGTTCCTATTAATGTTGAGTGATTATTTGGTTGCCAAGTTCCTGTAAGATGTCGAGCGATCCTTCGGGTGCTAAGTTCCTGTTGATGCTGAGTGGTTTCTTTGGATGTTGAATGCTAGTTTTTTGAGTAGTCTATGTTAGTTCCTATTTGGGCTAACTTTTCTTGCATTTAATTTGGCATAGGTAGTTAATATTTGGTGTGAGCTGACTTGTGGCTGCACTTGTTAGAGTTTATTAGTTGTTATTTTGAGGAGGCCAACTTGTGGCCTTTCTTGTTCTAGAATCTTCTGGAAGTCATTTTGGCTAGTATTTAAAGAGGTATAGGAATAAATTTTAGGTAGGAGTTGGGAGTAGAGCATTATAGAGTGTTAGATGGAGAAGACTAGATGACTGGAATGCAAATTTTCTAGAATTGATTATATGTGGTTGTAACCTAGAAATCCTTATAGTTGGGCATCTATGCTAATATTTTCATGAGTCAATAAAGTATTACATTCTTCTTCCTCCTTTGGTGGCTATCCTTTGTGTTGGTTTCTGCTATGTTAACTCTTACAAGGTGGATTGGATAGCTGGGTGTGCCTTAAGCCCTAGTTGTTTACAACCCTCCTTGCATTAGGTGGTATCAAAGCTTGTGGTTCATCCCTATGGTGATTGGATTGTGTAGAACTCTAAGTGAGTTTGGATTGTAGGGTGGTAGATCTATGGATTTGACCTATAACTTACAAAGGGTTATGATCTTACAGGAACCTAATTTGTGAAGATGGTTTGAGGTAGAGGAAATGTTGATAATGCCATATTGGATCAATTGAGAAAAATTACAACCAGATTAGATGTTTTGGAGATAGACTAGAGGAGAGGAGCACATCTTGATGATGTAAGTGACGATGAAGCAGTAGCACCAAACCCTAATCCAAAACATGAAGAGGACCAAGATAAAAAAAGGTTGTTAAGAGTGTTGTCTAGGGCTAATTCAAAGCCTAATGTGGAAGTTGTTCCTTATGATGGAAAATTGAACACCAATGCTATGTTGGATTGGATCTTTGATATGGAGAAGTTCTTTGAGTATGAAAACACTCCTAATAATAGGAAGGTGAAGATTTTAGTTACAATGTTGAAAGGTCATGCCTCACTATGGTGGGAGCATTTGCAAACTGGTAGATAAAGGAGAGGTAAGGAGTAGATCAAAACTTGGGTGAAGATGGTGAACAAGATAAAGAAAAAATTTCTTCTTGCTAATTACCAAGTTAACTTGTTGAAAAGATGAAAAATTTGAGACAAAGGGACATGACTGTGAAGGAGTACACTAAGGAATTCTATAGATTGGACATCAAATCTAGACATGTGGATGATGATGTTGAGAAAATTACAAGGTACATAAATGGATTGAGATCTGGAATTCAAGATGAGATAAGTTTTATGAAATTGGAGAGTGTGGAAGAAGCATACCAATATGCCTTGAAAGCTAAGGAGATCTTGATAAAGAATCATGAATAGAGAAAAAGAGGTAGAGGTGGTAGGTTCCAAATAGGTAGAGGTAGATCTTATGGATAAGATAGCAAATATGACAATTTTGTGCAAGACAAAGGTAAATCTAAATGGAAGAATGATGAAAAAGGCAAGACCAAGTGGAAAGGTGGTAATTATTATTGAGGAGGTACTGGTTCTTACCAAGGAAGAGATAATTCTTATTCTAGAGGTGGTTTTCATAGTAATTGTTTCAGATGTGGTAAAGAGGGACATAGATCTTTTGAGTGTAGATCTTCTAAAAGTGTGGAAGGTAATAGAAATGTTGTGATTCAAGGAAATAATGAGAGTTCACCAAGTGGACCTAAGGATTGTGAAAAATTGATGGTAAGAAGAACCTTATGTAATAAGGGAAGTGATGAGGGACCTATCCTTAGAAGAAGTCCTTTTAAGAGGAGATGTAAGATGGTTAGAAAATCCTGCAAGGTAATCATCAATAGTGGAAGTTCTATAAATTTGGCATTAGAAGATTTGGTTACAAAGTTGTAATTTCGAAGGTTGAAGCATCCTAAACCCTATCATGGTTCCTGGATCAAAGATGAGGATAAGGTATTGGTAAGTAAGAAATGCATTATGAAGTTCAAGATTGGACATTACTTTGATGAAGTTTTGTGTGATACCATGCCTATGAATTTTTATCATATTTTTTTGGGTAGATCTTGGAAATATGATAGATATGTTGTACATGATGGAAGATCGAATCAATATACTCTTTGGGTAAATGGTAAGAAGCACATATTGCTACTTTTGACTAAAATTCTAGATGAGGTTAACTGTACTACTATGAGAATTTGCATGGTTAGTGGGAAATAATTTTAAAAGAAAATAAAAAGGAATCAAGCTTTTTTTCTATAATTCCAAGGAAACTAAGTTGTGTCAATAGTAGCCAAGTGCCAAAAAATAGTGCTAGCCAAGTACCAGTCAATGGTGACCGCGTGACAGCTAATAGTATTGATCGAGTACCAAAAGAAATTATAGAATTGATAAAAGAATATAAAGATATTGTTGCTAAGGATATACTTGATGGTTTACCTCCCATGAGAATTGTAAGTCATTGTATGGATCTAATTCTTAGAGATAGTTTGTTGAATAAATCACCATAGAGATTAACACCTATAGAGAATAAAGAACTTAATACATAAGTGTACGAGTTGTTATAGAAAGGTTTGATTAGGGAAAGCCTGATTCCATGTGTTTTACCAATTGTATTAGCACCTAAAAAGAATGGACAATGGAGAATGTGTATTGATTCCAAAGCTACTAACATGATCACAATGAAATATAAGTTTCTTATGCTGAGGATGGATGACAAAATGGATTGTCTGAGTGGAGCAAAGTATTTTACAAAGATTGATTTCAAGAGTGGTTATCATCATATCAAAATTAGAGAAGGTGATGAGTGGAAGAGTACTTTCAAGACAAAAGATGGTTGATTGGTTATGCCTTTTCGTTTGACTAGTCCACCTAGTACTTTCATGAGATTGATGAATGAGGTTCTAAAAAGATCCTTGGGTAAGTTTGTGATTGTTTACTTGGATGATATTCTAATATTTAGTAAGAATAAGGAAGAAAATCTTGAGCATATTAGACAAGTATTGTAGAGATTCAAAGAAGAAAAGTTACTTATTAATTTGAAAAAGTGTTTTTTTATTCAAGAGGAGATTGTGTATTTGGGATTTTTGATTTTAGTTGATGGTTTTCAAAGATGGATTCTAAGAAGGTAAAAGCAATTTTGGAATGGCCTACACTTGAGAATGTGGGTGAGGTAAGATCATTTCATGGTTTGGCTAGTCTTTACAAGAAGTTGATAAGGAATTTATGTTCTATTTGTAATGCTATGATTGAAACAATGAGAGGAGATAAGAGTTGATTCAAATGGACACATGGAGCTAATAAGACTTTTGAGACTTTGAAGAAAAAGTTTATTAAGTTACCTATATTGGCTTTACCTTTCAATAAGGTATTTCAAGTTGAATGTGATGCAAGTGGTAGTGCAATAGGAACTATATTGAGTCAAGAAGGAAAACTTGTTGCTTTCTTTAGTGAAAAGTTGAATGATGCTAAAAGGAAGTATTTTGTGTATGATTAATAATTTTATGCTATTGTTCAAGCCTTGAAGAAGTGGAAACATTACTTGATTCCTAAGGAGTTTGTGTTGTATATTAATCATAAAGCTTTACAGTACTAGGGAAGTTAACATAAATTGAATTAGAGACATATGAAATGGGTTAATTACTTGTAGAATTTCACATTTGTCACTAAGAATAAGAGTGGAGTTACTACCAGAGTTGGTAATTCATTAAGTAGAAGACATTCTTTATTGACTGGGATGAAGGTTGAAGTTCTTGGTTTTGTTGAAATGAAAGAGTTGTATGATACTAACCCTAATTTTTTTGAAGTGTGGAGAGAGTGTAGAGCACCAAATATAATAGATCACATTAGTAAGTATGATGAATATTTCATTCAAGAAGGTATGTTTTTCAAAGGTATTGAGTTGTATATTCCTAGAAGTTCTATGAGGTTAAATTTGATTAAGGAAAAGCATAGTGGTGGATTGGCAAGACATGTTGGAATTGATAAGACATAAAGTTTGCTAAAGGAGAAGTATTATTGGCCTCAAATGTATAAGGATGTTTAGAAATTTTTGAAGAGTTGTGGAGTTTATCAAGTTGCAAAAGGAGTGAGTCAAAATACTAGTTTGTATCCACCTATTATGGATTTTGTTTTTGTATTGCATAAGATAGTGAAGGGGTATGAATCCATATTTTTGGTAGTGGATAGGTTTTCTAAAATGAATCATTTCATACCATGTAAGAAGATATTAGATGTCAAGCATGTTGTTGAACTTTTCTTTGAAGAGATTTTGAGATTGCATAGATTACCAAAAAGCATTATTTCTGACGAAGACAATAAGTTTGTTGGATATTTTTTGAAGACTTTGTGGAAAAAGATGGGTACTAAATTAAAGTTTAGTTATACATTCCATCCACAAATAGGTGGATAGATAGAGGTTGTGAATAGAAGCTTGGGTAATTTACTGAGATGTTTAGTTGGAGAAAAACCAAAGAATTGGGGAATGGTATTAGCACAAGCTGAGTTTGAATATAATAATTTTTTGAATAGGAGTATAGGGAAGAAACCCTTTGAGATTATTACTAGAATGCAACCTAGAGGAGTATCAGATTTGAGAGATGTTGTTGGTAAAGAAAAGAGAAGTGTTGTAGGGGAAGCATTTGCTAATTTCATGGCATCTTTGCATAAGGAAGTAAAATTGAGGTTGGAATAGAGTAATCAGAATTATAAGGAGAATACTGATCAGTCTAGGAGACACCATGATTTTCAAGTTGGTGATGAGGTGATGATTCATTTTAAGAAAGGAAGATTTCTTGTTGGAACATATAGTAAACTAAAGATGAGGAATTTTAGACCTTGTAGAATCTTGAAGAAGTTTGATAGTGGTAATGCTTATGAAGTTGAGTTACTTGATGACATGGATATATCTCCTATATTCAATTTTGTTGATCTATATAAGTATCATGAGTTAGATGATGAAGTTATTGTGCGTGATGATTATCCTAAGAAGCAGAATGAAGAGGTTGAATAGGCATTGGGTCAAAGAATTGATAAGAGCACAAGAAGGAAATATTACTATGAGTATTTGGTGAAGTGGATGAATAGACAAATTGAAGATGCTACATGGATTTCTCAATCTGAGTTGGATGTGGCTCAAGTTGTGCCACTTGCATGATTAGGACAATCATTTCTCCAACCCTATTTGTCTGATGTAGGAGCATCCTAGGTCTTTCTTTCAAATCCTACATTTTTTACTAGGGGATGTTGAGTCATTCCTATGGTTGTCAAGTCCCTTCATGTGTTGAGCTATCCTTTGGTTGTTGATTCTATTGATGCTAAGTTATCCTTTAGTTGCCAAGTTCCTATTAATGTCAACTGATTCTTTGGTTGCCAAGTTCCTATAAGATGGTGAGTGATCCTTTGCGTGTCGAGTTCCTATTGATCCTGAGTGATTTCTTTAGATGCCAAGTGTCATTTTTCCAAGTAGTCTATGTCTAGTTCCTATTTGGGCTGAATTTTCTCTCATTTAATTTAGTATAGGTAGTCAATATCTAGTGTGAGCCAACTTGTGGCTGCACTTGTTAGAGTTTATTAGTTGGTATTTCAAGGAGTTTGACTTGTGACCCTTTTTGTTCTAGAATATTCTAGAAGCCATTTTGGATAGTATTTAAAGATGTCTAGGATTAAGTATTAGGTAGGAGTTGGGAGTAGAGAATTGTAGAGTGGTAGATAGAGAAGACTAGATGATTGGAATGTGAACATTTTGGAATTGATTATATATGGCCATAACCCAAAAGGCCTTATAGCTAGGCATGTATGCTAATATTTTCACAAGTCAATAAAGTATTTTTGTGTTGGTTTCTATTGTGTTAACTCTTGCAGGGTGGATTGGATAGTTAGGTGTGCCTTAGGCCCTAGTTGTTCATGACCCTCCTTGAGTCAAGGAAGAACACAAGATCCTTTTTGTGAAAAGGTTAATTGATGCCCTAAATTTCTCAAGATGTTTCAAGATAAAATGGATCAAAGTCATTTTGAGTCATTTGCATGACATGAATCTATGGTTGAAGAATGGGCTAGTTAAGATAACTAAGCAAATCAATCACCATGTTACAAGTTACCATGTTAAGGATAAGGTTAAGACCATTAATTTTCATGGAAGAGATGCAATTGAAGCCAATACACTAGCTAAATAGAACAATTGAGCAATATACTTATCTACTAATAAAGATGCAAAAATTAAATTTTTCATCAAAGTCATCATCCACAAATTGTATTAGTCAAGCCAACCTAATAGTGTACCATGTGTTGCAGTGGATTTGGGATGGAAAATTGTTAAGAAAGATCACAGTTATGACCTAGTTGAGCTCCAAATAACCCAACTTGGAGATAATCTAGAAAGCATAAGGAAAGTAAAGAAAAATCTATGTAAGCATGTATCTTTGATAGGTTTTATTTCCTTTTATGTGAAAAAAATGTTTCCTTTTATTGATAATGTAGTCTAGGATAAGAAAAGGCTAGTTTCCCAAAAAAACAATGAATTGATAAGTTAGATTCGTGATAACTTTGAAACTACTATGGATAGTTATTTTGAGGAATTTCAAGAGGAAAATGAAGAATAGTTCTAGGATATCACAATCCCTAGTAGATAAAGACTATGATGATATGTGTTTCTTGGTAGGCACTGATTATACATAAGGACAATCAAGTCTACCTAGGGTTGCATGGTTGAGACCTCTACCTTGTGAAGTTAACATTGATAAAGTTACTCCACCTATTATTACATTTTTGGTAGAAGTTGAAAAGAATAATAAGCCATTTGAAATAAATGAGATAGAAAATGTAAAGATAATTATTGAAATAAATTCTTCTAATATGATGAAGAAGAGAAAAGCCATGATTGACAACCTAGACAAAGTTCTAGGTGAAGATGATGAGAAAGAGTTGCCTTTAACGCAGATCACTAAAGGAAAAGGAGGGGATAGAACAAGCAGTGATGATGATGAAGAGGAAGATGTGGAAAGAAAAGGAAAGGAGATAGTGGTTGTCAAGCCAAATGCTAAGAGAGGTAAGAAAATTGTCATTGTTGAGCCTAGTGTAAAGAAGAGCCTTGAGAAAGTTTTGACCAAATCTACACCCACACCACCAAGGGTGATATGACAGAGAATGAGGGAAACTATTATTGTTGAAAATCCTTAGAAGAAATGTTTTGTAAAGATCATCAAGCCTACATTATTCAAGAGTTCATCAAAGAAAAAGGACATCATTATGCAAGCTAAGCTAAGAAAACTTGAAAAGAAACCAAGAAGGAAGTGCATTGTGAAAAATGATGATGAGGAGGATACAACAAAAAGGACCAAGTTAGAGGAATTAAGTCAATTTAGAGTACACATAAGAACCCACAATCCATTTCTAAGGTATGCAAAAATATTAGAAGTATTACAATATTTTTTGGTTTTTACTAGATAAAATATGATACATTGAGTAAAGAGGACAAGGTTGATTTAGAAGAGGTTGTAATTGATATGATGGTGAATTTTAAGCATGCCCCTATGGAGTTAGGCAAGATGATTCCTAAGGAATTATATAATAAGGATGATGGGAAGTAGAAATTAGCACTATCCACTGACAAGCAAATAAAAGAAACAACATTGGCACAGGTTATGCTAGACTTGAGCAAAAGTCAAATTTTTTTTGCATTAAGAGATTATACAAATAGGTTTGTACCTAAGAGGAGAGAATTTTTTATACTCAAGAGTAAAATAAAAAATATTAAGGAAATAAAAATAATGTGGAAGACCATTTATGGTCTAAAGCCTAATGATGATCAAGAGGATGAGGAAGAAAATGATGAATGGGAAAATGTAGAGTTAGATAACATTGAAAATTTTGATGATGGACAAGATAATCTTTTCTATACTTTCAAAAATTTGGTCTAGCTAAGTGAAGAGAAGATAGAGACTCTAGTTATAGATGATGAACCTAAAACTTCTTATGTTAAGAATGTCATGATTAATCCATTATAGCAAAGTGAAGGTAAAGTTTAGACCAAGTCTTTGGAGTTTCCAACTTATGTAAAGTTGATGGATAATAATCTTGTGTTAGTGCAAATAAGGGATTACCCAAAGATTGATGTATAGATGGCCATTTATATGGTTGAACTTTCATATAATCCTATTTCTATATTAGGTCCAATTGGAAGCGAAGGTAAAATATAGGTGGGTGTTTTCAAGCAATAGAGTGTGTTAGCCAATGCAAGAGATATAACACAAGTTCCTGCATAGAAAAAAAATACTATAGCAGGTAATTTTAGTGTGAGTAAAAAAGATGAGAAGAAAGATGAGAGAAAAAATAATCAATAACATCATTCTTTTATAGTTTAATGACCAATTTCCATAGGACCTTAGATTGAGGGAGTAAGGAGGCACAATAATTGAGTTCAGCCAGTGAACTCCAAATAGTTAATTTCAACGTCAAATAGGATGTGTCTGTACAATAGATAGATAAAACTAAGAGCCAAGAGGAAAAGAAGATAGAAGATAAAACAAAGAAAGTTCAGATGACTACTAAGTCACAAAATTTGAGTCTAAAGATTTCAACACAAAGCTTACAATAAAATGTGTCCAGCTCCAACACACCAAAATCCAAGGGTAGGAAGTTGAAGAAGAAGGTGAAACACTCACCTCAACCCACAAGATGTAAACCTGTCACCTTAGACAAAAAGATTGCTATTCTAGATTGGGATGAATCAAATTTGAGTGAGGAGAAAATGATAATACCAAGTGAATTATTTGCAAGGAAGGAAAAGAAATCCAAGCTAAGAAGAGAACATGAAAAGAGGCAAGTATTGTATGATGTCAAAGATATTTTTCTTGATGCAGTTATTGTTGATGATTTGGATGAGAATGTTCCAATTATTGATAAATTGATCAAAATTGTGGAAAATTTTAGTGATCCTAATGTGGATGTCCAAGAGAAATTCAGGCAAATAGAAGAGAGGAAGTATGGCAACAAAGTGATGGAAAGTATATCCAGTGAGATTGCAATCAAAAAAGTTAATCTTTCCACTCTTGCCATTGAGCTAGAAAAGTTAAACACTAATGCAAATACATTGTTTGAAATTTTGTGTGATGATATTCCCTCTTACTAAAATTCTATAAGAGATGGAATGGATAAGATAGATGCAAAGGTAAAGAAGGATAGTAAAGAGTTGAGCATGGATCCTAGCTCTATCTAAGTTTACTATTCATAGATCAAATTCTTACAAAGGAAGCAGTCAAAAATTTTATAGGAAGAGTGTCATCTTACAAATGACATGAATAAAATTTGAGCAAGGTTTCTACCTCATATGGAATTCATGCAAATGCACATAAAGACTACTAAGAATCTTGTGAAGTATCAAAATTTATCCATTATAGATAGTATGTTGAATTTGGTAGCCAAGTTGAGTGAGAAAAACAAGAACCATTTTTTCCAAGATGGAAGTGTGCTTTTTTTATCGAGGAGATAATCAAGGATTTAATTATACATATAATTAAGGATCATCAATCCTTCTGAGAGGTGATTAACCAATCAAAAAATTAGAAGGACTAAGTGGGAAAAAGGATGAATATAGATCATTGACCATGATCTAGAAGCTTCACTAAACAACTATTTAACAAGGATTTAGACCTAATTCCTATGCGTTGCAAGTCAAAAGTTTGGATACAAAGCTGAATATGAGTTTAGTGAAGTTAAGTGTTAAGGATTAGCAAGGTGACCAAGTAGTGTAGAGAGAAACTATTAACGATCTATCACAGAGAGTTGATATCATATTGGAAATAGGTGATCTATTATTAGCATTCAAACTTCAAACCAAAAGATCAAGGCACTGACAGATTTTAATAGGTGTTTCAGGGAAAATCTCTTAATAGAGTGGTCCTAATAGGCCTATGTAAATCTCCTAATAGAGTGCTCAATTAATTGTGTAGTTAAAATCCTTTAGTTAAGGTAGATTGAATAAGTCTTGTAATCTCTTAATAGGAAATACCTGTCATAAGGTAGATGATCAAAATTGATCAAACATTGTATCCCTAACAGGCACACTTTATTTATGTAGTAGTCAAGATTATGTGGGTGTCATCCCACCCATAGTTTTACCTTCACCTTGGAGGGTTTTTGTGTTAATAAATATTTGTGTTATATGTTGGTTCATTCCTTATATTTTATATTCATGCATGTAGATTTACTAGATTTGATATTACATTGTAGTGAATATTTGATTTGATAAAAGGTTATGTTGAGATAAGGGTTTATGGTGAAGAAGTCAAATATGGTTTATGTTTGAAGTAGTGAAAGTTTTATAGATCCTTATTCACCCCACCTCTCCCCCCCACCCCACCCACTCTTAGCATCTTACTTTCTCTATTAGATTTCTAGCATTTTGGTGGTGTGAGTTTGTTTCAAATATGTGGTATTGTTTAAGCACCATTTCTAAAATAATTTTGTGCCTAGTTATTGGAATTAATTGCCCATTCCAACATTGAGGTGAGTATGCTACAAGGGTGGGAAAATTGGTAGCTTCTTGGTCACCATTTCTAGTTTAAAACTACATAATCTAATTGAGGTTGTGATATATTTTTAAGGAAACTTTTGCATTAAAGACTTCCTATGTGGGTGTTGGAGAGGATCTCTTAGTGTCATGTAAGAATGTAGAACTTTGATTGGGTCATCGTTGCATTTCTATCTAGTTTAAAAATTCTATTAATGTTTAATTTATGTAATCATAGTTATAGAATTGACATTTGTGCAAGGAAATCAGAATTGGGGCTAAAAAGAGTTTTTTATTTCTTACAATAAATTATTTTTATTGCATAATTTTCCATTATCATTATTATCTAAAATTCAAAATGCTAGACAGAAAAAAGGATATATTCATTTGAAATCCATTAGATAAGCAACAAAGTTGGTTTTGATTTATTTTAGTGTTGTTGAGATTGCCTCCAAAGTGTTCAACAAAATGTCAAACAATTAAATAATCAAGAAATTTAGAGTTTATCAAGCTATACTAATCATGTTTATTTCAAAGAGAACTAATTCCCAAATGAATGATGTAAGTGAGAATGAATCTTTGCATTTCCTTATGTCTCATGAATTAGAAGTTGATAATCTAGAACCTTCCTCCTCAAATGTTGAGCCTACAAAAAAATGCTAGAAATATCAAACAAGAATAGAGGAAAAACATTATCCATCTCTTATGTTAAATACTAATTTTGATAAAATGACTATTAGATCTCATAGACAAGTTAACTACACTCTAATGACTCAAGGTTTGTAGAATAATGAGCCCAAAGTTTTTTTTTAAGCTTGTTCAAAGGAAGAGGGGGTTGCAGCGATAAAGAATGAGATGGAATCTACTGAACACAATGATAGTTGGGTGTTAGTAGATTTTTCTATAGGTAAAGGTGTTGCTAGCAAAAAGTGGATTTATAAAACTAAATTTACAAGTGATGGAACTATTGATAAATACAAAGCTAGACTAGTTGCAAAAGGTTACACTCAACAAAAAAGTGTTGATTATATATGAATATTTTCTCCTATAGCTAGGATAGATACTATTCTCTTAGTGTTATCTTTGGATACTCAAAATAGATGGATTGTTTATGAAATAGAGGTTAAATGTGCTTTTCTGAATGGTTATATTAATGAGGAAGTTTATTTTTCATAGCCTCAAGCTTTTGAAGTTCCATGTAAAATAATTTTCTTTCATAGATTAAAGAAGGGTCTATATGGTCTAACCAAGCACCATGAGCATGGTACTCTTGAATTGACTCTTCATTTTGAAAAAAGCTTATGTCAAAATTCCTTATCCTAATCTTTATATTGTCCATTTTTGTGAGGATATACTCATTGTTGTACTTTATGTGGATGACCTCATATACAATAGTAATAATTCTTCTTTTTTTTCTAAGTTTAAAGCAAAAATGGTTTTAGAATTTGAAATGATGGATTTAAGTGAGATTCATTACTTTCTTGGTCTTGAAGTTTGGAAGCATACACATGGTATATTTTTATCCCAATAAAAATATGTTTTAGATCTTTTGCAAAAAAATTGTATGCAGGATTGCAATCTGGTGAGCACAACTATGGAGATTGGCATTAAATTGGCTACTTATGATGATTTTCCTTATCTCAATCCCACCCTTTTAAGAAATTATTTAAAAGTTTACTTTACTTGACCACTACTAGACCATATATTACATTTGCAACAAGATTAGTTTCTAGTTTCATGTTTTAGCCTAGGTAAACACATTGGGGTGTAGCTAAAGTAATACTCAAATATCTTAAATGATCAATTCATTATGATCTTTCTTTTCAATATTCTAATTAGTGTAAACTAGTTGGGTATACTATTTTTGGTTTGGAAAGTTCTAGAATGGATCACAAGTCTACTTCTAGTTATGCATTAAGTTAGGGTTCACAATCATTTCTTCAAAAAAAAAAAAAAAAACCTATTGTATCACTTTCTATTGTTGAGGTTGACTATAAAGAAGTGACATTTTTTTCTTGTTAGGTTATTTGGTTGTGTCAAATATTGCAAGATCTACAACATCTTCAAGATGGTCCTGTGTTATAATTTTATAATCACAGTGCAATTCAAATGAGTAAAGTTCTATTTTTTCATGATATAACTAAACATATTGATATTCAACATCACTACATTCATGAGCTAGTTCAAGAAGTCTTGATTGAACTGGTATATTTCCCACTACAATACAAGTCGTTGATATCTTCACAAAGCCCCTATTTGATGGTCATGTTTAAGCACTTCAGAGTTTACTTGGTGTTCTTCCAAATGTTCATTATGAGGAAGAAGAGTGATAATGAACATTTTGTTTTACTTTCTATTTTAACAATAGTTATTATGGTGGAGAACGAAAGATAATGAATATTATAGATTAGTTTTTATTAATTGTCAATTATCTCAAGTTAGGTACCAGTTATCTAAAATTAGTTTTATTTGAAGTTATACAAATAAAAATTATATAGTATTAAATAGATATATTAAATTTTTGAAGTTTTATATCTCTTTGTAGATTATGTTTTAATGGTTGCACTAACCTAATGTGCACATAGGTTCATGGTTTAGCTTTGTAATAAGGGGATGAGGTACCCCATTTGTGCCCTCACTAGTTTATGGCTCTAGGTAATAAAATATTTCACATGAAGTTGAAGGGTGTGTCATGCTAGAGAAAAATTCTCACACAAATCATATTATTATTTCTTTGTTCTATTAAAAATCAATTTAAAATATGAACAAGAGAATAATTTAGCACATTATCATGAGAAAATTCAAGATTAAATATTCAATCTATATAAGATTCCTCTATAGCAAATGGGTTGTTCACAATTGCAATAGTAGCTACAATTTACCTTCAAGGGTATCTCTAGATAACAAAGATTATAAAATATGACGAGTGGGCTAGGCTGATAATGGAAGAAGAGTTAAATAGTCTAAGGAAAGTTTGAATGAAACAAAATTTTAAATAATCAATGGATGGACACTTAGTGAAATTGGATATATAAGCATTAAAAGTACTTTGATAAGATAAATCTTTGACATCTAATGATTAATTTAAAATGAAGAATATAATTTTATCTTAAATTTGAATTTAAATGTTAAATATTTATCAACACAATTATGATGCGTATATAACCAATTCTAAGAAATAGATCATGTACCTACATCCCCATCCAAAGACTAATATCAATCTGAAACTAACATTAAAAAAAACCTCCTTGTTAATCTCATATTGGTTTTGACATATGAGTACCAATACACTTAAGTCATTTTCTTAGTTCATGCTGAACAAGTAGTATATGTCAAGCATAAGTTGTCAAATATACATTATGTGCTAAGAAACTAGTAAGTGTTGAGTCACTCAAGTGCCGAGTAGACAGTATATGGTGAGTCATTCAGATGTCGAGTCATCAATGGATGCCAAATCACTTAGAGGTTGAGTTACAACATTAAAAATATAGTGGATGTTGAGCATCAGACACTTCAAGTGTAAAGTAAATAGTTTTGGACATAGTTGTTTATAATTGTAAGGAAACTTGCAAGAAAGAAATATAATTGTTTTCACATAACTCATAATAGATTTGAAATAAATATAGAATTCAAATCCACATGCAAGAGAATATACAACATAACCACAAAAATGTGACACAAGATATACCCTAAGAAACCCTCATTGAGGGAGAAACCTAGCCTTCAAAAGAATCCATTAGCATGTATTATTGAACAAAAAAACCATTGCAATACAACCATGGAAGCCTTCAAAGCCAAAGCCACAACCAAGCAATCCATGTGAACAAGCATGAATTCACATATCCCATGCCATGCTTCCAACCTTTTCAAATGCTCCCTTGGCTAACCTATGAAGCCTTGTCCTTCTTGACTCTTTCCTTTTTCCCTTCTTCTTCCCTTCTCACACAAAAACTACCCTTGTGGTTGCTTATATAGTAGCAAGTCCCTCAAAACCACCAAGTGGTATTACATAAACCATGTGCTAAAACCATTTTCTACCTAATCCATTGACTCCACATTTAATATTGAAAATTTTGATTCATTTCCCCAATATTAAATAATTACATGAAATACTATCGTGCAATGTTACAATACAACTCATCAAGTATATCCCATGGGAATATTTATATGTTGCACACCCATCTAGCTATAACATTCCATAATAAAATAAAATAATAAAATATAACAATATTATGCAATGTGTACGAAACTCATTATGTCAACAATCTCTCATTTGTTGTATACATTGCATAGGGTCAATCTGTAGCCATATAAATGAACAAGGTAATAATCCCACTCAACACATCCACCACCATGGATCAAAGTACACCATATGCTCCATCCTGGTACCCACAAAAAAATAAAAGTATCTAGCATCTCAAACATGAATGATCTCACCTCCTATTATGCCATTGCCACCAAACATACATAGAAGCCATCCAAAGAGAAAACAATCCAACTTGTTACATTAGAGGATCATAAAATCCTATAGCAACTGAAATGCCAAGCATAAAAAACCTAATCCAAAGGCAATCACATGTATCTATAGTTATCAAAATATACATAGCTGAAATAACACCCACATCAAGTGCCAAACCCGTCCAATTATCCATACCTTGAAAGGTATAACAAGTGAGAATCACATCATCAATATATCTAATCTTTAACTTGCAATCACAAGCCTCAAGAGCAATACCTGCCACATATATACCAAGAAGCTCCCACTACAAAAGATAATGTCAAATATATAACCAATCCACTCATGACATCTCAGAGAAGTGAATCCATATAGTCTCAATCAAATCCATGCCACGTAAACTAATAATCTACAAGAACAATTCTCATAACAAGTCTCCAATGCTATCTCATGTTCTCCACAACCAATAGAGGAAAAAGATAAATGAATAACCATATCATCCCTCACATGACATACATGAGAACAAACTAGTGATCACAATCTCTATCCAATATCAAATCCAATGTAATTGAAACTAAACATCCAAGAAGATAACCAAGACCAAAGAGAGACCATGCAAATCATAACATGTATCATGTCCTTGTACACAGACCTCTAGATGTAAATTGTGCAAGTATGATCCTCCTCCATGAAAACCCAACCAAGAAGCCTCAACAACACCCAAACCATACCATATAACTAATCATGGATGTAAGCCTCTCACAAGAAGATCAAACTGATAAACCATTCCTAGTCCAAGGAATAACCATTCCTAAACCAATGAATATGCCCAATATAAAACCATCTCCAAAACTCAACCAACATAAGAACAACAGATGCACAAGGAGATAACTAATGCTAAACCATCTCTCAAATGAAACCTCCAGAACTAATTCAGGTACCATAGCTCAAGATCCATATCCATGAAAGACAAGCATAAACATAATGCACTTAAGAGAAACAATGGGCTATAGCTCCTATTAGCCATATTGTGAATCACCCTATTTTGAACCTTTCGTAAGTTTCCCATCTAAGTTATTAAAACCTCCTATTGTCACTACACATTCTCTCGGTCATCAAAAACATTGTATAAAACTTCTACAACTTCCTACCACTCCTTGTGTTTGTCAAAACCTCTTTGAAACCCTTTGAACCTCTATTCAAAATAGTTCAAAGTAGTTCAATTAGAGGTTTTTATGCTGGTTGTTTATCTTCTACAGGTAATTTTCCCAAGACTATGGAGTGTTCTTTTGAAATACTTCAAACCCCTTTGAATCTTTGTTAGAAGAAGTTTGAAGCAGTTCCACTACTAAGACTCCTTGGCAGAAATTTATTCTAGGTTGTTGAAACTACCATTTTCTCATGGCATTAATTACCATGTCAAGAGGTAATAATTTAAAAGCAATGCCCTAATTTTAAGCATGGGAAATCATCATCATATTTAAAAGTGGAAGATCTTTCACCAAAAAAGGAGGACTGGATGTCAAACAAAGTTAATCATTGTAAGTACAACCACAAAGGTATGTATCTAATAAAAGATCACATCAAGAAATTTTGAGTGTGTACTTCCACATGCATGTTCTCTTTCCCTCAAAAAGAGCATAGCTTTTTCCTTTTGTTTATCATGTGAAAAGGGAATTTGAAGAAGGAGCTACTAAGAGACAAGAAAAGAGGTCATTTTCTCAACAATTCATAGGTGAGAACACAAAAAAACCTTCTTTTTGTTCTACCATCTATGTGCATTTTGAGATAAACTTAGTTTGAGCATTGCTTTCTTTGTTTAAGATAAAATCTACGTTACATTTCTTTGGGAATGTTTTGATTTTAGAATGCAAGAGACCTATTATTTATGATACCAATTTAGAAGGTGTTAGATTGGAAAAGTTTCAATCAAATTTCCTTGAGAAAGCTAATGAATTGAATGGTTGTATGGAAATCTTGACTAGTGGTTTGATTGAAGCTATAGCTTTCCCTCCTGCCCTGTTAAGTCTTGAATTGCTCCAACTCAATATTGACCATTATGATGTGAGGAGTAAAAGTATCCTAAAAAAAGATGGAGAATCTATGCTATCAATCTCTAGGGAAACTATTTCCTTAGTGTTATGTCTACCAAAAAGCACATTCGCTACATTTTCTCCCATCTAATCTCTAGCTAAGTAACAAGAAACCCAAAGTGAATACCATAACATCCTAGCCAAGAAGTGGACAACAACTAATTATGGAAAATGTTCAAGGCTACCTAAGATAGTCACAAAAGATCATCTAAAACCCCATATTCATGATCTTGTAGTGTTGTTACACTGAGTTAAGGGTTCACTCAATGTCCTCCTTTTTGAAGAATTGATGTTTCATTATGTAGAGATCACTTTTAAGGGGGAAAAATGGATGGATTGGGCTGAAATAATTGCTAGCTCATTAAGAACATAGGTTTAACATGCTAAGGAATCTAAGGAAATTTTCTATATGGCCTCTTACCTCACATACTATATTGCTTGTTAGTAATCTTACTTCACTACATCATGAAATCTGGAGTGAGGAAATAGAAATCTATCAATATTGTCCCCTACTTCATAGAGATAAAGTGTTAGAAAATTTTAGGAAAGTACATGATGTATTGGTAGAAAGTGTGCATTTATCTCTAAAAAAGGCACCCATGGCTAGATTGTCCTTAGAAGCTTAGAAACTAATTCAAAACTATGGAAGCCATTACATACAATTCCCTAAGTTAACCTATTTGAGAGTAGGTGGGTTCAAGGATGAGCCAATGAGTTTACCACATTATGCACTTGATTTTTTTGTTTAGCTGAAGTTTGCAGGAAGTTATTCTCTTTCATTAAAGATAATCTACCTCAAGAGAATTAGGAGTTGGTGTTTCTTATCAAACTTGGCCCTTTGACTTGTAGCAACATGATCAATGCCTCAGTCATAGGAAGTAATTTTCTTGGTTTTGGTTTTGGGTCTTACCAAGGAAGAAAGGATTTTGATAGTAAAGGACTTTTGGCTTAGGTTCTTGGTCTGAAGGATTAGTTATCCACAATTCCACACCTAGAAGACTTATGGAAGGATTGTAAAAATGAAGGAGAAGTGTTAAAAAGAGAGACTCACACTTCAACAAATCAATTCCCTTAAATTGAAATTTCAACTAGAAGGAGTAGTTGAAGATGGTTCAAACATTGTTGAACTAGGATGGGAGGAAGCTAGTGAGTTTATACAACTAGAAGTGGATTGGGATTATGAAGAAGAAGATGACATAAATCTAAGAACTAGATCCATTCTCCCCATACAGATAATTGGCTAAGGAGGAAGAGCATGAAAGTAGTCAATGAACCATCCCCAAAGACGGTTTCTTTTTTTGAACCATTGACCTCTAACATCCAAGTTTCATCTCCTATTGCAAGTGGTATATCAACTCTTGGTAAATAGAAATTAAGCCCAACTCATACATAGAACATGACTCCTTGAACTAGATCTAAAACCAAGTCTGAAGCTCTCATGCAACAATAAATTCAAAAGGAAAAGATGTTGACCCAAGGAGAAGATTTAGGCGATGGTCTTGGTTTCTCAGACAATACTAATGGTGGTGTACTATTTATACCTAAATTCATGACCCCTACCTAGGATACTCAAGCAATCTCTTCTAATCCCATTGTCCCATCCTAGATATCTAATTTAGTCAGTAAGAAAAGAAATTTGCAGCTAGTATGTACACCTATGAAAGATATTGTAATGAAGTATGCAACACATGGTTCTAAATATAAAAAGCTAAAAACTTATGCCCATTTAATTAAAGATCTAGTGACTAGGAAAATCATAGTAGAATTGGCCATGTATAAACAAAAACCTGGATCTAGAGAGATTGAAAGTGAAGGCTTCAAATTTACTTTAGTTGAACTTGGGACCATCAATAGAAATACAAGTAATAACTTCTTTAAGTTTTTTTCTGATCATATGTTAACCATGTCTGAAAAGGATAGTAGGGAGAAGAAGAATCTCAAAGCCTTAGCGGTGACCATGACTACTTATATAAATTCGTTGATGAATCTTAGGGCCCTACTAGTTTTTTAGAATCCCCAATCTTTCAATCCTAATTCTACAAATAGTCAACAACTAGTTAAATATATGCAAAAGCAAAAGTTGCTTTCAGATGCAATGCATGATTGGGTGAATTCCATCATCAAAGAAGGTAATAAGTTTATCCTAGATTTTACCTCTGTGTATTCTAAAGGGGAAATTGATCCGAGGGATACTTTCGTCAAAATTGAAGTATCTCCAAAACTCCAACAATCAGCATCAGATTAAACTCCTTGAAATTCTGTACCCAACGCAATTTGAACGGGTGAGAAAGGAGTCCGTACACAAAAGTTACGACCAGTCAAAGGTTGGTCAAATTTAGGTATAGAGGCTATTAAAAAGGCAAAAAAAATCAAACTCTCCAAATTTGGTCAAATTCGGCATCAAATCAAAGGTCTCATCAAGAGCTCTCCAACGATGTTCATTTTGTCAAAAACGGAGATCATATATGAAAATGGCGCTCGATTGAAGTCCAAGGTGGTGTGGCATTAAATATAAATATATTTTTAAAAAAAAATTTAAAATGCCATTCAAAAAATATAGGTGATGGTCGGGGGGGTCGAACCCGTGACCTCCTAGTCCTAAGACTCCGCCAATGACCGTTGGAGCATTCATTGCTTTTTAAGATATATTTAGCGTAGTTTTTAATTATCCTTTATCTAACCCACCAGCCTTATGTTAAATAAGGTATATGGTTAATTTGTTACCCTGAAATTGCCATAAAGCCAAATTTAAAAAATGGCTAAACGGGGATAATTGAATATGGATCAGTTAAGGTCCTATATTTATATCATTTTTTTATAGCCTTATTTTGGCTAATTTTGTGTATAAAATGGGGCGGTTAGGAGGCTATAGTGGTATTCAGGAAAAGGAGACAACATCCAAGTGCTGAGGATAAGTGAGATTTTTGAAGTGCTCATTCCTGTACTTTGAAATGATGTGATGTTGTTGTACTTCAAAGGAATGGCTTTGTAAACATTTGTACTTGATTTTTGGAGATAATCGGATCGGTCCCCCAATTGGAGTAGGACCCGGAGATGCAGTCCATACAGATGAACTCTGAGATCAAATTGTTTGCGTCTTCTTTTTCTCATTGTCTCTTTATCAGCTTAATCTTGTTGTTCTCTTATTTCATTTACATTAATTTGATTCGTTAAAAGTTTTAAATTAATTCTATGTAATAAATTAGCATTCCTCTGTAATAGTCCTAGATCCTAATCAGATCAAATTTGGTATCAGAGTTTTGTTGGACTAGTATTGCAGATTTGAATGTTAACAAGATCTAGGATTGAGAAAGGTGAAGGAAAGCTTGAGGAATACAATCCTGAGATTGGAAAACAAAGGACTAAACCATCATCACAAATGGCAGACGAAGGTGGACAAGCTTCTCAAGATAAGAGTATTTAGAAGACTCTTCAAAATTTGCAGACAATGGTAGAGGTTTTGGTATGAGAAAGAGAAGAGAAGATGCAAAGACGTGCAGCTCGAAAGGACAAAGGGAAAAAGAAAGGAGCTGATCGTGATCCAACAAAGACACCTCCATCTTCTCCTTCTTCTCCCTCTTCTCCTTCTTTCCCCTCTTCTCCTTCTTCTACCCATTCTGAGTCTTCTAATATTTTCAAAGGAGGACATAAGCCTCGAATTAAGTTGGATGTAAAGTTTGACTTACCAAAATATTGTGGGGAGTTAAATGCCGAGAAACTAGATGACTGGATTCAGCAAGTAGAAGTCTATTGTAGAGTTCAAAACCTTGTAGATGATGTTGACAGAATTCAGTTAGCCACTCTTTGTTTAGGGGGTGTAGCCCTAATTTGGTGGGAGAGTAGGTCTCAGGATGAAACTTCACAACATGGTAAGTTTAGTTTGTCTTGGTCAGAATTTGTTACTGCTTTAAAAAAGCAATTCTACCCCCTAGGCCATATGCAACAGTTAATGATGAACTGGCAACATTTTAGGCAAGGGAAAGGTCAGTCTATCCAGGATTACACCCATGAATTTTGCAAAAAGGCTATTTCATTAAATGTCCCATTGTATAACTAGGACACCTTACTCAAGTATATAGGTGGTCTTCATTCTTACCTAAGGCATTCTATTCTCGTCCTGAATCCTTGTAATTTGGATGAAGTATGTGTCTAGGCAACACATTTAGAATCAAGGGGCAAGGGTGCTTTCATTGATAAGTCTGATAAAAAGCCATCTAAGTCTGAGGAAAAGTCCAAAGGAAAAGGAAAGGGTAAAAAGATAGCAACAGTAAAGAAAGAGGGTGAGAAACCCACATGCTCACATTGAAAGAAAGAAGGGCATGATGATTCTAAGTGATGGAAGTTACATCCTAAAAAGAGGCCAAAGCGATATGGTGGAAACAAAGGTAAACAAAAAACTGCTGCTGTAATTCAACAAGATCTTGGATCTGACTCCAAAGATGAGACAAAGATTGTTGCTACTGGGATTCAAGGTAAAGGAAAAGGTATATCTCTTTCATCAGCTCCAAGTTCTTCTAGCATAAGTGCAAGTACAAGTAAAGAATCTTCTCCTAAGAATGATAAGCAAAGGAATGAATTATTTCACATTCGAGTTGTTATCAAGCATAATAAGGTTGATACATTATTCGCTATGGGTTCTCAAGTTAATTTGATATTTGAGGAAGTTGTTAAAAAGCTTAACTTGACTACAACACCTCATCCAAAACCATACCCTCTTGGATGGGTTTGCGATGATGCACAGTTACAGGTAACTAAACAATGCAAGTTAAGATTTGCTATCACTGCAAACTTTGTAGATGAGGTAGAAGCTGATGTAGTCCCTTTAGATATATGTGGTCTTGTACTTGGGAGTCCCTATTTGTTTGATCGTCAAGCTATCTTTAATAGGGGGGAAAATAAATATCATTTGTTTAAAGACAAGATTGAATACATTGTACGGGCACATAAGGTTAAGACTAATTTGGCATTAGTCAATGCTGGTCAAATGAAAAGGTTAGTCAACTCTAGTAAGAATTTTGTGTTGATGCTTGTAAAAGCCAAAGAAGATAAAACATCTGAGGCATTTAAGGGATGTGATCCAAAACATAAGGCTGAAATAGTCAAAGTTGTTTCTGCTTATGATGACTTGTTTTAGGAACCAGAAGGATTGCCTCCTAAGAGAGAGATACAACATGAGATTCAGTTGCAGCAAGATGCACCACTTCCTAATATTGGCATGTACCGCTTATCAGTGTTGCAGAATGAAGAAATCAAGAAGCAAGTTCAAGAGTTGGTTTAGAAAGGAGTTATCCGTCCTAGTACTTCTCCTTGTGGTTCTCCTATTGTATTGGTTCCAAAGAAAGATGGGACTTGGAGAATGTGTATTGACTACAGGGCTCTGAACAAGATAACAGTAAAGAACAGGTACCCTCTTCCTAGAATTGATGATTTACTTGATCAGTTGAAACATGCAATTTATTTCACTAAGCTAGACTTACGTAGCGGATATCATCAGATAAGAATTGCAGAAAGTGATATTTGGAAAACTGCTTTTAAGACAAAACAGGGACTTTATGAGTGGTTGGTTATGCCCTTCGGGCTTTGTAATGCACCAGCTACATTTATGAGAGTCATGAATGATGTCTTCCGTCCCTTTATAGATGATTTTGTCATAGTCTATTTAGATGATATTCTTGTATTTAGTAAGTCTTGGGATGATCATGTAATTCATGTAAATAAAGTATTTGAAATACTGAGAAAAGAAAAACTATATGTAAAGATGTCAAAATGCTAATTTGCAAAGACATCCTTAGTGTACTTAGGCTATGTTGTAGGGAATGGTCAATTGAAAGTAGACCCTGCAAAAGTCGAATGTATTTTAAAATGGCCTAAGCCAAGTACAGTTACTGAAGTCAAGAGTTTCTTAGGTGCAGTTCAATATTGGAGGAAGTTCATTGAAAACTTCTCTTACATTGCATCACCATTACATGCATTAACCAGTACTAAGGAAACTTTTCAGTGGGGAGGTCCACAACAAAAGGCTTTCGACACTTTAAAAGAAAAGTTGAGCACTGCACAAGTTCTGGCTTTACCAGATTTACATCAACCATTTGAGATCGAGACAGATGCGAGTGGGTTTGCCATGGGAGTTGTACTCATGCAAGGAGGTAAACCAGTCTGCTACCACTCTGAAACTTTTTCGGGAGCAGTAAGTAACTATCCTACGTATGATAAAGAACTTTATGCTTTAGTTCAGAGTGTTAAAAAATGGAAACATTACTTAATGGGAAAGGAAACTGTAATCCACACTGATCACCAACCACTACAATATTTGCACTCACAATCTAAGTTGCAACAAAGTAGGCACTTTAGGTGGATGGGTTTTCTATAATAGTTTCATTTGGTAATTAAGTATAAGAAGGGTTCCCATAAAAAAGTAGCAGATATGTTGTCTAGTCCTATTCAGAATGCTTTGATAATCCTTCAAAATAGTTCTATGGTTCATGAAATTTTTCAAGAACAATATGCTAATGATGAGAACTTTAAGGATATCTATGCAGCTTTAATCCAAGGTAAACATGTAGAAGAGAAAGATTACTATGTGCAGGATAATTTGTTGTACCACTTGGGAAAATTATGTATTCCTAGAAATGAACAAGCACATGTAATCCATGAAGCACACACCTCATTGATTGCAGGACATTTTGGGGTAAGTAAGACTTTAGCTCAATTGCAAAAATATTGTTACCGGCCTCATATGCAGGAAACTGTCACCAAGTATATAAAAGGATGTTTAATGTGTGCAACCAGTAAACCAAGTAATAGGAAATTAGGTTTGTACACACCATTTCCTGTACCATCCCGTCCATGGGAAAGTGTATCTATGGACTTTGTGGGAGGTTTACCTATGTCTAGGAAGGGTCATGATTATTTGCATGTAGTAGTTGATCGGTTCAGCAAAATGTGTATTTTAATGTCTTGTAAAAAGCAAGTTACTGCTGAACTGATTGCTCATTTGTACTTTCAAAATGTATGGGTTCATTTCGGGTTACCCACTTCTATAGTATCAAATTGAGATTCTCGATTCTTAGGGGAATTTTGGTCATCTTTATGGGGACTCATGGACACCAAGCTGAAGAAGAGTACAGCCTTCCATCCGTAGACTAACGGACAGACAGAGGTAGTGAACAAGAAAATTGTGCATCTACTTAGAGGCTACTACAGCAAACATCCTAAGTTGTGGGATGAAAGTCTTCATTATGTGCAACATGCTTACAACCATGCGACACACTCTTCTACAAAGAGGTCTCCTTTTGAGACTTGCTTCAGTTACTTGCCTAAGACACCAATGGATTTTTCTTTGGGGAAGGACGATGTTGTAGATGGACGCCATGATGCAGAAAAGGCTTTAAAGTTCATCCAGAAGGTCCAAGCAATCCATCAGGTAGTAGAAGCACAATTAGAGCAGAGCTAAGCAAAATACAAGGCTCACCATGATAAGCATCACATTGATCACCAATTCCAAGTTGGTGATAGAGTTTGGTTACATATCAACAAGGAAAGAATGCAAGGTGAAGGAAGGAAGCTCAAAGCTATCAGGCATGGTCCTTTTGAGATCTTGGAAAAGATCGGTACTAATGCTTTTCGCCTTAATCTTCCTCCATACATGCAAATTTACTTAGTTGTCAATGTTGAGAATCTGAATTTGTATGAGCCTCCAATGATCTTGGATGAAGACATCAGTGTTCAAGTTTCATCAGTTGATGATCTTTCAGTAGAGTATATGTCAAAATTGCCAGAAGATGTTATCCTAGACAAGAATGTCAGAACTTCATGAAGAGGACCAGTTGAATACCTCCGAGTGGGATTGAAGGGGATGCATCCAAGCAAGGCAAGATGGATGGATATTGGTAAAGTGAGGGAACTATACCCTCACCTTCTTTCTGAGTAATCCAAACTTTCGGTGGTCCAAAAGCTCCTCCGTGGGGAGGCTTGATCTGGGGGATACTTTCGTCAAAATTGAAGTATCTCCAAAACTCCAACAATCAGCATCAGATTAAACTCCTTTAAATTCTGGACCCAACGCAATTTGAACAGGTGAGAAAGGAGTCCGTACACAAAAGTTACAACCAGTCAAAGGTTTGTCAAATTCAGGTACGGAGGCTATTAAAAAGGCAAAAAAAATCAAACTCTCCAAATTTGGTCAAATTCAGCATCAAATTGAAGGTCTCGTCAAGAGCTCTCCAACGATGTTTGTTTTGTCAAAAACGGAGATCGTATGTGAAAATGGCGCTCGATTGAAGTCCAAGGTGGTGTGGCATTAAATATAAATATATTTTTAAAAAAAAATTTAAATGCCATTCAAAAAATATAGGTGATGGTCGGGGGGGTCGAACCCGTGACCTCCTAGTCCTAAGACTTCGCCGTTGATCGTTGGAGCATTCATTGCTTTTTAAGATATATTTAGCGCAGTTTTTAATTATCCTTTATCTAACTCGCCAGCCTTATGTTAAATAAGGTATATGGTTAATTTGTTACCCTTAAATTGCCATAAAACCAAATTTAAAAAATGGCTAAAGGGGGATAATCGAATATGGATAAGTTAAGGGTCCTATATTTATATCATTTTTTTATAGCCTTATTTTGGCTAATTTTGTGTATAAAATGGGGCGGTTAGGAGGCTATAGTGGCATTCAGGAAAAGGAGAGAACGTCCAAGTGCTGAGGATAGGTGAGATTTTTGAAGTGCTCATTCCTGTACTTTGAAACAATGTGATGTTGTTGTACTTCAAAGGAATGGCTTTGTAAACATTTGTACTTGATTTTTGGAGATAATCGGATCGGTCCCCCAATTGGAGTAGGACCCGAAGACGTAGTCCGTACGGATGAACTCCGAGATCAAATTATTTGCATCTTCTTTCTCTCATTGTCTCTTTATTAGCTTAATCTTGTTGTTCTCTTATTTCATTTACATTAATTTGATTCGTTAAAAGTTTTAAATTAATTCTATGTAATAAATTAGCATTCCTCTGTAATAGTCCTAGATCCTAATCAGATCAGAATTTCTCTTGGTAGAAATTCAAACACTTATTCTAAGGTAGGAAACTGAACAGAGTCAATGTTAATCTATTGTGTTCTAGGAGATTGAAGTTTAAAAATATGGAGTGCTCAAATTCCTAAGTGAGAATTCTATCAAAATTGTAGATTCTTGTATGTTGCTCATTATGAAAAATAATATGGGCTAGAAAGAATCGATCGACAAAGAAACTATTCAAGAAATTCAATCCATTGAAAACAAGATTGCTAAGATGCATGAGGAGCTTCTTAAAGACATGAATATGGTGAATCCTATAGCAATTCTACAGCTTGATGATGGCAACATGGATTCTAAAACATTAACAAAAGGCTTCAATGATGGTATTGCAAAGATTCAGGAGAATGAATTTCCTATCACTAGTGACTTCACAACACTAGAAAATATTGAATCCATGCTATTTGTAAATAGAAACCTCATGCCACAATAGACCCTAAAGATCAAAGAATTCAAATGCTAGAAAGATGCTTGTAGGACTAAGCTACTAAATTTGAAGAACCCTCATTATCATGTGATGTAAGAGTTTATGAACACCTTTAGAAGATGGAAACTAGTAAGACAAACCATGGGCAAGGAGGAAAGGGTTGTAGATGAAGTTTGATTAGGATAGTTACTTCTGGTCATGTTTTGGGCAACTATTTTTAAAACCATTTTTGTTCTTATCATAACTGTTTAAACTAAAATGGCTAGGCTTTAATGGAAGCCTTTCAAATATGTAATAAGACTATAAATGCTGGAGCATTGAACTAATTAAGGGTTAGAATAGAAAGCTAGAAAACACTCTAATAAAATAGGTAGTTTTTGCATAGCAATAGATAGACAACATATATATTTGCTTTTTGAATTCTTATATGTAGGAAGGAAGTTTCTAAATATATATATATACATATCATCTTTGATCCCACTTTAAAACTTGGTGTTCAAAGAGTTTAAATCATTGTTACTTTACAAATATTTGATTTATCATTTGAGATATCTATGGCTATTTCTTCTGCGATTCACATTGATCAATTTCTTGAATGATCATTATGAAGTTGGTGTATCATTCCTTTCTTTGAATAAGTGGTTATGGTGAAAATATTGTGAGTTGTTTTATCTTTATTGCATGAATGAATTATCACCTCACTACCTAGGAGTATGTGAGAGTCCTTATGCACTTTCTAGGAAAAGTGTGAAGTTGGTTTTTAATTCATTGATAGATCTCATAAAGAAATTTGTACCTATAAATACAAAGAGAAAAAAAATAACATGATTTTTCTTAACTATTGTGAACATCTTATACTTTCCAAGTCTTGGGCATAGACAAAATTATTACTGTGTAATTAGGAAGACAGTCTATTTAATAACACCTCTTAAGTAGTAAACTATCAAGCAAACCAAGAGTGGCAAATGAGAATGCTCAACATGATATCCAAGTATCCAACCGTGACTCATCTAAGAAAAATCTCATCTCAAGTCCATATCAGGTGAATGCCCCTCAAACTTCCTACTAAAACCATTGACTATCCCAACAAATACTTCTCTGATCCAAGAGAAATAGACATCACCACTATCTCTAAGTATCCATGACCGCCAGTAACCAATCAATCCATGCCAACTTCAAATGCAAAATAGCAATATCATGAAGTATCCAACTTATGATCAATGTACTCAATGCCAAGAAACTAAACCAAGATCATTGTCAAAGTTCCAACCATGGCCTCTAGAACATAAACATGATAACATGATCTAACCATCTCAACCAAAGAGATAACATGCTCCATTTGAACATACTATAACATGTCAAAAATCTAAATGTGTATGAAGAGTATATTGTAAGGAAACTTGGCAATAAAGAATATAACCGTTTCCACATAACCCATCATAGATCTGAAATAAACACGAAATTAAAATCCACATGCAAGAGAATAGAAAACATACCCACAAAATGTGACACAAGATATACCCTGGGAAACCCTCATTGAGGGAAAAAACTCAGCCTCCAAAAGCATCCATCACCATGTATTATTCAGCAAAAAATACCATTGCCCTACAACCATGGAAGCCCTCATGGCTATAGCCACAACCGAGCAAACTATGTGAACAAGCATGAATCCACACATCCCATGCCATGCTTCCAACCCTCACAAATGCTCCCTTGGCTAACCTGTCAAGCCTTGTCCCGCTCGACTCTTGTCTTTTGTCTTCTCCTTGTCACTCTTTCTCTTTCTCACTCTATAACAACTACCCTTGTGGCTGCTTATATAGTAGCAAGTCCCACAAAACCACTAAGTGGTATTACATAAACCATGTGCTAAAACCATGTGCTACCTAACCCACTGACCCCACATTTAATATTGGGCATTTAATTTTTTTCCCCAATATTAAATAATTACATGAAATATTTTCACAATGTTACAATACAACTCATCAAGAATATTCCATGGGAATCTTTACATGTTGCACGTCCATCTAGGCACAACATTACATAATAAAAAATAAAATATAACAATATTATGCAATGTGTGCAACACCCATTATCTCAACAATCTCTCACTTGTTGTATACATTGCATAGGGTCAATCTGTAGCCACATAAAATGAACAAGGAAACAATCCCTCCCAGCACATCCACCATCATGGATCAAAATACACCAAGTGCTCCATCCTGGTACCCGCAACAAAATCAAAGTATCCAGCATCTCAAACATGAATGATCTCACCTCCTATTATGCCACTCCCACTGGACATACATAGAAGCCATCCAAAGAGAAAAAACCACCCAACCTGTTGCATTAGAAGATCATAAAATCTTGTACCAACTGAAATTCCAAGCACAAAAATCTGATCCAAAGGTAATCACATGTATCCGTAGTTGTCAAAATATCCATAGCTAAAATAACACCCATAGAAAAGTGCCAAACCCATCCAACTATCCATACCTCAAAGGTATAACAAGTGAATCTCATATCACAGACATATCCAATCTATAACCTGCAATCACAAGCCTCAAGAGCAATATCTGCCACATAAATACCAAGAAGCTCCCACTACAAAGGATAATGTCAAATCTATAACCAATCCACTCACAACATCTCAAAGAAGTGAATCCATGTAGTATCAAGTACATCCACAATACATAATCCAATATCCTGTAAGAATAACTCTCATAACAAGTCTCCAATAGTCTCTCAAATTCTCCACAACCAACAAAGGAAAGAGATAAAGAAATAACCATGTCATCTCTCACATGACATACATGAGCACAAACCAGTGATCACAATTTCCAACCAATCTCAAATTTAATGTAGTCAAAACTAAACATCCAGGAAGATAACCAAGACTAGAGAAACCATGCAAATCATAACCTGTATCATGTCCTTCTACACACACCTCTAGATGTAAACTGTGCAAGTATGGTCTCCTCCATAAAACCCCAACAAGAAGCCTCAACAACACCCAAACCATACCATATAACTCATCATGGATGTAAGCCTCTCACAAGACGATCAAACTCAATAAACCCATTCCTAAACCAAGGAATAACCATTCCTAATCCAAGGAATATGCCCAAATATAAAACCATCTCCCAAACTCAACCAGCATAACAACATATGCACATGGAGATAACCAATGCTAAACCATCTCTCAAATGAACCCTTCAGAACTAACTCATGTACCATAGCTCAAGATCCATATCCATGAAAGACAAGCATAAATATAATGCAACTGAGAGAAAATAATGGGCTATACCTCTCAAGTAGCAAACCGTCGAGTAGAACAAGAGTGGGGAATGAGAATGCTCATCAAGATACCCAAGTCTCCAACCAAGAATCATCTAGGAACAATCTCCTCTTAAGTCCATATCAAGTGACTGCCCCTCGGACTTCCTGTTGAAACCATCAACCGTCCCAACAAATACTTCTCTAATCCAAGAGAAATCAGTGTCACCACTGTCTCTAAGTATCCATGAGCACCTATAACCAATCAATCCATGCCAACTCCAAATGCAACATAGCAATATCATGAAGTATCCAGCTTATGATCAGTGTACTCAATACCAAGAAACTAAACCAAGATCAATGTCAAAGTTCCAACCATGGCCTCAGGAACATAAATATGACAACATGATCTAACCATCTCAACTAAAAAGAGATAACATGCTCCACATGAACATACTATAACATGTCACAACTCTAAATGCGTATCAAGAGTATACCATGACATAATAATGAAACCATCCTCATACCAAGGATAACATGCCAAATAAAAGCATAAACCACACCTTTGCCAAGAACCCTGTGAGTCCTCAAGATGCAACCATCTCCACACACCATGAAGAAAACCATCTCCACATACCAGGAAGAACCATCTCCACACACCATGAAGATAACCAAGAACTCCATGAGTCCTCAAGATCTAACCATCTTCAAACACCATGAAGATAACAAGTGCACCATGCAAATGTCAAAGATGCTTCTACAGCAACAGGATCTAAGACAAACCTCCAACATCTGCAAATACTCAATAAATATATCAATGCCAACAACTCCCACTCAACCGTGGTACAAAGTCACCTATGGCATCGTAAAATCCATCTCCTACATGAAGATCCAAACTAAACCAGGAACTAATCCTACACTGTCACCTCATCACTATCACAAGCTCCCACTAAACCATGTATCCAAGCTATCCATGACATCATGATGAAAACCCATCCTCTAACCATGAGAATCAACCAAGGCATCAAACCATCAAAAAACTCAAAGTGCACATCATGAGCTCCTCAAAAGAAAACCAAATAACCATGATCCTCAACCAAGAAGATATACCACCATAACCAAATCAGAAAATCCAAGCTAATGAACATCAAGGATGTACCTTTATAACCAATCATGTCATGCCAAAAGCCATGGCACCATGATCACATCCATGAACCAAGCATCTAGCTCTCAATATGTCCAACCTGTCAGCATAAAATAGTCAACCACAATCTTCCACCATGACTGTACCTGGTAACAACATCTCATCCCTTCTACATGAAGATAAAATCATGTGACTTAGGGCATAGAAAACCCAAATCCAAGGCACCAATCTGAATATGCATCAATAATGAAAGATCAATGGGCAAAGACAACCCATAACCAAGCTATAAATGCAACCTGTAAGTATAGACCACTTACAACACTACACAACTTGTAGATCCAACAAGTCATCATGCATATCCAAACCAAACACTGATAACCATATCATCATGAGACCAAACTAAAATATGAACTGAGTATACAATGACATCAAATCTTAAAACTTCCAATGCCATAAACTCACAATGTTATCATAGTCAAAATATATTAATAAACTATTCAGATCAATATATCAATAAATAAATCATGCTAAACCTGCACCAAATCTGAACCAATGTGTAGATCTCTCCAAGAGCTTTCCGTTGACTACTCAAAGTCCAAAATTCGACTCCGTATGCCCAAGTTATGTCCTAATCCGTGCTCAAAATAAAAAACATCTGACTTTAGGGCTCTGAAAACCTGACAAAATTTTAAAATCACAGAACCAAACCTACACCATCTTATAGTGCTCTGAATTATCTTTCCAACGCCTATAAGAACTCTGAAATCCGATATTCTGAGAGAAAGTTATGGCCGTTTTACTAAGACAGTCTTTTTACCATTTTCAGTACAATTTTTTATTTTTTATTTTTTCAGTGACGAAAATTCCGACGGGATTAAATTTGACGGCCATCATGGGCTGAAACTAAAAAATTCTTTCATTTCCTCTGAACATGGCCAAACTAGGGCATATTATATATCAAAATTTATGGAAATGTCGACCCGGATCTAATGGTGAGGTCTGTTTTTACCCAGGAGGTCATTTTTGCAAGCTACCCCCCAAAACCCTCATTTAAATGAAACATCCAAAAAAATCCTTTTTGTCCAACAATTTCACATGCCCAAATATTTTACCATCCCATCATAATAGAAAATCTAAAACCCTCAGATCTGCAATAATTATTCATATATCTTGCTCCTTTTTTTTATCCTCTCATGCATTCCCATGGATTCAATCTAGGGTTACAATGATAAAATCATAGCTCTGATACCACTTGTAAGGAAACTTGGCAATAAAGAATATAACTATTTCCACATAACCCATCATAGATCTGAAATAAACATGAAATTAAAATCCACATGCAAGAGAATAGAAAACATACCCACAAAATGTGACACAAGATATACCCTGGGAAACCCTCATTGAGGGAAAAAACCCAGCCTCCAAAAGCATCCATCACCATGTATTATTTAGCAAAAAATACCATTGCCCTTCAACCATGGAAGCCTTCATGGCTATAGCCACAACTGAGCAAACTATGTGAACAAGCATGAATCCACACATCCCATGCCATGCTTCCAACCCTCACAAATGCTCCCTTGGCTAACTTGTCAAGCCTTGTCCCACTCAACTCTTGCTTTTTGTCTTCGCCTTGTCACTCTTTCTCTTTCTCACTCTATAACAACTACCCTTGTGGCTGCTTATATAGTAGCAAGTCCCACAAAACTGCTAAGTGGTATTACATAAACCATGTGCTAAAACCATGTGCTACCTAACCCACTGACCCCACATTTAATATTGGGCATTTAATTTTTTTCCCCAATATTAAATAATTACATGAAATATTTTCACAATGTTACAATACAACTCATCAAGAATATTCCATGGAAATCCTTACATGTTGCACGTCCATCTAGACACACCATTACATAATAAAAAATAAAATATAACAATATTATGCAATGTGTGCAACACCCATTATCTCAACATATATCATGATATAAAAAATGAAACCATCCTAGCACCAAGGATAACATGCCAAATGAAAGCATAAACCACACCTTTACCAAGAACATTATGAGTCCCCTAGATGCAATCATCTCCACACACCATGAAGATAGCCAAGAACCCCATGAGTCCTTAAGATCTAACCATCTTCACACACCATGAAGATAAAATGTGCACCATGCAAATGTTAAAAATGCTTCTATAACAATGAGATCTAAGACAAACCTCCAACATTTTCAAAAACTCAATAAATATATCAATGCCAAGAACTCCCACTCAACTATGGTACCAAGTCACCTATGGAATCATAAAATCCATATCCTACATGAAGATCCTCCAAGTCTACACTCATATAACCAAAGTATCAGTACCATGTGAAACCAAGATCGCCAAACCAAACTGGAAACTAATCCTACATTGTCACGTCATCACTATCACAAGCTCCCACTAAACTATGTATCCAAACTATCCATGACATCATGATGAAAAAGAACCATCCTCTTACAATGAGAATCAACCAAGGTATCAAACCATCAAAGAACTCAAAGTGCACATTATGATCTCCTACAAAGTAACTAAATAACCATGATCCTCAACCAAGAATATATACCACCATAACCAAATTAAAAATCCGAGCCAATGAACATCAAGGATGTACTTGTATTTCTAATCATGTCCTGCCAAAAAATCCATGGCACCATGATCACATCCATGAATTGAGCATTTAACCCTCAATATGTCCAACCTATTGGCATAAAATAGTCAACCACAATCCTCTACCATGACTATACCCGGTAACAACATCTCATCCCCTTCTACATGAAGAAAAATTGGAAAATCATGTGACTTAGGGCATAGACAATCCAAATTCAAGCCACCAATCTGAATATGCATCACTAATGAAAGAATGGGAAAAGACAACCCATATCCAAGCTATAAATGAAACCTATAAGTACAGACCACTTACAACACTACACAACTTGTAGACCCAACAATTCATCATACATATCCAAACTAAATACTAATAATCATATCATCATGAGACCAATTTGAAATATGAACTTAGTATACAATGAAATCAAATCTTAAATTTTCAAAATATACAATGTCATAAACTCACAATGCTACCATAGTCAATATATATCATGAACTGTTCAAATTACATATCACCAAATAAACCATGCCAAACCTATACCAAATTTGAACAAATATGTAGAGCTCTCCAAGAGCTTTTCATTGACTACTTGAAGTCCAAAATCCAACTATGTATGCCCAAGTTATGGCCTAATTTGTGCTCAAAATAAACATCTAACTTTCTGGCTCTTAAATCCTAACAAAATTTCAAAATCATAGAACCAAACCTACACCAAGTTGTATTTCTTCTAATTAGCTTTCTAATGCCTATAAGAAGTCTAAAATCCAATATCTTGAGAGAAAGATGTGGTCATTTTACTAAGACAGTCTTTTAACCATTTTCGCTGCAATTTTTTTTTTTTTTTTGTGACAAAAATTCCAATGGGATTAAATTTGATAGCCATCATAGGCTGAAACTAAAAAACCCTTTTATTTCCTCTTAACATGGCCAAACTAGGGCATATTATATATATATATATATATATAATTATGGAAACATCGACCAAGATCCAATGGTGATGTCTAATCTTAACCAAGAGGAAGGTCATTTCTGCAAGCTCCCCCTAAAACCCTCATTTAAATGAAATATCCAAAAAAACCTTTTTTCCAACAATTTCACATGCCAAAAATTTACCAATATCTCATCATAACAGCAAACTCAAAACCCTTAGATTTCCAATAAAAACTCATATATTGTGCCCTTTCTTTTATCCTCTCATGGATTCCCATTGATTCAATCTAAGGTTACAATAATAAAACCATAACTCTAATACCACTTGTAAGGAAACTTGTAAGAAAAAAATATAATCATTTTCACATACCCTATAATAGATCTGAAATAAATACATAATTAAAGTCCACATGCAAAAAAATAGACAACATACCCACAAAAATGTGATACAAGATATACCCTAGAAAACCCGCATTGAGGGAAAAACCTAACCTCCAAAAGCATCCATCACCATGTATTATTTAACAAAAACCCCATTCCAATACAACCATGGAAGCCTTCAAAGCCATAGCCACAACCAAGCAATCCATGTGAACAAGCATGAATCGACACATCCCATGCCATGCTTCCAACCTTCACAAATGCTCCCTTGGCTAACTTGTCAAGCTTTTTCCTTCTCGACTCTTTCCTTTTTTGCCTTCTTCTTCTCTTATCACACAACAACTACCTTTGTGGTTGCTTATATAGTAGCAAGTCCCACAAAACCACCAAGTGAAATTACATAAACCATTTGCTACCTAACCTATTGACCCCACATTTAATATTGGAAATTTTAATTCTTTTCTCCAATATTAAATAATTAGATGAAATATTATCATATTGTTACAATACAACTCATCAAGTATATCCCATGGGAATCTTTATATTTTGCACGTCCATCTAGGTGCAACATTACATAATAAAATAAAATAATAAAATATAACAATATTATGCAATGTGTGCAACACCCATTATCTCAATAGTAATGGCACAAACTTCTATATAAGCCATTTTTGAACTAGCTTAAGGATTTTTTGTAATTCTAAGAAGATAAGGATGAATTTATATTGCAGATCCCTATGCAGTACATGCAACCAATCAATTGAAGGGATGTTTTAAGTGACAAAATGGGTAAATCAAAATCATTGATTCATACCTAATCCTTAGTCACCTAGGTCTTCTTAAGGAGAAAAAACCCTAAACATTGTATTAATGTGGAAAGAAAGAATAGAGAAGTTTTCATGTGCAAATAGAGTATTCATGGTGGCTAAGGAGTTGTGAATTGAGATACATTATAGAATATCAATTAGAGGAGAACATAGGAAAGGAGTTAGAGGATAGAAGTGATACATCATATTAGAAAGGATCAAGTATACATCAGGAAAGAGGTGATCTCTTATGTAGCAATAGAGTGCTCACCAAAAGATCATTACTAAGACATTCTAGCAAGTGAATTAACTAAATAGCTTAATAGAGTAGTACTAACAAACTATGTTAAATCCTTTAACAGGTTGCTTATTTCATTGTAAGTTAAAGTCCTTTAATCAGGCACACTTCTAATTTATTGATAACATACTCAAGGATATAGAGGTTGGTCACACTTAGAAACATAGAAGGAAGAAGTTGTAACAAGGTTGATTGTAAAGCTTAAACTAAGATCATAAGTGGTGTCGAGCAAGTTAGTTGAAGCCAAGAAAATTTTTAGTATGTTAGTGAATAGATTGTCCTCCAAGAAAATATATACAAATATAACCTTGAATGCCCAAATGAGAAGACTAATCAGCACTAACAGCTGGACAAGTTATCATTGGATTGATAACTTTCCTCTGAATTTTATCAGGTACAGCTCCCTGTATGAAATATTCAATGAATCAAATGTGAATTCTTTTACCAGAAAGCATAAAAGGATATCAAACATCTACCTATAAATACACCGTAGATGCATAAACTTATATTACTGCATAGAAAGAAAGCAAAGAACATCAAGTGACACAAAGTTCATTTGCTGAACATTGCATCGTGTAATGAAATAAAATATATCTTTCATTCTCTTGAGAGAAATAAAAATCAGAGCCTTTAAAGATGTTTGAACTGATGATGTAACAAGAAAACAATGATATTGAAATGTAATTCAGATAAAACTAAAAATGACACAAAGTTCATAATCAATGGAAGGAAAATACACCATAATCAAAATTCTGATATACTTAACCCTCAGTCTCCCTTCCCTGACAGCAAAAGATCAGAAAGTATCTTGTACACATTACAACCAAACTGCTATTTCAAGAAAGACAGAAACTCCTTTCACAATATTACATCAACCATTAAAACCCTATTTCTATCTCAGGCACACAGTTCTGAAAAAAGTAAAGAAGGAAAAAGCCCATGCTCTACCTCTCATAGCCTCTCAAGAAAAATGAAAAGATCTTAAAAAATCCCCTCCCTGCCTGGAGCCCAAAGTCTGTAGTCTGGAAGAAGGAAGAATTGAACCCCCTTTACCTTTGCTGGAACCTATTTATCTTTCCTTGATATTAGTGACTGTTCAGTTTTTGTAACTGATTCTTGAAAGCCTTTAGACTTTTTTCACTTTTATTTTTTGGGATCTCTTCTTATACTCAGTAACCTCTCCACATATAGTGTGTTCGAATTTATAATATTTGATCATTTAAAAGTGATGACATTGCACAAGATCATAAAGTAATCCCTAGGGAATTCTTGACACTTGTCATTACACCTATCATCCGATCCTCTAGGAAGGAAAAGAGTATAATATTTAACTTTAGATGAAAGGAGCCCAATAAGCCGATTCAATGTCATTTCCTTTAGATTATTTATGATCAAAACATACAGTGATCAAAGACTAGAATACATCACCCTACTAATCACCACCTTGGAGATGATTTGAATATCATCAATTTGTATGGTTTCAAGGCTATCCACACAGTTGTGTAGGAATAGTGATTACCTCGTATATTGCAGTAACTGTTAACACCAGATCTTAGACCATTAAGCAATTTTTACATACCAAAACTTCACATTTTCATCGCTGAAAGTATGGGTATGCCTATCATTCGCCTCACCAGCATACAAATTTTATGGGGCAACCAATGTCTCTTTCTTGACATCACTTATGGGTCTCTTGAAGGTGATCAAGTATGAGCAGTCTTGGTCCGGGAGGAATATTTGCATCTCCCAGGGCATGTCTCGAAGAAGAGTATAGAAAAGGCCAGATTTAATTACATTTTTCACCCTATCTATTCTTCCCACAAATGTTTCTTTGGAACTAGAAGCCGCCACACCAAGATAGTTTGAACATCCTTTTCACCTCCATGTAACCTCTTCATTGCATATGCAATTCTTGTGCAAACACCAGTCACAACTGCAAAGTTCTTAGCTTTGACCTACGGATATCATAATGCATTGTCTCTTCATCTAATCTGTGCCATTTCCCACTGGTGGTGTTTTCTCCTTTTGGGGCACACTGTCAAACAAACTTCACACTAAAAGTAGCTCGAGCCAACTCACACTTTCCTCTTTCTTGTTTGCCTTTGGATGTTTTGACAAGACCATTGGTAGAATTGACACAAAAAATTATGGGAAAATTTATTTTCATGTACCTTCAGTAGTTGACTATGAGCCCTCTTTAAACAATATGAGTTTATTTGACTATGTTGATAATTGCAATACTTGCAGTTCATGTGCACGTACTGAGTGAGATTGAGGCTGAGAGGGGCTGAGGATCTATGATCTAGCTATTCACCTATGCATCTACCCATTCTTTGGGATGATTACGAGCTTTTGTAGGTATCCATGAGCTCTATGAATATATTTGCAATATAACTCCACTCAATATATATCCCTCACACAATATGAAGATCTTATGAAAATCTTGTGAAACTGCGGCTCCCAATATGTAAAGACACTTGATTTGAAAATTAACTGACCATCCACATTCTATGAAATGATTCTTATGCATTATTGATTCTTTTATAGACTGAATTTAGAGAAATTTGGCCAAGTTTGTAAGGAAGAATATTGGGCTCTTTCATTTCTCATTGTAAGCAGTGTGTCGATTGCCTCAAATACTTGGAGTCTCACAAAAACTGACCTTCGTGGAGTGCATATTATGAAGCAAATGAAAACATCTTCTGTGAATCCAAAATTGAATCCAACGATCATCGAGTTTTCTTTATTTGAGAGAAAAGTCAGGTTTCTTCACCAAGCCGACTATATGCACACTAGCATTCCATTATGCTACTTCAAGAAATTTCCTACCATGATCATCATGATAATTTCTAAATCACCTACACCATGGTTTAGCATATGCGATCGGGTGTTGAACATTTGTCAGATGGGTCACATGATTTTGCATTATATTTGTATTTGTGTCCAAACATTATCAACCACAATCAACTTAATAACATCTACTAAACCCACATGGACAATTTTTTAGATAAGTGGAGTCATGGGCTAGAGTCGTCCCTATTATCAATAAGCATTTTCTTATGCAATGAAGTATGTTATCTTTACGATGTTGTATATTTCACAAACCTGTTCAATCTAAAATACCTCATTCATAATAACCTTAATGCTGACAACTTGTTTTAGAACCATTATGATCATCACAAGGGCCTTCACCTCCACATTTACACTTTGACAATGATATCACCAAACACTCGAACTAAATTTTGAACCTGTGATGCTTTTTGTGAAGTCGTCTAAACCTGGATTAAATGGTCCTTACACCTTTGCATCGGATCATCGATCTTGAAGACATTGAATCTGAAAACTATCTTTGAATCTGCATTTCAAATCTAAAATCTGAACTACGCTTGTATTGAACCTGCAGGACGAGCTACCTGAACCATTGAACTACTTCGAACTTTAGTTTGAAGTGATTCAAACTCTGCACTTGAAGTTTTAAAACTGTGACCACCTTGGGTACTAACATAGTAGAAGTTGAGTAACAGAAAATTCTAGTGTGTGTTGAGTGATCTTCATGTGCCAAGTGGAGATTAGATGTCAAGCATCAGAAAATTTTTAGTTAGTGGCGAGTGATCTTCAAGTGCCGAGCATTAAGAAAAACATAGTTGATGCTAAGTAACACAATGTGTGCCAAGCACCAGAATCCAATAGTGTCAAGCTACTACATTACTTCAAAAGATGAAGATTCACTAAATCTAAGCCGACATAGTGGTTACATTGAATTTTTTGAATGAGTTGGAGGATAAGGATGATGAGTTGTTGGCACAGAGTCCTATGTAAGCCATTTTTGGGAAAATTCTAAAGGATTATTCAAGAAGTTTCTAAAGGAAATAGAATATGGGTTAGATGCAATGAATCTTACTTGATCCATGCAAATTGAAATTAAAAAATGGAAGAATAGAGATGGAAAAAATACTCCAATACTTCTATTTAAGAAGTCATAGGCCAAGAAGCAAAGAGCTACTAATATTGTTCTTGCTAAAGAGACAAATCTGTAAAGTGGTTAGAAGGGTGTCAAGGAGGAGACATCTAGGAGAAGGAAGAGCACAAAGACTCTACTTCTATGAGTGGTCATGAAGAGATGATTGCACTAGTACATTGAGTGTGGAGACTCAAGGAGACAAAGCTTGAAAGAAGGGCAAGCTGTTAAGAGTTGTAGAGATTGAAGGCTAGGCAAGGGTATGAGCTAAGAAGTGATATGAGATCTGCAAGATAAGTTGTATGTTGTAGTTAGGTCAAGATATTCTAATACTCTCTAGCAATTGTAAAAGATCTAAAACTCCTACGAGCTTAGGTTGGCCTAATAGCCATTTGTAAATCCTTTAATAGGGTGACATTCCAAGTGAATGTTCTAAAGTCCTCTAACTAGGCCCACTTTTAATAGGGTGGTTAAATCCTCTAACAAGGTCACACTTAATAGTTTGTTGTAAGCCTTTAATAGGGTAGGCATCTCATAGGCCATCACTTCAGAAGAGTGAGAATTGAGTAGCATGTTACTAGTGGTTTTTTCCAAATTGGGTTTCCACGTAAATCACTGTGTCATGTGTTGATCTCTTATGTGTTATGCTTGCATGTTGATTTACAGTAACTTGTTTATTAGATAAGTTAAAGCTTGGATGAATGAATGGTTGAATGGATCCACTATACCTAGTAAAAAGTTTGAATAAGATATCTAAACCTTGAATAATTGATTCACCCCCCCTCTTAATTATTCTAAAGCATTTCTAACATCTACAAGTTGGTAAAGATTATTGATAATCAAAAGATTGAAATCTAGCTTACCTTACATTAGTTAAATGAAGTAAGAGATGAGTTGAAGTGCTCATCAAAGAGAAGGAAAAATATATCTATTGAAGAGAATGACACACAATACCAAGAGATTAATAGTACTAAATTTTTTGTAGATGGAAACACAAGTGAATTTGATGCAACAGCTATAGATCCGATGGAAAAGAATGGTGCACTAGCTAAATAGGTCAAAAATCTTAAGATAGAACAAAAAGTCCAATTAGTATTGCTATGTGAGGTGATCGAGAAGGAAAAGAAGATGAAGAAGAAAAAGTCATGATTGAAGATGACAAAAGGATAGTGACCAACAAACTCAAAGAGAAGACATCAAAGGTGAATAGGATTGCTCACATGCAGCTAGAAATATTGAATCAAATGATGATTTCCAATCATGAATTGAATGGAAAAGATATTGAAGTCACAATACTAAAGTTGCAAAGTGAACAAATGAAAAATGATCTAAAAAGAGAAAAAGAATTTGCTAAAAGTTTCAATAAACCTAATGAAGCCATCAAGTATTTTGAGCAATTGATGAGATCTCCTAGATCTAACTGTGATACTAATGGATTGGGTTACACTAGTACTAAAGAAAGAGAATCATCCAAAAGTGGTGAAAAAAGGAATAACAAAGGTAAGAACTACAAACCCACTTGTCATAATCGTGGTAAGATAGGTCATACGACAAATGTTTGTAGGAGCAACAATACAAATTAAAACCCTAAGAAGAAAGTCATGAGTAATTATCACAAGTGCAACAATCAAGGACATCAAGCACACAAATATTTGAAGGTTACTACTACAAGTGTAAGAAGTATGGACATAGAGCATATGAGTGCAGATCAAAGCCTAACTAGTCATCAAACAAGAAAACCAAGGCAAACCATACTGACAGATCCTATAGTTGGAATTACAATACAAAGTATAGTTGTCACTATTGTCAAGAGTATGGAAATGTTGCTTAAAATTGCATTAGAACACATTTCATAAGTGACTATAGTAGATGGTTGAGTCAAACTACATGTTTTAGCTTTTTGAAGACTAGTCACATTTATTTAAGTAGAAATTGTCCAACAAGGTCAAGAGAAACTAGTAGTGAATTCAAAAAAGGAAAAGGAAAGGTTGATGTCAAAGAAGTCAGAGTGTAGATGAACAAGACATTGAAGAAGAAGGAAGATTGCAACACATCAAGTTCAAATGGAACAACTTAATCCAATGGATTAGATCATCACCCCACCCATAACTAGGAAATTAAGAGGTATGTGTGGGACTGATATTTCAAAGTTCAATTATACATTAGTTTCAACAATTTAGTTTTCAAAAGATCATATAAGCATGAAGTAAGATGCTAAGTATTGGTTAAAACTTGGAAGAAATCTATAAGTTTTCATGTTGTTGTTGAGCATGAAAAGTTTCACTATGCTTTTCAAGTGAGAGTTAGTTGTTTCTAAGCTATTGAAGGTCATAGTGTTAGTTGAGCTCACTATGGTTTTTGAGTGTAGGAGGAATTACATGGAAGCTGAGTGAGTCAAAATTGCTATTGGAGTTGAACTTATAGCAATGTAAGCACTGAGCATTAATTGTGAAGCTTTAAGGGCTATATGGTCAATTTTTGACTCATTTTGTTTTCAAGATTGAAGAGAGCATGAAGAGTTAAAGGAGAATTGGAGAAATAATTTCAATTGTTTGCAAACTAAATTCAACTACAACTCAACACCAGTCATCATATTTTTCAAGGTATTTGTTGTGTAGTAAGCTATGCTATTTGAATTTATGCAAACCCTAGTTAATTTTTATGTCATCTAGCTCTTCTATTGTTGTGGTTAAGGAAGGAAAGGAATTTTTAAATATTCAATTGATAAGTAATGAGATCAAACAACTAAATTTCTAGGTGATTCCTAGCATTACATATAAAGGAGACCCATCTGGTGCATTATCTATGATACCACCTCAAGTTTTGATGATACAAGATGTAAGGTGTTGTTACAATTGTAAGGTTGGAAGCATTGGAGACATGGAAATAAGAGAATTATATGAAAAATTGTGTGAGAATAGAGTATTGAAAGAAGAATACAAGGTTGTAGAGAAAAGAGGTTAAACTGTGCCCTAGAATTTTCAAACCTATTAAAGACATAATGGATAAAGATTGTTCTTAGTAGAATTCATGATAATTATATATGGTTGGAGGATGGCCCTGTCAAAATTACAAAGAGGATTATTCACATTTTGATAGGGTATCCAACCCTAAACAAACCTGAGATAATGAGAAGTGATGCAAAATAGTCAATTGAGAAGAATATAGGGGCACTATGGAACGAGAGAGGGATGTGCATAGATGCAATTATTGATCCCCTAATTTCATTTATAGTGAGATTTGGGTTATAAGATAGTGAAGAAAGACCATTCTTATGACCTTGCTAAGTTACAACTCCAATTGTTATCTAAAAATTTGGGAGCTATAAGTAAAACAAAAAAGTGCACAATGAAAATTTGGTTCAATACTTGTTTGCATATATTTCTATGTAGAACATTTTTCCCATATTTGGGAAAACAACTTGGAAGACTAACATGTTAGTTGTAGTGTAGATTGGTGAATTTATAGAGAAATTTGGAGATAATTTTGAGTCTGTGATGACTAGCTACTTTGAAGATTTTAAGACATCAATGAAACAAAGATATAGAGGATTCTAGTATCACTAGTAGAGAAGCATTACAATGATGTGTTTTTCTAGCTGATGTTGATTTCACTTATTTTCAAGTTTTTGTTCCAAGGGTGAGATGGCTCAAACCATTTCCATATGAGATTAATTTTGATAAGGCATTTATAGCCATCACTACTTTACTAGAAGATGCAGTAGATAAGGATTCTACTTCTTTTGGAAACTATGATGTAGAAAAGTCAAAGATAACAATGGAACTGAAGATAGCTTCTGTGTTGGGGAAGAAGAATAAGATTGTGAAGAAACTCAAGGAACAATTTGGTGAAGGGGCAGAAGGAGATGAAGGGGAAGAAGATAATGAAGATGATGAAGATGTATATATCCCAGCACCACTTTCTCTCACACCGGATCGAGGTGAAGACCAAGGAGAAGGAGAAGCAAAAATTGATGAAGGTGCCAAGGGAGAAGAAGCCAATGAAGCACCCATTACTATATAAGAGAAGAAGAGGAAAAAAAAGAAGACTATGGCAAGAAAACCTAAAATTTTTGTGAAACCTTCACGAAAAAAGCCTACAATTCCTATTATCAAGTCTAGCACAAGATTTGCTGCCAAGAAGACTCAGGAAGTTCAGAAGCCTAAAGACAAGAGAGCTAGCATAACTACAAAAGAAGATGAACCTGAATAGAAGAAAAGGAGGAAGTATATTTCCCTTACTGAATAAAATGAGGAGAAGATTGAGTTAGATGATAACAGTAAACTCAAAGTGGTAATTCATAGTCCCTCTTTTGATTTGGACAAATTGTATGAAAATATTAAGAATAATGCTCACTTAAGTGGATTTACACATGTTGAGTTTGATAAACTTGGGAAGTTATATATGGATAAAGTAGAAGAGTCTATATATTCCATGATGGAAACTTTCAAGAAGACTCCAATTGAGATTTCCAACTCTTTACCCAAGAGCCTATATGATAGAGTTGAGAAAAGGTGGAAATAAAGTCTCACAAAAAAGAGAAACATTAGAGAGACTACACTTGCAAGAGTGATGCTAGACTTGGAAAAATTTAAGATAAAAAATTCTATTAACAAGTATAAGGGAAGATTTTCTTCAAATTATCAAGCTTTTAACATTTAACAGAATAAGATTGAAGTTGTTGTTCAACAAAGCACACAAACATCGAAGGTGATCTATGGGCTGACAAAATAATAGGCTATTAAGCAAGCACCTAAGGAAGTAGGTGAAGACAAAGCACAAGAAGAAGCAATTAAAGTAACTAATGAAGAATCTATAAAGGAATTTCATGAGGAAGGCACTGTAGAGGCAACAACTAAGGAAGAGCAACAACAAGACCAGAGTGTACCATAAGTACACATGTCGAGTGCTAGTCCATAAGAAGATATAGTAAAGGTTAAGGATGTGTTTGACACTACCATTCAAAACATCAATACCTTAGCAAAGGAGGATATGTAGAAGATACTAACTGATTCCACCACCAAGGCACAACTGAGTGTGGCAAAATTGGCATCTGTAGGGGAGAAAACATAAGCATTATCTATTACCCCCTCTCAATCTATAGAGGTACAACCTAAAATATATATTGTAGTATATCAAAGGAATTACATGATGCCTTCACATGTCAACATTACAAAATGTTTTAGTACTAGCAATTACAATAATTGAGAAAGAAAGGACACCAGTACAAATATGCTAGGAATCCAGTCCTGCACCTATACCACAAAAACAAGGTGGAGTAGAAATAAAGGAAAAGGAGAAGGATAGAACTAAAGATTCAATCTTGACTATGATGCTAGAGGAAGTAATAGCCATATAGACACTAGTTACCTTACTAACACTGATACTCCCACTCCTACTCAAGCACTCCACAGGCCGAGTACATAAGCTACCTGATTGCAAGCATCAAGGCCAAGTCCTAGCACATCTAAGGTTGATGAAGTAACATCATATGGTGACATCAACTTAGATGTGATGATTGAGTTACCAAAGTATGATCTTACAACAAACACAATAGAGAAAATGAGCATATTGTAAGATGCTCTAGCAAGGAAGAAACACCAAGAACTTCTTAGAAGGGAACATAGGTAGAAATAAGCACTACATGACTTTAAGGATATCTTTCTTGATGCATTTAGCCTACCTACACCTGATGAAGCTAGACCAATCATTGAGTAGTTGGAAAATATTAAAGAGAAAATTAATGATGAAGACCTAGATTCCAATGTCAAACTACTAGAATGGTCTTAGAAGAAACTTCAAACCAAAGTGGATGAAGAAATATCTAGTGTCATTGCACTGCACTAGGTTGAGTTAGCAACCAAGATTGAGGGTGTGATGAAGATGTTGGAGAACATTTTCTCTCTTTACACCAATTTGTATGATGTTCCCTTGTTCACACAAGAAGTGCAAAGACATATTGACTATCTAGAGGGATATTTGAAGAAAATAGGTAACATTCTACAACAATCTCCTAGTCAAAGTTAGTCTCTCTTTAGAAATTTATTATCAACACAATGTTAGTTAACAACTTTACATGATCAAGATGCAAATATTAGGGCTACATTGATCAACATGCAATCCATGATAACCCCTCACATTGAGGTTTTACATAAGGAGTTAGCCAATGCAAAGAAATTGTTGAAGAAAGATCTTCATCTTTCTACCTGTGAAATCTTAGTCACCCTCGCTTCTGAGTTAGACATATAAATAAAATCTCTAGAGGTAGCATGTCAGAACTAGGATGCATCGCTGCAAACAATGATGGAGGTTCATAAATATTTCTTAGAAAAACACACAATTCATGTACAACCCATGGCATAAGTGTCAAAAGTGGTAGAATGAATAAAGGGGGAGAGAATGCATGAAAGGAGAGAATAAATTTTGAGGGAGACCAAACAAAAATAATGTCTACAAAAATAGAGCTAGCACAATAGATCTACTCAGCAAGAGTATTCAGTTTTAGAATAAGAAAAAGAAAATCAACTCAGGGGGAGTTATAGAATTTTGAGGTATGACTATTAAGTCATAAGATTTTTGCAAAATTGTGAAAATTTGAAATTTTAGGTTATTTTCTTAGGTCATGCCAAAAAAGTAGTATATATCGAGTGTAAGTTGTTAGATATATAGTATGTGCTGAATAATTAGTAAGTGTTGAGTCACTCAAGTGTTGAATAGACAGTATATGCCAAGTCATTCAAGTGCCAAGTGATTAAAGGATGCTAAGACATTTATAGGTTGAGTTACAACATTAAAAATGTAGTGGATTCTAAGCATCAGACACTTCAACTGTCGAGTAAATAGTTTTGGACATAGTTGTTTGTAATGACACAAAATTCTATGTAAGCCATTTTTTAGCCAACTTAAGGATCTTTTTGTGATTCTAAGATGATAAGGATGAATCTATATTATAGATCCCTATCCAGTAGATGCAACCAATCAATTGAAGGGATATTTTATGCAGCAAAGTGGGTGAATAAAAATCATTGATTCATACCTAACCCTTACTCACCTAGGTTATCTTAATGAGGACAAACCCTAAACATTGTATGAATGTGGAATACAAGAATAGAGAAGTTTACATGCACAAATAGAGAATTCATAGTGGATAAGGAGTTGTGAAATAAGATACATTGCAGAATATCAATTAGAGGATAACAAAGGAAAGGAGTTAGAGGATACAAGTGATACATCTAATTAGAGAGGATCAAGTACTTGTCATGAAATAGGTGATATGTTATCTAGTACAAGAGTGCTAACTGAAGGATCATTGCTAAAACATTCTAGCAAGTGAATCAGTTAAATCTCTTAATAGGGTCTTCATAATAGACTATTGTAAGTATTTTTTCAAGGAGCTTACTTCATTGTAAGTTAAAGTACTTTAATTAGGCATACTTCTAATAGGGTATTGAAATCCTTTAAAGGGTAAGATCTAACAATCTTGTAAGCCTTTAGAAGGGAAGACTTTTCATAGGGTAGATCATAGTTTATGGTAAAAAAAGTTAGCCTTCATTGGATACACTTTATTATTGCAATAGTGGAGATTTTTGGTGTCATCCCTGCCCCAGATTTACCTTCCCATTGGAAGGTTTCTAGGTAACCAAATATCTTGTGTCATACATGTGTTGATTGTTATTTGTTTTCATGCTATGGATAAATATGTTTAGCTAGCTATTTTAGTTTACGTGTAAATTGTGAGATGGATATATGGTGTGTTGGTATTTTAAGACTATTGAATCAACAAAATGCTCAATACCAAAATGATATCACTCACACAATCTAAGGATTAGCCAATTCCTATTAACAATAATATGTGCAAACCATTTGGTCCCAACTTCAACAAAACCAAGGGTGGTTTTCTACTCTTTATGCTCTGCAAAACCAAGGTGGGTATACCCAAGGATGATTCAAGACTAGGAAACACTGTATGAGAATTATTTTAGTTTCATTCTGATTCTCATCTCAAATCCTCAAATACATGCATAATTCTTGACAATTTGATAAATGCATCCCATATAATAGATTTGGCCAAAATTCTTCTATAGATTTGCATGTGTTCTCACTAATAGTGGCTAACTAAAGCTAAAACATTCCATGCAAAGAAGTACCAGCCAACTTTGAAGATCTTCAAGAAATAAAAGTAAAATTGATTATAATTCTACATTTGAAAACTATTAATGAAATATTTCTCTTCCAGCTAAATCAATTTCACTAGTGCCTAATCCATTAGGGTTCAGAGTCTACTACAAATCCATAGATCTAATTTGTTTCCTTAAAAAAAATATTATTAGCAATTCTTATCAAAATTCATCATTCAAAAAATCCTTCCTACTACTATAGCAACCTTATCAAATTCATCAAAGCTTTTACTTAATCTATTGAACTAATAGCAGTGGTGAAAATATATACAACCTAAACATATTGCATTCAATTGAATAGGCCTTTACTCATACAATATCAAGATAACCAAGTAACTAAAAGAACACACAATTCAGAAAGAACTGATATGGGGATAGCTCATAATTTGTATTCATTTTCTTTGAAAATTGTATACATTTGCAGTAACTTGGAATGAGCTTAGGAAGAAACAAAGAGATCATTCTATATTAATGCATTCTCAGGAACTAACAGATATAATACATCATAAAGCTTGCTTCAAACATTGGATCGAAAACAAACTAAGTATATCACTTAACCATTAGAAAATACAACCATTCTCTAGCCCTAGAATCTCACTTATATGGTGTGAGATGCAACAAGCTTCAGGCTAAGAGAAATTGACAGGTGTCCTTTACAAGAGATATTTACATGCACCTATCATAAAATGAAAAAATGTGATGAGTAGAAAGATTTATACATCAAACATTCCTTTTGTGGGCCCCTTTATGTTACATCCCTTGGAATTGGCAAAGTACAATGATTTGATGATTCTATCAATCTGATTCCTCAAAGTAAGTGACCATGAGGCTTGAACATGATGTGTCCTCTTCAGTTACCTACAAGTTTACTTTAACTTGGGGATTTTCTCTGTCTTCATCATCAACTGTTAAAGTAAAAGTTACACTTGCATCATCTTTCACCTCATCATCTTCTAAAATCTTCTCTATAGACATGAATTTATCTTTCCACTCATTATAAGCAGTGTCATCTTGCCAATCAAAATTTAGAAGCTCCCTTTGTAAGTTTATTAAAGAACTTGTGACTACCTCTATATCAGCAAGGTTTTTCCTGACATCTTTAAAAAATAATTGTACTTTTACCAACTCCTCATTTGTTTGGGCCCATAACAAATGACCAGTTTCATTAATGAATTTATTCATCCTTTCACAAAAGATCTCATCCAACTCTTTCTTCCATTCTTCCTTTTCCTTCACTTTATCAATGGTCTTTAAAGCATAAGGAAATAAAACAAACTTCTCTGCAATATACTTGGAAAAACAAATAATTAATATTTTTTGAAAATAATCTTGTTTGTCATCAAAACCTTTCAATTTATTTAGCAAATCAAAGATCTACCTAGTTGATGACATGGTAGTTGAATGATATATATATACACATAGTAGTGATATCTTTATTCCTTTCTGTCAATTTCTAGATAAGGGGTTTGAAACTACCCACATTTCTCTTTAATTCATCCTTAATAGCTACAATCTTTGTCAATAAGTCAAAAAATGATGGCCACTCAATCTTATCTACTAAATACATTATACCTTGCCTTATTTTCTCTTCAAACTAATTATTTAGTTCTACATGCAATGCATACAACTTATACTTTTCTTCTTCAAAATCCTCTGCAGTGTAGAACTATTGGCCTTTTAGGGATATCTGCTACCTCAAAAATTGGAGTGGACTTGAAAGGCTCAATAGGTGTCCTAGGGGGGTATACAATCTTGGATCTAGTAGATTCTTCTACTTTCCCTTTCCCCAGTTGTTTCTCCATTTGAGATAATTTGTTTTCTAATGATTTTATTTGCATAACCCTCTCCTCATATGCTTTCAATACTTCTTCAAACCTAGCATTTAGTTCATACAATCCATCATCTTCCTGGCCAGACACCACACTACCAAATTTTAGTATTTCTAAGGCCATTCCAATTATCTGCTTACTGTGCACCAGTATGCTATGCAGTAGAGATTTCCTACATTCTAGTCTTGTCTCTTTTTTCAATTGACCAAATAACAAGGGCTTGGTGGTCATCACTAAACTTGACTCCCCTATGAGCTTCTAATATCTCTTCCTCAGTCTTAAGCTAGACATCCTTTTGTTTCCTTATTGAATCAAAAACTATTGCATTCACTATATCCCATTCTGGAAAAATAAGTACTCATGTCTGTCTAATTACTTGCCTACAGGCCTTAGGGGTAAATTAAGAAAAATCATTAAAAAATTTAGACTTTACCTCCTCCTTAATAGTAGAGTCTGATTTATTAGGTTGTTCTGCTTTTATCTTTTCCCAAGTCTTCTCAAAATTTCCTATATTTAGCCTCCATAAAAATTGTGCAAATGCCCTAGAATTCACAAAATTTTCAGCATTAATAAACCTCTTAGAGGCTTGGAAACTATTGGATCAATTTCCTTACCTTGGTAATTAGCAACAGTTAAATCCAAGGAAGGTGTACATGGTTCTTGAGGCTCTCCAATCTCCAAATCTATGGAGGTAACAATTACATCTCCCTCTCCACCAATTTGTATAAGATATTCTCTTACAGATGTTTCATCATCAATTCTAATAGGAGACTAGCTTGGGGAATATTGCTCCATTTTAGAAGAAAACCCTTGCTCTAACTTTTGTCTTTTTGGAGCATAGGCTGTAGGTGGGCTTTCTGGCCTTGGTCTCTGCTAAGGAGGAACCTATTGCACATTTTGGATCATTACATATCCTGCCCTTTTCTACAAAGTGTACTAACTTGAAGACATCATATTTCTACTATTTATTCTCCTCTACACCTCTGTGGCCTTGTTTGGATAAGCCTTGGCATCTACATCCTTCTTCTCATTCATGGCTTGTATTATCACAACAAAATTATTCATCAATGCCTACATCTTGGCTCCCCAATATTTCTTTTCTTTCAATGGATCATAACGAAGTTCAAAAGCATTAATGAATTCTAGGGTTTTGCTAAATACTATCCATTTCTCCTTTTTCAATTCTTGTTCTTGCAAAGTAAAAACATTTCTAATCACATCCTTGGGATAGTAAACTTGTTGCACCATGCAAGAAGCTTTTATTCTCTCTCTTAAGAGTTCATAGAATCCTTCAGGATCAATAAACCTGGCATGAAGTTCTGCCATGGTATATCTATCTAAGAACACATTCAAATTCTTCCACCCTTTCCTTGCAAAGTCAAAATCATGTGCCACAGTAACAATTGGGAAAAATGTGCCTTTCTTAGGCAAAACCCTCTCATCTATAGTTCCTATTTTCCATAATAGCTCAGCTATTCCTATCTTCAAAGGCACATGAAATGGCAGCACATGAGACTTTCCCAAAAAGCCGTATACTCTTATTACTATTGAAACATTATAGGGAATTGTATCCCCCCAATTATGACTAATCAGTAGCCCTTTTTCATGGTCCTTGGGTCTAACCAATTCTAACAGTGTTTGTGGAATTCTAGGGCGGTCTCCTCTCAAAAGCAATCTAAGCTTTGATTCAAAATATCCATCAAACCTCACATAACTGGCATCTGTGGCTTCTGAGGTCATATCTATGCTCCACAATTATACTAGATTCCACTCTCCATTCTTAGTTGTTTCCAGCTCCATACCCTTAGAAAAGAAGGCAAGTCCCTTATACAAAGATACATACATAAGCAATGAATACCAATAGAAAGGTTTATCCACTTTTCCCCTTGCTATCCCCATCAAACCATTGTGAATCTCTTTTGCAAGAAAAGTAGGAAAATCTAGAATAGCGCTCATTCCAAATTGAAGAGTTTGAGCCATTATGAGAATATTTGAGCCTTGGATTTTCTCAGCTTCATCCATTCCAAAAATCTTACAAAGAGAATATATAATTCCTGATCCCTAGGGTTAAAATGTCTTTTTAGTAATGGCTCAGGTGTGCTAGTAGTAATCATAGACAAGGTTCCAACTTTATCAGAATGTTCCTGCAATGGCCCTATTGTTGGGTATATTCTTTATGCATCATATCTTGCTTGCAAATCATCCATATCAATGATCTCATGCATAGCATGGTTAGGGTTGAGATTAAAACTTCACTAAATAGCTCAGGGAAAACCCTAAAAAGATTCACTCTAGAATGATTCTTCACCCATCCTGTAATAGTATCATATTTTTTAGCCAAGTCACTCAATAGATCACTATCAAAGAAAATTGTAGGGTTGTTAATCTTCCAATGTCAAATTCCCAAACATTGCTCATGGGGGTATCTAAATTCCTTTCTGCAAACCATTTTTCTAACAATTGCAAAGCTCCCATAGATACTTGGGCATCTCTTACCTAGTTTTCCCTATCATAGAAACCCTCAGTGATAACTACCCGAGGGTTCTTAGGAATTAGTTCCCTTCCTTTAGTTATTTCATTTATTGATAAGGGAAATTGTTCCAAGAAATCATCATGCACAACCCCTTTTAAATAATCAATTTTCCTAGAAAATTTCTTTTGTGGAGGCATTTTTAAAATTTCACACTCTTACAACAGCAAATTCTAGATTTCTTATGGTTACAGGTTACTTACCCGCTAAATTTTCCCTTCTTTCTCTACAATTTTCTCTACAAATTTGCTGAAACCCTTGAGAAATTATGTGCCCTAGCTCTAGAAATCTCTTTGCTTTGAGAAATTTTTTGATTGTGTACTTCAATAATGGAAATTTTTATATTACACCAGTGTACTAAGGTCACACAAAGGAAACATTGAATCATATTAATTCCTATAACCATTAGTTTCATGTTATATTTCAAATTTGTATTTGACCCGTCAATCTCTCAAAGATCAGACGACTTTATTTCAAAAAGTAAAATGCCTTTAAAATTTTTAGAGCCCCTACCCACACATCAAAAGTGCACTTGCCCACATTATTTGAAAGCTTGCATCTTCTTATTGTAGGCAAGTGCTCTTCGTCGATCTTACTTAGATTGACAGTGAGACTAAAACCTTTTATTTGATGGCCCACTCAACTAGCTTGACCAATAGAATATTATCTTTTACTCAACATGCTCTGACTAATCTTACTATAGCATTTAAAGTTTCAACACCCATGACATCACACCTTCTAACTTGGCATACTTGTCACCTACCACCAATGAGCGCGCTTTACTTCATCTAACCCTTCAAACATGGCATGACTGAGCATTCCTTTTAAGTCTTGGTCCCACTATGCCCACTTGCCCACAATATTTAAATGTTGAGCAAGTCCATGTTGCAGATAAGCACTAACCCTAGAACTTATTCAGATCTACAATGATAAAAAATCTTTTGTGACTGTATACTTAGTCAGTTGGACAGAACAATGAGGTGCTTCCTTTGTATTCCAATTCACCTAATAATTTACCATGGATGAAAAGGTGTTATTACCCTCTGAGAAAGATGGCCCCATGATGTCACTCTATGCAATGCATCACAAAGCGGCTTGCCTGCATTGCTTAAAACTTGTGCATTTTCATATTGTGGGCAAGCGCTAGCCCTTGATGCTTGCTAAATCAATGATCACAAAATTTGAACTGCAAAGTATTAATCTCATTAAAAGGCCAACCAATGACATTGCAAGAAATTCAAAATGTGCACAAGGAATAGTAACAACTCTGTAAAAGGTCTGACTGCTTCTAACAACTTAAGAACTTTTGCAGTGCTCTGAGGTTTGAATGTCAGCAAGGGCTACATCTCAAAAAGGTGCTTTCTCGCAATATTTAAAGACCTTGCAAATCCATATTGTAGGCAAGCCTCAACCCTCAATCTCAAAAGGATCTACGATGCTTGAAATAAATTGCAACTTGGACTTTTTTCAAATAAAATAATGCAATTAAGGAAAACTTTATAAGGTTTATTAAAAAGATGAATAAAGGTATCTTTGCATGAATAAACCTTAGCATAATAATGTCTTGCCAAAATATATTTGAAATATTACTTTATAAGGTTTTCAAAGGCTAGGGAAAAACAAGACAAGGCGTAAGGGTTTCTATGGTGAATTTCTTGCCTAGGGTTTTGACCTAATTCCCAAAATTTTAGTGCACACATTTAGGGGTTTTCATTGCTAAATATAACAAAATAGGGGTAGTGAAAATCCGAGCAAATAGTGGCTCTATCTGGGGAGAATGAATAAGCAAGATTCATATGAGGGCTTAGAATCCTTAGGAGAAGTAGACCACAAGCTTGAACTTAAAAACTATGATAACTTAGAGAGATCAAAAACACATAACAGAAGAATATACAAGGACTGTACAAAAGACACAAAGATTATACAGAATGTACAAGGAAACCTAGACTATTGTTCATGGATAAAATAAGTATTTTTCAAGAAAAATACCTCTTCAAGAATTGTCCATGAACTAACAGTTCAAGAATGTTGCCTGATAGATCTTTGATAATATAAGAATCTTCTCCCCATGTGTTCTCAATTAGAAAGGGACCTAACCATATGGGATCAAACTTGCCATGTTTTCCTTTATCCTCTCTCGTGGCATTCCACATAAGGACCAAATTCTCATCTTCAAATTTCTTACTCATTGTCTTTTTATCATTGAGTGCTTTAACCTGTAGTTGCAACTTTTGGTTTCTGATTGATGCTCATTTTCTAGTCTCAGTTAGCCGAACTAGTTCATCCAATCTTTCTTGCATATCATCAATGGTAGCCTCATCATACATTTGAATGTAGTTATACAGACCTACTAGGTTGTTCTGAGGCATTCTTGCTTGAATTCCATATACCAAATCAAATAGTGCCACACCAATAGCTTTCTTCATAGTTACCCTGTCAACCCATATTGCTAATTGTAACTTGGAATCCCAGGCTTTCTTATTATCATCCAATGTCCTTTTTATTATATTCAACAAACTCTTATTTGTAGATTCAGCTTGTCCATATTCTTGTGGATGATATGGGGAAGATGTTGATCTAGTGATTCCATATTTGTCATAGAATTTCTTGAATTCTTCAGATCTAAAGTACATTGCATTATCTATTACTATTTTTTGAGGACAACCAAATATGGAAATAATCTTATTCAGCAAGAAATTGTTAACTTTACTAGTGGCATTTCTTGCAGGGATTGCTTCTACCCACTTTGTGAAATAGTTCGTAGCAAATAGAACCCAGGAATAGCTAGTACTAGATTTGGGAGAGATTTCACCAATGAAATCCATACCCCATTGTTGAAAAGGTGCTTGGACTTCAACTGGCTTTAATGGAGTATTTCCTAAGAATTTCAATTTTCCAGCAAATCTTTGGCATGCATCACATTTTTTAATCATGATTTGAGCATCCTTGAAAAGCGAGGGCCACCAAAATCCTTCTCTCATCACCTTATGTGTAGTAGTCTTAGCCATATAGTTTCCTCCACAAACTCTAGCATGCATTTCATTTAAAACTTTTTTTGCCTTTTCTTGATCAATGCATTTAAGTAACACCCCCTCAAAATTTCTCCACCACAAACTGCTTTTAATAATTATGTATTTGATAGCTTGTAGTTTAGTACTCCTCTTTTCATGTTTAGTCAAATGGGAAGGAGCTTCTATATGTTGAAGTTAATAGATAACATTAGCATCTAGTCACAATGATCCATGTCACACAAGTCAAATTTGAGGTTCCATCAACTACACATTTATCTTATTGGCATCCAAATTAGATTCATCCATGAATTTAACCAAACCTTGACCTCTTACCAACTTGGTTATCTATATTTCAATATTAAATTCTTGGATCTTGTTGATCCATCTACATCTTCTCCCTAACACTTCTTGCTGAGAAAATATGTCTTTAACAGCAGCATTAGGCACAAATGCAATGACAATAGCACCTATCAAGTAGCATCTAAAAGCCTTAATAGCCTTTACTAAAGCATATGCTTCTTTTTCATTTATGTCATATTTTAATACAATATGCTATAGTGACTTACTGAAAAAAGAAATGGGTTGTTCATATCCTTCTTCATTCTTCTGCAACAAGACTATGGCTATAGTGTAAAGGGATCCAAAAGAAAAAATGTTCATAGGCTTTGTATAGTCTGGGGTTCTGAGGACTTGGGCATTTTTTATGGCAATCTTAATATCTTGAAATGACTATGAAGGTTCTCCATTCCAGTCAATAGTAGCTCCTTTTTTGAGCATTTTAGAAATAGGTCTACTAATTTTAGCAAATTTTGTAACAAATCTTCTTAGAAAATTAACTTTCCCAAAGAAAGATTCTATTACTTTCCCATTTTTGGGCTTAGGCACCTTATAAATGGCTGCCACTCTTTTAGGGTCTATCTTCACACCATCATTAGACACTATATGTCCTACTAATCTTCCTTCTATCACCCCAAATGTACATTTATTTGGGGTCAATGATACTTTATATTCCAAGGCTTTGATAATTTTTTTCTCCAAATGCCTATAGTGATCCTCAGCCTTCTTAGAATAAGTTGTAAGATCATCTTGGTATACAATCATAAATTTGTTGATATAATCATGAAATGCCACATCCATGGCTCTTTGAAAAGTAGCTCCTATGTTAATCAAGCCAAATGACATCCTTTCCATTGATATGAATGTTATATATCAAATTAACCTCCAACTATGCCTTTGAACCCATCTCATATTAGCACAGTGGTTGAAAGAGTACCAGTTTTTCTTAGACTTCAAGCAGTTTAGCTTTAACCATTCTAAAGATTTTCTCATATTGGTTGGGATTGGTCAAAAATTTCCCAATCAATTACGAAATGCTATAGTTCTTCCATATTGATTTTTTTCCCTTTTAGAAGTAATTCGTTGAGATCATGCACTTTTCTATCTACAAAATGCAGTTGGTTGGATCCAGCTAGATTATTCAAATATACAAGTCGCACACACTCCCTTTCCAAAATAGGTCAGTACACCAAGCACCACATTGAGATTTAGTATATTTGTTTCTAAAATATTGGTATTTAACCTGAAACCCTCAGCGGAGGATAAAAAAATTAGGGAAATGAAAGAATCAGTTACATTTTTCATACGCTCTCCCCTCATAGATAAGGATACTTTTACAAAGTTTTTTCTCTGACTCGATTCATTCTGGATAAACAGATTTCGAGTACTTAGTAAGTCTCAGGTCCTGCATAATGATAAATAAGGATATAATAAAAAAAACTTTGCTCAATCTATCTACTTCTCCGAGTGTCGCAAGTCTTTCTGACCAAAACAAGTGACATATAAGTCCATTATTTTGGATCAGCCCCTCCCCTATTGGCTGAACAAGAAAATTGATAAAGGGGGGTCCTTAAAATCCAGAAGGATACGGATTTTAGTCTCTGAGATTAAACAAATGGATTAGCAAATAAAAGTGCTAGAGCTACAACTAATCAATAAATAGTTAAAGCTTCCATAAAAGCTAAACTTAGCAGTAAGGTACCTCGTATTTTACTCTCCGCCTTCGATTGTCTCACAATACCTTCAACAGCTTGTCCCGTAGCAGTGCCTTGACCAATGCCAGGTCCAATAGAAGCAAGGCCTACGGGTAATCCAGCAACAATAACGGAAGCAGCAGAAATCAAAGGATTCATGGCAATCTCCTCTTAGATTAAATAATGGTGGATAATATGATAGTTTTCTCTATTGATTTGATTGTTCACGTTCAACTAGAGAACAATTTCTTTTCTTTGAAAACAACTCAATTTTTATTCGACGAAATGGTATTAAAAAATTATTTGATAATACAAAATAGGTAAATCCTCTACCCTTATATTATATCCTTTTCTAGATTAAATATTCTATCTCTAAAGAATTAGAGATAGAATATATAAACAAACTATGTACATAAAACGTATCCCTTCGAGTCATTGCTCGAAATCGGGATACACACATAGTTTACTAAACTAATTCCCATTAGTAAACCTATTAATATTATTAATGTAGATATGAGTCTACAAATATGATCTATTCTATCTATCGATTTTATCGATGAGTGAGGTGATCCTTAATCTTTCTACTAAGATCTTAGAGATTCAGTATTTTCATTTATGACTATAATTAAGGGGGAATCAAAATGGAAAGAACATTTAACATTTTATAAATATAAATGAGCAAATTATTATGAATCTGAATTAAAAGACTAAGTCCAATTAATTCAATTAATGATGAACCTCCATGGATTCTCCTATATAATCTGTGGCTAGAGTTGCAAAGATTAGAGCTTGAATGCCACTTGTAAATAATCCTAGGAACATTATAGGTATAGGTACCACTAAAGGTACTAAGGAAACAAGAATAGAAACTACCAATTCGTCAGCTAATATATTTCCAAAAAGTCAAAAACTAAGTGATAGAGGTTTCGTAAAATCTTCTAATATGTTAATCGGTAAAAGTATTGGGGTTGGTTGAATATATTTACCAAAATAGCCTAAACCCCTCTTTGTAAGACCTGCATAAAAATAAGCTACTGATGTGAGCAAATCTAGAGCTACTGTAGTATTAATATCATTTTTAGGCGCGGCTAATTCCCCATGAGGTAATTAAAAAATTCCCCAGGGGAAAAGAGCACCTGCCCAATTAGAAACAAAGATAAATAAAAACATGGTTCCTATTAAAGAAACCCAAGGACCATATTCTTCTTCGCCAATCTGGGTTCTAGCTAAGTCCCGAACAAATTCGAGAACATATTCCACAAAATTTTGAGCTCCGTTTGGAACAATTTGTGGGACTTGAACAGCTAGAGTAGCTAAACTTAATAATACAACAATTACAATCCAGGAAGTTATAAGTACCTGTGCATGAACTTGGAACCCCCCTATTTGCCAATAAAAATGCTAACCTACTTCCACACCAGATATCTCATAGAAAAAATTCAGCGTGTTAATAGGAAATTGTACAATATTCATATTACCCTTTCTATATAAAGATGAATTTCAAAAAAAAAATGATTTTGGTTCAATGACCGATTCCTCAATTATTTCACTATCATCAGTTAGGTTATGAAATAAAATAATGAAATGATTATTTCATTGATTAAGAAGATTTCTGTATTTCTAGACAAATATATCTTAATCTATTCTATAAGATTTGGGAATAGTAGCCAACTTAGTTTTAGCTTCTCTTTTTTTTGTTTATTCACTTTTTATAGAATTACAATGCTCTACCCGTGCGAATTGCTAAAATTAATTTATTTAGGATTAGTCGGATTGGTCCTCTACCATCATCATTGGTTGGGATTGGGATATCCACAAGATCCGGGTCACAATCTATATCAACTAAGCAAATTTTGGGAATACCCAAAGTTCTACATTCCCGAATAGCAGTATATTCTCCTTTTTGATCAAGAATTATTACAATATCGGGTAATTTTTTCATGTATCTAATACCTCCCAGATCTTCTTGTAATTTGTTCAATTCTCTCCTGAGTATTGCTGCTTCTTTCTTCATAAATTGATCAAATCCTCCCGTATTTTTTTTTCATTAAATTTTTGAATTTTTCAAGTCTTGCTTCTATAGTAAACCAATTAGTTAACATACCCGCGAGCCATTTTTTATTTACATAATGACATCGAGCTGCTAAAGCAGCTAATTTAGCTGCATCAGCTGTTTGATGTTTGTACCAACTATCATAAATTGTTTTCCTCTTTTTGCTCCATCAAACACAAAATCACAAGCTTTTGATAAAAAACAAGTGGTATAAGTCAAATTTATAATATGACTATTTTGACGTTCTTTAAAAATGTAAGGTGCCATCTTAGGATTCCATTTTTTTGTCTCATGACCAAAATGAACTCCTACTCTTACCATTTCTTTCAAATTGATGTTCTAATTTTTTTTCATCATTTTCTTTTTTTGCTTTTTAATATGAACTAGAATAGCTACATTCCAATGGAATGGGTTAAATTGCTTTCCATAGCCTACTTGGTACAAATATTCATTTGATTTTTTTATTTTTTTTATACAATAAAGAAAATTGTTAGATTTCTTTCTTTATAAATTACTTTTTTACTACTCCTACTCGTTTTGATTTTTTCTTTATTTTGACTAGTTTTTTTAGAACTTTTTTTGTTTTGTTTTTGCAATAAAACTTTAAAGAAAAAAACTTTCACTTTTATTGGAAATATATTTTTCTTACTCATTCTCGGATCTATTTTACTCTGTTTTTTCAAACGGTTGAATCCAATACCAACATGTATCATTCTCCCAAGAATAACATTTTCCTTCAATCCCTTCATCCAATCAATGCGACCTTGAAGAGCAGATTTCGCTAAGACCCGAGCAGTTTCTTGAAAACTCGCTTCCGATAGAAAATTTTGAGTATTTAGAGATGTGTTTTTCATTCCCAATAAAATGGTTCGATAGTTTATTCTTTTTTTGAGAGCACGATCCATTCTTTGTGCTTGTGATAATCTAATGAGTTCTCCGAGTAAAAAGAGACTATTTAGTCTATTTTCCAAATTTTTATTTTCGGACTTTTCAACATCTACAACTAAAACTTTCGATGTAATTTGATGCACAATAATTTCTATATGCTTATCATAAATTTGTACCCCCTGGGATCGATAAATCTTTTGAATTTCATTGGCCAACTGATTCTGACTATCCTCCATAGTTATTCTAACACTAGTGAATGACCCCCAAAAGTTTCCAAAAAATCTTGCCAGGTGTCTGTTCAATTCTTTAAATTTTTTTTTTCAATTTTTCGATATTAAAGTATTTGAGTGGGCTTTTGATAATTGTTCAACTTTAGGAAGACCTTGAATTATATCATCAGATTTTAATCTATCGTATGACATGGTGATTAATGTATCTCCTTCGTAAAGAATTTTCCCATAATAACTATTATGAGTTGCTCCTCGAGTACCCAAATAGGGTTTAGCTAATCTAATGATAAAAGATCCCTCACGAACAACTACAATTTGACCAGATTCTTGGAGTTGTTTATCTTCGAATATCCATATACTTTTGCAAAAAAATTGTCCAAGGCTGACTACTGGAAATGTTTTTTCAAAAAAAATGGATAGGGAAAAGTACAAATGAAAATTGAAAAGAATATTTCTGCATGAATCAAATTTATAAATTTCCCTCTTTTCATCCATAAAATAGCATTTAGCTACTTGAAAAGTATTCGAGTCATTGTTAGAAATTGAACGTTCATTTAGTAATACTTTTTTATAAGTCATCAAACGATAGTATGGAAAATGATTAGAAATACTATGTAAATAACCAAGGAAACCTGATAATGCCATTTTTTTATTTGCATTCGACTTTTTTACTATATTTGAGCTTTTTAAAGAATCATTAAACAAAACGATTTGCAAAAAATTAGAAGTATACAGAATAATAAAAGATTGATCTGTTTTATTCTCATTAGGTACTGACCGAATAGTTCCCTTACTAAGTAATTTACTTTGATCATTCGAAAAAAAAAGAATTAGTGTCACCTAATTTGTTATGAAACAAAAATGGAGAACTTGCCATATTAAAAGAAGGGTATTTCAGCAAGCTAATTTGAATCATATTGATAATGATCTTATTTGTTCTTACTGAAATGAGAGAAATATAAGCCTTTTTTATTTTTAATCTGGGCCTTCCGTCTAATTGATTTTCAAGAAAATTCCTTTCTTTTTCAATTGAATAACCCCCGAGAATATTCCCATATTTTATCATTTTTGAACGAGGGTCATTAAAAAAAGAAAAAATATTGTTATTTTCATTTTTATAGAAAATAGATTCTATAGGCATTCTAAGAATTAAATGAGGACAAGGGATTCTTTGCTTCTCCGATTGTTTATCACACCATAATGGTACGATGAGTTCATTTTTTACCCTCATATTGTTGGTATTTTCAAAAAGAATGGTGCAATCGATAGAGTCTTGATGTTCGTTAGCTATGGTTCGATCAGTTTCGAGATAATTGAAGATTTTTTTCCCTCTTTCAAAACAGTTTGAGTCAACTGATTCGTGTTTCACCTAATCCACTGAATAATTTGAAAGTGATTTATGTTTGTAAAGGAGAAGCTCTATAATATGCACTTGATCTTGATCTTTATGAAAAGCGGATTCATATATCCCTCTCGATAATACCCACAAATGAGTTGTCTTTTCTATTAAATTAGACAGCATAGGGATATTCCAGTGCATTTCTCCTATCAGGCCAGAATATATAGATTTCTTTACTTTCTCTTTAAAAGGGGGTTTTTTTGCACGAATCTCAACAATTATTTGTTTCAATTCCATGAGTTGATTATTCTGAATGAATAGCAAGCTTTCTGTCAAAATCGTTAAGTTTTGTACTTCATATTGATTATTGATAGTCACGTCTAAACTATTATGGCATATATAAGCAGGGTGCCCATGATGGGTGTAGGTAGGAAAAACAAATTTTTTGTTGAATTCCATTTTTCAGGTGAACGGGGCTCGTATATGTTCTACAATATCACCCGTAAATACCCCAACAGTATGAAAAGTCCTTAACGTTAGTTGAGTTCTTGGCTCTCCAATTGATTGGCCTACAATAATGCCAACTGCTTCTCCTAATTCGATTAAGTTACTATGATTAGTATTTCGACCATAACATAATTGACAAATCAAAGATATACTTTTGCAAGTAAAAGGGGTTCGTATATATATTGGTTGTATTTGGAAATAATAGAATTGATTGGCAAGTTTAATTCCAATATCTTCATTGCACGTGGCAATACATCTTCCCTTTATATATACATCATCTACTAATATGCGCCCAATGAGTGTTTGTAGAACAAATTGATTGTTGATTGTTTCTTGATCTTGAATAAGATTTACAAAAAGACCTTGTATAGTACCACAATCTACTTTACGTACAACGAGGTGTTGTACTACTTCAACAAGTCTACGTGTGAGATATCCAGCATCTGCTATTCGTATAGAAGTATCTACAACTCCTTTACGAGCACCATAATAGGAAATAATATATTTTGTTAAGGAAAGTCCTTGACATAAATTTCCTTGAATGGGTAGATCGACAATTTTTCCTTGAGGATCTAACATTAATCCTCTCATACCTACTAATTGGTGAACTTGAGATATACTTCCTCTAGCTCCTAAAAAAGACATCATATGTATTGGATTAAGAGGATCAGTCATCTTAAAATTCGGATTCATTTCTTGTTTCAAATATTCACTGGTAGCATGCCATATCTCAATCAATTGACATAATTTTTCCACTGCATGTACATTTCCATAATCATGATGTCTTTCCGAAGCAAACCCTTGTTGCTGCACATCTTGGATAAGCCATAGTTTAGCTGGTGTCGTTAAAAGATCATCAATTCCTAATGAAATAGCTGCATCGGTAGCTTGCTGGAAACCTAAAATCTTCAGTTGATCTAATACATTTGATGTATATGTCATTCCAAATTGATTTACGAATCTTTTAATAAGGTGCTTCATAAAAAAATTATCCATCCCTTTATTAAAAAAGGGCACTTCAAAAGGAAAGGGTACTTTGAATTTAGGTTGTATCATAAAAAGAGGGTATTTTCAATTTAGGTTGTATCAATAAAATATTTCCATTTTGGATAAAATCTCCCCATTTTGGGTTGGGGAGTAGGAATTAGCAATGGGTTTAAGCTCCAACGCTCCTTTAATCTTTATCTCTGCATCAATGAAAGGATCATAAGATTAATAACATTAAATTTTGAATAGTGACAGTTCTTGTCAGATATCATAAGTCCACAAGCCTTTTATAGCTTCTTCTATTTCTCGATTAAAATGAATACAACCAACGGTCGCTCGAATGTATTTATTAAGTATTTCCCCCACTCTACATTTTCTTATTTGAAAATGATCATAGATTTCGTAGAAGGTACCGAAAGATTCATATTGAACTTCGATAGGAAGTTCTTGATTTACTAAATTAATAATAGAGGTATCTATATCTCTCCTCCATCGGAGCCATAAAGGACTGTCTAAATCAATTTGTTTTTGTTCATAAGCTTTAAGCACATCATCATAGCTATAAAATAAAGGTGAGACGATCTTCTTTTTTGAATTATTTGGGTGGTATCTATTTTCATAAATGCCCTGGTTTTTTTGAATAGTTGATCTATAAAGTCCTGTAAGCATATCTTGAGTTGGTACACAAATAAGGTCTCCTATAGTTGGAGAGATAAGATTGAGATGAGAAAACATAAGTAAATGAGCTTCTACTTGAGCTTCCATAGATAAAGGTACGTAAACAACCATCTGATCTCCATCAAAGTCTACATTAAACCCTACGCAAACCAATGGGTGTAAACAAATGGCACGTTCTTTTATTAAAATGGGTAGAAATGATTGTATTCCTAATCTATGTAAGGTGGATGCTTGATTTAACATTATGGGATGTCTTTGGATAGTCTATTTAAGTACGTTCCATATAATAGGTTTCCTATCTCGAATTAAAAATTTAGCAGTTCTTAGATTGGGAGCAATCTGTCGTTCAACTAGATCACAAATTAAAAATGCTTGAAAAAGTTCTATTGCAATTTCTCGGGGTAATCCACATTGGTACAATGAGAGATGGGGACCTACCACAATAACAGAATGACCTGAATAATCAACCCGTTTTCCAAGTAAATTTTCATGAAATCTTCCTTCTTTCCCTTGGAGGAAATTTGAGAACAATTTATAAGGTCTATCCTTACTATCTTTCACCAGTTGCGCACCTATACTGTTATCAAGAAGTGCATCTACAGCTTTTTGGACTAATTTCTTTTGATCAAACAATAAATTTGGTATTAGAAATGCACGAGTCCATTCTATGGATTCTAAAAGATTATTATTTTGACGGATAACTTTTAGATAAAGTTCATTGAGATCCGAAGTAATCACTCCACCTTCATTTAACTTATACATTGGCCTCAGGTCGGGAGGAAGAACTGGTAATAGGCATAAAACCATCCATTGTGGTTCTACATTTGTTTGAATAAAATATTGAGCAAATTTCATCGGTCGAACCAGGCGATCCTTTCTTCTTTGAAGTAAAATAAGTTTTTTCTTAATACTATAATATAGTTTTTTCAAAGGAGAGTCTTTCTTCAAAAATTGGGGTTGTATCCCCAACCCCAATAATATAGATATTTTCGTATCTGTTTCCTTCCATTCTATATATGAATGATCTATAATCATTTGCAGATTTAGACCAGCTAATTGTTCTTTGATAGCTTTTCCTCTAGTGGCAATTTCTCGCTCTTGAAATAGCGCAAAATCCCAAGAGAGATAAGAAGCAATATCTTTTGCCCAAGATTTGGACTCATATTCATGAAGTTTTCCCTGAAATCACAATAAACTTGGCTTGTTAACTGTGGGCCTAGTAATAAAAACATTTGGATAGGTTTTACAATCTTTTTTCCCCCCCTCAAAATCGGACATGAAAGTTTCCTCTCATCCGGCTCAAGTAACTATACCCAAATGGAAAGTGATTATGTATCATTATGCAAAAAATGTTTTTTGCTCTCTGATACAGACAATGTTTCCCAATGGTTTTCGTCCCCAAGTGATAAAACTAAATAGTTACTCTTTGCTCAAGTGCCAAGTGAATTCGATTATTGGTTTACAATGCGTATTATGACATAAATACGTAATTAATGAGCAGTCTTCTCCCTTTTGAACGATACATTTCTTTGTGAAAGATCTTTAATTTATTGTGAAATTCATATGGGATTTACTTTTCTCTATCTCTTTATTAATTGATCTTGTAGGTTTTTGTTTTACTTCAATGGTTACAATACTATTTGAAGCATATGTGCGATGAATAGACTCCTATAACCATATTTTATCTTTGGTCTAGAATAAAAAGAAAAATGAAATAGATTTTTGATTCCATTTTGTTTCTATTTCTGATAAAAGAAGTATTTTTACGAAGTCCAATTAGTAATTTAAATTAATATATTACTCAAGATATTAACCCTAGATTCATTCCTCTTTATCAACATGGTTCTAATTCTAAGCTTCATGTCCCTCTTGCCGAGGGACATGTCAGAGCTAAGGGCATCCCAATTAGATTGAATAGGATGACAGTTCCTATGGATCTATTTAATCGGAGCTTGTGATCAAGTCACACATCGTATTATACTAGGCCTTCTAATTCTTTACGAGTCTTATTTAATAGATTCACGATATAACTGGGACATCATTTGAAATACCAAATATGAACAACTAGACATGCCAGTTTAATGTATCCCATTCGATATCTTTGAATTCAAGGATCAATAACAAGTTCAACTCCACATTGAGTACAAAAATTGGAGTCGTAGTTTTCCTTCTCATTTTCTATCATTGGAGGTTCTACACAAGCACAAACTCCCCTTTTCCTAGGTCCAAATATCCTTTCACAAAGTAATCAACCTCTTATTGGTTCATAAGTTCTATAATCTAAAATCTATTCTGTAGTCACTTGTCTGACTCTTTCTCCATTAGGTAATATTCTTTTAGACCAAGCGAGAATTTGCTCAAGAGAAACTAATCCAATTTGGAGTTGTTCATGTTTATTCTGGTCATTCATAATAAATAAATTTTGATTCATTTTGATCAAACTTCCTTCTTATCTATCTGAAAGTCTATCTCAGATAGAGTAGTATGATTCAATTCTAGAGCTAAAGATCGTAGTTCTCGACTGAGCAATCAGAAAGATTCTATAAAAGTGGTAGGTTTAGGCATTGGTTCTCCGTTGAAAATGGCACCAAATATTTTTTCACGAGTGTCCATATGATCAAATTTTAAAGTAAGTATCTCGTATAAAATATAAGCAACACCAAAAACTTCTAGAGCCCAAACTTCCATTTATCCTACTCGTTGTCCTCCTCTAGAGGATTTTCCTTTTAGAGGTTGTTGTGTAACCAACGCATAAGGCCCACGAGAACATGCATGAATTTTTTCGTCAACTTGATGTTACAATTTTGATATATAAGCTATTCCTATTGAAATAGGTTGTTCAAAAACCTTTCCTGTTCTTCCATCAATTAATCTATGTTTTCCAGGATTATCAGTTTCAAATACCCATGGATTAGCTGTTTGCTTGCTAGCTTTATAAAGCTCAGAAAACACTAGTTTTCTAGAAGCTTCTTGCTTGTACCTTTCGTCAAAAGGTGGAAGTCTATAATGTTTGTTCATTAGTTTTCTTGCTAAACCAAGTAAAAATTCAAAGATCTATCCTACATTCATTCATGAAGGTACCCCTAATGGATTTAATACCATGTCCACTGGTGTTCCATTTTCTAAATAAGGCATATCTTGACTGGGCAAATTTTTTGAAATAATACCTTTATTACCATGTCTTCCTGTTGCTTTATCACCCACTTGTATTTTACATTTTTGTAAAATATATACATGAACTTTTTCTATAATATCGCTGAGATAATCATCTTCCTCATCCTTGAACTCCTGAAAGCATCTCACATTGATAACTCGACCTTTTACACCTTTAGGGACTCTGAAACAATTTTCTTTTCCAGTAGGTGCCTTAATATCAAATAAAGCTTGTAATAATTTTCCTTCTGGAGTATTTATTAGTGAGTCTTCTTCTGCTTCCAGTATTAATTTACCTACTAATATATCACCTGTTTCTATCCAAGATCCTATCATTACAATGCCGTTTTCATCCAGATGATGGAGTAAGTAAGCATTTAAATGAGGTATTTCTCTAGTTATTACTTCAGGGCCCTGGTCCATAAAATAAACTCCAATCTTTTATCTTAGGATCTGAAAAGAAGTAAAAATGTCTTCATATACCAGACGTTCACTAATAAGTATTGCATCTTCAAAATTGTATCCTTCCCATGGCATATAGGCCACTAAAATGTTTTTTCCCAAAGAAAGTTCTCCCCCTGCTGTAGCTGCACTATCTGCTATAATTTGCCCCGTCTTTACATATTCCCCTTGGCGAACTCGGGGTTTTTGATGCATACAAGTATCACTATTAGAACGTTGATATAGAATCAATTCTGTTTCTATATTGTCTCGAGCAATAGATGAAGTTATGATTATATTTTCACCATCAATATACTTTATTTTTCCCCCTTGCTTGGCTATAGCTACACTTCCTGAATCTAGAGCTACTTGACCCTCCAATCCAGTTCCAACAATACACTTCTTAGGTTGAACAAGTGGAAGTGCTTGATGCTACATATTAGAACCCATTAAAGCACGATTCGCATCATTATGTTCGATAAAAGGAATAAGACAAACTCCAATGGAAAAATATTGGTAAGGGAAAATACTTCTGAAATGAATTTGGTCCCATGCAAAAAATAAAAATTCTTGTTGAAATCGAGCTGCAGTCAATTGTTCCTCTGGAACCCCTTGATTTAATGCCAGAGAATTTCCTATAGCTATCTGATAGTATTCATCTTCTCCCGGTAATAGATAAACCATATGGTCTTTGTTCAATCTCTCAGATAGCCTATAGAATGGACTTTGTAAAGAGCCGTAATGACCAAGCATTGCATAAATAGATAACGATCCAATAAGCCCAACATTTATTCCTTTGGACGTCGTAATCGAAAAAATACATCCATAATGACTAGGATGAATATCCCATGTACGAAAAGTAGACGTTCAACTTTTCAATCCTCCAGGGCCCAAAGAGCTCACTTTTCGCCTATGAACTATTTCTGCCAATGGATTAGTTTGATCCAAAAATTGTGATAAGGGATGTAACCCAAAAAAATTCTGAAAAGTACCCATTAATGAAATGAAAGTTTCCAATTTAATAAGAGTTATTCTCTTTTTAACATTGATTGATATAGCAGGTAATATAGTTTTTTCAACTGCTTCTCTGAAATCATATAGAGCTAATTGTAATTGCTCTTGTAATAAATCTGCTACAGAACGAATATATCAATTTTGTAAGTGATCTATATCATCGGGTGTACCTGCTCCAAATTGTACTTTGATAAGGTAATCCACAGCAGCCAATATATCGTACGCTAATAATAAAATTTCATTCTCGAGTACATCAAGACTTAGTTTTTTATTCAGATTTCGTCGACCCATCTTTCCTAATAAACATTTCATTCAAAAAAATGTTGTTACTTTTTCATCTATAGACTCAAAATCCAATTATTTTTCTTCTTCTTCTTCTTCTTCTTCTTCTCCTTCTTCTTCATTTTTGTCACTTATGTAAAGTTTTTTATAAAGTTTTAAAATAGCTTTCTGCTTCCCGCCATACCAATCATATGTATAATACTCCTTCGAATATTGGAAAAACGCTTTAACATTCTTATAGTTAAAAATCTCTTCAAAATTTAGACCCATAGCCAATAAAAAAAGTAAAACAGTTTTTTTTTTTTGTTTATATGAATCCATATCTTTTTTTTTTTTTTATTAAGCTCTAATCTTGATCTTCTTCCCCAATCTGAAATTATTGTGCCAATCCAGATAATGTTTCCCGACGGTTTTCATTTCCAAGTGTAATAAATACCGGGGCTTCTTACTCTTTGATTGACCACGACTCTGTAATTTCCATTTATTACAAAAGTTCTTTTAGAATTCATCAAAGGAATATCTCCCAGATATAAAATCTGGTCTTGTATTTCACAAGTTTTCTTAGTTTTCTTAATCAATCTTGCTGGTACATATAATTGACAGTTATATGTAACTGACATATATACAGCATCTCTCTCTTTAATGAAAGGTTCTGTTAATTTATATTCAGAACCAAAAAGAATAATTTGTATCTTTTTATTTGAGCTTTCAATTTTTGAAAAGTTATTGATTTCTTCTATTAAGCCTTGATTGATAAAACGAAAAAATCCTTCAAGTTGTATTTTACCAAATTGGGGAATTGTCAATATTCCTTTATTTTCTTCTAATCGCATTGAATGTTTGCTATCCTATATTTCTATAGTCAATTTTATATTTTGATATTGTATTCCCCATTAATCTAGACGAATAAATTCGACAAAAAATCGACATGTTTTGTTCACTATATCAAAAAAGAAAAAAGAAAAAAAGGAAGCTATTTTCTTTTATTATTAAACAAATGATATATGATGTAAATATTTCTATAGTTGTAAATTCTCTAGTTATTGATAGACAAAAGTGGATTGAGTATACTTAATTGGGTACTCTAAATTCCTCTTCTATGCTAAAGGCAGGAACTTCAATTCCTAACCGATATTAATAGGTTATAGGTTCCATTTTAATAAGATAATTGAAAACCAATCCCTCTTTTTCCTATTGGAAAAGTCTAAATCCCCTATTAGACCTGGGGACTATAAATTGGTTATATGGCATATCTGAGTGATAAACAAGAATACGTGAAATACCTTACATATCATCTCCGATAAATAAAGAAAAATATAGTTTTACCTTAGGATAAACTAGATATGGGGATGGCAACATAGCCAAGTGGTAAGGTAGGGGACTACAAATCCTCAATCCCCAGTTCAAATCTGGGTGTCACCTTGGTAGTCTAAACAAATACAAAAGTCTCTATTTGTATCCATGTCTTTTGGAGACAACTTGTGTAGCTTCAGATGCTATTGCTAATATAGCAAATAAAATTGAATTTTATTGTTAATGTCTGATCTGATAGGTACTTTCCTGATCAGTCACCACAATCTAACAATCTCCCACTTGGGGACTGATCAGGCTCCACACTAAACAACAATCTCCCACTTGGAGACTGATCTTGTAGCAATACAACTACCATATGGGGCTCCCACTGGATCAAACCACCCTGGACTATGCGGTTCTTTTATTCACATTTAGTCTAAAAGACCAACTAAAGCTGAAGAGGAGTGCAGCTCTCCCTTGTTACAACCTTTCTCAACATAATCAGCCTGAGATAGCGTCAAGGTTCTGTTCTTCCTATCTCTGCAAATCTTCATGCCAAGGATTTTTTTTGCTGACCCCAAATCCTTCATAGCAAATGCATGTGCTAATTGGCATTTTAGGCCCTTAATATGATGCATGTTAGACCCAGCTATAAGCATATCATCAACATATAGACATAAAATAATGTAGCTATCATCATCCAACCTCTTAAAATAAACACAATAATCTGAATGACACTTGTTATATCCATGCTCATGCATAAAACTGTAAAATTTTAGATACCATTGTCGAGGTGCTTGCTTCAAGCCATATAAACTTTTCTTCAATTTGCACACTAAGTTCTCCTTACCTTTGACCTCAAAACCCTGTGGCTGAGCCATATATATTTCTTCATCCAAATCACCATGAAGAAAGGCTATTTTAACATCCATCTGCTCTAAATGCAAATCTTAAGTAGCCACAAGACTTAAAATAGTACAAATAGAAGTCATTTTAACAACAGGAGAAAATATCTCATCAAAATCAATTCCCTTTTTCTGTGCAAATCCTTTTACAGCTAACCTGGCCTTAAATCTTTTCTTACCTCCTTCCTCTTCTTTCAACCTGTAAACCCATTTATTCTATAAAGCCTTTTTACCTGCAGGCAACTTGCACAAATCCCATGTCTTATTTTTCAGTAAAGAGTCCATTTCATCTTTCATTGCAGACTCCCACTGAATCTTAGTATCCACCTACACAGCTTCATCATAACTTTCAGGTTCACCAGCATCAGTAAGTAAAATAGAATACAAAGAGGGAGAAAACCTTTGTGGAGGTCTAATTTGCCTTGTTGACCATCTAACATTTACTGGTGTGTGTGGTATTTGTTGTTGCAATTGTTGCACATCATGAGGAATGGTTGGAACATCAACTTTTGGAGTATCATCCAGCACTACATAATCATCTTCTTTCTTCTCATGTTGCTGCAACAAATCTTTGTAGAACACTTTCTCACTGAATATGGCATCCCGACTTCTAACAATTTTAAGATTTTCAAAATCCCAAAGCCTATAACCAAATTCATTAATGCCATATCCAACAAAGACACATTTCTTTGATTTAGCTTCTAGCTTGGTTCTATTTTCAGAGTCTATATGAGCAAAAGCTTCACAACCGAAGGTCTTGAGAAAAGAATAACTCACCTTCTTACCAGTCCATGCTTCCTCTAGAATACCACAACCCAAAGGAGTAGAGGCACCTCTATTAATCAAATATACTATAGTATTGCCAGCCTCCGCCCACATGTGTAAGGGCAACCCAGCATGCAACCTCATGCTCCTTGTGCGCTCCATTATAGTCCTGTTCATGCTTTCAACCACTCCATTTTCCTGTGGAGTCCTTGGAACATTTTTTTGTCTATGAATACCATTAGTGGAGCAATAATCTTCAAATTCATGATTGCAATACTCACCACCATTATTAGATCTGAGACATTTTAATTTCTTACCAGTCTCATTTTCAACCAAGCATTTCCATTTCTTAAAAGTTTGAAATACATCAAATTTCTGTCTAAGGAAATAAACCCATACTTTTCTAGTTGCATCATCAATAAATGTAACATAATAATGAGAGCCACCAAGGGAAGATACCTAAGCTGGTCCCCATACATCTGTATGCACAAGCTCTAATTTCTCCTTTTTGTTTTCCTTCCCTATCTTTACAAAACTCACTCTCTTTTGTTTTCCATGCACACAACTTTCACAGAAATCCATATTCACACATTTCAGACCTGGTAAAACTTTCCTTGAATGAAGTACTTTCATACCTTTCTCACTCATGTTCCCAAGTCTATTGTGCCACAACGCTGTATCAGAATCTACAGCAGCTATTTGTTCTCCCTGCTCAACTGCAGTAATTGTTCCAGAATATTCATTTTTCTCTGAAACAATTAAATTAGAAGGAACAATATGACCTGTACAAAGATATAAGGTGCCTACTTTCACAGCGTTTGCTACTACAAGGGAACCTTTTGAAACCTTCCAATTTTTATCATTAAAAGTAACTACACAACCCTCATCACCGAGTTGCCCTGCTGAAATTAAATTTCTGCTTAGTTTTGAAACATGTCTTACCTCATGTAGTAGCCAATTATTCCCATTCTGCAACTTAATCTTAATTTTTCCCTTTCCAAAAATCTGACAGGCTTCATTATCCCCCAAATAAACAAGCCCAAAATCCCCTTGGACATAATCAATGAAATAACCTCTATGAGGTGTAGCATGAAATGAAGCACCAGAATCTAAAACCCATGAATCATCAACACTCTCTAAAGACAGAAGCAAAGCATCCTCTTCGGATTTTTTACTTACCACATTTGCCTCCTTGTCTCCATCTGATTTATCTCCTTCATTTTTCTTTCCATTCCAACAATCTTTCTTTTTGTGCCCTGGTTTCCCACAGTACCAACAATCATTTGGTCCTCTCGATTGAGATCTCCTCCCCTTTGACTTTCCTCTTGATTTCTCATGATTTCCAGAGTTACTTCCTCTTTCAGTCATTCTACCCCTGCTTTGTGCATTTAAAGAACTTCCTGATGTAGATCCACCTGAGGATTTTCTACGAGTTTCCTCACTTAAAATAACACCGATCACATCATCATATTTTAGGGTACTAGATCCAGGAATAGAATTACTCACCGCCATTACCAAGCCATTCCATCTTTTAGGCAAAGAACAAAAAGTCAAGAGAGCCCTAATTTCTTCATCAAAATTGATACCCATAGAAGATAATTGACTAGTAATAGTATTAAACTCATTTAAATGATCTGCAACAGATCCACCTTCTTCCATTTTCATATTAAATAAATGCTTCATGAGAAATACCTTGTTTGAAGCGGAGGGATTTTCATACAGTGTCGCTAGGGTTTTTATCAAATCTTTTTTCATCTTTGCTTTTGTAATATTAAATGCCACCGATGGTGCCAAGCATAATCAAATGCTTCCGAGTGCCTTTCTGTCTAAGAGATCCCATTCAGCCTCTGACATAGTTCCTTGATTCTTGGCTTTGCCTTCCAACGGCTTCCATAAATCCTTTTGATATAGATAGTCTTCCATTTGCATCTTCCATAATTGGAAGTTCTGCCCATTAAACCTATCAACCCTCAGCTTACCCTCATCTACCATTTCTCCCACTCAATCGTGAGACTCCCACTTAACTGTGAGACTTTCCTGCAGAGGATAACTAAAAGACAACCTTGCTCTGATACCACTTGTTAGGATAAACCATGGACAGAAATAAAAACTACATGCAAATATAACCAATAACAAAAAATAATAGAATACACAGAAATGAACACAAGGCACCAAGATTTAATGTGGTTCACCCAATCCCTGGGCTACGTCCACCAAACAGCAAGTCTGATCTTATTACAATCCAGTGATTACAACCTGATTACAATATGTAATCCCTTCCAGCTCAATACCACCGCAAGAACCAATTTCGCATCACAACATAATGAAAAATACCCAACCCTAAGCCCTTTTATACAATTATTAAACCACTTTAGGGTTATAACATGTCAGCCATATGTCGACCATAATATGTCGACTACCATGTAGGCCACTGCCCAAAAACAAATTTTGGACCGATGCCTCGAACCCCACTATTTATGAAGTGTGTACAGTACTTTCCTAATCAGTCACCACAATCTAACAGAAGAACCATTCTATATCAGAGGTAGCAAGAGCTATGCTACATGACCAGGACATGGCCCGTTACTTATGGACAGAGGCGTGTAATATAGCAGTCTACATTTAGAATAGAGTTCCACAGAAGGTGCTAGGGAAGATGACACTAGAGGAGGCTTTCATAGGGAAGAAGCTAGATGTTAGTCACTTTAGGATATTCGATATTTTGGCATATTGTCATATTCCTAGAGATACATGTACAAAGTTAGATCATACTGTAGAGAGGGGGTACTTTGTTGGGTACAGTGAGACCTCAAAGGCATATATGATCTTTATTCTAGGGACTAAAAGAATAATTGTCAGATGTGATGTCAAGTTCATGGAGGACAAGGAATTTAGGAGATCAAGAGATTTGCTAGTAGATGATCAGAGTGTGCAGCCAACAGAAGCTCCAAGACCAAGTCAAGGGCAACAAAGCTCAAGTATAGTTACCAGTATGAGTGTAGACTCAGTTAGTGAAGATTCATAGAGTATGGAGCAATAGGTGCAATAGGAAATGCATCTAGAAGACTTAGAGGTTTACATTTCATCCTCTGTAGTTGGTAGTAGGAACCATGAGGTTCCAGATACACAAAGGGATACTCAGGAGTTTGTGGGAGCTCCTAGGAAGAGTACTAGACAACGAAGACAACCAGCCAAGTTCAATGACTATGTGGCATTAGTTAGTCAGTTGGTAGATAGTGAGCCTTCTAGCTATTAGGAAGGTACAGAACATCAGGTATGGCAAGATGCTATGGTTGATGAATATTCTTCAATAATGCAAAATGATGTGTGGGAGTTAGTACCTAGACCAACAAATAGGGTTGTAGTTGGATCACGCTGGATCTATAAGATAAAGCACGGTGTAGATGGTAGCATCGAGAAATACAAGGCAAGGTTCGTGGCAAAGGGGTTGTTTCAAAAGGAGGGAATAGACTATGAGGAGACATTTTCTCCTATTGCTTGGTATACTTCTATATGAGCTGTAATCTCACTTGCAGCACATATGGGATGGCAAATCCATCAAATGGATGTCAAGACAACATTTCTTAATGGTTAGTTGAAGGACGAGGTATACATAGAACAACCGAAAGGCTTTGTAGCACACAACAAAAAGGCCTATGCATGCAATTTGAAGAAAGCATTGTACAGACTCAAGCAGGCTGCTAGACCGTGGTATGAGTGCATTGATACATACTTGTAGAAAATGGGCTTTGTGAAGACTGAAGTAGATGCTAACCTCTACTACTTGGTGGTTGCGGGTGAGATTCTCATTCTTGTTCTTTATGTGGATGACTTGTTTCTTATAGGTTCACTAGGGCTCATAGTGGATTGCAAGAGTAACCTTGTAGAAGAGTTTGAGATGAAGGATTTAGGACTTATGCTCTACTTTCTAGGCATGGAAGTGTGGCAGATAGATGGGGAGATTTTCCTTGGTCAAGCGAACTATTGCATTGAAATCTTGAAGAAATTTGGGATGGAGGATTGCAAAGCCATGTCTACAACCATGATTACGAATTGGAGGAAGGTAGATACATCTAAGGAGAAGGATGTAGATCCCACTTTATATAGACAATTGATTGGTTCACTTATGTATTTGGTCAACACTAGGCCAAATACAACATTTTCAATTAATTCTCTTAGTCAGTTCATGGTTGAACCAAAGAGAATGCATTGGATAGTGGCTAAGCATGTGCTACGTTACTTGTGTGGTATAGTCAAGTATGGGATAAAATATGTTTGAGGTGAAGGTATCAGGTTGATAGGCTATACTGATGTATATTGGGCAGGAAGTACACCAGAAAAAAGGAGCACTTCAAGGTGTTGTTTCAGCTTGGGATTAGGAGTTGTTTCTTGGTTCAGTAGGAAGCAAAAGCCTGTGGCTCTGAGTTTAGCTGAGGCAGAATACATAGCAGCTAGCATGGCGACATGTGAAGCTATATGGCTTCGAAAGTTGTTAGTAGCTTTGTTTTGTCAGAAGGTTGAGACTACTCTGATACATTGTGATAATCAGAGTTGCATCAAGTTGTCTAAGAATCCAGTGTTTCATGATAGGTCTAAACATATCTGTAAGGCAAAAATTTTTTTCTTTAGATATAAGTTAGGTGTCCTACAGAACAGCTTCCTTGCTAAGAGGGAGTGTTAGTTTTGTTAGCTTTGGACAGCTATTTATCAATTTTCTATCATTTAGCAAGTAATTATTTTTCTAACTAATTGGTCAGATTAGAAACAAATATTCGTTAATTAATTGACCACTTTTGGAAACAACTAGAAATCAACATTTTTGTTAAGTTGTTTTAACCTCAACCGTCGATTCTAAATCAATCTCGGCCATTGGTTTACCAACAAGACTAGTATAAAAGGAGGTCAAGGGGGCATTTGGAGAACATGAAGTTTGGAGAATCGTTGGCAGTGTTAACAAATAGGGTAAGTGCACAAAGTTGTGGTGCCAAAAGGGGGTATAAGTGGACACTTTTTTCCTGAAATCTGCAAATTTTGAACTTCAACAAGAATTTGAAGATAGTTACGCTCAAAATTTTCAGCTATGACAAAAACAAAAGTCGTAGTCCTTTGAACCTAGTTTCTAAACTACTAATTTTTTTTCAAAATGGTTTAGTTTTAGTCCTCAAAAAAGGGGGCCACAAAAAGTGGTATTGTTTATTCCAAAAAAACATAACACAGTACAAAGTGTGCCCCCCCTAAAATTTTAACTTTTTTTTTGAAATTCTTTAATCGCTCTAGTCAAAAGTTACTTAACACTATGTAGTTTATCCCAAATTTTTCGGGTAATTTTATAATGTATATTTTTTTTTAATGAATTTTTTAACCAGACAAATCCCAAAAATGTGAAATATCTGTGTGCTCCCCCTAGAAATAATTGAAAACTAATCTAAAATCAAAACTTTTTTTTTCAAAGTGTGTAGAATGGAGTCTAGTTTCTAAAAAATTAAGTTATTACAAAATTCAATGAACGAGCTAAAATCTATAGCCCAATTAGTACATGGTGATTTTTGATAAAAAATGAACATTCATTCAAAAAAAATTATAGATGAAAGGCTTGAAATAGTTCAAATTAAAAATAAATTATATGGTTAGATAGCTAACATAGAGAGCTATAATGCTATGTAACCTGATCTTATCGATACCCAACCATGAGTAATCTTGAAGGGGAGCACAAAAGAAAAAGCAATCATTTTTTGTATGTTTTCTGGAAAACACGTCTCAGGCCTGTTCATCAAATCCAAACCTTTGGGTTGGATCTCCAAGGCAAAAGCAAGCCTTAGGCTTGGGTTTAATTAAGGTTTAAATAGAGCATGCACCCTATAGAACGCACACACTATTTAAACCTCAATTTTAAATAACGTGTGCAGGCTATAGGGCACACACACTATAGTGTGCATGCACTATTAAGATCTAAGTTGAAAATGAGAACTACATGGGGGGGGGATAGGGGAATGGCTATGTTTGTGTGTGAAAGAGATAGAGAGAAAGTAGGGGATAGGAGAGGGGAAAGAGTACAGGATGGAAGAGAGAAAGTGAGAAAGAGTAGGGGTGGCAAAGAGAGTATAGGATGAGAGAGAGAGAGAGAGGAGGGGTGGCAAAGAGAGGAAGTGTGAGAGAGAGTAGGGGTGGAAAAGAGAGAGTGCAGGATGGGAGAAAGAGATTTAAAGTAGGGAATGCGAGAGAGAGGAAGTGTGAGAGAGAGTACAGATTGGGAGAGAGAGAGTAGGCAATGGGAGACAGAGTGGGAGAGGAAGAACTTGAGAGAGAGGAGGATGGGAGTGCATGTGTGTGAAAGAGAGAGAGAGTATGGAATGGGAGAGGGGGAAGACAAAGTAGCTCAAGAGAGAGTAGGGGATGGAAGAGAGAGTAGGCGATGGGAGAGGGAGTGGGAGAGGGAGTGGGAGAGGGGGAGAGAGGGGGAATAGAAATGTGTGTGTGTGTGTGTGTGTGTGTGTGTGTGTGAGAGAGAGAGAGAGAGAGAGAGAGTAGGGGATAAGAGAGAGTGTGAAAATTTAAGAGAGACTAGAGGGTAGCAGAGAGAGAGAGAGAGTGGAGAGGGAGAGAGTGAGAGTGAGAGAGAGAGTAGGCAGTGGGAGAGTGAGAGCAAGTGAGAGAAAAAGTAGAGGATGGAAGAGGAGAGAGGGGGGATGGGTGTGTGTGTGTTAAAGAGAGAGTCAAGAATGAGAGAGGGGAGAGAGAGATAGAGAGAGTAGGCAATGGTAGAGGAATGGGAGAGAGAGGGAGAGAGTGACAGAGAGAGAGAGATAGTAGGCGGTGGGAGAGGGAGTGGGAGGGAGAGAGAGGTGGAATGGAACATTTAAGAGAGATAGAGTAGGGGATGGGAGAGAGTAGGCAGTGGAACAAGGACTGAGAGAGAGAGAGAGAGAGAGAGAGAGGGAAGGAATGGGAATGTGTATTTATTTATAAGAGAGATAGAGTAAAGGACGAGAGAGAGTGTGAGAGTTTGAGAGAAAGTAGTAGGGGATGGGAGAGAGAGTGAGAGTAAGGGATGGGAGTGAGAGAGAGAGAAAGAGAGAGAGAGAGAGAGAGAGAGAGAGAGAGAGAGTAGAGAGGAAGAAAGAGAACTTGAGAGAGATAGATAGTATGCGGTAGGATAGGAGTGGGAGAGGGAGAGGGAGAGGAAGAGAAATAGGGGGGATGGGAGTGTGTGTGACAGATGTAGAGAGTAGGGGATGGGAGAGAAGAAGAAGAGTGGGGGGATAAGAGTGTGTGTATCTATATAAGTGAGAGAGTAGGGGATGGGAGAGAGTGTGAAAGTAGGGGGTGGCAGAGAGAGAGTACAAAGATGGGGGAGAGAAAGTAGGCGGTGGGAGAGGAAAAAAGAGAGGGGGGATGGGAGTGTGTGTGTAAGCGAGACAGAGTAGGGGATGGGAGAGAGTGTGAGAGCATGAGAGTAGGGGGTGGCAGAGAGAGACAGTACAACAATGGGGGAGAGAAAGTAGGCGATGGGAGAGGGAAAGAGAGAGGGGGGATGGGGGTGTATGTGTAAGAGAGATAAAGTAGGGGATGGGAGAGAGTGAGAGTGTTAGAGAGTAGGGGATGGGGGAGAGAAAGTAGGTAGTGGGAGAGAGAGTAGGAGAGGCAGAGAGAACTTGTACAAGATGGGAGAAAGAGAGAGAGTAGAGAGGGAGAGAGAGAACTTGAGAGAGAGAGATAGTAGGTAGTAGTAGTGTGAGTGTGATAGAGAGTAGGGGGTGGTAGAGAGAGTACGACAATGGGGGAGAGAAAGTAGGCAGTGGGAGAGGGAGAGAGAGGGAAAATGGGAATGTGTGTAAGATAGACAAAGTAGGGGATGGGAGAGAAGAGAGAGAGTAGGGGATGGAGGAGAGAAATTGGGTGGTAGGACAGGGAGAGGGAGAGAGATAGGGGGGATAAGAGTGTGTGTGAGAGATCTAAAGAGCTGAGGATGGGAGAGGAGAGGGGGTGAGAGAGGTAGAGAGAGTAGATGGTGGGAGAGGGAGAGTGAGAGAGAGTAAAGGATGGGAGAGAGTAGGAAGAGAGAGAGGGAGGAGATGGGAGAGAGAGTAGGGAGGATAGAGAGTAGGGAGGATGGGGAATGATGTGTTTTGAAAGGAAGTGTGAGAGAGAGTACAGGTTGGGAGAGAGAGATTAAGAGTAGGGGATGGGGGAGAGAGAGAGTAGGCGATGGGAGACGGAGTGGGAGAGGAAGAACTTGAGAGAGAGGAGGATGGGAGTGCATGTGTGTGAAAGAGAGAGTATGGAATGGGAGAGGGGGAAGACAAAGTAGCTCAAGAGAGAGTAGGGGATGGAAGAGAGAGTAGGCAATGGGAGAGGGAATGAGAGAGGGAGTGGCAAATGGGGAGAGAGGGGGGAATAGAAATGTGTGTGTGTGTGTGTGTGTGTGTGTGTGTGTGTGTGTGTGTGTGTGTGTGTGAGAGAGAGAGAGAGAGAGTAGGCAGTGGGAGAGGGAGAGCAAGTGACAGAAAAAGTAGGGGATGGAAGAGGAGAGAGGGGGATGGGTGTGTGTGTGTGTGTGTGAAAGAGAGAGATTCAAGAATGAGAGAGGGGAGAGAGAGATAGAGAGAGTAGGAAATGGTAGAGGGATGGGAGAGAGAGGGAGAGAGTGAGAGAGAGAGAGAGTAGGTGATGGGAGAGGGAGTGGGAGGGAGAGAGAGGTGGAATGGAAGCATTTAAGAGAGATAGAGTAGGGGATGGGAGTGAGTAGGCAGTGGGACAAGGACTGTGAGAGAGAGAGGGGGGGGGAATGGGAATGTGTATTCATTTATAAGAGAGATAGAGTAAAGGATGGGAGAGAGTGTGAGAGTTTGAGAGAAAGTAGTAGGGGATGAGAGAGAGAGTGAGAGTAAGGGATGGGAGAGAGAGAGAGAGAGAGAGAGAGAGAGAGAGAGAGAGATAGAGAGAGAGAGAGAGAGTAGAAAGGAAGAAAGAGAACTTGAGAGAGAGAGATAGTAGGCAGTAGGAGAGGGAGTGGTAGAGGGAGAGGGAGAGGGAGAGGAATAGGGGGGATGGGAGTGTGTGTGATAGATGTAGAGAGTAGTGGATGGGAGATAAGAAGAAGAGTGGGGGGATAAGAGTGTGTGCATCTATGAAAGTGAGAGAGTAGGGGATGGGACAGAGTGTGAAAATGTGAAAGTAGGGGGTGGCAAAGAGAGAGTAAAATGATGGGGGAGAGGAAGTAGGCAGTGGGAGAGGAAAAGAGAGAGGGGGGATGGGAGTGTGTGAGTAAGAGAGATAGAGCAGGGGATGGGAGAGAGTGTGAGAGTGTGAGAGTAAGGGGTGGCAGAGAGAGAGTACGATGATGGGGGAGAGAAAGTAGGCAGTGGGAGAGGGAAAGAGAGAGGGGGGATGGGGGTGTATGTGTAAGAGAGATAGAGTAGGGGATGGGAGAGAGTGAGAGTGAGAGAGAGTAGGGGATGGGAGAGGAGAGAGAGAGTAGGGGATGGGGGAGAGTGTGAGAGTGTGAGAGAGTAGGGGATGGGAGATGAGAGAGAGAGTAGGGGATAGGGGAGAGAAAGTAGCGGTGGGAGAGAGAGTGGGAGAGGCAGAGAGAGCTTGTACAAGATGGGAGAGAGAGAGAGAGTAGAGAAGGAGAGAGGGAACTTGAGAGCGAGAGATAGTAGGTAGTAGTAGTGTGAGTGTGAGAGAGAGTAGGGGGTGGTAGAGAGTATGACGATGGGGGGGAGAAAGTAGGCAGTGGGAGAGGGAGAGAGAGGGGGAATGGGAATGTGTGTAAGAGAGACAAAGTAGGGGATGGGAGAGAAGAGAGAGAGTAGGGGGATGGGGGAGAGAAATTAGGTGGTAGGAGAGGGAGAGAGATAGATAGGGGGGATAAGAGTGTGTGTGAGAGATCTAAAGAGTCGGGGATGGGAGAGGAGAGGGGGTGAGAGAGGTAGAGAGAGTAGGTGGTGGGAGAGGGAGACTGAGAGAGAGTAGAGGATGGGAGAGAGTAGGGAGAGAGGGAGGGAGGGGATGGAAGAGAGAGTAGGCAGGATAGAGAGTAGGGAGAATGGGGAGTGATGTGGTTTGAGATAGTGCATACGCACTATCTCAAATCACCAAAAAATGGTCAAAACCGAACCTTGGGGCCCATTTCATCCATTTTTAACTTTTGGTTTGTTATGATCTCTATTATTCTAAAGAAAACATGGGTTTCAACATAGCAAACACTATTTCAACACTTTTGGAAGCTAGCAAACAACCAAATTCAATCATTGGATACATGATTTAAAGAATTTTTGGATATTCCTTTAATAGAAAAGGTTAGTGCAATCCATTTTAAATATTTTTTGTTGATATATAGGTACAAATTTGATTATAATTTGATATGTTATCTAATATATAGTGAATTCATTGAAAATTGTATGTTTGAATGAAATGTTATTTCAAAATGGTTAGAAATTTGACAAGTCATTTGATATATATTGTGTATTCATTCAAATAATTATAATTTTTATATGTAATTGAATAATTTGTAATTTACACATTTTAAGTAATTTTGATGTTTGAATAATTTGACATGTAGAAATCATCATCATGCCAAGGAAGAAACCAAATATTCAAATAAATGCAGATAGGGAGAGAGATTTGACAATTAAAAGAGATAAAATGAAATTACTATGTGAACAAAGAAAATTGCAAAGAAATGATGAAGAATCGACTTTCGAAGAGGATCAAGAACCACCAGTACAAAGAAACAAGGAGGAAGAATTAGAAAGACAAAGAGAATGAATGAGATTGTTACGCTCAAGAAGATAATTGAATTGTGAAGCTACACCATCCTCCAATGTTGGAGTCATATCGTCCGCCACACCATCTTTGTATGTTGGAGTCATATCATCCGCTACACCATCTTCCAATGTTGAAGTCATATCATCCTCTCATGTTGAAGAGACACTTATTTATAGATCCGACAATATACACACTCCATCATGTCATGTTGAAAGCACAACATCAACACATCAAGTTGGTGATATTCCATCTTTTACATCTTATTGCCAAGGCACATCATCTTCAGTTCAAGGTACGCAATACACTCAACCTTATATTGATGTTCAAAATGTTGAGAGAATTGAAGAGATTAGAAAACCTTCTAGAATTCATTTTAGAAAACAAAAATATTTGATTGATATTGATATTAACATTTTGAAATCAATGCCTGACAAGATTAGCAAGCGTACTTGTCAAAGAAAAGTTAATCATATGTGAAGATTATTTTTTGAAGAATTAAATATTACAGGTCAATACCAATTATTTGTTGAAATTATGAGGAATTTGAAATTTAAGCCTATCATGAAGATTCTTGGGCTAAGAATGATGGATGATTCAAATAAAAGAAATCTTGTAAAGAATCTAATGAGTGCTTATGACAAGGTGGGTTCTAAATCACACACCAAAGATAGTAATATCACAAAACGAGTACTCACATCGACAATAGTATGTAGCCAAATGAAGAAAGCTCAACTCATGAGAAAGACAAGAAAAACATTAAAAATTGGTAGAGGTACCTTAAGGAGAGCCATGCTAAGGCGTGAGAGATTAGAAGATCCAACAAAAAATGAGTTATGGACATTTAGCGATAGACTACCGTGAAAGGATAAAGAAATTAGTGAAGCCTTGAAATCATTGATCAAAGATTTTTGGAAAAATAACACACATGTTTCTCCTAATCAAAGAGATGTTGTAAGAAGGAGAATTGGTAGCCAAAATTGCGAGCCACATGCAAAACATTTTTTGGACTCAAATCAGACAAAAATTTTTGCAAAATTTATTGGTATGTATCCTCAAATTAGAATAAGTGAAAGATTTTTTGAGATGGGTAAACCTTTTTATGTGAAAATAAATCACACACGCACAACTTGTTGTTGTAGGATACATATTGAATTTTCTAACCATTTTAATATTTTAAGGCACATATGCATAGTTTTGCATTCTCAGTTTGTTTTGTAGGATTGTGACATAAAAGAGCCACCAAGATCTTCAAGGGAATTCATATCCAACATTTTATGTGAAATAGGGGATGGCCAACAATTTTACAAGACATCATGCTTGGATGGTACGTGCTTATTTTGTGGTTCTTTGCAAATTTTATCAACTTGTCAACATATGGATAGTACACATGCAATTGGAAATGAAATAGTAGATTACAAAAAACTCAAGATAGTGAGATATGCTCTAAAAGATGGGAAACATGGTAAAAGATGTGATCTAGTTATTGAAAAGATTCTAGTGTATGAGTTCATGAAGATTTTTCGTGAAAAGATTATGTACGAGTATGCAAGGCATAGCCATAGAGCTCGATGGTTGGATTTGCAATTCAAGTCGTGCAAGGATACGTTTGCATTGGATACCATTGTTTCGGTTGTAGATTTTGTAGAGAACTACACACTACAACCACAAAATGAGGTGAAAACAAAGTATTATATATCTCAACAGGTTTCCATATTTGTTCATATAACATTCATGCATTCACCTACAAGTAAAGAGGATGACAGGAAGATGTTGAGGGAGTACCATTTTTACATCAGCGTTGATCGATCACATTCTACGGAGTTTGTATATGGTTTTTTTCAACTATTTTATGGAGATTTGGCTAACAGGGGCATATCATATCATCAACACATTATTTGGTCAGACAATTGTGCATCTCAATTCAAGAATGCACGGATGTTCTATTGGTTGAGCGGGATGCACAGGTTGTGTAGAATTCAATATATGTGGAATTTCATAGAGGCTGGTCATGGTAAGGGAGAGCACGATGGTGTAGGTACATGCATTAAAAGAGCCTTGGCTCGGGAAGAACTAAAGTTCAAAGATGGAGCAATATTGATAGATGTAAAATCCATCATCCAATAGTGTAACGCTACAATGGGTCCAGGTAAGGAAGGTGACTCTACAGTTCGTAATTTTTTTGGTTGATAGATAATACTAACATTGCACCATATCAAGATTGTTGCACACTAACAGGATCTAGTGAGTTACACTCTTTTAGAAGCTCTGATGCAGGTTCATGGAGTATCCACACACAAAAAATGGCATGCTATTGTCCATCATGTGCAAAGGAAAATTGGAATGACTATGAGTCAACTGAATGGGTGGACAAATGGGATATATAGGTTTTGGACCCAATTGACACCTATCATCCCCCACAAGCATTGAAAATGGTAGAGATGGATATATATATATATATATCTTTGTAATTTCAATATGTAACTTTATAACTTTTACCCAAGTATTTTCTGAATTAATGACCACATTTTGTACATTTGTCACTGCAGACCATATTTTTGTTGTTATTGCACCTGACGACAATGAAGAAGGGACAGATTATTATTTGTGTCATTGTGTTGAAGCCAAAAAAAATTGGATCACTCGGTTATAAATGGTGAAGGTTTAGAGTACCATGTTGGTGTGGTGGTTGTAACAGGCACATGGCTTAGACTATATCTTATGAAGAATCCTAACTTGTGGTTATTCGAGGATTGGCAAACAGAGAGGAAGATTCTTCATTATTCAAACCTTGTTTTTGCATAAAATGTCCACTTGATAAAATATGGTGGAAAACCACATAATAAGATTCTTTGGAAAGTTTGTGAGTCAGACCATGAGGCAATACTTGAGACATTAAAATGTCAAGCAGATCTAGTTGGCTCATTAGATTGAATTGGGAGAGAGAGAAAAAGTGATCAATTGGATCCAAATACAATGTTACAACCTCTTCCCCAATACTATCACATGAATAAGGTGGACTATATTGTTTTAATGTGTAAGTGATGAGATTTAGTTTTGATTTTTTTAGAATCTAGATACATTATTTGAATTTATATTAGATTCTTTAATAGGACCCATTTTTTTAATCTTATCTTAGATTTTTTATTGTGCTAATTCTTCATTTATAGGTCACCAAAGAAGAGGGCTGATAAAGTTGACACACAAGTGATAAAGGGTGAGATACCAAAATCATCTATGAAATGGTATTATCAATTCACATCCTCAATAGTTATTAGTGTTCTTTGTTCAAGTACCATTGTATGCTAATCATCTTATGCCTGGAATTGTAGACTAAGATTCTCAGAAGAAGACTAAACCAATCATCTGTCTACTCCCTCTTTATATAAGAGTTTGTCAAACAATGAGAATGAAACATTGATTATTACTCCTCCCTCAATGTAAAATTCTCATTGATTGCATTTTGTAAAGTTTTAAGTCACTATCAACCTCTATATCATTGTATTCTTCTTATCATCAAATTACACAACAATGAGAATATGAATGATGACTTCTTCACATGAACCTGACAATTATAAATGCTACACCTTAATAAATGTTTGGGCTTGGTCTTTACCATTTGAGCTTATAATACAATACATTGGCTTCATTTGTATTTGGAAGTATTTATTATGTTTGTTCCAAAAATAATTCTTCATTTGCCAATATGAAAATGTGACTATCATGAAAGGCATAGTCTTATAATTTGTAATTTGTATAATGGTATAAAAGCTTGGTTGTGGGTTTGAATCCATACAAACTATGATGAGTGAATAGTGTCATGCAAAACACCCTTCATTTATTTTTCTATTTCAAACACATTCAACCATAATTACCACCATTACCACTACCAAGGGATGAAGTCTTGTAGGCATATAGGTAAAATTATGATTGGTAGTGATCTCCTTAACAAGGTCATCACCAACATTGGTGATCTTTCTACGAGGCGGACTAGTATCAATGTCCAATGCAATACTCTCCTTCTAGTTGAGAAGCATATTTGACCCATTCTCCTAATTGCTTCCCTCCCCAAATTTTTTATTTCCCTCATGACCCTCCTTCTCATGCATTTATTCTATTTATTCTTCTACCTCCTCCTCTGCTTGGCCATTTTGCAACACCATTTGGATGGAACTCTAGCCTTCCTCAAAACCATTATACATGACCTCTCCTTCTTCAATATATTCTATAAAAAGTTCCTCAACCCTTGAACCTTTCAAAACCCCAATCTCAATGGAAGGCTTCTAGACCAAAGGAACTAGTAGATCCGGTTCTTTAAGAGAAAGAGACAAGAAATCCAATTTCCTAGCAACTAGATGGAAAATTGGGGAAATCATTTCAATTAGTTGTAAATCGAAAGGAATTATAAGTAAACTATATCAATATAATAAGTAACTTAGCAATTATATCAATATAATTTAATTAATAAGAAAATGAATTTATTACTCTAACATATAGTACATTATTTTGCACACAAAGGTGTTGAATTTGATGCTTAACAAATTTACATACATGTGTAATAAATAATAAGTGTTGTAGCTTTGGGATCAACACTATAAAATGAAGGATGTCATACTACATTCACAGAGGTACCAAAATATTTTATTTGATATGGAGACAAAAGAAAATATTTTATCCATAGATTACAAAGTTTAGCACCTTTATGTTGGTTGAATTCTTTGTTGAAATTTGTGACTATGGCTACATGAATGGTTTGAACGTATGATTTTATCACATGTTCTAGATGTTTCTGCATGTGAATGGTTTTATGCCACTTTAATTTTATGCCTTTAAAACACTGTATACAATGATGTTTCTTGTTAGCTTCAATAAGACCCTATCTTGCCCAACATGCTAAAACCTTAATAATGATGTTTTTCTTGTTCATAGTTTGAATATCCATGTTTGTAGAGTTTGATTTTATTAATAGCCCCATGATATATTTTTAAATATTCCACATGTTTGGTTTTATATTCAATCAATCAACATATTTTCCTTTTAATTCTTCCACATTTGGCATATCCATCTAACAATGAACTTATGATACTCCCATCAAGAAGTGCATGATTGCATGGTTTTATGGTGGATGTCCCTCTCTTTTTTAAATTCCAATTTTATTCATCTACATGAGTAAGGGAGATCAATTCCATTTCTTTCAATTGTATTTAAAGGTCATTAAACCTTTTTCAAACAATGTGATAAAATAAATACTATTCAGCATTTACCTCTATCATCAAGGTTGATTCATTCCTCCAAAATTGAAAGCCAAACTTAACATAGAAAAGTAAAGCAAGGCTCAACTATATTCTCATTAAACATTGTGAATTCAAATATCTTTGACGAGGCATATCTCAGAGCTCATGTGAGATATGGATGAGGTTCCAATTCCTATAGGATTGTGTTGTAGAGACCTACAATAACCTCACTCACTTTTTGGAGATCGCATTCCATTTTCATTCTACAATGCCATCTCGGGTGATGCTAAAACTTGCAGTGTTTTCCAGTACAAAGTTTCCAACTACCCAATCTCTCTCATCTTTTGTCGTGGGATCAAACTGTCTACTCCATTAGCTCTAGGTGGTCAGATAAACCCTATCTCCAACCTCGTCTTGTCCCCTTCAGTGCTCGAACGTTCTCAGGCACACTGAACTAGAATGTCCCTAAGGGTCACTAAATGCCACAGGGTTGCAATCTTTGACGAGGCATATTTCGGAGCTCGTGTGAGATATGGATGAGATTCCAATTCTTACAAGACTGTGTTGTAGAGACCTACAATAACCTCTCTTTCTTTTTGGAGATCACATTTCATTTTCATTCTACAATACCATCTCGGGTGATGCTGAAACTTGTAGTGTTGGCCAGTACAAAGTTGCCAACTGCCAAATCTCTCTCATCTTTCGTCATGGGATCAAACTATCTACTCCATTAGCTCTAGGTGGCTAGGTAAACCCTATCCCCAACCTCATCCTATCCCCTTCAATGCTCAAACATTATCCGACACATCAAACCAGAATGTCCCTAAGGGTCACTAAATGTCATAGGGCTGCAATCTTTGACGGGGCATAACTTGGAGCTCGTGCAAAGTATGGATGCAATTCTATCTTCTACAAAACTATGTTGTGGAGACCTACAATAACCTCTCTCACTTTTTGGAGATCACACACTATTTTCATTTTATGACACCATCTCGGGTGATGCTGAAACTTGCATTGTTGGCTAGTACAAAGTTGCCAACTGCCAAATCTCTCTCATCTTTCGTCGTGGGATCAAATTGTCTGCTCCATTAGCTCTGAGTGGCCAGGTGAACCCTATCCCCAACCTCATCTTATCCCCTTTAGTGCTCGAACATTCTCAGGCATGCTGAACCAGAATCTCCCTAAGGGTCACTAAATGCCATAGGGCTGCAATCTTTGATGGGGCATATCTCGGAGCTCGTGCGAGACATGGATGAGATTCTAATTCCTATAAGACTATTTTGTAGAGACCTAAAATAATCTCTCTCACTTTTTGGAGATCACATTTTGTTTTCATTCTATAATGCCATCTTAAGTGATGCTGAAACTTGCAGTGTGTGATGGAAGGATCTTAATTATATTGTTGGAAAGCATATCTAGCATGTCATTTTTGGAAAGACAAATCATGGAACTTGGTAAATGTTTCACAAGTTAATGAAATGTGTTACTACCAGATTATGTAAACTTAGGATTATATGATCTCCAAGAGTTTGGTTATGTTCTTTAGCGCACCTTGGACGCAAGGTAGTGTGTAGCTTCTACTCCCTCTTTGTGAGTAATGTTAGTCACTTTGTATATGTAAATTGGTTTTCAATTGGGTATGTTATTTTCAACCTTAATGGTGATGAAGGATTAGCTTGAATTAGCTTGTAACTATCTAGCCACCAGATTTTCTGTGATTCCATCAAATGTGGGTTTTGTTCATATTTATTTATTTATTTTTATTTGTTGTGCTCCTGACCTTTGAGGCTTTGAATTTAAACTTGTGCACTTTGGTTTTTGAAATTTTATGTTCTTGAGGTGGCTAAGAGGTATGTTCTATGTTGCTAGTTATGTGTTGTGATGTTCTCTATCAGGTTCAATGTAGAACATTGATAGAATGTATAAGGGAGTAGATTGCGAAGAAAATACCATTCTCCTTTTTGTAATACACTATTTATTATGTTTTAATTATGTTTCAAGTTATTCCTTATCCTCTATTTTTGTAATGTATTATTTGATGGAAGAGGCACGTCCTTCACCATTTGGTCATGTTTGTTCCACCCTTACAAAACCTCTTTTCCATTACACTACTCCACCATGTCAATGTTGTCTCTCTTAGCTATGTTTTTTATAGCTTTACCTTATTTTACTTCACTTATATCTCCATAATTATAATAGTTCCCTTGGGAATCTATCAACCGCAAAACCTCTTCACTATCTCTCTTGCCATGATAGATACGGAAATTAGTTATTGTCTTTCTTCAACCACATTGAAATATCTTCAACAACCTTATCATCCTACTTTCTTCAAGATCTAAGTCCCCTCCATCCTCTCCATGAGGATTCTCAAGTGCTTAAGCATCACTTTCTTGTTCTTCATGCACATCCCTCGTAGGAATCCTTTCCAAAGCTTCCAAGATTTCCTAGGTGGTTGCATTTTACTTGCTTACTTGTCTCACTTCTCTTTAATTTATTGCATCTTAGTCTCTTTGTTTCCTCAACTCTCTAACCATTATTTTAGTAGCTTATATCAGCTCTTGTATCTCCTTCTATATATTTTTTTTGGAGGCATCTTCTCAATATAACAATCTACAACACAAGTAACAAATTTTGCACCCCTCAATAGATCTACTAGATTTGATACCAATGATTTGAGGTGTCAAACTAGATCCCCAAGAAGTAATAAACATTCAGCAAATGACTTGTTTCAAGAATAGATTCAAACCATTAAACTAAATACCTACCTTTCTCCAGAAGGGTCCCTCCAAATGTTCAAATTGGGTTACCAAACCATATTCTGCAAAATATCCTTCTTATGAGGAGCATGCAATCCTCTAATATTCTATGATATGATATTCCTTTATAACTTTTGTTACAACTCTCCTAGATGGTGAACTGTCTCCCATTTACTATATCAACTTTACTTGCCAATTCTCTTATTTCTTTATTATTCTTCCCACCCAAACAATAATTCTTACCTTCCACATTAGGTTTTTACTTTCTCTTAGTAACCATGTTAAAAAAGGGGCTAGTAGTTGACAACTTCTTCTTCCTACTATTGGCTTCTACCCATTGGATTTGAGCTTTGTTGGTGCAGGAGCACCTAGGAAATATGCCAAGTTTCTTAAATCATTTTTGGCTTGTAGTGGTCTTGGAAAGACCACGTGAATAAGGGATATGTGATAAAGCCCCAAGTGTGTGAGTTGTGTTTTTAAATAGGTTTTTGTTGTGTTTGAGTTCCCAAGTTGCTTCTATGTTGGCAAAATTGCTTAAATTGCTTGTTAGAGCCTAGAATGGTCAAACATTGACGAAGACCCCAGGAGGATGGGAAAGATGGAAAAAATGTTAAAAGTTTTAATTAAATGGAAATAGGTTCATTTAATCATGTTTGAGGTCATGGAGCCATTAAATGCACAATAGTGCAAAAGTTGCACTTGGCAAGTTAGCAAGTTTGCAAAGTTTCTTGACAACATTAACAAAAAGTGCTAAAACTTTATAAGGGCTTCAAGAATTAGTTGGAAACCTATGAGATATGTTGATTCATGTGGGTAAGATGCATTTAAGACCAATCCAAGTCAGTTTGAGGGTTGGCACATGCTTTTGTATAAATTTTGGCATTGGAATGAAGAGCAAACAAAGCATTTTGATGACAATTTTATGATTTCACCCTTCATCCACACCTTTAATGGATTGATAGGGTTGTTGTTTTCATGTGGTTTGATAGTGTATGGAATTTTGATGCTTTGGTAAATATTAGGAGTTTTTTTTCTCAGTTTCTTTACTAGTTTGAAAAATCTTTTTAAAGTTGCCAGTTCACTGGTCTGTACAAAGCAATCAGCAAAGAAACCTCTATAACTTGAATTCCAATGGTGGAACAATGATGGCCTTTTGGAATCAAATAATAGATTGTATAAACAATGTAAATATGTATTTTGGTCTTGTTTTGCGAAGTTTTTTTTTTTTTTTTTTTTTCCAAGAGGCCCTAGGCGAGTTTGCATACCTGGCTAGGCAATGAAATCAGAAAATAAGTGTTTGAAAGGAGCATAGAAATCTAGCCCTAGGCAAGTTTGTATACCCTCCTTTCTAGCCCCTTTACCCTAGGGCTTTTTATAAATCTTACTTTGCAACATCTCTAGAATCCCAAAATGGTTCAAACACCTTCACTTTGGTTATATTAGATGACTTCCAATGTAAAATGAAACTCTTGTTTAGAGAAAACACTAAATCCACCTTTGGAGCAATCAATTTTGACTAACCAAACTTGTCTCCCACACGTGGGAATGAGGTTTTAAACTCATTTAGAATCTCAAAACCAAATGAAAGCTCAATTTGGATCCTTTACATGACTTGATTAAGCCCATTTTGGCTTATATTGCCAATGTTGGCAATTTTACAAAATATTGCACTTTTTGCCTTTTGCATCTTTTAGAGGCTTTGATAGCCTTATTAAATTATTTAATACCTTTATAGGTCTTTCCTATCCACCCCTAACCTAGGATCAATCTTTATGTAGAGGATAGGCTGATGGACCCAAGTAACAACCCAAAATGAGCAAATTTGTAACAATGTGCCAAGTGACCCTTCTAGTTCCTGATGGGCAAATCCTAAAAATAGTCAACTCTAAGATGTTTTTAGGCTTTAATAGGTTTTTTATACCCTATCTAGCATGTTCCCATAAACACCTTTTAGTTTCCATACCCTCCAAGCCAAAATGCATAATTCACCCAAATGTTGTCAATGCAAAAATTGCAAAGTTGCATTAGCAACTTTTGCAACAATTTAGCAAATTTTAGGAAATAGCCATAAAACTATCTATATTCCTATATTCCTTTGAGGTTTTACTTTTTCCAAACCTTTTCTAAGTCATAGAATTGGGATCAAGTGAAAAATGTAAAAATTGCACTTTTTGTGCAAAGTTGCATTGTTGAAAGTTGTAAAAGTTGCTCAAATTTGCAACTTAGTGGAAAAAAGGTCGTGGGATTCAACTGTCTGCTCCATTAGCTCTAGGTGGCTAGGTAAACCCTATCCTCAACCTCATCTAGTCCGCTTCAATGCTCGAATGTTCTTGGGCACGCCGAACCAGAATGTCCCCAAGGGTCACTAAATGTTAGAGGGTTGCGATCTTTGATGGGGCATATGTTGGAGCTCCTATGAGGTATGGATGCGATTCTAGTTCCTCCAAGACCATATTGTAGAGACCTACAATAATCTCTCTCACCTTTTGGAGATCACAATCCGTTTTCATTTTACAATGCCATCTCGGGTGATGTTGAAACTTGCAGTGTTGGCTAGTACAAAGTTGCCAACTGCCAAATCTCTCTCACCTTTCGTCATGGGATCAAACTGTGTACTCCGTTAGCTTTGGGTGGCTGGGTAAACCCTATCCTCAACCTCGTCCTACCCCCTTCAGTGCTCAAACATTCTCAGGCATGCCAAACAAAAATGTCCCCAAGGGTCACTAAATCCCATAGGTCTGCGATCTTTGATGTGGCATATCTCAAAGCTCGTGCAAGGTATGGATACGATTCTAGTTCCTAAAGGACCATTTTGTAGAGACCTACAATAATCTCTCTCACTTTTTGGAGATCACATTCCATTTTCATGTTTTACAACACCATCTCGGGTGATGCTGAAACTTGCATTGTTGGCTAGTACAAAGTTGCCAACTACCAAATCTCTCTCACCTTTCATCATTGGATCAAACTATCTACTCTGTTAGCTCTGGGTGGCTAATTAAACCTTATCCTCAACCTCATCCTACCCCCTTTAGTGCTCGAACATTCTCAAGCATGCCAAACCAAAATGTCCCCAAGGGTCACTAAATCCCATAGGACTGCAATATTTGATGGGGTATATCTCAAAGCTCGTGTAAGGTATGGATGTGATTCTAGTTCATATAGGACTATGTTGCAGAGACCTACAATAGCCTCTCTCACTTTTTGGAGATCACATTTTGTTTTCATTTTACAATGCCATCTCGGGTGATGCTGAAACTTGCAGTGTTGGCTGGTACAAAGTTGCCAACTGCCAAATCTCTCTCACCTTTTTTCGTGGGATCGAACTGTCTACTCTGTTAGCTCTAGGTGGTTGGATAAACCCTATCCTCAACCTCATCCTACCCCCTTTAGTGCTTGAACATTTTCGGGCACGCCGAACCAAAATGTCCCCAAGGGTCACTAAATCCCATAGGGCTGCGATCTTTGACGGGGTATATCTCGGAGCTCGTACGACGTATGGATATGATTCTAGTTCCTACAAGATCATGTTGTAGAGACCTACAATAACCTCTCTCACTTTTTGGAGATCACATTCCATTTTCATTTTACAATGCCATCTCGGGTGATGCTGAAACTTGCATTGTTGGCTAGTACAAAGTTGCCAACTGCCAAATCTCTCTCACCTTTCATCGTGGGATCAAACTGTCTACTCCGTTAGCTCTAGGTGGTCAGGTAAACTCTATCATCAACCTCATCCTACCCCCTTCCGTGCTTGATCATTCTTGGGCACGCCGAACCAAAATATCCCCAAGGGTCACTAAATCCCATAGGGTTGCGATCTTTGATGGGGCGTATCTCAGATCTTGTGCAAGGTATGGATGTGATTCTAGTTCCTACATGACCATGTTGTAGAGACCTACAATAACCTCTCTCACTTTTTCGAGATCACATTCCATTTTCATTTTACAACGCCATCTCGGGTGATGCTGAAACTTGCATTGTTGGCTAGTACAAAGTTGCGAACTGCCAAATCTCTCTCACCTTTCATCGTGGGATTGAATTGTCTACTTTGTTAGCTCTGGGTGGCTGGATAAACCCTATCCTCAACCTCATCCTACCCCCTTCATCGCTCGAACAATCTCGGGCATGCCAAACCAAAATGTCCCTAAGGGTCACTAAATCCCATAGGGCTGCAATCTTTGACGGGACATATCTCAAAGCTCGTACAAGGTATGGATGCGATTCTAGTTCCTACAAGACCATGTTGTAGAGACCTACAATAACCTCTCTCACTTTTTGGAGATCACATTTTATTTTCATTTTACAATGCCATCTCGGGTGATGCTGAAACTTGTAATTTTGGCTAGTACAAAGTTGCCAACTACCAAATCTCTATCACCTTTCATCGTGGGATCAAACTGTCTACTCTGTTAGCTCCAAGTGGTCGATTAAACCCTATTCTTAACCTCATCCTATCCCCTTTAGTGCTCAAACATTCTCGGGCACGCCGAACCAAAATATCCCCAAGGGTCACTAAATCCCATAGGGCTGCGATCTTTGATGGGGAATATCTCAGAGTTCGTGCGAGGTATGGATGCGATTCTAGTTCCAATAGGACCGTGTTGTAGAGACCTACAATAACCTCTCTCACTTTTTTGAGATCACATTCTTTTTTCATTTTACAACGCCATCTTGGGTGATGCTGAAACTTGCAGTGTTGGCTAGTACAAAGTTGCCAATTGCCAAATCTCTCTCACCTTTCATCGTGGGATCAAACTATCTACTCTGTTAGCTTTGGGTGGCCAGGTAAACCCTATCCTCAACCTCGTCCTGTCCCCTTCAGTGCTCGAACATTCTTGGGCACGCCAAACCAAAATGTCTCCAAGGGTCACTAAATCCCATAGGGCTGCGATCTTTGACGGGGTATATTTCGGAGCTCATGCGAGGTATGGATGCAATTCTAGTTCCTACAGGACTGTGTTGCAGAGACCTACAATAACATCTCTCACTTTTTTGAGATCACATTCCATTTTCATTTTACAATGCCATCTCGGGTGATGTTGAAACTTGTAGTGTTGGCTAGTACAAAGTTGCCAACTGCCAAATCTCTCTCACCTTTCATCGTGGGATTGAACTGTCTACTCTGTTAGCTCTAGGTAGCTGGGTAAACCCTATCTAAGCTTCATGTGAAGCTAATACATTCTAGATTCCTTGACAAAAGTAGCAGACAACATTGGTTGAGTAGTGACAAGAAATTCAAGTTCCTAAACCACATATGCTTGAACTTAAAAAATTGTTTACTACCACTGGGACTCCCCTTAGATTCAATACATAGAGAAATGGAAAAATGATCTGAAGCAACCGAAGTGAGGATTTTTGAATTAATATTAATAATTGAAAGGAATTAATCATGAGAAATAAGAAACCTATCAAGTCTCTAGTAATTTGGTGAAATTCTTGTCCCTTATTGGTCCATGTAAATGCCCCTTTAGAAGGAGGGATGTCAATGATGGTTTTATTATTCACAAAATCAAAAAAATTATCATTTTATGAAGAGGGGGAATATACCTTCAATTTTCTCATCCCAAGATAGAATGCCATTGAAATCCCCAAGCACAATAAATTTATCATCTTGAATGTTGGAAATAGCCTAAGAATAGGAATCCAAAAGTTTTGTCTTATCATCACATGTAGAAGTAGGGCCATATATATTGAGCACTATGAATGACATACCAAAATTAGTAACAACTACTTGCCACTAGTTAGGAAAAGACTGAATATATAGCAGTGCAAGATTTATGGTTCCAAAGAATACATGAACAACCCCAAGCACCTGCAACATGAACATGAAATGAGTTCCACTTAGTCAACTTTTCAATTATAGAAGAATATGATTATTGAGAAAATTTTGTTTTTTGAAGTAAAATTACATCAGCACCACCCACATCAAGTTAGATTAGAGAGCACATCTTTTGTCTGACACTTCACGAAAGGTCCCTCATTCTTCTAAGGAGTGCCTTTTGCACTCCTTTTCCTTTTTCTATCTATCAAATTTTTTTCCAGAGTAGCTTGAATACCAAGGTCAATTTTCTCCTTAATCTTTTAAGCATTAGGTTTGCTTTGTTGTCTCTTACAAGTAGACACTTGAATTGAATCAGGCATGGGAGTTTGATGTGGAGAATAGCTTTGCAAAGGATCAAAATTCTTCTTAGAGTCCTTATTTGCAAAATATGACTTACTAATAGGTACCTTATGCACAACCAAGTCAGAATTAGTTAAATCCTTATAGAAACTATCAACTATTATAGGACTTTAATGAATAAAAGGAAACATTATTGGGGTTACATGGATTAGTAACTATTACTATTCCCTTAAATAATAATGAACACTTTTGTATACACATAACCAAAACTAAACAAAATTGTTGTTTCAAATGTTGTTATGGGGACACTAGCCAAATAGCCTAATATTTGCAAAACAAAAAGTGGGTAAATTAAGACAAAACTTTAATTGATGAGAAAAATAAGAAATTTAAGGAGGAGATGGCTTTAGTGCAACCAATTATATCACCAAGTACAAGATCAATCACATTACAAGACAAGAAAAAGATGAAAAAGAGTAGAAGAGATAAGGTAATATTAGATGAAGCTATCATACTTTCAATCTATGATCATATAAAATTGGATTTTGATTCTATGATAAATTATGGAGAATTGTGAAGGGGAAAGATGCAAAAGAGAAAGATAGGAAGTGAAGTACAAACAAGTATTATAAGATGTGAAGGACATCTTATTACAAATTGTTCTAGATGCACTAGCCAATGACAAACCTCCAATGATTGATCAATTAAGTTTACTTGTAAAATAGGTAAATGCACCTAATGTTGATGTTAATGAAAATTTGATACAATTAGAAGAGAAAAGAATAGAGAAGAATATTATGGAGAAACTAAATGAGTCCATTACTGCTCAACAAGTTGAACTTGGTGGTATTACAACCGAGCTAGAAAATATTCTTAAGGAGATAATCCACCTACTCCAATAGTTATATGATGTACTACATTTGACACAATATATTTTAAAGAAAGTTGAAAAATATTGATGATGATTTAAAGAATAGTGTTTTTAAGTTAATTGAGGTACCTTAGTTAATCCAGGTTGATTTAAGTAAAGACATGGACAAGATGAGAAGACAAAGTCTTGAATTTCAAGCACTCTTGATACCTTACTTGGAACTCATACAAAAGAATGTTAATAAGGTTAGATAACTTATTCTTACTCCTAAAATGTCTATTATTTAACATGTGATTGAACTTTGAATGGAGATACATCCACAACACTTGGCATTGGATGGCCACTTGGTAAATATTAAGTCTATCTCTCTAATATTTGTAGACCACTATTTTGTTGGATAGAGTAATTTCAAACTACTGATTTCTTTAATGGAGTTCCTAATAAATCTCAAGGTTCTCATTTAGGTGACCAATTGCTACGAGGTCCACGAATATTGCTTGATAAAGTCTATTGCCAATCAATATTGTATCAAAAATTCAAACTAATTAGGTATTGAATTAAACTTGACAAACAAATGATAGAGAAGAAAAACTTTAAACATGAACAAGATCATAAATCATATGATGATGACATATTGCAAATGCTTAACTTATACTTAAACAATGATAAAGTTTATTGTTAATCAATATTCTATCAAATTTTCGAATAGATTAGGTATTGAATTTAATTTCATATGTATGCACATGTCTAATTTAATGTCATACACGAACATATCTAATTTAATGTCATACATGAACAAACATGAACAAACATATCATATCATATGTCATATATGAACAAACATATCATATATTAACCAATAATGTCATAAGTCGAATAATGGTATACATCGAATAAATGTCATACATCAAATATAGAATGTCATATACATCAAATGTGTATCGAATATGTCCATTGATGCCTATATATATACATGTCTAGATAAACCACATATTTTCCTTCCCATGAGGGGAAGGAAACAAGTCTCTCAACGTCCTTTGTTGTCATGTGGAGGGAGATAGTGGAGATGATAGGGCCCTCCTGACATGCTCACTCAACCTCCTGTTGAGGCTCTTCTCCAGCTCCAACTGATACAAAGAAAGTAGATATGAATCAATATTTATTATATGTTGAAATAAAATATATGTACACACAAAATCAATTATTTTCTTAACGCCAACAAATAGTCACTCTGTAAGTTCACCTCAAATGCTCATGGATGGTTAGGCATGATGAGACCCTACAATAATTCAATAAATATAATCACTTATAAATACACATATCACCAACAAAAATATTGTACCTAAGTAAATATCACCAAAGTCATCTTATACCCACCAATTCCAACCCAAGTTTTGATTGTGGGTCCAAGATATTTAGAGTGTGTGAACTTTGATCTAACAACTTATTTTTGGGTTTAGAGAGAAAATACATGTCATAAATGGTAAGATAAGGTCCAATAATTGAAAGGAATTATTTGATTGAAGTTGAAATAGAGAAGTACACTTATAGATAAGGGTAACCTTGAGTTTTTAAAGAAAATGAATCAATATAGGACTTAAATAATAATTTGAAGGTCCAATGAGTGTTTAAAGGAGAGTGTGAAATCAATGTAGGAATCCATAATGTATATTAAAATGGGGCTAAAAATAATACCAAATAAGTGTTCTTACTTTTTCAAATGATACATGTAGTCCCCACTTTATTGGAAGCATGTGTCCACCTCATGCACACAATAAAGTAGAAGGAAAAAAGAGAAAGAGGTAAAGATTTTGGGAAAACTACAAGGAGATTAAATATCACCAAGCTGAAGGAAAAAAGCTCCCAAACCAAGAATATTAACTATTACATTCATTTGCAAGGATACATAAAAGAACAACAAAATCCTAAAGCTTACAAAGATTCCAAGTCAACTAGTTGAGGAGACCTCACTCAAGAAAATGTCTCAATCTCAAGCATCGTGTTGTAAAAGCTATAGCAAAAGCTCAAGTGGTCACTTGAGAAAAGAAAGAGCAAAAATAAAAGATAAGAAAATACTCAATTTATCCCACTAGCATAGCTATAAGAGTATGAAAAGAAGAGAGAAGGGCCATGAATCCAAAATTCTAGTAAGTTATCTTATCCAAGTTTATTTTGTATGAGAGGAGGAGGACGACGAGAATGAAAGAATGTAGAATTTTATTATGCTAGTTTCGTTCATCCCAAAGAAATAGTGAAGGAGAGTTGATGGTGTTGATTCCAAAAACTATAGTTTCTTTGAATCATAAGGATATGCCTAGTTCTATTATCAAGTTCACCATTTGACTTTGGCCTATGAATAATATTAATTTAAAACACAAATTCTCCTGCACTTATGACTCTACTAGACCAAGGTGAGTATATCTAATCACCAATTATATCTTTAAACTTGACTATTATTTATAGAAAACATATAACTTCCATCTTGTAGGTCCTACTCCTAGCTGCAATCAACTTGGAATACAACTAATCTTCTATTCCTATCTTTACTTTTAATTTCATTATCTCCTAGCCTTAGTCCTCATACCTTTATTTGATTTTCCTACCTCTTCTCTACTTCTAACTTCAATATGTGCTCCTAGTTCTTCTTTATCTAATTCTTTCACTGCCACTTCAACCTTCACTCCTAGTTTTTGAATTAAAGTTAGCCAAAACTAGGGGGCTGACCCTTTAACAACAAACTAACCGACTATTAGTAGATAACCATTAAACAAAACTACCCCTTACCACTTAGTAAAACAAAAACAAGGTTTTGATCCATAATTAAAGGAGTATTAGTAGGCCTAACATACATACTACTTGTGTAAAAACCATAAAAGCTATAGTAATATATATAAAAAGGTTAACATTAGAAATTTTGAGATTAACTATTATAAACAACAACTAAAATGAATAAAATTCTTTCATACCTCTGTCAGTGGTTGTGACCTAGCCATAGCTGCGGCCACTCCACTATCAACAGACTGTCGCAGATGAGAAGGTGTGTCTGACATCATGAGTTGCATGTCATACAATACATGTTATATATAACATGAAACATAAAATAAATATAATCAAATGAATTAAATTAACATGAAACAACTGTACCTGTGTGAAGCTCGTATGATGTCTATGCTCTGAGTCTGTGGTAAAGGTTGAGGGTCCTGTGGAGAATTGATGCACATGCATAATTTTTTTTTGTCAATCCTTAATATGATTACATAATAAATATATGTATTAATAAAAATGATTAAATCGATACATACCTCAGGACTCATGGAAGGGACAAAAAATGGGCCTCGAGGATCACTACTAGGCCCAACAACACTCTGACCCTGAATTTTGAACAATGTCAATAGATGCTAATTAATTAATCATTCACTATACATGAAATATGATCAAATTACTAAATTATAATTGTAATTTACCTGTGTGTCAATGCCAAATGTCTTGTTCAGGAACTAATCGATGACAAGCCCATCATCTGCACCATCTCCAGCATGAGTACCAAATGTGCATAGGGATCCGCATGAAGTGCACATGTGACCACGACGCACAGAAGGCTCCCCCTTAACTAATGAGCTCGTGGAATGGATGAGGGTCTGCGTCAAAGCATTAATGGTCCCTAAAGTGTTGGCCTCTACATTTTCCTTCACAATTGAAGGAATAGTCACATGCTCATGTTGTGGCTTGACCACAGGTGCCCTAACTACATTGGGGTCATGACATGCTCCCGGCCTCTCAAATAATGACCCCCCACCTCTACCCTGGGAATCTAATATATCAAAATAATTGGGGATCTCCCCAAGGACAAACTCACAATATAATTTCTTCAAAAAATACATGGGGACCTCATGATTGTTGCAAGGAGGGGCATCAAAAACCATCCACCATCTATCCCAAAAATTATTTCTAATAGCATCGTGTATGCACCAATGGATGGGGAATCGTTTAGTACCCTCTCTAACAATATTTTGCTCTCCGGGTTTTCTAAATAATGCACATATACTACCATTTGGTATTTCTTTTTTTTTAACATCTTCATATGACAATTTATTTGCATAAAATCTTTTTTTTTCATCCCTCTTAACCTGCCAAATATCTAACTGACCACTAACTGAGGCTATCTGGGTGTTAATGGATTCAAGGGATGATGCCAATTGAGCCCTCGTTGGATTGGTTTGTCTGAATTCTTTCAACCGAGCAATGAGTCTTTCTAATTCAATTTTGCCTCTCACTATTTCATTTATTATATTTTTGTGTGTGCCTAGTGGAGGTCTTGCAATTGGTTCAAGTTGTGGAATTTGTTGTTCTTCTTGAGGAGGGTTTTGGTTTTGGGGTTCTTGAGAGTTTTGATGTTCTTGTGAATTTTCTGGTTGATTATGAATATTTCCTGATAAAAAATCAATTGAAATCCAAATAAATAAACATATCTAAATGAAATTTGTAAAAACCCTACAAAAGAATATAAAAAACTTACAAAACAATATGAAAAATATATCAAACAATGCAAAGTTAGGTTTATATCACTTACGGCATCGTCATGGGTGCGCTTTTGGTGTTGGATTTCGTCAACGAGGAGGCATTTTGGCAAATGGTGGTGAAAAAGTTAAGTCTTCAACTCACGTACGCACTACTCACTATAGGAGTAGAAGAAAATACTGATGAAAATGATGGGTTGCAGGTCTGCAACCCATCATATATACTTTTTATTTTTTTTGAAAGCGCGTACGCACTATAGCACATACGTGCTATGGCTTGGGTTGCCCAAGCCATAGCGCCTGCACACTATAGCACGTACGCACTATTTAAAATAGGGAAAAAAAAAATTTCTTGTCACCTTTTTGGCACCACAACTTGGTGCATATGCCCAACAGTCCTGTAGTGTTAGCAAGGGCACAGTGTTAGCCTGGGAATAGTAGTGGGGAATATCAGCGGGATAAATTAGGAGGTTGTCGAAATTCTATCAGTAAGAGGCACGAAATTTTGTATCTCTTGATTTGCTGAAGTTTAATATAATTTCTCATCTATAGAACTAGTTTTCCCTTAGGAGTTTTTCCAGGGACAATTTGTTTCGAAATATTGTGTTCATTGTGTTGCGCATTTCTTTCCGTATTTTATAAGTGAAGTTGCAGTTGTGTCATTTTTCGATATTAGCTAGGAATTTATTTTCAGCAGTTTAATAAGTGTTTATGATAGGAGATTAATAATCAGTGATTGCAATAGTTAATTTTTTTCACATTTTCTCCCACAAGAATGTACCACGAATTCTGGTTTATACCCAATGTTGGAGCAAAGCTTGTGAGGGAAGTTCTCAAACCGAACGGTGAGTTTTCAACTTACTATTGGATTAATGACGGTTGGTTTATGGTTTGGGAAAGACCCCAATCAACATGCAGCATGTACGAAGTATGCGGGGGTTATGGAGTCTAGACCAGGCTTAACCAGTATACACTAAGCTTTGACTGCTTAAGTGGCTGGTGTGGGCCCATCCAACATTCTATCCCTATTCTATTTCCCATTACGGATCTTTTTAACTCTCATGAGTGATAGGGATAGCTGCGGTTAGACAATGATAGGGATAGCTACAGTTAGATTTGAATTTCATTTTTGAATTTGCACTCCCACCTGTGAGAAGGGGTTATTACTTTGCCCGCTCATTTCCACTCCGGTTAGACCATTTGGTAATGAATGGACAATGATCAAAAAATGGGGAGTTTTGGGTTACTCACCAGAGCTATAATTCTGAAATTCTCGCATATCTTAATTTCACTTTCCTTGCAGCCCACTATTTCCTCTTATTATGCGTAGATATCCTGAAAAGGAGAATGTTCGTTTCAAGGTTGTATTCTCTTTTTTCAAGCAGGATTACTTTACTTGAGACTTTGTTTCTAATGTAATTGATCGCTGGGTTCTTCGAGCACAAAATGTCTCACTTTTACAATCATGAACACCATAAGAGAGGGTTCCTTAAGCTTGTAAACATTAAAATTAACATGCTATCAGTGACATGCTTAATTCTTTATTTAACTACTCATATTCTTATTGTAATCATCCAAACACATTACAATAAGAATAAGTGAAAATGTTTGTAACAACATTCATATTTATAGAAAAAGTTGAGAGATATCAAAGCTTTAATTTTTCAATTTGGTATTTTTTTTAAGTAAATAAAAGCGTCGATATCTGTAGTCTTTTTCTATAATATATATCTATATATATAGCTAGTGGGAGACAATGTTGTAAGTAATAATCTAATTAAGCTTGTAAACATTAAAATTAACATGCTATCAGCAACATGCTTAATTCTTTATTTAACTACTCATATTCTTATTGTAATCATCCAAACACATTACAATAAGAATAAGTGAAAATGTTTGTAACAACATTCATATTTATAGAAAAAGTTGAGAGATATCAAAGATTTAATTTTTCAATTTGGTATTTTTTTTAAGTAAATAAAAGTGTCGATATCTGTAGTCTTTTTCTATATATATATATATATATATATATAGTTAGTGGGAGACAACGTTGTAAGTAATAATCCAATTAACTTTCAAAAATTTCAATAGATTGTATGTATGGAAGATTAGACTTATGTTTTAAAACTTCATTCTTGCCATTACGTAGAAGGTTTTAAATGTTAAACATAAAAAATATATATTCTTAATTTTTTTTAATTGAATTGATAATTTCTCTCTACTAATGATTAAGAAAAAGGAATTTAGTTTTTCAATTTATTATACATTTTAAAACTTGTTTTAGAAATATTATATATGACAAACTAGTAAAAAGGTTACTACAAACTAGATCACATGTTTAGTTTAAAATTCAATAAGGTTTAATTTAAAGATATATTAAAAATTTGTAATGGATCATAAAATGATGTATGGTCAGAAATGTTATTTATGATAATTTTAAATAAATTTAAATAAATACACAAATTATGAATCTGGTCCGCAATCAAAGCTAACCTCCAACTAGCAACTTTAGGAAGCTACTTCTTTTAAGCATGCTTTGGATGTATATCTTGCAGCTTCTGGACAAAAAGTTAATAAGAACAAATCCTTCATTTTTTTCTTCAATACTCCCCAAGCTATCATAGGCGTATTGCTGATATTTTGAGGTTTCAAATTGGTTCTCTTCCCTTTGTTTATTTGGGTATTCCTCTTACTATTGGTAGACATCTTAGATCTTCTTGATATGACAGAAGGTTAATCATTGGCCTCATCGATGGCTATCAACTACTACTCACACAACTCTATTAAAATTGGCTATTCAAACCCTTCCTATTTATAAGTGTTTTGTTTAGGTTGCTCCTATGTATTTTCTTCAAGAATTTGATGCTCTATCCTATCAATTCCTTTGGAGTGGGAACCTTTCAACTTCTAATGGAGTTTGGTTAAATGGGAAACAGCGTGTAGACCTCAAAAGAAAAGTGGCTTTGGCTTACAATCAACTATTTTAAATGGACAGGTTCTTGTTGCAAAACTTTATTGGCATTGGTGTACTAACCAACATCATCTTTGGGATCGTATTCTCACCCATAAGTATTTTCCAGATATCGATGTGGTTGAAGTTCACCACTTTCCTCTGGAAGGGAGAGATCCATGATTTCAAATATGCTAAAATTTGGAGCTCAATTGGTTAAAGATGGTCTCTTTTGGATTTTTCAATCGAGATCACAAGCTTTATTTTGGCTTGACTCTTGGGATGGGCACCCTCCTATTCTTACCACTCATCCTTAGTTACATACCCTCTATCAAAATTTTAGTGTTGTTGGCTCAGACATAATTGATTTTTATAAGATAGGGTGTGTTAGGGGGTTATCTCCTTCCTTTTGTTGGAAACACCCCTTTGAATGGCTTCCAGGAGGATTTGAGGAGGATAGGAAGGAGTTGTTTCAAATTTTGTAGTCTCGTGAGTGTACTACTTTGGTTGGTAATGATGTTATTGCTTGGGATAGTGAAGATTTGTGTGGAAAATTTTTAGTGTCTGTAAGATATGTTGAGGTTCTTCGGTAGACGTCGGGGGAGATTCAGATGCATTAGTCGAAGAAAGTCTGGTACAATTTTTCTTGGCCCAAATGTAATTTTTTTATGTGGTTGGTGGTCCATAGCCAATTTCTTACATAGAATAATTTATACAAGCATGGCTTCCAAGAACCCTCAATGTGTATTCTATGCCAGACTAGTGAAGAAAATATCTCTCATCTCTTTTTCCAATGCTCTTTCACTAGACATATTTGGCACTCTTGGTGGAATTTGTGGAACCAATTCTGTTAGCATGTTTCCTCACTGGTAGAATTCTTCGCTCACTAGGGTAAGGCTCTTGTCAAGACTTCATTTATTCAAGTTGTCTAGACTCTTGGACCCTCCTTTATTATTTGGCATATCTGGTTGGAAAGGAACCATCATATCTTTAAGGATGAGTTTTTAGAGGTTCCTCACTTACGGTGGAAAATTCTCCATGCTTTGGGGGAAACTGTTTATGCAAAATGTGACACCTCTAATGCCATGAAACTAGGAGAGCATATTTTCAATAATCATCTGAATATTCCCTCCTCACATGGAAAACTTCTAAGAAAGATGTGTAGACATCCCTTGAGAAAGATAAATAGGGTGTGGAAGTGGAGTGCCCCTTCATAGGGTATTCTTTTTAAATCTACATAGATGAGTCTTCCAAGGGAAATCTAGGCCCTACTGGCATTGGTGGTGTTGGTAGAGATAGTAAAGGGGATGTCTAGTTTGTGTTTTCTATTTATAAAGGTCATCACAATAACAACCTAATGGAGGGCATAGCTATTTTGTATGCTATGAAGAATGCTTGTGACCTTGGTTGGAGAAGGCTTATCCATGAATCTAAGTTCATATATCGCATGACTTTAGAGAAACAAACCCCATAATTGACAAATTAGCCCACATTGGAACTATAAGTAATGAAATGATTACTTCACATAGTATGAGTAATATGGATGGAGGAGTTTAGATTAAAACAAAAATAAGTTTTGAAGGGACCCAAAACCCTTTACAAAAGCTAAATATAAACAGGATACATCACCAGGTTTTACGAGGACCTGAAACATGAACTTCACCACAAAACATCAAAAAACTAGGTTTTACAGGGACCTAAAACCACTAGCATAAAAACAAACAAAAACAAACCCAAGTTTTACAAGGACCTGGAACCTAAAGTTTAAAACAAAAAATTGGAAACAACAAAAAAATAGAACTAGCAAAATAACACAGACCAAAAACCAGCACACCAGTGAACCCAATCAACTCCTAAAGAAGCTCTTTAATGATCTTCGCTAACTCCTTGCCTGCCTCGATAGTACTCAAGATGATATCAACCATAGAAGACCAAGGAACCTCAGGAGCCTCAGTAACCTTTTTCTTCATGTTCTTCCTAGTTCTCTTACTTGGACCTCCTAGACTCTTAGCTTCAACAATTTTAGGAGACATAATCTCCTCATTGCTTTTCTTACTTAAACTAGCCACAACAACACATAAACTGGAAGTAATATGGATGGAGGAGTTATCAATATTATAAATAAGAAATAGATTAATCTCTGAGAAGGGATTATTTTTAATACTGATGGAAATGACAACATATTGTGAAATTATTACATTTCGTACAAATGCAACTAAAAAGACAATCCTCATGACTGGTGGGTTAATTACCCACATTTTATGGGTTTTTTATTATAAGCCTCTACAAATTCATTCTGTGATTTCTGGAAATTTTGTCACATTTGTTAACATATGTGGAGTGTTGAACTACATGGAGTCGAGGAAGTGTAAATGGAAGAAAAATAAGAGAATTTGGGCTATCTTGGAGAAGGCTAGCATCATGAGTTTTCTTGAGAAAATGAAAGGAGCTAACAATGAAATTATCCAAAATTTTCTTCGCAATTGAAGCAATGGAAGAGTCATCCTGCACAACAAAAAGGTACATAATGGTGGCCCTAAATGCTAAGGTGACTGAGATCAAGAACACGGGTAAGAAAGTCTTTAAAGACATCAAGTACTCTAAGGAGGTTGTTAAAATCTTCCCAAAAAGTAAGAGTGAAAAAGGGAAATTAGTGAAGAAAAATGCCAATTTTTTTGAAATGGATCAAATTAATAAAAAAATGGAGAAAAGTATTAAGATGTATTATGGAATATATCATTCTTTATGGTAGATTCACTAGGGTTAGGAGATACCTCTTTGTTCTTCTTAATCACTTTATGCATGACAAGAGAATCTCGATTCCTTTTTATTTACATAGCTCTCTAGTTGATAACCTCAACAAACATTGTAATGATCTAGCTAATCCTATCCTTCATAAGCATCTAAAGTGACTCATATCCAACTGTTGTTGGAAGCATAAGGTAGGAAAAATCATGGACCCCAAAGATCAAGAGAAAGAAAATAAAGAAACCCAAAAGACAAAAAAAAAAATCGTGAAAATATTTAGCCCAATGAAATCGAAAAGAAAATTAGAGATGAGGAAGAAATAGAGGATTCCTTCGATAATTATTTATAAGATTCAGAGCTAGAGAATTATAAATTTATGAAAAAAGACTACAAAAGGATGAAGATTTCTAAGTCTAGAGAAAGCACAAAAAGTGATAATGAAAGTGAAAGTGAGGAAGCGATTAGCTCAGTTGAGCAGAGAGATATGGAGGAAGGTGAGGATGATCAAGAGGAACCAAAGGAAAATGAAGAAGGAGAAGCTGAGGAAGAGGAGGATGAGAAGGAAGGTAGCAAAGGGGAATAAGAAAATGATGAAAATGTCATTACTACCTAGGAAAAGATGATTGTTGCTATTCTTCATGAGATTGGTGAAAACATGGCTCCTAAAATCAACGAGGAAAGAGAGATTCTTGAACCAAAGAAAAAAGATACCAACAAAAATTATGGGGAAGAATCTAACCCTACAGATATCCCTCTCTCTAATGTCCTAGAAGATAACCCCTTTCTTCAGCCTGGAGAAAAAGGTAAAATGGAAACTTTTCAAAACTAGAACCTTAACAAGGATAAAGTTGACCATGATAAATCTATAGACATTTTTCAATCTATTAAGGCCATGTACATGTATTCCTACAAAGTTGACAAATAGATGGTGGGAGAAATCAAGAAGGTTAGTAACAGAATGCAGAATCTTCACAAAAGAAGGGATGAGGAAGGGAAGAGCCAACCAACAAAGAGAATCAAATAGAGACAGATAATGAATATAAGACAATTATGGAGGTTCGGCTACAACATATCAATGAGAGAATTGAAAAAAAATGAAGCAATATTCAGAAGTATTCTCTTCGATAACCATGAAGCTCTCAAGCCTTCAATGATCAATCTCAAAGGCATGAATGCTTTTCTACAAAGCTTGAAGGTTAAAGAGATCATTATTGTGGACAAGGATGAAGGGACTTACAACTAGGATTAAAGAATGACCTGGTAATAGAGCACGACAACCACCAGAAAAAAAAGATGGAGAGCAAGGAAAGGGAAACTACTAAAGAACAGATTGATATTACCAAGTTCCTACAAAATCTCAAGAAACTAGAAAAGAAGATAGAGACTCTCCTCATGCAGATGGTGTAGTTGAGAGGACATGGCCCTTGTTGTTTTGGTCTCATGTTGGACTCTTTTAGTTTTTTGTTGTTTGTTGTGTTGGGTCTACAACTCTGTTTTGTCTACTAGTTGTTGTTGGTAGTTGCTTTTGTCTGATGCTTTCGTGTTATCTTTTTGTGGGTAACTATTGTTGAAAGTGTTCTCATTGAATATGCATCTTTAAGAGATTGTAAAGGGTTTTAGATCCCTTCAAAACCTATTTTTACCATTAATTGAAAACATATCACAATCATTGTATGTAACGTATGTGGTCAGTTGATGCAAGCTTGAAGATTGGATTATCAAAGCATAATAGAGAAGGATTTGGTTGATTGTGTTGGGCTTCAAAAGTACTATTTTGGCAAGTAAGTTGCATATCAATCAATTAACTTGATTTGGATATGGTATTCTAAAGTTTGATCTTTATAGTTGCTAAAGCAATTTAGATAGTGGGTCAAGTTGTTTCTCTAATAACCTCTAACAATGTTAGAACCTTTTAACAAGGATTCAAGGCCTCCTAAAAGGGGTATTTCCTCTAACAAGGACTATGACTCCTAACAAAGTCACATCCTTCCACAAGAAACATATATATTAGTACATTGTCTTGTCGGTGTCAACCTTGGAGGTTTTCCCTTTGACCAAAGATTTCCCTAGTCAACAGATCATTGTATTATGGTGCATGGATTTCTCTTATTTTGCATCATTGTTTTAATTGTTGGAACTAAGATTTTTAAGTTTGAATTCCTCACAAGTGATTCACAAATTCATAAACACGAATTCATGACCTATTAATTGTGCCTTTTTTGTTACCCTACCTCAAAGGTTTTGGTCTTGATTTGGAAATGAGACCTAATTTATTTCTAATAATATTTTAAATCAATTTTAGTAATAAACAATAAACCCACATAAATAAATTCCTAATCTATTTATTTAATGAATTAAAACTTTAAAACATTTAAATATATTTATTATTCATACAAATATATATAATTTAATATTTATACTTACAATGAAAAATAAATGCAAGAATTTAAATTATTTTTTAAAAATACGGTATGTTATAATAGTAGAAATACATCCATCTCATAGAGGAACTGCCCAAAACAATGGAGGCAGTGTCTATCCAGCCCACTGGATCCGCCACTTTAATGATTTTATAATTAATTTAGAAATTACATTATCATGCTTTTCCTTTCTTTCATTCAATTAAAAATTTGAAAATAAATAATCCAGTCAGCTAGTTATAGCCACTGGCAATGGAACTATCGCAACAGTGTTATCATTGGGTTTTGACATTAATTTCTTAAAAATATCTAAAATATTAATACTAAGTCAACGAAGCTCTCAATGTTAGCACCCGTATGAAATTTAATGCTGGCACGCTTCTTTTGACTGGAGAATAATAATTGGACATTCATTTCGTCTGTGGAAACTAGATAGCCAACAGTCTGCAAATTTTAAAACTTTGCTAGTCACTTTACCCCCTTCCAGATTTTGTTTATAAGGTTTCTAAATGTATCTATTGAATAAATTGAAGAAAGCACAATTAAAAGGCTGCATTTATCATCAGATCTAGGACTTTATATAACGCTTCTAAATTTATCTGTAAAAATAAATAAAAAATGACAGTTGAAAGTTGTGTAACGCTTCTAAATTTATCTGTGTGATAAGGTAGAAAGACTATATTTATTATCAGATCGAAGTCCTCCTAAATTTATCTGTAAGAAGAAAATGCAGGGTTCAAGATTTCATTTACCATGCGATGGAAGACTCTGTATAATGCTTCTACTTTATAAGAAAAGGCGAAGTTAAAGGGCTCTAAACCGCTTCTAAATTATCTCAAAAAAGAATTCACGGTTGAAGGCTAATTTTTAGCATCAGATCAAATCATCTGTATAACGCTTTAAATTTATCTTTTAAAAATGAAAGAGTGCAAATTTGAAGGCTGCCTTTAGCATCAGAACAAAGAATCTGTATAACGCTTTAAATTATCCTTTAAAAATGAAAGAATGCACCGTTCAAGGCTACCTTTAGCATCAGATCAAGTCCTCTGTATAACGGTTTAAAATCATCTTTTAAATACGGAAGGAGGGACAATAGAAAGTTGCTTTAACATCGGATCAAGGATTCTGTATAACGCTTTCAAATTATCTTTTGATAAACAGAGGATGCTCAGTAGAAGGCTGCCATTGACATGATCAAATGAAAGATTCTGTAGAACGCTTCTTAATTTATCTGTAAAAGATTAAAATAGAGAATTCACAGTATAAAGCTGCCTTTAACAAAATGCTTCTATATTTATGTAGGAACGTAAGGCGGATCTGTATAACATTTTGAGAATGAAAAAAAAAGATCAAGCACCACAGGCGGTAGGCAACCTCTTAAAATACGAGTACATGAGGAGATTATTTGTGTAAGCAGAAATTGAATGTACGGAAAGATGAGAAAACAGAAAAGGAGGAGTGAATATTCATGCAGGCTTGTAAGATTTGAGCAGTTCTCCGCAGGAAGGGCAAACAATGGCGCGCCATGTCCTGGAATAGAGCGGAATGAGGAGAAACAGCCTGCGCTGAGTGTGAACATCCACAACGCAGGCACCTCCTCCGCAGGCAGAACACATCCCAGCCACTGGCTTCGCATTCTTCACCCTCCTCTTCTCTGACCACACCAAGGCCATCCCCATTCTGTTCTTCGCTCCCTCTCTGCTTCCCCCTTCTCTTCTCTACCTAGTTCTATATTGGAAATGAGCGGGCAAAGTAATAATCCCTTTTCACAGGGGGGAGTACAAACTTAAAAATGAAATTCAAATTAACTGCAGCTGTGGTGTCACTCGCTAACTGCAACTGTCACTATCCTCGGGAGAGTTAAAACAAGCGGAATAGAAAATGAAAAAGAGACACAACGCTAGATGGGCCCACACCAGCCACCTAAGCGATCAAAGCTTAGTGTGTGATGGTTAAGCCAGGCCTGGAGTCTGCTTCACCCAACAAAACATTGAGTCATGCAGATGTATGGATGGTTTCCACCCAAGGAACGCCACTTTCTGGAGTTCTCAGGACTGGTGGTTAAGCGGCTGTGTTCGAGATACTCCATTAAATTGCTCCTCCACCGATGGTTTCCTCCAAGTCGTCGACAAGTCCATATCTGATAAAGAAAAGGTTTAATATATTCAGGAGTCGTTGAGTCTACAAGGATGCAAAACTGCTTGTCTCAACCATAGCTCCTGCACAGCCTTTGCTTTCATTGATTCCAATCCTGCTGTTTGTAAGTTGTGGTTTGGCGATCTGTTAAGCGTCCATTCTAATTCTAATTTTATTGAAGACCAGCCATTCTTCATTCGCTTGGCTGCTGCTGATGCGTCACAGTTGTCAGCCAAGAGAGGAGGAGGAAAAACAAGGATGGTGCTTGTGCTCTCCATTTCAATTCCTCTGGGCATTGCTGTTTTGGATACTCTGTTAATCGGTTCATGGGTTTTTATCCAGCGAAGGCGTAGAAGACAGCTTGAGAAAGCAGAGGGCAACGGCACACCAACCTCGCTCAGAATATTCACCTACAAGGACCTCAAAATTGCCACCAACAAATTCAGATATAAGTTGGGAAAGGGAGCATTTGGCTGTGTCTTCAAAGGAGCTTTGTCAGACAAAACACTTGTAACCGTGAAAAAGTTAGAGGATTTTGCACAAGGGGAAAAGCAATTCCTTGCAGAAATCAGCACCATTGGAAACATCCATCATGTGAATATGGTGAGGCTCATGGGTTTCTGCGTGGATGGGTCTCACACAATGCTTGTTTATGAGTACATGCACAGCGGATCTCTCAACTCTTTCTTGTCCCGTAAATCTATAGAAGAAGAAGACAAAGTTTTAGACTGGAAAACCAGATTTCGAATCGCTTTGGGCACTGCAAGAGGATTGCTTTATCTCCATGAGGAATGCAGAGATCACATCATCCATTGCAATGTCAAGCAAGAAAATATTCTTTTAGACGCAGATTTCTCCCCAAAAGTGGCTGATTTTGGACTAGCAAAGCTTGTTGGCAGAGATTTCAGCAAAGTGCTCACGACAACAAGAGGAACGAGAGGATATTTGGCTCCCGAGTGGCTGACCGGAGTGCCAATAACAGTGAATGTGGACGTGTACAGCTTTGGCATGACCCTGCTCGAAATAATCTTAGGCCTGAGAAATAATGATCTGAGTGTGCCGACATCTCCGCACTACTTTCCCACCTGGGCAGCAACTCAAATTGTGGACGGAAACACATTAGGTATTGTGGATGAGAGGATTGCAGACAAGGCAGATGTTGAAGAGGTGAGAAGAGTAATTGTGGTGTGCATTTTGTGCATTGAAGAGGACGAGAATACGAGGCCAACCATGGCACAAGTTGTTCAGATATTGGAAGGCAAATTTGATGGAAATGTAGAACAATATGAGAGGTGCTTACGCGTCCTTATCGATGATCATTGTGCTTATTAGAGATTGGGAGGAGTTTTCTTTTTGCAGGTGGGCTTTTATTATTATTATTTATTTTAAATTACTTTTCACTGTGTTGTACATGGGTATCAAATATGGTCTGGTCTGGTCTAGTATTTGGGTTTCATATTGTATAACAATATTTCTTCAAGTTGCACTTAACGGGTTGTTGTAGTAAATGTAGTTTTTTCACATATTTCACTTAAACATCATATTATCAGTTTCTAGATGTGAATTAAGATATAATATTATATTATTTACTTCTATTTTGCATTTTGTTCAAATTAAGATTTAATATTATTTTATTTACTTCTACTTTGCATTTTGTATCATCATTTGACTAGTAATTGAGCTTGACCTTGCATCTCATTAGTCTCCCTTTCTCATTGTAGCCAATAAAAGCATAGCTATTGTACAATAATAATCACCTTGAATATACACTAGTACATTTGACCCCATTTTTAGACCAAAAATTTCGACCATTATTAAAATGGGGTTCAATTGGTTGAAATATGCAATGAAAAATATGTTTTTTTTTTTAAATCCATGCCCATATTAGTCAAAATTTTGACCCACACTAAGTTTTGGTCGAAATTTTGACCAGCATTTAGGTGTTGGTAGAAATTTTGACCAACACAGGTATGGATTTGAAAATTATCCAACATATTTTTTCTTAATAGTATGTCACAACAATTCATGATTATAGACATTTGGGATACTTAGATGTTTGATTTAAGTACATTAACTTAACCAAATAGGTTTTATTGTAGGGTAGCTATCTGATGTAAAATCTTATATATAAATTCTTATCTTTTTATGGATACGATTTTCTTTTATTCATAATAAACTATATTCAATTAGGTACCAAATAGTTTGTTTTTGTAAATGTGGCCTTCTATAATAACACATCCAAATAGGTGTGGTCTTAGGGTAGCTCTCTATGATAACAACTTCTATATGTAAAATATATGTGAAATCAAATATTTACAATGGAGTGGTTAATACAATATATTATCTTACTATATGGAACACCTTTCTAGAGGATGAACTATTGCTAATTTGTTATACAAAGTTTGTATATGGGTCATGCTTAAACATCAACTACTAAGGGAAAAAATTAAGCTTAGAAATGTAAGTTAGCTCTAACTATTTAACATGTTTATCATAAGTGGTAAGGTCCATATCCAATAATGTATGGCTATATCTAAGATAAAAGTATTTTATGGGAGAAGATACAATTGAGAATTTTAATATAGAGTGTCTTCAAATCTTACTTGGAAATTTCAAATTTCATAGCAGTGTACTTGACAAGTCTCATTACCAAGGTTTTAGGATCACATCATCAACTATGATATCACATTACTATATTTTTTTACCCAAGGTGTCCAAAAAAGCTACCTTGTGCACTGAATCATGCTTTATTGGTGCAGATGTCTAACTAATGCATTTTATTCCATTATCAACAATAACAAGATTATACTATTAGTTTCATATTGACAAAAACATTGATTATCACATATTACTTTAATGTGTTCTCCTCTATTTAAAAGTGGGCAAGATGGTATTATGCATCTTAGTCTTGTAAATTGCAATTTCCTACCTTTTAAAATATGAAATCCAAAATAATTTATAATTAGATAATTTATAATTAGAACTTATAAAAAAGGAGAGATTTTTAATTCTAATTTTAAGGAGGCAAAGAGTGGGTTTATAGAAATGTTAAGAATATAGAGGATAGAGAAAATTTATTATTTCACGTTTTAATTGGAAAAACTTGACCTTTTATATGCTAGAAATTTTCATAGCAATTTGAAGTCTTTCTATCTACATTGTTACTTTCCCTTGTCAAAGAATAAGAAGCCAATACTGCCATACATAGAAAGGATGATGGAAAATGAATGGGAGAAACACCTTAATCAATAAGCTATGAAAAGTGGGATCTTCAATAAATATCAAGATATAAAAATAATTATACAAAATAGAAAGTATTTAAATTTGTGTCAATTAATGAATGGTTGATTTAGGTGAAAGATATGCCTTAAATCTAAAATGGAAGAAATTTTAATGTCTTGAGATTAAAAATAATTTATTGGAGAGGTTAATGATAGACATCACAAAATTCTTAGTACAGTGTTGTGGTCTATTATTTGGCTAACATGACATTATTGTACATATTTGTTACTGGGTGACAACATTTCAATTACATATGAGTAGTGTTGTCTATTTAGTTCATTTTTTCATCACTAGAAACCTCCATCCATTTTGTGCATTACCTAAGAATTGAATCTCATCAGGGAAAAAATGAAACATATTTTCTAAATTGTATAAACCTAGAATTTGTATGAACCCACCTACCTCAACCTTACATGATTTAATTGATATTTTAAATATCTATTAAATAAAGATAAACATTTTATAGTTATATTTTAATTATGACTTGTTGGTACCTAAACTACTATTTAGATAGAGAAAAATACCATTAAGTTGGTTTTGATCATATTAAGAGGTTTAAGAGAGATTATTTAGTAGTTTATAAATTATAAATATCAAATATATTTTTCTAATAAAGAGAAACATATATTATTATTGTATTGCAATAGGAAGATTAAAGACATTACCACTTTTTTTGACACAATCACAAGATATTACATATTTTCGTATTGGCAGTGGCTAAATTGTAACTAAAAGTAGGACTTAAAAGGTAATTTTGAGTATTCTAGGATTTAGACTTTTAAGCTAATTTGTAAACTAAAACATAAGACTTATTAAGGTAGCTTTTAAAACAAATTAAGTGTCATCCTTGATAAGATGTACATTTTAGTTTATGATCAACACATTTCCTTCATATTGTATGTAATGTGGCATAATGTAGCATTTCATAAATAAATTCATTCATGGAAGACATGTGTGTTTAACCCCGTTTTTGTGGGAAAAAAAATATACATAAAGATTTTCCCAAAAAGTCATAGGTGCCCCTCACTTATCACTTGTTACTACCTATAATAGCTAACCTAAATATAGATAATATAAGCTTTGGGTGCTATCTATGGTGCCACAAGAATGCACCGCATTGCAATGTAAATACAATAGAGTTGGACTAAAAACACTACATATTGGATGTAAATCAATTGAATGAGCTAGGTTTAACACTCGTGCGATCATCATAGCTGTAGAAGGGTTTCATCGTGTGAACAACACCTTGAATCAGCACTATTGTATTGCCATCTTCATTACTCATGGCTATAGAAGCCCTATAATTTTAGGCCACGGGTTAAGGTGGGGATTGTTGAGGTGTAGGGCTAAGGTTGTTGGTGATGGAGACAGATGGTGGTTGGCTTTGCTATGTAAGGAGATACTGAAGGTAAAGTGTGTTAGTGATAGTGGTTGGTGCATTAGTAGTATCGTAACATGGCTGGACAAGGGTTTTGACTATTCTCCATCAAAGACAAGAGTACATCTATAACACTTTTCTTGGTAGGCTAAATTGGGTCCCTCTATGCTGTGTATTGTTGGAGATAGGTTTTCAACATTGTATATTTTTTTCCTTTTTCTTTGCTAGCATTGACTAAATTGCATGATAAAGAAGGAATCCTCACAATGTTCTATCAATTGTATCAACTTATGTTGGAACTTATGTGATGCCCATTAAACCCTAGCCTTGAGTTTTTGAAAATTTTCTTCATGAATTTGTAATACAGCTGAAAAGGAATTTGGTTTTGTGTACCCCTAGTTCTGTGTGTTTTTTAACAAGATTTGGGGGTTTCTTTGAAGCACAGGGGCTTGTGGTAACCCATGGAAATTATTTCAATAATTTGGAACATTACATAATCCATAAATCAGATCTTGGCTTCCTTGCATTAATCTTATTCTTTGGGACAGCTAGAACAAAGTGTTTAATTAAGGAATCTACTCTTGGGCAGTGACGAGCTTCATGATATAGGTGCCCACAAAGAATTATAATTAATGATGTTTAGATATGAGGGGACTCTACCAAACTTGATGCATATAGGTTATGAATTCATTAATAGTTAAACACTTTTGATAACTACTATCGTGGTATTTGCAATGAATCCCATGTTTCATTGGTTCCCTCATTAACCACAGCTCATATAAGGTTTTGGCTTCAAGAGTTATTTGTATTATATTATATAGTTCACACATAAGTAGCTCCCAACTAAATCACTACTGTACTAATGGTTCATCCTTTACCACCATTATAGGGGTCGACTTCCTATTTTGTCTTCTTATGTGAATGTCATGGGGATATCACAATATTAGTTAATGATTTTGAGATAGATGCTGAATTTGAATTTCTTGAAGACAATGAGTGGTTAGCATCCTTGAAAAACATACAATATAATTTTATTTTGGCTTTGATATGCTAATTATTGTTTAGGGACATGGATCCCTAACCTTAGTAATACTATATGTGAAGGAGGAATTCATTTCAGGTTCAATGGAAATGTTTTTGTTCAAGAATATAATATGTACATCAATAAAGGATGGGCTAGTGGCCTCTTTTCTTGTAAGTCTTAGAAAAAGAATGAAGCTTGCTTTTGTGTTTTTGAGGATGTTGGGAAGATATTTCAAGAAAATAATGAAATGTTATTGGAACATGCATTATCTGTGCACTAAAAATACTTGTGTACCAAAAGGGTTGCTTGTATTTAGAGGGTTTTTCATGTCATCCACTTTTGTTGGTCTCATGTTCATCATCCTTCCATGGAAATTATGTCAATTTTGAGTTTCTATCGCCAATGATTCTAGAATTTACTTCCCACAACATTGAGAACCACCTCCACAACTCATCTAGCTTTAATACTCAAGAGATCCTTCATTCTCTGCTTAGAAATTGGCCCCAAGAGAGCTTTTTGTTGTAATTTTGTTGTTGTAGAAAAATTAGCCTCCTTTTTGCTCGTCACTAAACACTCGTGAGAAAAATTGTGAAATGGATGGTTTTAGCTTTGGATGGTTTTCATAAAATATATCCAATAGTGATGTATATGATAACCTCTACCAAGGTAGGGACTTTAATGAGATGGATAATATAAAATTTTATTTAATTGGTAATGGCGATTTTATTTTATATATTTGAAAAATGACTAACAATTTTCTTTGTTGATATTACAGAGAGACGAATAACTAATAATGAGCATTTTCTATTAAGAAAGACAGATGGTACTGTTCCAATATTGCTGATAATATTAATGAATTATGCCTCAGATGAAATCTATTTTCTTTCCATTATAATTATGAATTGGAATAGGTTTGATTGTTAAAATTGTGAAATTCACGACACATATTAATTGCTCTCCAAATACACAATTCTCCTAGATTGACGTAGACCATTCATTCCATGTATATTAGGATATTCACCTTCATAAGTAGCTATAAGTATTTGGATGGACAATAGACAAGTAAGACTAATGCAGCATTTTATGTTATGCATTTATGATGCAGTAAGATACAACCATGCAATGGAAACACAAGAAAAAGAATTAATAAAGCAAGATCTGACACCAAATTACAATTCTTGATTCATAAATATATAAGTGATTACATGCAACATGCCCAACTGTAAGGCCTTCCGGGTTAGGGCCAAACACAAATAGAAAATTACATAATCAATTCTACAAGATCCAACACGATCCAACTTACAACCAATCTTAGCTAGTCCAGATACACAACTGGATAAGAATACCAAGAAGAATCCACACTTGTACCCATAGGTCCACCAAGAGATCCTCTAGTTCCTAAGCCACAGCTCTAGCTCTTCTCCAAATTCACTCTTCCAAGCTCCTCTACTTCTCCACAATGGATGAATAATGACTAAATACTTCCCTACAACCCCTACTTATACCAAAATAAGCCACAAGTCGGCCTAGAACACAAATGAAATTACAAATACATAAATTAAATGCCACAAGTCGGCCAACAACAACAATTAAATTCTCAAAACTGATGTCTTAGGAAAATTGTGATATATCCTAGCTTCAAATGAATTAGAACTCGTGCTTTGAATCATATATAGAAATATAGGCTTTCTTCAATCCCTAAAATTTTCAACCCCTAACTCTTTACATAAAATTAGTTACATGACCTGAAATAAGAACCAAATTCTCAGATCATGTCGAGCTCCCAGTGCCTACCAAGCTCCACACAAAAAATCCCTCCACACATGCAAGATTGCAAGTGAACCCAAGATGCTCCTACATAAATTTATGTGAATAAAACATCTAGACATGGAGTGGAATCCATGGCTTTTCAACCTCTATAAAAGGAAGGTGAACAAAATAAGTATTTAGAGGGTTTCATCTTGAAATTTATGAACTGAGGGTTATTAGGCATGCTTTATATTTCTACTAATCTTCAATTTCTATTTTCTCCAAAAAATATTTCACCTAATTATTTGGTAGATTTTATTTATCTTTTTTTAATAAAACCAAATTCTTATAGTTTTATTAGTAAGGATTTGGTTTCTACAACCAAAAACTCCATTATTTTAGAATGTTTCTTATACATTCTAAATGATCATTTTTTTTTGGCTGGCTCTTTTTATATATTCTAATAATTTCCTCTATCTTCTCTGTGTAAAGATGGAGATTCTTATATCACCAGACCAATAATTGATGGATTGAAAGATATAGAACTTACCTTCTTTTTTAATTTCATTTGTGAAAGTACATGTTTCACTTGTTTTGAGTTGATGTCATTTCTTCATCTTGTAATGGTTTGGCTCTGCTTCAATTATGTTGTAGTTGCATATCTAGGAACTGAGATGGATGTCATCATCAAAATGGTGTGAGATATTTTTAATCTCTCTGATGTGTGAAGTTGATTAAATTGAGCATGTATTATCAAGTAGCTCACTAGATGGTTTTATTGTCCCTACCCTATGCTCAAGTGCATTTGTAATTGAGATTGTTTAATGGTTAGGATTGTTAGATTTTTTGGTTTGATCATATTTGATTCCTTTTGATTCCCAGTTTTGATTATATGCTTAATTGGTTGGATGTATGCTCTTAGAAAATTGCTGAATCTTATAGCTGTATTTATAAAATTAGTTTGATTGAATATTGTTTAATATGCATTTTCAAAACCACAAACATTATTGAACAAATCTATGCCTTTTTTTGGGTTAAAGTGGAGTAACAGAAGTTTCAACTCATCACGATACTATAGTCATGGATCCCTGATAGGCTGTTGCATGGAATGTGTGGTTGAATAAAAATAAACTACCACAACAATTTCTTAGTTATTTTTTTGTAGTTACACTCTGTTGCGTTCATATATGGCATAAAGTTTGTGGGACACAAGCCATGCATAAGCCAGCTTGAATGCAACAAACCTGCCATTGTTATAATCATCCAGTCTCTTTTCTTTTCTTTTTGAATCGGATGCAAGATATAAACTAAAAGCCTATCAAAAGGAAATCCATGGTTGTTGGTTTTCGTGATATGAAGATATGAATAGTTTTTTTGTGCAAGATTAATAGATCTTGATCATTTTGTGGGAAAAAACTTTGGACATGGAAAACATTTTGAATGCCTTTCTCTCACAAAAATCTAAAGCAAGATTAGATTTTTGTATGTAATGTTTCATGGAAAATTGAGAAGTAATAATAAGAATGGTATACAATGGTTCTATGAGCATTTGATGCAAGATGTTTAAAAATCACCTTTATACTTAATAATCATTTAGCCCTCAAGTTGAAATTTTTTCCAATAATGTGAATGAAAAATAATTATAAGTAAAAGTTTGTCATTATATTTAAAAGATTGTCAACTTATGTATCTAATCATTTAGCCATTGCAAGTTTCTTTTTTTTATTTTTTTTCTTTTTCTTTAGTAACTGAGCATGTTTCTTCATAAGTTAGTTGGGTGTGATGCCACAATCAAAATATTATCTTCAATTCAATATTTTGCACACTAATATTACAATAAGACAATCCTCTATTCCTTCCATGTCTTCCTTGTCTTTTCTCCCATAGATACCTCCTCCTTAAAGTGTCACACGAGCTAATATAATATGCATTGAAAGTCCTTTTTGACTATCCTCTTGAAAGAACATGCTCTGGCATTGTCTCTTCTTGTTCCTTCTTTAGGATTTTTTCATGGTTGATAGTGTAGGATCCCTCTTACACTCAAGTTATGACTGTCCTTTCATGATAAAATCTTGTCTTTGTCACTTACTCCCTTTGTTAACAATGCTCTTTATGGTACTTTGCTATATGTTTTTAAGGTCTAACTGCTATGTTCAAGCATATATTCTCCTATCTCTTTCGCAATATGAAAACAAAAACTGACAAAACAAAATAGGATGGTACTTTGAATTAAATATAAGCATACAACCTACAAACTTGAGACCCTATGATGGTGACTTCTTCTCCAATAGACCAATAGAAAATGCAATAGTAAAATTATCTCTTGCACCTGTTGTGTCTAGTACCATAGGAGCAAGGGTGGCAGGTTGTATAATTGAAGGAGCATCTTCAATCACAAGGATTGGTCCCTGTCCTCCCTGTTTCACAAGAACTTGATCAAGACCCTATTAATTCAACCTAATTAGATCGTTAAAAGCTCATAAATATAGCCAGTCTTATGGTAGCAAGCTAAGGCATTTTCAACAAAACAAATTCAAAAGCTTTAATGAAAAAAATAGGTTATATAAAAATACCATTTTGAGTAATTTTTTAATTGCCTCAACAACCTGATCAACAATCTCAGTAGGCATTCCTGTCAATCGGAGAAACTTAGTTTCATTTGGACTTAGAATAGTAATCGACTTAAGGAGGTCCTCAGGAATAGGATCATCTATGCCTCCTACATCATAATGTGCACTTTTTGCGATTTGCACAATTGATAAAAGCTTAAAAGTGCATTAATAAAATGGTGAGAGATCATAAACATTAAAATTATCCCATAGCAATAAAAATCACCTCTAGATGTCAAGAAAAGTCTCCAAAGTATCAAGAAAAAAGTTAAAATCAAATATGATTCTACTTAATAGTCATGTGTATGTCTCCTCTAAGGCACACTAGTGTGATTTAATTAATAAGTAGGTGATATTTTACACATTAAGTGAAGCTGTGATACTATCAGAATTCAACTATGTAGTTTCATGAGTCAAACTCATGAACTCGTGTTTCATGAGTAGGAGATATTTTCCACATAAAGATAAATTGTGATACCATCAGGATTCAACTGTGTAGTTTCATGAGTCAAACTCATAAACCCATGTTTCATGAGTAATGGTTTACATGAACCCATCTCTCATGAGAATGAATGGAGCACTTAGCGCTCATTACATCTAGGTAATGCTCACAAAGGTGAATCACGCGTACATTCTAGGAGATTACCTATCCCAGTATTATTCCAACCCAATAGCACTTAATTAGGGAGTTTCCTACCCTTTCTCATCCTTTAATGATAAATTTCACAAAAGGATAGCTCATGCATTTGATTAATCTAGTTGTTCAGTGTAGTTCTTCCATCTATTGAATTGTAGCAATGCTCTAATTTCATAAATTGTAGTTGCTTCAATTATATTGGATGCCAAAATTCAATGTGTTGTCTATCCATCTATGCCCTCCCTTTGTCCCCTCTATCTCCCACACCCTTTGTTCATTTTTTGTGAGGCTGAGAAAGGAACTAGAAAGACTTATCTTCATACAACTTACAATTATCTTCATAATAGCAAAGGAAGAGAGGATAAAAGGAGATTAAATTTATTTCTTATTTTCACTAATGATTTCTCTCCTTATCTAAATCAATTTATAAATATGGCTTCTTGACGGAATTAATTCTTTTCCCACATATTGTAGCTTGTTCTTGTTGTGGGGACAAAGCTGCAGCATGTTATTGCAACACTTGCACTAGAGAATGTGACTAGAAGTGGACGTTTATTTGGTTGAAAGATCAAGCCACAGGATGAATTGTTTTGGTTTAACAAGCCAGAGTTGCTTCTTTCTCTAATCCATTTCATACTTTTCCAAGTATAAAATACTATAGATTGCTTTTGTATTTACTCTTAGTTCATATGGCATTGAATTAGGTTGGGATAACAATTTGTTCTCTTTGGTGTGTGATTTTGGAGAATGCATTTGAGTTGGCTTCATTCTTTTGGTTTTGGGTATGGATTAGAATACACATATCTATAGGAGCTCTTGGTTTTTTATTAGATATTACCATAAAGTTTTCTACATTATCTATTGTAAAATTATTTTAAGATATCTTTGTAATCACTTTTTATTTTTAATGTCTTTAATCAATGTAGTGGAAATTTGGATATAATTCATGTTATTTTAAGAATCACATGCTTGTCTATGTACATCTGATTTTGGGGTATGAAATTGATTATTTTATCACTAATTTCTAATATTTTCTTAGGGTCCTTTGGACATAGCTTACATCTATTGTTTTGATGAACAAATTTGTAGGGAAGTTTCTTTGTAGCTTCAGTACTCTACCACTTCATGCACTTGCTACTCAAGTAATCCACACACTACTTATAGTGACTGACTGACATTATTGACTATTCTTGGCTTCAAGCATATTATATGTGGGTAAGCCTTATTTTGGTTTCTTCAAAATTTCAATATGTTTTATGAAAAGTAGGTTTCTTAGTTTATTTTTATTTTTTTCCATCTTGATAAGATTTACTGTTTATGGTAGGTTGGTCATTATTGGATGGTTACTTGTGATCGGAGCATTTAATTATTCTCAACAGTGTGTTTATTGCACTTAACAAGTAAGTTCCCATTTGTTGAATGTGGGTTTATTATAAATGTTGTGATTATTAATCTGTATTTACTCTACCTCTAAGTTTTTAATAAGGTTGTGGTCTTTAAAATTAGAAATAGGAACGTCACCCCTAGCTCATTTGTAAAATGGTGAGTGTGTCAGCTACGCGGTTAGGTTGTGAAGTCTAGAATCACGTCAAGGAATCCTTGGTTTCTTGTCAGTTTAATGTTGTATTTGCACTTTAATGCTTATCAATAAGAATTTTAAATGTTGTTATAACATTTTAAATAGAGTTGTGTGTAGAGCCAGGGTCTAGCAATAAGCTGGAAAGCTTAAGACCACAATGACTCAGGTCAAAATTATGGTGGGTATAGTCCAATTAGTTAAGTCGAATGTATACAACCATAATAACTAGGGTTCAAACTTTGGTAGGAAGCTGTGCATAATTATGGGGTTTTGTTGGAATGTTTTTCGTCATTGTTCTCTTCAATTTTCTAAGAATGTATCCAGTAAATAGAAACATCTGTTATGATAAAGCCTTAACTTGGTTGCTAGCATTTATTCTAACTAATATATTTATAACCTTTAATTTATTAGTAATGGCTTAATGACTTTTCATTGTCCAAAGAATCCATCCATGAAATAAAAGCATTTAGATTATGTTTCGATTGAAGACCAAATCTAGCTGTTAGCTTGGACTCTATCCGTCGAGTCTGTAAGACTGTTCATTACAGGTAACACCTCTTCAGTGTTGAAATAGAAGCATATGTTTTGATATGAGTCCAATGATTCTTGGTTTCTAGCATTCTAATTTATTTCTTCAAAAGATAATTTTTTATGGGTTATTTCTTCATAGGTATCTTGGATGATGCAAGCAAGGTTAGAGAATCTGGACTAGTAGTCCAACCCTATGGCCTTTACTTTCTAGAACACAACCTTAGAATAAAGTGGAAGCAACATACGATGAAGAACCATCATATAGGGACACAAGACACAAGATATCTCAAAACTTATTAGATTTGCCACTAGGTCTCTTGACATGTGTTGGTGAACAGATTGTCCTTTTACAATTTATCAAATTTACTCTATGCCCAATCTTATGGAAAGAACAATAACTATTCACAATAGTTGATGAAGTGTCATTTTTATTTCACTTTCTCTCTAAATTTTCCTAAAGTGCATCTCCCTTATCGAATTTATAATGAATTTAAGACTACTTCTACACTTTTTCCTGAAAGTGCCTAAGGGTCTCTCGACTGCTCTTGGGCAATGAGGTAATTATCAATACAAACTTCTCAAAGATGATTAAATTTAGACTTAACATACACATGAAATCCACTTCAAAGAATGAATCTTCACCACAAAGTGCAACATGAATCAAGAATTAAGCTAAACGAACTTATAGTAAGAGAACAACGATCAAGATTTTTGAATTGTCAAATCACATTCACAAAGTAATAATGATCCAACACTTTGAACACCAACTTTCAAAGTTCAAACCCAAACCTTTTCATATATGTATATTAAACTTCCATGCGCAAAACCTTTGAAAGCAAAAAAATCCATATACTATCTCATATCACTATTTTTAGATTATCTAACAGAGTTTATAAACTCTACTTCTATCTATCTATTGCTTAAACTAAAACTAGTCAAATGCTCTAGCATTTATAGTTTTTCAAATCCAAAAGAGCCTCCATCAAAACCAAACTCTTTTGGTTACTACAAGAAACTATTATAAAATGAAAAGCAATTAACACAAAGAAAGGCCACCAAAAGGCAACGCTTCAGTTTCCAACATCTTCGTCAGTTTTGTCTTCCTCACCCATAATTTGGTCACAAGCTTCCAACTCTGAAACGTGGCCATGAATTCCTGCATTGCACGTGAATGAGGATTCTTCAAGCTCACTAATCAGGCTTGGCATGCATCCTTCTGCCACCTGTATTCCTTCACTTTGAGGCTTTGATGTGGCATTAGATTCTTGTTTAGGTGCAACATGTACTCAATACTCACTAGCGTAGAGAAGTCATCAGCCTTGGGTGACTCATTGTCTCTAATTTGTTCTACTGCTTCATTGAAGTCATCAGCGTACATGTTTCCTTCGTCAAACTATGAGATGCTTGTTGGATTCACAATTTTTAAGTTTTTTATGAGTTCCTCGTGCATCTCTGTGATCCTACTTTTGATACCTTGCACCTCCTTAATTGTTTCATTGTAGATAGCTTCTTTCTAGTTCATGCTATTCTTTAGGATGAACAACATGCATGGGTCTACATTTTTCATAGGGTTTTCATTTAGGAATTTGAGAACCCCAAAATGTTCTACCTCTGTGACTTGAAAAACCATTGCTTGGAAGCATGCTAGCTCTATCTCCCATCCTAGGACTAAGGCTTGGATCTCCCCTAACAGTTTTTCACCCTCTACATAGACATTAGTAAATTTTGAGATGAATTTATTGCCTTCTTTACTTATGCTATCCACCTAGCTTTTCATGGCATCAATTAGCAGCTTGCCCTTCTACACTTGCTTCATTAACTATTGACTCTCAGCCGAACTGGGATCAAAAGGCTATGGAACCTAGATGATTAGAAAAGCACCAAGATTAATCAAAGAGTCAATGTATGTAGCCATGGTTTTTATCATCCCCTTCAACTCTTTCTTTTCCTTGCTCTCCTTTTTCAATTGCGTGAGCATCCGATCAACAAAAAACTTAAAAGAAGTTATTGCCAATGCTCCTATTGATGGTACCCAATTCAATAGAAGTGACCTTGAATCCTTCCTCGTCAATGTCTCAAGATTCCTTCTTTTATTTATAAGTGGCTACCTCCATAGTGATTTTCCCTATCGTTGGATCCTTGGTAAGATAAGCATCTATTTTTATCCTTTTTGCTTTAGAACCTCTGGCTGCATATCTCGTGACTATATCCTTCACAGGTGTAGACACCGGTTGTAGACTCTGTTTCTTGTTGATTGAACTTGACAACCATGAAGAAATAGTAGGGCTCATAGGCTCCATCTGAGCATCTCTATTCGAAGTCAAAAACCTAGGTTGATCCACCTTAGGAGCTTCAATAAATTGGACATCGTCGTCTCCTCCATTAGATAAATCTAGACTGTCACCCAAATCTTGCCCCTCAAATGCCATCTCCTGCTTCTGTGCTTCAAGTCGCTTCAAGGCTTTTGACTTGGATTGGGACCTTGTCCTAGGAGCCATAGTTTGTAAACAGGGAGGAGACCTTTCCTTTCTATTTGGAATAGATGTGTTACCTACAATAGGAGAAAATGAAATGTTAGAATGAAGTGGTTCAAGGGAAGAAGTCACCTTAGCAGGAGGTTTGATTGATGATTTCTCGGGCCCTTTTCTATAGCCAATCATCCATGTAGGTAAGTATGAACCTAGCCTTCAGATTAATGTCATCTTCTTCATCTTTGTACCAGTCAATTGCTAAGGATTTTGCTTCATTTGATTCTTTCCAAGAAGGTTCAATCATGTTTGAACCATCATCATTTATTCCTCCTATCTTGAACTTCAACTTGAAAGAATTGACCTGCTGCAAGGTTAGCCTTGAATGGTCCCTCTTTAGAATTTCTTCCTCATTTTTTTAGTCTTTCCAAAGATCCTCTAAATGTGGAGTGGTTGGGGGATGGACTTCAAGGCCGAGGATTTGGGTTGCATACCCCTTATTGTCAAAATTTCTCCTGTTGTGATAGAAACCAAGATTGAACACAAGCAGATTGCTTCCAATGATAGAAGCGCTATCCATGTTATTGCAAACAAATGAGCCCAATTTGATAGAGAAGGTTGTTTCCCAATTCTCTTGTCAAAGGTTATCCTTGATAACATAAAAGAGTTGTCTACATAACTCAGCTAAGACAAAGCAATCTAGGGCATACTGGGGTAACTTCACAGGTTCATCATCAAACCCACCAATTCTCAAATATGTGAACCTGTGGAATTGAATAAAGAAGCTCCCATAGTGTTGAACTAGCCTCTGCGCCTCAAGAGAAAGTCTCAGCATTTGTGTCCTCTTCAAAGACATATAGACACTTTCCAAATGTATATCATGCACCTTGCGAAAATCTTTTAAAACCTTATCTTTTTGCAATGAAGGGCACTATTGAAAAATAGTCATCTCTTCATTCCATATCCCATGGGGAAGGAAAGTGAGGTCACATATACAAGCAATACAATAGGTTAAATATGAGGACATGTAGAAATCCTCACGAGACTCCTTAGCACGCTTCAATTGGGGTTTCAAAGAATTTGCAATGATCTCCACCCAATCCATCCACAGCTCACCCTTTAAGATAATATCAATGTATTTGTACATCCATTCTTCAAACAAGAATACATTGGCCCAACCTTTTACACGGTGTAATAATACAACTAGGTCATGTATGTGGGGCTTCATGTGATCCTTGGTAATGACCTTTGGGAGCCTAGACCCACCCCCATAATTAATCTCAATCCATTTTCTGGCCATGGTATTTCAAAACTTGCAAGGGGTTGCTCGGTATTCAACTAAAGCTTGAGTGGGTGAGAATGTTGAAAAGGTATTTTTTGTTAATCGCAAAACAAAGGAAATAGTTTCTCTTGAGATGGAAAGGATAATAGTGTCGTCTCTACTCACTATACTCTTACTTTTAATGTCATAGTGATCTATATAGAGTTACAGGAGCTTAGGCCTTATAAAAGCACAAGGAAATGCAGTGGCCTCGATTAACCCACTAGTTAACACCTCTATACACCCATTAGTCTCAGTAGCATATTCCAAGAATTTAGCCTACAAATTTTCTACTTTTACCCCTTCTAAATTTGTATCATAGATAATTGGTTTCTTACATTCAAGACTGGAAACATTACCAAAGAATTGTAAAATTGACCTCATTGTTAATCAAATATGCAAGGCTTTGCACAGATAAACTCTTGAAAACATACAGATTGCAGAACAAAAAAAATATTTTTAAGTTCTCACTTGTTCTCCACTGAAAACCTAGTAATTTTCTCTATCCTCCTTAACAACTCCTTTCCAAATTCATTTTTTTTGCATGATGATAAAAAAAGGAAACTGAATGGGTTTTTATTAAAAAGGAGTTTTTACGTCTGGAGGTATAGGATAATAATTAAGAATTAATGACATATCACCTCTTATTACCCTCCCACATTCGAATGCCATGCTGTATAATCTTTTCATTTAATGATTTTCCCTTTTCGGCTGCCTCAGTAATGATTAACTCAATCATTTTCTCAAGTTGAAGATTTACCTCACTTACAATAATGATGGCTTTCCTTCCTCAAAAATAGAAATCTCCTTTAACTCGTGATTCTCTGACAAGATCATAAATTGATGGTGGCGTGCCATACTTCCAGATTTGAAAATGTCGATCATGTCTGCCATGAGCTACTTTGAACTACTTCAAACCGAGGTTCAAAGTGGTTCAAAGTAATTCAAAAGAAGCACCACTGCATGACGAATATTACCTACCAAAGAAAAGCATTAGCATGAAACCTTATGTTGAGCTACTTTGAACTACTTCAAACTGAGGTTTGAAGTGGTTCAAAGTGGTTCAAAGGAAGGGACCGTGATCACAGGTGTTTATGACTTTGAGAATCACTTCAGGAGAAAATGAATTCTTAGATAGCAAGGGAATGGTTTTAATCAACGTAAGGTAGAAGAAAAAGAGGACTTTGAAAGATGGTGACTCTATATATGACTAACAAGGGCTTTGACTGGGGACTATGTATGCGGAATACATAGAGAACTCAAAAAATAGGAAAACAAATAAACTTAAACTAACACAAAGGGAACAACAAGAAAAGGAAAACTAAATACAACAAAAAGGTTATGTACATGAAAGGGGACTGCAATACTTAGAGTTTGATCAGTTTTAAATCCTGCCCATTATAAATAAAAGGCAGAATTGTTCCATCCATGTGCTCCTTACGGCTCCTTCCTCTTATCCCATAGACAACTTCATCATTTTTTAGGAAATTGGGTGGTCTGGCTCTTTTGTTAAGAATGTGCTTCATCTTCATCTGATGCTCTGTAATGTGATCTACTAGTTTGTTTCTCTCATTCTCCAACTTGTGAAGGTACATTATTCTTCTCTCCAGAGAGTCTTTGAAAAATTTATCTTCAATTACTGATTGCAACTTTGTGGCAAATAATTCTAGTGGTAAAGACACCTGGGTCCCAATCCCATGTACTATTTCAAAAGGAGCCATACCAATCACCCTTTTGGTGTGGTTTGATTTGCCCATAATGCTTCACAGAGTCTTTTGTACAAGTCCCGAGAATTGTCAAACACCAATTTTCTAACTATGGCCATCAAGTTCTTGTTGCTGGATTCTGCTTGCCCATTCCCTTGTGGAAAGTAATCTGATGAATGAGCCAATGACATGCTGTGTTCATAATAGAAAAGGGATATCTCCTCAGATGAAAAAAAAGTGGCATTATCTGAAACTATTTTTTGAGGTACTCCAAATCTGACAAAAATATGTTCCATTAGAAAATCACACACCACCTAAGAATTCACCTTTTTAGTTGGGATTGCTTCCACTCACTTAGTGAATAAATCTGTTACTATTAATATGTAGCTATGCCCAGCGCTAGATGGTGGATTCAAAGGTCCAATAAAATCAGTGCCCCATTATTCAAAGGGTTCATCGATAACCACATGCCTAAGAGGTAGCATTGCTAATTGGGGGCCTCCAGCAAAAACTTGGCATTTTTCACAATTCTTCAGATATTTATAAGCATCATTGAACATCCCTAGCCAATAGAAGCAATTTTATGAGGATTTTGAAAGTAGTAACTATGGATGAAAAGTGCCCTCCACAAGCTTCTAAATGATAAGTTTTTAGCAATTTTTCTTGTTGTTCCACGTCCACACACTTCAGGAAGGTCCCATCAATTCCTCTTTTATACAAAATACCATCTAAAATTACATACTTCGTGGCTTTCAATCTAAGATTTTTCCTTTCCTTATGATTCATGTTAGGGGGACATTCATTGTATGTAAGGAAGTATGCGATGTTTGAGAACCGAGGGTCTGTTAGACTTACCAACAAAGCGGTAGGAGTTTCTTCGGGTCTTTCAAAAGACCTATCCTTATTTTCAGCCATTAATTTACACAAACCACGTCCCTTCACCAAATAAGTAGGTTTAATAGTCAAGTCACATTCTTGCACTTTTGCCACCCATACTGCCCTTTTGTTCATTCCTACTTCTTGTTGGGTTAGAACACTTTTGACTGCCATTTTAGGTACATACATGATAGAATGAGAATGTAAGATATAATACTAAATTTTTTTAATGCTTTCACTACTACAAAAGCATGTTTTTCTATTTGAGTGTAATTCAATTCATGCTTTTTCAATGGAACGCTTATAAAGGCAATTGGGGCTTCATTACCTTTCATCATTTTTGTTGAGTCAGAATACTAGATAAAGAATGTTCAGAACCATAGCAATAGATAACGAAATCCTTTTCAAAATTTGGACTTATCAACATTGGGGCATTTGCAATGGCTATCTTGATATCTTCAAAAGCCTTCTTGCCTTCTTCCTGCCATTTGAAAGGATGCTTCTCACTCATCATATTTAGTATATATTCACTTTTTCAGAGAATTATGAGACAAAACTCCTCAAGAAGTTAATCTGACCAAAGAATGATTTTAGATCACTTCTATTAGTGGGCAAGGATAGCTTTTATATTTCTCTTACCCTCTCTAGGTCAATTTTTATGCCATCTTGAGAGACAATATGTCCTAGAAGCTTACCTTCTTCTATAAAGAATAAAGACTTTTTGGGATTTAAGGATATCCCATGCTGTCTACACCTACTAAGTACTTTCTTTAGATCTTCAAAATGACGCATCCTCTTTTTGGAATACACTGTCAGATCATCTAGGTATATCACAATGATTCTGTCCCTCAAATCTTTGAAAGAGGAGTTCATGGCTCTTTGAAAGGTGGCACCTATGTTGATTAAACCAAAAGGAAATTGGTTATAGGCGAAGGTGCCCCATGGAGTAATGAAGGTTGTTTTATGTTGGTCTTTTGATGCGACACTAATCTGGTTGTATCTTGAATATCCATCAAGCATAGACATTATTTTAGATCCAGCCATAGTCGGCAAGATGTGCTCCATGGTGGGAAGTGTGTAGTTATCCTTGAGGCTTGCCTGATTTTAAGTTCCTGAAGTCCACACAAATCCTTATTTCTCCATTCTTCTTTCTCACAAGAATGATATTGGCTACCCATGTTGAATGATGTATGGGATATATTACATGAGCCTTTAACATTTTCTCCACTTCTCTGAAAATGGCCTCAGACACTTTGGGATTATAATTCTTGAGTTTTTTTCTAAAGGTGGTAACTGCCAACTTCAATGGTATGTGATGTACGAACTCACCATTTCTAAAAATTTTCAGATCCTCGTATCCCCATGCAAAAACATCTTGATATCGAATAAAAAATTCAACTAATTTCTCTTCCTCCCTTGTAGAACAGGTGTTACCAATAGAAATAAATCCAGGATTCCCTTTAGTCCCAATGTTAATCTTGTCATGTTCTTCTTTCTTTTCCTTAGAATCAACATTCTTCTTTAAGGCGCTATCATCCTTTCTACCAAATAGGTGTTCTAAAGATACCAAACCTTTAGGAATCCTATTTCCTTTGAGTTGAATAATCTCCCCAGATTCAGTTGATTCTTCTCCAATTGTCTTACCATTATGTTTAGATCCTCCAAAGAAAATTTTAGCGAAATCCCTAGCGTACTCTAGGAACTCCTTTAATCAGGTGTCATCATTAAAGACCTGCTAGTGATTAACATTATTTGGGACTATGGATCTATAGATCATTTCAATCTTGTAAGTGTCACTTTTAAACTCTAGATGAGGTAATAATAGCGATGCTAAGATGGCCAAAGAGCCAGCCTTGGTGTTTTGAGCACGACGAATGAATTCAATAGAAAATGCTTCAAATGATCCAATTTCATCCCAAACTAAATTCATATAATGCTTCAGCCTATCATTTTTAACAAAGAACTGGTTTCTTACCTACTTCATGATAAGCTTAGCATCACCTTTTATCTTTACTTATTTCACTCCCTTTGATTTAGCCTCTTGCAGCCCCAAAAGCAATGCTTCATACTCGGCAATATTATTAGTGTTATGAAAATCCAATTTGAAAGAAAAAGGAAAAATATCTCCTGAGGGTGAGATAAGGACAGCATTAACACTTGACCCCAAATTTAAACAACTTCTATTGAATTCAAGAGTTTAGAGGATATCTTCACAATTCATCACTTCACTCACCTTGCATTGCTTCTCTGGAAATATCACATAGTTTCTGAATTGGCATTCGTCAAATAATATTTGTGCTTTGGGATTGTCTGAGGGCACCACTATATACTTATTCTTTGGTTCAGGTTCTAGCTTCACCCACTTCTTTCCTATAGGGATGTATGCTTCTGACCAGTCTAATTTGATCTCTCCTCCCATATCTTTACAGAAAGTTCTGCTGAGGAGCATTCAATAATTGGCTAGAATATCAGCTACAAGAACTATGAGCTTAACTCTTTTTTCAGGACAAGCATATAGGACAGCTTGTACATCCTGTATTTGACCAACTAAAGTTACTTTTTTTCCATCCATAGAGTAGCAACAACCAAAGATTTTAGTACACTCTAGGCCAAGGGCTTGAGCAATGACTTTAGGCATGATGTTATCTGATGCCCTAGAATCAATGATACAATTACTGAGCTTCTGGCCATTCAATAGTAGTGAAATATAGAATGGGTCAGGCCTCTTTTCATCTTCTTCCTTTTGAACAGAATTTACGACTATTTCATCGTAAGGAGTATTTGCCCTGCATCTTTTAGAAACAAAAACTGGTCCACTCTGAGCATCAAGATTGTCAGATGTGTCACTTGTAAATTGTGCATTATTGGTAGAACCACCTTTTACATATTGAACCAATTTGTCTAATTCTTTAGGATTTAGCTTCAAGTACTCAGTAGGAGAAATAGATATGGAAGAGGATTTGTAGAATTCAACAATATCAAAAGCTGAAGTACTAGCTGTCATTTCTTTTTGGGTCAAGATCCTTGGTTCAATGACTTTTTCTAAATTAGTATGTACAGGTTCCTTACCTTTAGAAATGGGTATATTCAAGTTATTACCTAGGTAAGGTTTTTGATTTCTCTATCCTCTAGTCATTACAATGCATGCAGGATTTTTTAGGGTTGTGAACACAGTGCCTCCTCTTTTAGAATCTGATTCATACTCCAGGAAATAAGTGCCTAAATTTTCATTTTCTACATTTGGCTCCTCATATGCTTGTTCTGCAGCAACAACATTTCTTGCTAATTGAATACAATTTAGCCACTCAGGACAATCTCACTCATCATGATCAAAGGTCATATGAGATTAACACATTGCTTGTTTGGGAGCCTCTTCGATTTGTAGTATTGTTGGGGGAGGATTCAATGTAGGGTTATTACAAAAATTTTGAGATGGTGGCCACCTATGTATATCTTGGTAAGGGGCTTGATAGGAACCATTAATTTTATTTTGTTGCCTCTTCATCATTGCAACATCATTCATTACTTTTTACAAAATAGGGTCAGTGGAGTTTGAAGAAGAAGGTGTTCCCAGTGTTTGAACTTCTCGTTTCTATTTCCCTACATTTATAAATGCATCTTCCAACTGGATGGCAAGTCTTTGTGCAATAGCCAAATCAGCGCATGCATCTTTTATAAGATGGAAACTTATGTCAGGGTTTACGACATTAATAAAGAATGACTTTTTTTCTCTACATTAGGCCTAGATGCAGTGGGGATTCTTTGAATAAGCCTATTAAATTTTGCCACAAATTCCCTCATTGGTTCATGCATCTCCTTCTTCATCTGACTATGTTGGAAAAATAGGTAACTCTCATTTTTGGGAGCCTTGAATCTATCTTCAAAGGCATTTTTCATATCATCCCAACTACTAATGGAATGATGAGGAAGATGATTAAACCAATCTCCAGCAGCATCAGTTAATGTCCACACAAATAATCTTATAGAAACTTCATGTTTGGGAACACTTATTATAGCATAGGCTGAATGGAAGGCGCTCAAGTGATCCTCTGTGGAAATCTTGCCATCCCCACTGAACTTGGGCAATATTCTAGTGGCTCCTTTGGGTAACGAGGCATGGTTTACACCTAAGTTCAGTGGTCCTTTCTACTTTTGGTTACTACAAGAAACCATTATAAAATGAAAAGCAATTAAAAAAAAGAAAGGATGCCAAAAGGAAACAGTTCAATTTCCAACATCTTCGTCAATTTTGTCTTCCTCACCCACAGTCTAGCACACAAGCTTCCAACTCTGAAACATGGCCATAAATTCTCATGTTGCATGTGAATGAGGATTCTTCAAGCTCATTAATCAGGCTTGACATGCATCCTTCTGCCACCTGTATTCCTTTACTTTGAGGCTCTGACATGGCATCAGATTCTTGTTCAGGCGCAGCATGGACTCAATACTCGCTAGCACGAAGAAGTCATCAGCCTTGGGTGACTCATAATCTCTAATTTTTTGTATTGCTTCATTGAAGCTCTTTGTCAACACATCAGCATCCACGTTTCCTTCATCAAACTACAAGATGCCTATTGGATTCACAATTTTCATGTCTTTTATGAGTTCCTCGTGCATCTCTGTGATCCTTTTTTTGATACCTTGCACCTCCTTAATTTTTTCCTTATAGATAGCTTCTTTCTAGTTCATGTTATTCTTCAGGATAAACAACATGCATTGGTCTACATTTTTCATAGGGTTTTCATTTAGGAATTTGAGAACCCCAAAACGTTCTACCTCCATTACTTGAAAAAACACTACTTGGCAGTGTCCTAGCTTTGTCTCCCATCCTAGGACTAAGGCTTGGATATCCCCTAATAGTGTTTCATCCTCTGCGTAGACACTAGTAAATTTAGAGATGAATTTATTTCCTTCTTTAATTATGCTATCCACCTAGATTTTCATGGAATTTGTTAGAAGCTTGCTCTTCTGCACTTGCTTCATTAACTATTGACTCTTAGCTGAACTAGGATCAAATGGCTGTGGAACCTGGACGATTGGTGAAGCACCAAGATTAATTAGAGAGTCAATGTATGCAGCCATGGTTGTTATCATTCTCTTCAACTCTTTCTTTTCCTTGCTATCCTTTTCTGATTGTGTGAGCATGTGATCAATTGAAAACTTAAAGAAGTTATTGGCAATGCTCCTATTGATGGTACCCAATTCAATAGAAGTGACCTTGAATCCTTCCTCATCAATGTCTCCAGATT